>CM060354.1:124411247-125611247 GCA_030545235.1 Helianthus tuberosus
TGGAGGTTGACCTTTCCTCTTTGGAATTGGTCAGCAGGAGGTACATCTGTCACTTGAACTTCTCTTTTAATAGAGTTTTTGTTCTGCTGTTTTGTAACAGCTGTTTGGACAGGCACAAATGATGGTTGTTTCTTGACTTGTGAATTTGATGAACTCATGAGTGTTTTTTAAGTGTACTCATTCTTTTTGACATCAAAGGTTTAAAGATACACACACTCCCGGGTAAGATGGTTTGTTTTACCACAGATGGTGCAGCTTTTTGAAGGCTCAATGGTACTTGTTTTTTTAATATCATAGGCTTTTAAATGAAAACAATCTTTTGTTAAATGATTTTTCTTTTCACAAAAGTCACAAAACAAGTTTTTAACCTTTTCTCTCCTTTTCTTCTTCAGACTCCTTTATAATAGAGTTTTGAACCACTGTTGGGATGTCCTTTAGAGGAATTACTTTGGCCTTTGGTGCTTTCACACCATCAACTGTGGTAAAGTCCATTGGTTTGAAATTTTCAAGGAGGTCACACTCATCAGACCATGTGGGTTTGAATTGGTATTTCTCAATCTCCTCAAAAGTTGAGGATCCCACTTGTCTTTCAAGAGTGATTTTGTTGCCACTTTTATCAGTTATTTTGATTTCTTGACCATCCTTGTTAGTGGGTATGATTTCAACAGAACCAGATTCATTTGTAGCAGTGTTTTCAATTTGGTCATTTTTTCTGAAACCTACACCAAATTTTACATTGCTTTTGATATGTTTCTCAAGCATAACTTAATAACCTTTGCAAGATTCCACCCATTTTGCACATGTGATTTGGGTGGATTCCAACTCCTTTTTACAGGACTGATATTTTTCTATCATTGCCTGAAGTTGGTCTTTGGTTATGCTATGCTCATGTTTGAGATTGCAAATTTCATTTTCCTTTTCTGACAATTTGATTTTCAATTCTTTTAAAGATTTTTCAAATTGTATCTCATCATTTAACATTTTATCTCTAAGGTTTTCATTCACCTCCTTAACATTTGCAAATGCTATGATGCATTTGTCTGAACATAGGTTTTTAAGAACCTGGGGTGATACCTTAGTTGCAGCCATCATGGCACAATCATAGACATGTTCACTTTCTTCTAGCTTCTTTTCTTCTTCTTCAACAGACCAGGGATCAGACAGTGGTTCCATCAGTGGTTCTGAATTTTCTCTTAACAGTTGTTCATTAACAACAGCAGTAACCACTGCTTCAGCAATTGTATCCACTATTTCTGCACTGGATTCCCCTTCTTCAGTTTCTAGTCCTTCTGGGATAGCCTCTAATGCTACAAAACAGAATCCATCACTAGAAGCATCATTTTTAGCATATAGAGCAAAGTTTTCATCAGATAAATCTTCAGGAAAGCTACTCCAATCAACAAAGCCTTGGGTAAAGAAGCTTTGCTGATTTGTTTGAGCAGATGTTTAAGTAGCTTGTTGGGGGTGCAACTTGTTTCACCTGAACCTGAGGAGCTGGGGCCTGGACATACTGTATCTGTGGAGTAGGGGTTTGGACATAATGCACTGGAACAGGTGTTGCAGGGTGTGCATAGTGAGCAATGTTTACATGAGCAGCAGGGGTATATTGGGTATAATGCACAGTGTTTTGGTTATTTTGAGGTCTAGGGCTAGGATGTGTGATGATTGGTCCATTATTTTGACTCCTACACTCTCTAGCAAAATGACCTAGCCTATTACACTTGTAGCATTTTATCTTTGATTTATCCAGCCCTACTTTCAAGTTCCCATGTAACCCTGGAAATTTTCTCCCTGTTCTCTTGTAAAACTTGCTGGTTCTAACACTCAGCAGTACAAGTTGGTGCAAAATATCCATTTCCTCTAGATCAGTTGGATCAAAATGCTGGAGATCATTGAGTTCAAATGAGAGATTATTAGAAACTTGGTTTTCACTACTAACTGTGAAAGCATAGTTAGTTGAGTAAGAATCAGAGTTATTAAAACCTCCACCAGCAGTTATGTCAATGTAATGATCATAACTCTGATCCTTACTACTACCAGATTCCTCTTGACCAAGAAGTGCTATGCTACCAAATATGTAGTCATCAACAACCTTCCCTGACTCTTTTACCTTCTTTTTTTGGTTCAACTCTCTCTCATAAGTGAGGAGTCTACCATGAAGTTGAGTCAGTGTTAAATCTTTGAACCCAACTGAATTTCTGGTTACAAAAGCAATTGTGTCCCATTTTTCTGGAAGTGACCTTAGAAACCTACTATTTAGAGTTGATTTAGTAAATTCAACATTAACAAGTTTCAGTTCACTTATAAGACAACTAAAATGCTCAAACTGTTGTGTTAATGATTCACCCTTGATGTGACAAAAAGTTTCATACTGTTGATTCAAAACTTCCCTATTGTTTTCAATTACTTCTTCAGTACCACCAAACTATTCCTTAAGTGCATCCCATAATTCCTTGGCACTGTTACAGTGTAACAGCCCAGCATAGATTCCATTGGGGAATGCTGATGCAACTATGCTAAAGGCCTTTGCATCTAGTTCAATTTTTTGAAAATCCTGTTCGGAATAGTTTTCAATTTTCTTAGGTACAAAGGTTTTTGGATCTTCAGCACTCGGCACCATTGGAACGTGTGGTCCAAAGACAACCGACTTCCAACATCCTGTATTTTGTTGAGCCAAAATGTGACCCATCCTACGCTACCGGATGTTGTGTTCAGATCTGACCAGCATAGGTGGTTTAAAGAGTGAGCCAGTGTTATGAATGTCTTGTGATTGTGACGTCATTCTGGTTGTTTTACAAGTACTGAATAATCAACTTTTGTACGTGATTATCCCTTACTCTGTTTTTCAACTAAATACGAACAATCGAAAGTATCAATGAAATAGAGCTGAACATTTACGTCACAATGATTGTTAGATCAAATTTGACCGTCCAAGGCTCTGATACCAATTGTTAGGATCTGAGTTTTGTAGATTGGGTTGTTTAATTAAGATGACGATGAAACTGAGATATTAATTGCATCGGAATATGAAAATAAACTTTGATAACAAAATCAATGGAAGAAAAGTTTAAGCAAGCATGTTTATCATTAAATTGAATGATTGTACTTAATTACAAGACTCAACACAATTTCATGCATGCACATGACTCCCCCTTAGCCCGAGGTTAGTGATTGTTCTTACAGAAAGACTTAGCAGAAGAGAGCTTATAGAAAATAGTATAGAGTACTGTTCTATTTATAGTACTAGCAAACCACTGAGCATCTTTGGCTGACGTCACCATGAAAATGACATCTAACCTCCTAACAAACTCTAAGGACTGTAACATACAACCACTGATTACATAGACACTGATTACAATCAAACTACTGTTTCATTTTCCACTGATGTAGTCTAAGCACTGATGTTGAGCATCAGTTCTTTCTTCAATGGGGATCAGTCCTTGAATGGGCAGTGCTTTAATCTTCAACAGTGCTTGGAAGACAGCAGTAGATAGAGCTTCAATTCTTTTAGTCTTCACCAGTACTTGGCCTATCAGCGGATGGGATGATCAGTGTTTGAAGTCTATCAATTGTTAGATAACCACTATCAAGGGGAGAATCTTGTACAAACATTGCTTATGATGATCTGCAGTTCTTGAACCAATTTTTGGCTTTTCATATCATCTGTTCCTTTATAGGGTTCAATCCCAACAATAAAACACGATATCCTACTAACACTAAACACACACATGGGCAAGTGCACCCATCGTGAGCGTAGTATAGCGTTGGTAAGATACCAAGGTCGTGCAAGGACACAAGAGCTTTTAGTACCGGTTTGTCCTCAACGTCTAATCAAATCAAAAAATTTTAGAAAAGGTTTTAAACATGAAAGATAAAAACTAAAAATGCTGAAGATAAAAATAAAACAGTTAGATAAGATGAATCACTTGGATCCGACTCGCCTTTAATGTAACCTTTGATGATTTCCGCACTTTTGCACTTTTTAAGAGATTATCTTAGTTATAGTAGTAGGCCCCTCTTTTGAAGGTGACGTTACCCTCAACCCAGTGGTTTGAGTCAGCAAGGATACAATCCCAAAGGGTCGGAATATTGAAAGATAATTAATTAAGTTATTAATGCGTAAAGTGGTAGGCTCCTCTTTTGAAGGCGATGTGACCCTCGGCTAAGTGGTTTGAGTCAGCAGGGGTACAATCCCAAGTAGCCGGTTTAATGTATTAAAAGTAGTTTACATATGAGGGGATCAAGCTATTCACACCCCCGCCATCCAATACCAGTGGGTATTGAAGGAGGTCCTAGTAAGCTTGACCCAGGTCCTTGCAGGATCTATACACTGAACAAGGCAAGAACCTTACTAAACCATTCCCTTAACCCCCAACTAGGTAGCCAACATATCTCTATATAGACCGTAGAGATATGAATGGTGAAAATCTTTTACTTTATATAGACAGTAAAGTAATGCCAAGACACCACGGACAAATGATAAAGAAGTTTCACCTTCAACATAAGAAACTAGTTATTAAAGTCATTAATCCAAACCAAATAAAAAGTGCGAAAAGATTAAAAATCAAAAGTATTACATTAAATGCTTGTCTTCACCAAGTGATGTAAGAGACTTAGCCAAACATGGCGTTTGATTGACAAGAACTCTTACGATCAATCTTGGATCCCGAGACTACTAAACACACTCTAAGGTGGATGATGGTGGTGGATGTGGGTGTTGTAGTGGTGGTGGAGTAGTGGCAAAGTGGAAAAGAGGTTATTTGCCAAGGGATGCCTTTAAAGTGAGCCAAGCACCCCTATTTATATCCTGAACAGAAGCCCGGCCACAGCCCCGTGGCCATCCTCTTTCTCTTCCTTCGTTAATTGCTTTTGTCAGCATTAGACTTCACACGGCCCCGTGTCCGCTGGGCACGGCCCCGTGTGCAGAAACGTATCTGTACTATCAAGATTTGCAAGATTCTGCGAATCTTAGCGTTGACCACGTCCTGTGCTGAGCTGGGCACGCCCCCATGTCGGGAATAGAAGCTTCCACAAGTTTGTCCATTTCTGCAGACGCCTGACCACGCCCCCGTGTCTGCTGGGCACGGGCCGTGTGTAACAACCCGACTTTGTGAAGTCAAAGTACAAGTCAAAGTCAAACTCAAAGGAAGAAAAGATTGCTAATGCGATCTGTCATTCCTTGCTTAATTATTACTTGTACTTCCTAACTCGTTAATCGACACTTTAATTTATGTTAACTTAGTTGTATTATGTGGAGTTATGATGCAATAAACACAGTTAAACGCTAACACATCGCTATCGCATCGCAACTCGAATTACATGTTATGGATATTGTTTTACGTGTGTGTGCTATTATTTGTTACTTGTGCATATCTATATCTGTTTTGGGATGTTATTCGCAAACGTAATCGCAACACTATCACAATGCAATCTCATCGCGAATTGGAAATGCAAGGTTACTTATGTTGTTGTATGTTACCTAGGTTATTTTTGTAACTATTGTTTAATACTATTGAATCGTTATGCATGCAACGCTCAATGCACGAAACGAAAAGTCGAAAAGCAACTCACTGAAGCCCTTCGATCGAATGGTCATCCGTCCGGATGACCATCTGATCGGATGGCCATCCGATTGGAAGGCCCTCTGATCCGTCACATTTGCACCGCCTTTCTCCCTCTTTGCCTATAAATAGCACCTGTCACATCACTGTTCATGTGATGTGACAGCTCTCGTCTGACCAACACACTTTTGGCCTATTTTCTCTTGATTTCTCTCGATTCTTGTAAGTTTTCATCTCAAATCTTGTACTTCTATCATCTACACACACTTCTTCATCATTTTCACCAACAAATCTCAACTTTTCACCTTGAAATCTATGGATTTGGGGTGTTCTAGGATGATGTCATCATGGGTTCTCATGAACACCAAATTGTGACCTCATTCCACCAAGAACAACTCAGATCTAGGAGATTTCAACATGTTTAAACACTGATTTCGTTATAATCTAAACATTTTCCAATTGATTTCCACTTTCCTTCAATGTTCTTAACTTTTCACTCAAAAACCTATAGAATCTGAGCTCAGACAGACCTTCTACTCATTCCATAGTGAAGTGTCGGTCTGAGAATGGGGTACTATCAAAGAGACAACCGACTTACGGGTTGAACATAAAGTTCCATTAAGAACAGTTACTGATTGAGCGGGGTGATTCCCATCCGATCAGACGACTTAGACTTGATGGGGTTTCCGTTGTTTGACGCGTTGTCATACCGTCTCGGTTCACACGCTAAACTTAGTTAATTTTACAAAACTTTCCAACTCGAACAAGTCGCTTGGACGAACGGCCATCCGATCGGATCGCCATCCGATCGAATGGCTATTCGGCCCAGAGACTTGTGTTGTTTAACACTTAAACAATTTCAAAAGTTTCAAAGAATATAGTCTCCACTCGGATTGCCATCCGAGCGGACGGCCATCCGTCCGGATGACCATCCGACTGGACGACCTGAAGGGCAGAGACATTCCATGTCTTTTGAAATGCTACAACGAAAACTTCAAAGTTCCATCATACACAAACACCTCCATCCCAAACGGACTACCCTCTGAGCGAATGGCCATCCGTCCGGATGACCATCCGTCCGGAAGGTCATCCGATCGGATCACTATCCGTCGCTCAGATCAGTCATCACCATTTTACGCACCTTTCAACGCTTATACTGTCGTACTTTGTTCAGGCTAATCTCCCAGCGCTCCCTTCAATCCAAGACTGTGTTTATTCGTAAACACCCTATGTGAGTATACTCGATCCCTTTTTGCTTAACGCATTTTTGGGTGTTACATAAGTTACTTATATCAAATCACATCAACACACAATGCAACTACTTTTTACACGCGAACCGCTCTGCATGTTATACGTGTTATTCGATGAATGCTTGTATGTTATGTTTACACAGTGATTGTTGCCTGACACCTTAGCAACGATAGTACTATAGTTTGGACTCAGCACCTGTCGTGGACAGGGGTTGTTAAGGGCTTTTCTTAACGTGTCACAGTTGTGATATGTGTTACGCATTCTACAACTCGCATTCATGTCTGTGCATATTTCATTGTCGATAACCTACTTGCTTCGCATACTACGTGTTACATGCTGGTTATGCGTAAATCGCTTTCGCTACTATTATACTATTAAACTTGTATGCTCACCTTTACACTATGTGTATTGACTTTTATTTTAACGTATGTGACAGGTGGTTAGGATGCTTATGCTTTACTTGCTATGTTTTCGCTGGAATCATGCTAGGAGAGAGTCTAGAAACAAATCAATAAAAAAATCTGAGTTGTCGGAATAATTATTTATCTTTGAGAAACTCTGTCTGTAATAACTATTTTTATTTGATATGTTATGGTATGGGACGTAATGTTAAATATCCGGTAATATTAGTTGTTATGGATTCTCCTCGACAATCTATTTCGCTCAGTGCCGCGCCCCGATGTTTCCGCCATCGATTGGGGTGTGACAGATTGGTATCAGAACCATAACTATAGGGAATTAGGTAAGACTCGACCTAGTCCAGGTCGAAGTCTTAAAGTTGACCTAGTCTATTGTCTAAGTACCAATAGACCGACTTGTGCAAATCCAGTAGGGGTTTTGTATGAGCTTATTTGATCATCTCGCTCGAACTCATTGAACATTACACTCTTGCGCGGACATCACATACTACCGCTTCGCGCAAGGTCAGCCTTTCCTAAGGCCGGTAACACACACACGATTTTTGAAAGTACTCGCGTACGCAAGTGATTGGGTCGAGAATAGGTGTGAAAATCGTAAACTCTCGACAAAATCGCTCGCTCCACACGTGTTTTTACTATAAACACGAGAATTTGCGTTGAATCAAGAGTGAAATCTGTTCTTCGACATGATTCTCTCTCTCTATCTCATGATTCTATCACACAAATAGGAATGTAGCTGTTAACTTAGGGGTGAAATCCGAATCTTGGTGACTCGTTCTGCTCCCTATTTTTGGTTTACAAAACTCTCACCAAAGTGTCGATGGATTCCATTGACTCGAGTTGTGTGAATAACCGAAAGGATGCATGCCATTCACCGTATGCTGGTGAGAGAGCATAGTCTAATAGGCCAAAGCATGTACTCGAAGACCTTGAGAATAGTCGAACCACTTTGGGTAGTCAATGTCTCACACCCAGACACTCCAATCGTTGATTTTATGTGTTTCGATTATGAGCCCGCAAGCCGCTAACTCTGAGATTTTTCGCTTTTATGTGGGATTTTATGTGTTTTATATGTTTTATATGGTTTTACATGTTTATGTGTTTTGGATAATGGAAACTTTATACGTATTTCGCACCTTGCTTTATGGAACACTTCAATCACGCACTGCTATTCATAGCTCAAAACACTAACAAATCGCAAGCCCTTCGCATGTTACGTTACTCGCTTACGCTATTCGATAATCGCTACTCGTTCTCGCAACTCTTGATCACTTTACGCAGCTGTGAAAGATAGGTGAATACATGCAATATATGTAGGTGAATACGTGCAAAATATAGTTGCAGATGTGCTTACGTGGAATACGTGCTTACGTGATTATGTGGGCTATGTGCTTCCATGACTATGTGCTTATGTGTTAGACGTGTTCCTGTGCTTTATGTATATAAAAGTAGTTTTGGGTTATACGCTAGACTATACTAGATTTAATTGAATCCTCATTTGAATCCTATGACGATGTCTGCTGCAGACAATTTCGTCATTTGGATCTCATACTTCTCGCTCTGCACGCCGAAATCACGCTGACAAACGCATCGCATCGCTAGTCACTAAGCAAATGGCCAAGGCCATTCTGTAAATCATCAGTGAAGTCAATGAAGTCGCTAGCAAGTCCTCTGAGGAATCAAAGACTGACTTACCGCATGCTACTTTAGCTTCAAGCAGTTTAAAGCCTGTGGCCCCAAAGACTTCACTGGAGAAGACGGTCCTACTGCCATGTTTCAATGGTTTGATTCAATTGAAGTCACTCTGCGCCAAAATGTTTGTCCTGATAACCTTCGCACTGATAATGCCACTGGCGTTTTCCAATCCAGGGCTCTGGACTGGTGGACTACCGAAAGAAACAAGCGAGGGAATTACGCAGCATATGGGCTTACTTGGGAAGAGTTGAAGGAGATCATGATGAAGGAATTCTGCCCTCCCCTTGAGCTTCAGAAGCTGGAGGATGAGTTTTGGCATACCAAGCAAGAGGGTGGCAACAATGCTGGTCTAACTGCCCCCTTTAAGCAGCTAAGCATAATTTGTCTTGGTCAAGTCTCTACTCCCGACATCACCATCAAGAAATACATCCGTGCTTTACTGGATTGTGTTGCTGATTTCATGCAAGCCACCAAGATAACCACTATCGAGGAAATCTTCCTGCTCGCTGCCGAGATTAACGACAAGCGAGCTCGGGCTGGTTACTTCGACAAAACCACCAAAAGTCTTCATCAAGTTACCGCTGCTCCCACCGCATCTGAAACCGCTTCACCACAAGGGTTGAAATCTTCCCGCCGCAAGCGCAAGAACAACAATAACAAGAAGAATTGTGCTGTCACTGCCGCTCCACTCAATGCTGTCCCTGCCCCACCCTAGAGCCAAAACCGCCAGGTAGCAGCACCAGTGACCAATGCACCGCCAGCAAAGCGGGCATATACTGGTCCACACCCGCTGTGCCCTACCTGTACTTATCACCATCATGTTGGGATTGCATGCCGATTTTGTCTCCACTGCAACTTTTATGGCCACTTTACTGCCAACTGCCGTACTGGTCCCCGTCAAGCTCAAGTCCAAGCTCCTACTCCACCAGCTCCTCAGGGGCAACAAGCAGCTCCTGCACCCGCTGCTCACGCAAGAGCCTGCTATGCGTGTGGTGATCCTAACCACTTTGCAAATGTCTGCCCGAACCGAGTGGTGAAGCAAGATCCACAACAACAACCAGCACAGCAACAACACCAACAGCAGCAGCCAGCACAACAAGCAGCCCGTGCCCGAACTTTCAACATCAACGTTCGCCAGGCTCAAGCTGACAACAATGTTGTGAATGGTACGTTTCTTGGAAATGGTATATATGCTTCGTGTTTATTTGATACTGGAGCAGATAACTGTTTTGTGTCGTTTGAATTCGAGAAGCTCCTAAAATGTAAACACGCTAACCTCTCGTCAACGTTCGACGTAGAAATTGCCACTAGAAGAACCATCACTGTTAGTTCAGTTCTACGTGATTGTACTCTTGTGTGACAACTGGCACTTTTCCGTACAATTCGTACACTAATTAAACAGTAATATGTGTTTTAAGAACTGTGCAGGGTATAGTTTACAAGACGCATGAATTCCTGATTACTGTTATATACATACAATGGCATTTCATGTTGCAAGACTTTTATCATTACTACATGCAACACGATATAGTTCTATTAATGCACAGAACAGAATTGGCACCATTATCAGACAAACTAAAAGCACTGACGGGAGTTCAGTACTTAGACAGACATGATCTTAAGACACAGAATGAGCCTCAGAACCAAGTGATACACTAGGATAGTGTGTAGGAAAGTAGGGATTACAAAACTGCCTTCCTAGTGATGACATAGGTGCCGGAAAGTGCCAGAAACACAATAAAACTGCAAAATTCTGCAGAAAATAGACAAATTCATAAATTTTCAGCAATTTAACATCTAAATATAATGAAGAAAATTGGTTTAATGGTCCAGAATACTTTCCTAAGTGTCGGGAACCGAAACTGTCATAAAAGAAAACATAAAGCACACTAAACTGCGCAATTCAGCACTTTAACGAACAGTAACGAAACGAACAACCAGACACTACCTGAAACATCAAATTTTTACTAGAAGCACTGTGTTAGTGTTACAAAGCAGTTATGGACACCGAACATCATATTATCTCTTATAAACACCAAACACCTAAATCCCTAAACTTAATACTTGGAATCTAACTAGAATGAAGTAACTAATACTTGAAATGTTACACTTTACCCCCCATAGTTAGGCCGGTTACAAGGGTGAGTCCCACATAAAAATTCTTTTAATTATTTTATTAAAGATGCATGGAATATCCTAAGCATAAAATCTAAAAGATTATGGGCATGAAGGATGATATTATAAAAAAACACAAGACTCCTCATTTTACCATTCAAGCTCACAAAACCTCCTCCATCATCTCCATAGTTCACGGCCCAAACACCTCTCTTCATACCTCCATTTTCAATCCAATCCCAAGTAATCCAAGGTGATTCTAAGGTGTATGGAGCCTATCTAGGAAGGTTGTAAGCAACGGAATTAGAAGGACCTCTCTCTAGTGCTTTTATCCACCTCATTTCTAGTGCTTATGGAGCCTTGTGCTAGTAGTAAGACTCTTGTGATCTCATTTTACTTCATATTATGTTGGTTAAAAGGTGATATAAGTTGCTATACATAAAGATCATGAAGAAACATAAGCATAAACTTGAACATAAAGCTCTAAAACATGAAGATCAAGTTGTTTTAAGTGTATGTAGTATACTTGAATGTTGATTTATTGTGTTTATGATGTTGATTATCATAAGAACCTTGCTAGATGATGATTAAACACATGATCTAGCAAGTGTTAGGATAGATCTTGAGAAATCTGTAATGATCATCCTTTATGTAAATCATGAACTTGAAAATAAACTTGTTTTAATGAATGATGATTATTCCTACAAGTTATAAGTCTTGAAAATAAAAGATTTCAAGGATAATATTTTCAAGAAACTAAAGTTTGCTACAAGATTTAACATGATCATGGTGTTTAAAGGAAGTAAACATGTTTTAAGTGTTAAATCAAAGCTAAAAACATATTGATCACAAGAAAAATACAAGAAGAAATATTTTTAGAAAATCTTCATATAAGTTGTGAAGGACTAAAATCTTCAAGAATGAGTTTCATAAACTATAAACTATGTTTTTAAGGGTAACTTAACCTACTAAATAGCATACTAAGATACTACATCTTTTTTCAAATATTCAAGTTCATGAAGTAGTTAGATTATGCTTGATTTGGCAAGATTGGTAAGTGTAAGTTGTTTATTGTTGAATAATGATTGATTGTGATGATTTTGAAAGAAAATGACATGCTTTGAAAGCATGGAAAACCTCCATTTTTAGGGGAAACTATGGCAAAATTTTCTAAAAATCTAAACACTTAGAGAAATATTTGTTAACATACGCTTACAAGTGTATTTTAGACCACAAATTGTTACAAAAACTTTGTCATAACTTTTGTTACAAAAATTATAATTATTGGAGGTTGGTTCTTATAAATAAAAGTGACTAAATATGTATTTGGGAAATACATATTTAGATGACACCACGTGTGTGATTATTTGTATATTATGTGTATTAGTTATATTATTTTAGGACTTGAAATAATATAACTCACCAAAACGCCAAGAATTACAATACAAAATATTACCAAAATATGAATATACAAGTTATACACAAAATATTGGTGAAACCAAACTAAGGAATATGACTTACAAAATATTCCGGAAAATTTATTCACAAAGTATATGTTTGGTAAATAATATTTTGGACACCAAGGAAACGAAAATATGATTTTTACAATTACTACAAGGATATATCATATTTTGACAAAGGGGAAATATATTATTTTGGCAAGTATAAATATATATTTTTCTTGAAATTTTTAAAAGATATATTATCTTGAAAGAAATATATTTTCTCAACAAACTTAAAATACAATGTTATTGGAATCAAAGATATATTTTCTCATATAAATATGAAATATATCATTTTTGGAGAAAAATGGATTTATATATATATATTCTCTAAGTTAGACTTGGAGATATATTATTTTTGAGACTTATAAGTATTTTTGCCAAAGGAAAAATTATGAATAATTTTTCTAAGTGATATTTCTTAATATATATATTTTGGAAATATATATTGATGTGATTTTTATTAGAAATATTATTCCGGAAAAATTAATACAGAATTAAGTATAAGAATACTTAATGAATACAAAAAAAAAATACGTATTCTCTCACGTATAAATACACATGGAATACGACCCCAATACATGGCAAAAATATACAAGTATAAGAATTCAAATGCAAATACAAATACAAACACACCCATCCTTGGGAAGGATATACAAGCATGAATACTTGGGAAGTATCAAGTTAATATATATTGTTTTAACAATGATTCCAAAATTTGATAATTATAATTTAAGTTAAAATATTTATTATTTTAACAAATAATTATATGACTTGGAATAATACTGAAGGCACAATAAAACGTTACTCAAAGACACTAACTAATACAAAGTCAAGGCACGACCCGCTCGCCTAATAGACAGTAGTACATTATAGGTTGTCGTGCACACTAATAGCAGCTTGAGTTTCGTCGGATTGAAGAACGCAAAACAGTGAGTTCAAGTCCCCCTTTTCTCTTAACTGTTTTTGGTTTTATAACTCTCGGGGGTGGAACACATGTTACGGATGTTTAAACGGTATGATATGAACTATTAAATCATGTGAGCATAGATTAAATTTGAAATGCCATTAAATCTTAATTAGGGACGAAGGTTAGATCTAACGGGTACGGCCGAACCCCACTCATGGTACTTATGTGACCACTTGAGTGCTTCGGTGTCCCAGTTGAGGTAAATCGACAATAGTCAAGGTGAATTGACATGGTCAAGGTAAATTGACATAGTCAAGGTGAATTGACATAATCGAAGGGGAATTCGACATAGTCGAGGGAATCGACGAGGGTATAAGCCTACTCATTTTGAGTGCTCCCTATGTTCTCACATGCTTTAATGTCCTTGTAAAACATTAATTTGATATGTTCATAAATGCTTTTCATACCTGTTTTCAAAGGAGTCTCTCAAAGGATTACAAGATTGTCAGTACTCACACAAAACGCATGAACTCGCTCAACTTTTGTTTATGATTTCCAAAATTACATGTATTTCAGGTAACAAGTTGGATCTTGGGTGCGGGTGTTGTTTCTAGAAGTAAATTTCAAGTTTAGATGTCATCCACTTTTGTTGGTTTGTGACCTAGTCGAAGGTTGTGTTTTAAAACTTAAATAACTGGTGTTTGTAATACTTTAAAATTTTATGAATGGATGAACATCGTTTTGATCATGTAGTTGTTTATTATGATTGAATGCAATGATATTAAACCAGTCACACATCATACGCTTCCGCAAAAGTCAGGGTGTGACATCTTGAGCTCAACAATCACGTATTCCCTATCGATCTTATCCTGATGCAACTTGGTAGTTTTGACATCATAATAGGCATGGATTTTCTTCGCGAAAATCGTGCTGAAGTTGTTTGCTTCGATAAAATTATTTGTTTCTCTCTCGCTAATGGTGACCAACTCTGTGTGTATGGCGAAACTCCATCTAAGGATCTCAAACTCATGTCGTGTGTCCAAGCTAGCAAGTATCTCCGCAAGGAATACCAAGCTTTCTTGGCACACATAGTAGTAGCGGAGAAGGAAAAGAAAGGAAAGATTGGAGTGAAGGATGTTCCCGTTGTTCGTGAATTTACTAACGTATTTCCAGATGATTTACCTGGTTTACCGCCCTCCCGTGATATCGATTTCCGAATCGACCTCATTCCTGAGCAAATACTGTAAAGCTCCCTATCGCCTCACTCCGTCCGAAATGCGTGAACCCTCGAGTCAACTCCAGGAATTGCTTGATAAAGGCTTTATTCGCCCTAGCACCTCTCCTTGGGGCACATCTATCCTTTTCATCCAAAAGAAGGACGGATCGTTCTGGATGTGCATCGACTACAGAGAATTGAGTAAGCTTACCATCAAGAATCGCTATCCCTTACCCCGAATCGATGATTTGTTTGACCAGTTACAAGGTGCTACATGTTTCTCGAAGATTGATTTACGCTCAGGTTATCTCCAGTTACGAATTTAGGAGGAAGATATACCCAAAACCGCTTTTTGAACCCGATACGGCCACTACGAGTTTGTGGTTTATGCCCTTTGGATTAACCAACGCACCCGCGGTTTTCATGGATCTGATGAATTGCGTGTGTAAACCCTTTCTCGACCGCTTCGTCATCGTGTTTATCGATGATATCCTGATCTATTCAAAGTCGAAAACCGAACACGCGCAATATCTACGTTTGGTTCTCGAACTACTCCAGGGGAATCGACTCTATGCCAAGTTCTCCAAGTGTGAATTCTGGCTGGGGGAGGTTCAATTCCTTGGTCACATTATCAATAGCCAAGGTATTCACGTCGATCCCGTAAAGATTGAAGCTGTTAAGAGCTGGATTACACCAAAGAACCCGTCTGAAGTCCGTTCTTTCCTTGGACTAGCGGGCTATTACCGCCGATTTATCGAAGGATTCTCTAAAATCTTTCTGTCGCTTACCTCTCTTACGCACAAAGACAAACCTTTTGTTTGGGGAACCGAACAAGAGGAAGCCTTTCAAACTCTCAAACTTATGCTTTGCAACACTCCTATGCTTACCTTACCTGACGGAAACGACGACTTCATAGTCTACTGCGATGCCTCTAACCTCAGTCTTGGTTGCGTTCTCATGCAATGGGACAAGGTTATCGCGTACGCCTCTCGCCAGCTCAAGATCCACGAGAAAAACTATACAACCCACGATTCGAGCTAGGTGCAGTTGTTTTTGTGTTAAAGATTTGGCGACACTACCTTTACGGTACCAAGTGTACGGTCTTCACCGACCATAAAAGCCTACAACATATCTTGAGCCAGACGGAATTGAATATGCACCAACGCCGATGGGTTGAACTTCTCAACGATTACGACTGTGAGATTCGTTACCACCCTGGCAAAGCAAATGTCGTTGCCGATGCTCTAAGCAGACGAAGCTACTTGCATAGCATTCGTAATACTCAAGCCCAGCACAATCTCGAAGCTCTAATCCGTGACGCTCAACATGCTTGTTTTATCGAATGCACCTTGAAGAAAGAAAGGATCATCAATAAAATCGAATGGTATATTCTACTATCTAGACAAAATTTGGATTCCCAAATGCACTAACCTACGAGAGACTCTGCTAAACGAAGCCCACAAGTCTCGATATTCTATTCATCCCGACGCCGATAAGAAGTACCAGGACCTTCGCTGCAGGTACTGGTGGCCGGGCATGAAGAAAGATATCGCTATCTATGTATCAAAGTGCCTGACTTGTTCGAAAGTCAAGGCTGAGTATCAACGCCCCTCTGGCTTACTTGTGCAACCCGAGATCCCTACGTGGAAATGGGAGATTATAGCCATGGATTTCATAACGAAAATTCTGCGCACGCCATCAGGTCACGATAGCATCTGGGTTATCATTGATCGTCTTGCTAAATCTGCCACTTTCTGCCAATACAAGAAGACTTTAAGGTAGAACGATTAGCACAGATCTACACTGATGAAATCATTTATCGACACGGGACGCCTCGTGATATCATCTCTGATCGCGATGGTCGATTTACCTTGCGCCTTTGGGAAACATTTCAATCTTCTCTCGGTACTACTCTTAATCTAAGTACCGCTTTCCATCCCCAAACCGACGGTCAGACTGAACTAATGATTCATACCCTTGAAGACATGCTTCGCTCGTGTGTCATAGATTTCGGTGGTAATTGGGACGCGCACTTACCTCTAGTCGAATTCTCATACAATAACAGTTATCACTCTAGCATTCAAATGGCACCATTTGAGGAATTATATGGAAGAAAATGTCGATGACCTTTTGTATGGCACGAGATCGGGGATGCGCAAATTACCAGTCCTGAGTTACTACAAGAAACGACTGACAAGATCCTCCAAATTCGAGACAATCTCCTGAAAGTTTGGAGTCGTCAAAAGAGTTACGCCGATAGACGCCGCAAGCCCCTTGAATTTGACGTTGGTGATCACGTACTCCTAAAGGCTTCACCTTGGAAGGGGGTGATCAGCTTCGGCAAGAAAGGAAAGCTCGCACCTCGATATGTTGGACACTTTAAGATTCTGGAAAGAATTGGCAAAGTGGCCTATAGAATCGAACTACCGGAGGAACTCAGCAACGTCCTTCCGAATTTCCACGTCACGAACCTCAGAAAGTGTCTAGCCGAGCAGAATTTACAAGTACCACTTGAGGATCTACAAGTGGACGAAACATTACACTTCGTGGAAAAGCCAGTCGAGATCATGGATCGAGAAATCAAGAAACTTCGACGCTCAAGCATTCCCATTGTGAAGGTTCCCTGGGAAGGCAAACGCGGCGCCGAGTTCACCTGGGAACTTGAGAGTGACATGAAGACTAAGTATCCACAATTTTTTGTTACGCCTGCGCCTTAATTTCGGGACGAAATTCCCTAAAGTAGGGGAGGCTGTAACAACCCGACTTTGTGAAGTCAAAGTCAAAGGAAGAAAAGATTGCTAATGCGATCTGTCATTCCTTGCTTAATTATTACTTTTACTTCCCAACTCGTTAATCGACACTTTAATTTATGTTAACTTAGTTGTATTATGTGGAGTTATGATGCAATAAACGCAGTTAAACGCTAACGCTAACACATCGCTATCGCATCACAACTCGAATTACAGGTTATGGATATTGTTTTACGTGTGTGTGCTATTATGTGTTACTTGTGCATATCTATATCTGTTTTGGGATGTTATTCGCAAACGCAATCACAACTCTATCACAACGCAATCTAATCGCGAATTGGAAAAGTAAGGTTACTTATGTTGTTGTATGTTAGTTAGGTTATTTGTGTAACTATTGTTTAATACTATCGAATCGTTATGCATCGCAACGCTCAACGCACGAAACGAAAAGTCGAAAACCAACTCACTGAAGCCCTTCGATCGAATGACCATTCGATCGAATGGGGATGACCATCCGATCGGATGGGCATCCGATCGGATGGGCATCCGATCGGATGGCCATTCGATCCGTCACATTTACACCACCTTTCTCCCTCTTTGTCTATAAATAGCATATGTCACATCACTGTTCATGTGATGTGACAGCTCTCGTCCGACTAGCACACTTTTGGCCTATTTTCTCTCGATTTCTCGTGATTCTTGTAAGTTTTCATCTAAAATCTTGTACTTCTATCATCTACACACACTTCTTCATCATTTTCACCAACAAATCTCAACTTTTCACCATGAAATCTATGGATTTCGGATGACTTAGACTTAATGGGGTTTCCGTTGTTTGACACATTGTCATACCGTCTCAGTTCACACGCTAAACTTAGTTAATTTTACAAATCTTTGCAACTCGAACAATTCGCTCGGACGAACGGCCATCCGATCGGATAGCCATCCGATCGAATGGCTATTCGGCCTAGAGACTTGTGTTGTTTAACACTTAAACAATTTTGAAAGTTTCAAAGAATATAGTCTCCACTCGGATTGCCATCCGAGCGGACGGCCATCCGTCCGGATGACCGTCCGACCGGACGACCTGAAGGGTAGAGACATTCCATGTCTTTTGAAATGCTACAACGAAAACTTCAAAGTTCCATCATACACAAACACCTCCATCCCTAACGGACAACCCTCCGAGCGAATGGCCATCCGTCCGGAAGGTCATCCGATCAGATCACTATCCATCGCTCAGATCACTCGACACCGTTTTACGCACCGTTCAACGCTTATACTGTCGTACTATGTTCAGGCTAATCTCCCAGTGCTCCCTTCCATCCAAGACTGTGCTTATTCGTAAACACGATCTGTGAGTATACTCGATTCCTTTTTTTCTTAACACACTTTAAGGTGTTACATACGTTACTTATATCAAATCACATCAACATACAACGCAACTACTTTTTACACGCTAACCGCCCTGCATGTTATACGTGTTATTCGATGAGTGCTTGTATGTTATGTTTACACAGTGATTGTTTCCTGACACCTTAGCAACGATAGTACTATAGTTTGGACTCAGCACCTGTCATGGACAGGGGTTGTTAAGGGCTTTTCTTCACGTGTCACAGTGGTGACGTGTTGCGCATTCTACAACTCGCAATCATATCTGTGCATATTTCATTGTCGATAACCTACTCGCTTCGCATACTACGTGTTACATGATGGTTATGCGTATACCACTTTCGCTACTATTATACTATTAAACTTGTATGCTCACCTTTACACTATGTGTATTGACTTTTATTTTAACGTATGTGACAGGTGTTTAGGATGCTTATACTTTGCTTGCTATGTTTTCGCTGGAATCATGCTAGGAGGGAGTCTAGAAACAAATCAATAAAAAAATCTGAGTTGTAGGAATAATTATTTGTCTTTGAGAAACTCTGTCTGTAATAACTATTTTTATTTGATATGTTATGGTATGGGACGTAATGTTAAATATCCGGTAATATTAGTTGTTATGGATTCTCCTGGACAATCTGTTTTGCTCAGTGTCGCACCCCGATGTTTCTGCCATCGGTTGGGGTGTGACACCGTGGTCACCCTCCTGTTTCTTGTTTTTGCTTTTGCTTTTGCTTTTGCTTGGGGAGATGCTGTCGAGGGCTCGGGCATGCCACGTTTATTCCTTTTCTTTGTATTTATGTTAGATTTTGCTGCATATTTGTTCCTTTTGTTCCTTTAAGCTCATTTGGTCTTGAAAATACAAAAGGAAGATAAAAGCACACTTTTTCCAACATTAGTACTAAAAAAGGGTTAGTTTTATGCCTCATTTGATGTAATTTATATGTTGCATTTTACACACATAAATCTGCGTAGCTCTTCTGCTTATCTCTAGCAGCTTTTAGGCGATCACGAATTTGGACAATCTTGTCCGTTATTCAAGGACTATTTCAGGTCCTGATAACTGAGTCTCTCCTACTTCCGTCCAACAAACAGGCGTTCTGCATTTCCTCCCATATAATGCCTCAAAAGGCGCAGCCTGAATGCTAGTATGGTAACTATTATTATAGGAGTACTCAATTAAGGGAAGGTGGTCATCCCAGCTACCACCTAAATCAATAACACATGCACGAAGCATGTCTTCCAATGTTTGAATTGTACGCTCACTTTGTCCATCTGTTTGAGGATGATAAGCAGTACTGAACGAGTGCCTAGAGATTGTTGGAAACTTTTCCAAAAATGAGAGGTGTATCTAGTATCTCTATCGGATATAATAGATACTGGCACTCCGTGGAGAGCTACAATCTCGTCCACATACACCTGAGCTAGCTTATCGGAGCTATGAGTCTCCTTAATGGGTAAGAAATGATCTGACTTAGTCAGTCTGTCAACTATGACCCATATCGTATCATTTCTATCTCTCGTCTTAGGTAACTTGGGGATAAAATCCATAGTTACCATCTCTCACTTCCATGTGGGAAGTTCTGGTTGTTGTAGTAGTCCTGACGGCTTCTGATGTTCAGCTTTAATTTGAGCGTACGTCAGACACTTAGCTACATGTGTGGCTATGGATTTCTTCAAACCCATCCACAAATAGTTTGCCTTTAAATCTTGGTACATTTTGTCACCTCTTGGGTGAACTGAGTATCTGGAATTATGAGCTTCCTGGAGGATTATATCTCTAAGTCCTCCATGGATGGGAACCTAGATTCAACCATTTAATCTGAGGATTCCATCGTTCCCTGGTGACAACTGATCAAAAGTTGCCCCTAATCTTTCCCTTGGAAAGTTAGCTTCCAATACATCTTCTTTCTAAGCGGACAACAACCTCTCATTCAAGCTGTTCTTGAGTTCGATACTCTTGGCATTAATCCGTATAGGTTTGATCCTTTCCTTTCTGCTTAATGCATCTGCAACTACATTCGCTTTACCAGGATGGTAGCGAACTTCACAATCGTAGTCATTCAAGGTTTCCATCCAACGACGTTGTCTCATATTGAGATCCTTTTGATTAAACAAATGTTGGAGACTTTTGTGATCTGAGTATATCACACATTTTGTTCCATACAAGTAATGTCGCCACAACTTAAGTGCAAATACAACAGCACCCAATTCCAGATCATGGGTGGTGTAATTCTTTTCGTGCACCTTTAATTGTCGTGATGCATAGGCAATCACCTTGCCTCTCTGCATAAGCACACAGCCTATGCCAGTGTGTGAAGCATCACAATAAACAACAAACTCTTTTATTCCTTCAGGCAATGTTAAAACAGGAGCATTGCTCAACTTTTGTTTAAGGATCTCAAAGGACTCTTGTTGTTTAGGACCCCAATCAAACATTACATTCTTGTGGGTCAGAGTAGTTAGCGGTGAAGCTATCCTTGAGAAGTTCTCAATGAATCTTCTGTAATAACCTGCTAATCCCAGAAAGCTGCGAATCTCAATAGCTGTTTTAGGTGCTTCCCAGTTCATGATTGCTTCTATCTTAGCGGGATCCACTTGGATACCACGCTCTCTTACAACATGTCCAAGGAATTGGACTTCGCGAAGCCAGAATTCGCACTTGGAGAATTTAGCATACAGCTTCTCCTGACGTAGTAATCCTAGGATACACCGAAGGTGTTTCTCATGATCAATTTGATTACGAGAATAGATAAGTATGCTATCTATAAAGATAATGACAAATTTATCTAAGTACGGCTTGCAGAATCGATTCATGAGGTCCATGAATGTGACAACTCGTATTTCCGAACTTACCGTTGTACTTAATGTAACGAATGTGAACCTTGTGTGATAATCCGATATGTTGATTTAAAGAATGGTTACGAGACTTATGTTGTATTATGCGAATCTTTGTGTGTATATTTATATATATAATTTGTATTAGTAATATGAATTGTGTAATTAGTAAAACTTGGATCGGACCCCTTGCCAAACACACCCCACCCGAAATATTTCCCCCACACGAAAACACCCTCATCGATTTCGTTGAGGTATGGGCTTTGGCCCAAAGGTGTTCAACTGGCCCAACTATGTGTTTATGTTATAACTACAACATCGTATACAATAGAACATTTGGAAAACCCTAGAGTACTTCTCCTATTGGCGACGGCAGTAGACCCCCCCCATCGAATCAACAACATCTTGATTAACAGTTGGTATGTATATTACTTATTCATAGTTTTGGATTTATATTACTTCTTGATTGTTTGTTTTTGCTATGCAAGAACTTGATTAATAGTAGTATGTATATATGCGATTTAGTGTTAGCATGTGAAGGATGAACATGAGTCAGTATATTAATTACTAACTTCTGAAGTTTTGCATGTAAAACATTGATATTGTCGGCCACATATTAAACTATGATTGTAAATATGTGAAGTGTATATATATGTGAATTGTCGGCTCTGTATTCTTAATTGCATGTGATGAGAATACTCTCAAACAAACCTTCACAAAGTCCACTCACATGTCTTAGAATAATGATGAAAATGACTTGATGTGATGATTACTTTTCTTGTGCACACGTAAATAAATGACGGCCATGTGTAGTTGTAATCTTAATCTCATTGATCCATGTGCTCACCCTAAATATGTTGTCAGATTAGTCAAATGTATTAAACCTTATCAATTGTTTGATTATATGAGAAACTGTTTGTGATTTACACATGAAAGCTAGGTATTGGATGTTTGATTATGAAAATTGAATGATATGCTAGATGATGATCATGATGAGTGGTTAGTGGGAATACATATGAATTAATTGATAATTCATTGATTTAATTGATAAAAGCATGTTGATCGATTAATTCATGATTAGGAAACTGTTAATTTAAATATTGCAAAGTAAATGGAAATTTAGTAACCGATTGCATGATTGAAGGAAGGATAATACTGACTTCCATAAATTGCGAGTAATAAGCCTGATCGCACAAGGCTTCCTAGTCACACAAGACACTCGGTCGCACAACATACCAATAGTCGCACAAGACTATTGGATCGCACAAGTTGATTGTTTGGTTGTATGTTTGGGTCGTGTTTATGCTTATAGACTTGTTGGGTTTCTTGTTATTGGGCCGGGTACTAATGGGTATCAACGGGTGACTCGCACAAGGCCGTTAGACTTGTGCGAGCCCAATCTTGAATACGCTATTAATCGTTGAACGTGTTGATGTATGTTGCCATGATCCGTGTGTGTTCTTACATGCTATCTTACGTGATACTTGTGTGCACTACTTGAAAACCAACACCTGACTTGTATGGTAACCATGTTAGGATGTGGTTGACCACTAGCTGCTAGACTTGACCTTTCTGTGTATCTGCCGAGCAAACCAAGGTGAGTTCACACTAGCCAAGGCATGGGATTCCCAGGGGTTGGGAATGGGATTGAATAACTACTCGTACAACTTTTACTATTAAACAAATTATTAATGTCCTCGGTTGAAGGGCACGTACGTAAAACCTACATACAGTTATACTTACTACTGTCCTCGGATTGAAGGGCACGTACGTAAAGCCTACGTACACGATCTTAAGACCATCACCTCTATCAAAGGAAGTCCCTCAATTATCGACTTAATCGCCGAGGCCTAGGGCGAGCGGGTCATTAGTTAATAGCGCTATTAGGTTTAACAAACCTCACACCGTGCCAGTCGGACGGGCGTGTACTAATGGACTATGGGCAAAGGGTCAATGCTGATAGACATTGACTTAGGGCACCTCTTACATTTTCGTATCAGTCGATACGCGTGGTCTTGTTATACATGGGGTAGCCCCCACGGCCGAAATGCCAGATAACTATCATGGGGTAGCCCCCACGGCTGGATTGCCAGAGTTAATGGGTTAAACAAATCACGTTTTCAACTAAGGGGTAACCCCCACGGCAGGGATGCCAGTTAAAGGAACTATTTTTGGAACAACTAAAACCTACACCTAACTGTGAACTCGCTCAACTTTGTTGTTGATTCGTTGCTACATGCCTTGCAGGTCATTAGGTACCCATGGAGCTTGCACAGGGGAGGAACGGTCGTTGTGGGACATGGCGATGTGTGCCATGCTTTAATCATTACTTTATTTCATATTTAATACTTGCTATGGGTTTTACAAATTATGCTTCCGCTAAACACTTAACTATGCTTTGGTTTTTGAACACCTTTCATATTGGTTGGTTAAAT
Source organism: Helianthus tuberosus (assembly GCA_030545235.1). Taxonomy (NCBI): domain Eukaryota; kingdom Viridiplantae; phylum Streptophyta; class Magnoliopsida; order Asterales; family Asteraceae; genus Helianthus; species Helianthus tuberosus. The sequence continues at coordinate 124,435,332 of CM060354.1, forward strand.
TATGTTTACTTACATGCTTGTTCAATATGATTGGTGGCTTGATCCTGGTCAGTCACGCCTCCAAGCGGTGATACTCCGCGCGTGGATTTTAGGGGTGTGACAGATTGGTATCAGAGCCATTGGTTATAGAGAACTTGGTTTTAATAAGGGAAAACGTTTTTGTTAAAACCAGACTATAACCTGTACAGTGCTCTAAGATCCACAACGACGGTTCACTCCACGTGCAAGGCTCGACATTCTAAGTGATATGGTTTATGTTATATTGCCTACTTGCTAGTTACATAGAATATTGCTCATGATATGGTTAGATAACATAGTAGCCATTGTTTACAACAACGTGTGCTTGCTCCCTACTGTCACTACACACTTACGCACATTCGCGACACTTTTCCCATTTGTGTTTCCTTCGATGTGAAGATCATGAATGGACGTGTGAACCTAACTCAAGCCAGCTGACGGCTCCTATCAACCGAACAAGTTACGGCAGCACTCGCAGCCGCTTAAGCAGGGGGTATAACCTGCTATTCCGAACCTAACCTAGGATGTTAGATCCTACTCTCATGACCCAACTCTCGCACCTAACCCTGTCTTTTCTTCCTCGCGCAACAAGGTCAAAACGCTCAGCCACCTGAATGCATGTTCAAGACATTCATGGACTGTCGCCCTAATACTTTCAGTGGCACTGAAGGGGCCATGGACTCCTCCATTGGTTCGAGAAGCTCGAATCGCTCTTCGAAATGTGTGAATGCCCTGAGGCTCGTAGGGTGAAGTACGCCACTGGTACTCTCGAAGGCACTGCACTAACTTAGTGGAACGCGCAAGTTCAGATGCAGGGGCTGGCGGCTGCTAATGCCACCCCATGGAATGATTTTAAGGAACTGATCAAACGTGAATACTGTAGTCGTGATGACATCCACAAGCTGGAAGTGGAGTACTTTAACCTGAAGATGACGGGGTCAGAGATAGAAGTGTACACGAAACGATCCAACGAAACTGGCAGTGTTATGTCCAATTATGGTGGATCCTCCCATCAAGCGCATTGAGCTGTACCTCAAGGGCCTAGTACCAGAAACTCAAAGCCATGTGACTACTGCAAGCTTTACTACCATTCAGGATGTTACCCGTCTTGCTCATCGTCTCACAGACCAGGTAGTGGAACAGAACAAAACTACCTAAGCATATTGGTGCTACTACTACTACTACTTCTGCTACTTCCAGTGACAACAAACGGAAGTGGAATGGAACCTCTAGTAAGGGTTCGACTACGGTTTAGTCGCAGACACAGCAGCGAAATATCGATGACTACCAGGGTCCTGGTCAGCAATCTTCTGGTAGTCAAGGGCAGGATTGATACCGAGGAAATCACCCAAAGTGCAATAGATGCAACAGATGCCACAGTGGTCAGTAACAACAACAGGGTAGCAAAGGATGCTACCAGTAGGGTGCTGAAGGTCACTTCAAGAGACACTGCCCACAGATGAACCAGAACCAGAATCAGAACCACAACCAAGGAAACGGGAACAATAATGGAGGCAACAACGGGGGTCATAACAACGGCAATGGTGCCAGGGGTCGAGTGTTCGTGATTGGTCAGGGTGATGCTAGGAATGACCCCAACGTATGATGGTTTTGACATCGTTATTAGTATGGATTGGCTACCTCAACATCGAGCAGGGATTCCTTGCAAAGAAAAGATCGTCCGCATTCCTTGTACTGGTTAAGAACCTTTGGTAATTCATGGTGACAAGCTCCTGGAGCGACACCCTTAGCTCGAGCACCATATCGTTTAGCCCCATCTGAACTGGAAGAGCTGTCTACGCAACTACAAGAACTCTTGGATAAGGGTTTTATTCGTCCTAGCTCTTCGCCCTGGAAAGCTCCAGTGCTATTCATGAAGAAGAAAGACGGTACTTTCAGGATGTGCATCGACTACCGTGAACTTAACAAGGTGACTGTGAAGAATCGCTATCCTCTTCCATGCATTGACGACTTGTTCGACCAGCTGCAATGGTCGAGTTACTATTCAAAGATCGATTTGAGATCAGGATATCACCAGTTGAGAGTCCGAGAAGGGGACGTCTCTAAAACAGCCTTTAGAACCCGTTATGGACCCTATGAGTTTTTGGTCATGCCTTTTGGGCTGACAAACGCACCTGCGGTCTTCATGGACTTGATGAATCGAGTGTGCAAGCCGTACCCAGACAAGTTCGTTATTGTATTCATTGACGACATCCTGATCTATTCGAAGAGCCAGGAGGAACACGAACAACATTTACGACTCATTTTGGAACTCCTCCGAGCAGAACAGCTGTACGCCAAGTTTTCAAAATGTGACTTCTGGCTACGTGAAGTCCATTTCTTAGGCCATGTGGTGAACAAGGATGGGATTCACGTTGATCCATCCAAGGAAGAGTCAATCAAGAGCTGGCCTGCACCTCGTACGCCAACGAAAATTCGCCAATTCTTGGGCTTGGCAGGTTACTACAGAAGGTTCATCAGGGATTTCTCCAAGATAGCACAGCCTCTCACCTCACTAACGCAGAAAGGCGTTGTTTATCGATGGGGAAATGCACAGGAGCTAGCGTTTCAGCACTTAAAGGATAGACTTTGCAGTGCACCTATCCTTTCATTGCCAGAGGGCACAGACGACTTTGTGGTTTACTGCGACGCATCAATTCAGGGTCTTGGTTGTGTATTGATGCAACGGGATAAAGTTATAGCCTACGCCTCACGCCAACTCAAAGTTCATGAAAAGAACTACACTACACACGATCTAGAGCTGGGAGCGGTTGTTTTTGCACTTAAGTTATGGAGGCACTACCTGTACGGTACCAAATGCGCCATCTACACAGATCACAGGAGCCTCGAACATATCTTCAAAAAGAAGGAACTGAATATGCGACAACGACGATGGGTCAAACCGCTGAATGACTACGAATGCTCGATCAGGTACCACCCAGGCAAAGCCAATGTTGTGGCTGACGCCCTCAGTCGAAAGGACACTGCGCCCAAGCGCGTACGAGCTTTACAACTCACTATACAGTCTAGTCTTCCTTCCCAGATACGAGATGCTCAGGTAGAAGCATTGAAACCAGAAAACATCAGGGCTGAAGCCCTAAGTGGCTCAAGGCAGCGGTTAGAACAAAAGGAAAATGGCGCCTACGACGTATCAGGACGCATTTGGGGTCTCACTTTATGGCAACCTACGAGAGCTTGTGATGGAGGAGGCACACAAGTCTCGCTACTCAGTACATCCTGGTTCGGATAAAATGTACCACGATATCAAAACTACGTATTGGTGGCCTGGCATGAAGGCCCACATAGCAACTTACGTTAGCAAGTGCTTGACTTGTGCGAGAGTCAAGACGGAACATCAGAAACCCTCAGGCCTACTTCAACAACCAGGGATACCACAATGGAAATGGGAGCAAATTTCCATGGATTTTGTTACTGGCCTGCCTAGATCTCAACGTGGTAACGATACTATTTGGGTGATCGTGGATCGACTCACAAAGTCTGCTCACTTCTTGGCAATCAAGGAAACGGATAAGTTCTCCACACTAGCAGACATTTATCTTAAGGAAGTAGTCTCGAGGAACGGAGTGCCCACTTCAATTATCTCAGATCGAGATGTACGTTTTACTTCAGAACTGTGGCAAGCAATGCACAAGTCTTTTGGCTCAAGATTAGATATGAGCACAGCCTATCACCCGCAAACGGATGGGCAGTCGGAACGTACCATCCAGACTCTAGAAGACATGCTTAGGGCATGTGTAATTGACTTTGGCAACGGCTGGGAAAAACATCTGCCACTTGTGGAATTTTCGTACAATAATAGCTACCACACCAGCATTAAAGCTGCTCCGTTCGAGGCATTATACGGGCGTAAATGCCGGACACCTCTTTGTTGGGCAGAGGTGGGGGATAGTCAGATTACTGGTCCAGAACATGTGGTAGACACAACAGAGCAAATTGCTCAGATAAGATAACGAATGGCGGCAGCTCGTGACCGTCAGGAAGTCTACGCCGATAAGGGCATAAAACCATTAGAGCTCCAGGTTGGGGAGCGTGTACTACTCAAAGTTTCACCCTGGAAGGGTGTGATTCGTTTTGGGAAACGGGGAAAACTTAACCCACGATACGTTGGACCTTTCGAAGTCATTGAGAAGATAGGCAAGGTGGCCTACAGACTGAACTTACCAGCGGAACTCAGTGCAGTTCACAACGTTTTCCACGTGTCAAATCTGAAGAAGTGCCTGTCAGATGAGACCCACGTAGTTCCTTTGAAGGAGCTCACTATCGACGAGCAGTTACGATTCGTCGAGGAACCAGTCGAAATCACGGACCGGGATGTTAAGGTCCTCAAGCGTACTAGAATACCTCTCGTTCGAGTTCGATGGAACTCACGTCGCGGCCCAGAGTTCACCTGGGAACGCGAAGATCAGATGAAACAAAAGTATCCCCAGCTATTCGCACACGATACAACCACTACTGAGGCTGAAGCTACGGAATTTCGGGACGAAATTCCAGATCAACGGGGGGAGGATGTGACACCCCAGGAAAACTGGGAAAACTATGCACCTTAACTAGCTTCCTCAGTGAGTACGTACCAAATTTCGGGACGAAATTTCTTTCAACTTGGGGATAATGTGACAACTCGTATTTCCGAACTTACCGTTGTACTTAATGTAACGAATGTGAACCTTGTGTGATAATCCGATATGTTGATTTAATGAATGGTTACGAGACTTATGTTGTATTATGCGAATCTTTGTGTGTATATTTATATATATAATTTGTATTAGAAATATGAATTGTGTAATTAGTAAAACTTGGATCGGACCCCTTGCCAAACACACCCCACCCGAAATATTTCACCCACACGAAAACGCCCTCACCGATTTCGTTGAGGTATGGGCTTTGGCCCAAAGGTGTTCGACTGGCCCAACTATGTGTTTATGTTATAACTACAACATCGTATACAATAGAACATTTGGAAAACGCTAGAGTACTTCTCCTATTGGCGACGGCAGTAGACCCCCCCCCCCATCGAATCAACAACATCTTGATTAACAGTTGGTATGTATATTACTTATTCATAGTTTTGGATTTATATTACTTCTTGATTGTTTGTTTTTGCTATGCATGAACTCGATTAATAGTAGTATGTATATATGAGATTTAGTGTTAGCATTTGAAGGATGAACATGAGTCAGTATATTAATTACTAACTTCTGAAGTTTTGCATGTAAAACATTGATATTGTCGGCCACATATTAAACTATGATTGTAAATATGTGAAGTGTATATATATGTGAATTGTCGGCTCTGTATTCTTAATTGCATGTGATGAGAATACTCTCAAACAAACCTTCACAAAGTCCACTCACATGTCTTAGAATAATGATGAAAATGACTTGATGTGATGATTACTTTTCTTGTGAGCATGTAAATAAATGACGGCCATGTGTAGTTGTAATCTTAATCTCATTGATCCATGTGCTCACCCTAAATATGTTGTCAGATTAGTCAAATGTATTAAACCTTATCAATTGTTTGATTATATGAGAAACTGTTTGTGATTTACACATGAAAGCTAGGTATTGGATGTTTGATTATGAAAATTGAATGATATGCTAGATGATGATCATGATGAGTGGTTAGTGGGAATACATATGAATTAATTGATAATTCATTGATTTAATTGATAAAAGCATGTTGATCGATTAATTTATGATTAGGAAACTGTTAATTTAAATATTTCAAAGTAAATGGAAATTTAGTAACCGATTGCATGATTGAAGGAAGGATAATACTGACTTCCATAAATTGCGAGTAATAAGCCTGATCGCACAAGGCTTCCTAGTCGCACAAGACACTCGGTCGCACAACATACCAATAGTCGCACAAGACTATTGGATCGCACAAGTTGATTGTTTGGTTGTATGTTTGGGTCGTGTTTATGCTTATAGACTTGTTGGGTTTCTTGTTATTAGGCCGGGTACTAATGGGTATCAACGGGTGACTCGCACAAGGCCGTTAGACTTGTGCGAGCCCAATCTTGAATACGCTATTAATCGTTGAACGTGTTGATGTATGTTGCCATGATCCGTGTGTGTTCTTACATGCTATCTTACGTGATACTTGTGTGCACTACTTGAAAACCAACACCTGACTTGTATGGTAACCATGTTAGGACGTGGTTGACCACTAGCTGCTAGACTTGACCTTTCTGTGTATCTGCCGAGCAAACCAAGGTGAGTTCACACTAGCCAAGGCATGGGATTCCCAGGGGTTGGGAATGGGATTGAATAACTACTCGTACAACTTTTACTATTAAACAAATTATTACTGTCCTCGGTTGAAGGGCACGTACGTAAAACCTACGTACAGTTATACTTACTACTGTCCTCGGATTGAAGGGCACGTACGTAAAGCCTACGTACACGATCTTAAGACCATCACCTCTATCAAAGGAAGTCCCTCAATTATCGACTTAATCGCCGAGGCCTAGGGCGAGCGGGTCATTAGTTAATAGCGCTATTAGGTTTAACAAACCTCACACCGTGCCAGTCGGACGGGCGTGTACTAATGGACTATGGGCAAAGGGTCAATGCTGATAGACATTGACTTAGGGCACCTCTTACAATTTTCGTAGCAGTCGATACGCGTGGTCTTGTTATACATGGGGTAGCCCCCACGGCTGAAATGCCAGATAACTATCATGGGGTAGCCCCCACGGCTGGATTGCCAGAGTTAATGGGTTAAACAAATCACGTTTTCAACTAAGGGGTAACCCCCACGGCAGGGATGCCAGTTAAAGGAACTATTTTTGGAACCACTAAAACCTACACCTAACTGTGAACTCGCTCAACTTTGTTGTTGATTCGTTGCTACATGCCTTGCAGGTCATTAGGTACCCATGGAGCTTGCACAGGGGAGGAACGGTCGTTGTGGGACATGGCGATGTGTGCCATGCTTTAATCATTACTTTATTTCATATTTAATACTTGCTATGGGTTTTACAAATTATGCTTCCGCTAAACACTTAACTATGCTTTGGTTTTTGAACACCTTTCATATTGGTTGGTTAAATTATGTTTACTTACATGCTTGTTCAATATGATTGGTGGCTTGATCCTGGTCAGTCACGCCTCCAAGCGGTGATACTCCGCGCGTGGATTTTGGGGGTGTGACAATGAATGCTGCAGGCGCATTAGTGAGCCCGAAAGGCATCACTACGAAGTCATAGTGACCATACCTTGTTCTAAACGCAGTTTTAGGTACATCTTTAGTTCTAACTTTGAGTTGGTGATACCCAGATCTTAAATTGATTTTTGAGAAGAAGCTTGCCCCTTGTAGTTGATCAAACAGATCATCGATCCTGGGCAATGGATAACGGTTCTTGATCGTTACTTTGTTTAGCTCGCAGTAATCAATGCACAGATGCATTGAACCATCTTTCTTCTTCACAAACAGTATGGGTGCTCCCCATGGTGAAGAGCTGGGTTGTATAAAACCCTTTTCTAATAAGTCATCCAATTGGGTTCTTAGCTCTTTCATTTCTGTAGGTGCTAAACGATAAGGAGTTCGTGTAATCGGTGTTGCTCCTGGCAGGATGTCTATCCTGAATTCTACTTGCCTTGGTAATCAGGTAGTTCATCAGGGTATTCAAGAATGATGAGAATATCTTTAATCTTAGGCTTTGGTTTATCAACTGTCACTTGTTCCATGTAGATGACACATCCACCCTTCAGGCACTTGGATGCTTTGAGTAAAGACACATTGTCGGGCAAACCATAGTGTGTATCTCCATTAATGGTGATCAACTCACCAGATGGGGTTTTGATGTTAACTAGTTTCTTATCGCAGGCAATTTGGGCTTGGTTACGTGACAACCAATCCATGCCTAAAACTACATCAAACCCAGCCAATTTCATTGGTAAAAGAGATAATGGAATATAATGATTCTTAATGGATATAAAGCATCCATCAAGAAGAGTTGAAGCGGTTTCTAAGGTACCATCCGCGAGTTCTACCTCATATTTCATGTCTAGAGTTTTAATGGGCAGATTCAGCAATTTACTAAACTTAAGGTCTACAAATGACTTATCAGAACCTGAATCAAATAAAACTGTAGCATAAATATCATTAATGAGGAAGGTACCTGTTATAACTTTATCATCATTCACTGCCTCCCTGGCGTTCATCTGAAACACCCTAGCATTTGTCTTTTTTGCCTCATCAGGCTTCTTGGTGTTCTTAGGGCAGTTAGTCTTAATGTGCCCTTTCTCATTACAATCATAGCAGGTTGCATCCTTCAAGTTTCGGCACTCCAAAGATTTGTGCCCTTTCTTTTTACAGATTCCACATGGCTTGGCTTGTGGATCTAGATTGCATTTCCCGAAATGCCTTTTATCACAGATTTTACACCTGGGTTTGTCACCAGACTGACCCTTATTAAACCCAGAGTTTCCTTTCTTTTTCATACTCGACTGGTGGGACTGATCGTCTTCTCTCTTTCTCTTCCCGTCCTCAGTGATCCTCCTAGACATACTTCTTATAGCATCAAGGTTTAGAGACAGTGAAAGATCTACTGTTGATCTATAAGTGGCAGGCTTAGAAGCCTTGACATGTCCCTTGATTACAGGGGCTAAACCACCAATGAAACGCGCAATGCGTTTTGGCTATTGAGTGACCAAATACGGGACGAGTCGAGACATTGAATTAAAACTAGTAACATAAGATCTACAATCAAGATCTTTCATGACCAACATGAGGAAATCAGTCTCCACCTTCTCCACTTCATGCTGTGGGCAGTAAGTGACTTTTATAAGTTCAACAAATTCAGCCCAAGAAAGGTTATATAGAGGAATCTTCCCTATGGATTGCACTAAAGCTTTCCACCATGCCAGGGCGTCGCCTTTGAAGGACTATGATACAAACTTTACGACGTCCTCCTTAGCACACCCACTGATATCTACAACTCTCTCCATCTCATCCAACCATTTCATGCAATCGATAGCCCCATTGTCCCTAGTGAAATCTCTTGGTTTACAAGAGACAAAATATTTGTAAGTGCAACCCTTGTTGTATCGGGGAGTCTGATCAAATACAATCTTTTGGGGTTCGCTCTTCTGATTGGATGAATGTTATGAATCGTCCTTTCTTGACGTATGCTGTTTTGAAAGGGTCTTAGAATGAGATTTTGAACGAACATTACTTGGTTCTTTAAATGCTTCGTTCATGGCTTTAGCAACTGCCGTATTTATCATATCTTGCAGTTCGGTGCCAGTAACATGCAGCCTTGTATCATTATTGTTCCCATCAACTGGGTGACTGTTAGCTTCATCGGAGCCAGCCATGATTTGAATGTTATAATTGAGAAAATAATTTGTTTTCATAACATAATGGATCATCGTATTTGATGATTAGATGGCCATGGTATAAATAAACCATATAGACTAATAAGATAATATATTTAAAATCATTTGTTTATGATTTTCCTAGGTTACAAATGAACCATTATTGTCATTTAAACAGGATATAATCCTTTATATTTATTAGACAGGGGACATAGTCACAACTGTCAATGTCATACAGATATTTTTCATACGGCTCAAGGCTTGTCTCAAAGGACATTTATATTGACACAAAAGGCCTTGTCACTAAGACAATTTATAATATGATCTTGATCTTTTTAGATCAAAGTTTTAAGGGTTGAACATAGTTCATTGCCTTTTGGACAAGAAGTTATAAAATATAACTATCTTTGTCAGAATTACACGTTGGCCCGTAGGCATAACACCTCAATTGGATGTTTTAGTATAGACTTCATATTTGATGTTAATAGCCATGATTCATATTGATCATTTAGGCCATGAAAGTGGCTTGGAAAGATCCAAGTACTTAGAAGGCTGGTGTGGTTTCTCAAGTCACACTGACAGGAAAGTTAACATGTTTTCAGATGTTAACTAGGAATTATTGTCTTAAGAGAGTTATAGCATCATAGCCATTGATATTGTGGCTAGGTTATACCTTTAAGATCATCTTTTGAAATTTCAACGCAGACCGATAAAAATTGAAATGATTATGTGCATGTTGATGTATTAAAATACATATATAAATTTCAAAAGAAATACTTCATTAATAGTACTAAGAAGACTACAAAAGTTGCCCTAAACGGGTCTTAGAAATAAATAAATTGTCCACACAGGGACTAAAGAAAAAAACAAGTCCTCGTAGGGACTAAAATAAAAGAAATGTCCACTCAGGGACTTATTTGAAACTAAAATACAAAATAAAATAAAATCTTCTACTTCTTCTTTCCCTTGATGAAGTTTGCAAGACCCAAAAGGAATTTATGGGTCTTTCTTTCCCGTTCCTCCGCCCAATGTTCAACCTCTTCCAACCTTTGTAAGATTTCCAGCGTTTTTGGTTGTTGAGGTGGAGGTTGAGGTTGTTGCTGATATAGAGGGTATTGATACCCTTGAACGGGATACCCAGTAGGGTAGGCTGGTGGAAATGGTGAGGGATAGAGAGCGTTAAAGTTAGCTGCTTTGACATATGGGTCGTGAGCAGGAGCTTCGTATTCATAACCCGTAGGAGTTCGATATTCAAACGGGTTATACCTAGTCGAACCTGGGTAGGTAGGTATTGGATTCTCATAACCCATTGGCGGTGGCGGTGGTGCAAAGGTGACTGGTGTGGTGTCAATTTCTGACACCGCGTGCGGAGGTCCACCCATTTGTGGATCTCCGGGAATCGGAGGGTAAGTCCTTGAAGCTTGTGGGGAACTAAATCTTGGTCCCCCTCGCACGGACATGCATGTGTTCCTCCTTCGTCTTGGTGGCTCAGGAGGTGGTTGATGTGGTTCCTTAACTGGCAGTGGTGGTGGAGTTACCGCTACGAAGTGCGGTTCTTCCAAAGGAGGCTGTGGTGGAGTGTTGTGAAAAGAAGGGGTGTTAACAAAATCCCATTGCCCAAACCATTCTTTAAAAGTATCGGGACCTCGATAGGGAGATCCCGCAAAAGACGAACCGCTCAAAATATCAATGGGATGCGTAGGCGTCCCTGGCGGTGGCATAGCTGGATCTGGATCGCTATCCATATCCATATCCTGCGAGATGTGGTCCTCGGGGCCCAACGGATTATATTCCGGTGGTGCATTAATGTAATCATTAGGGTTAAAATGACCCGGTGAGTAAGAATGGTGGGAATGAGAATGATGAGATGAATAGTGAGAAGAGTGATGAAACGAGTGTGAGTGCAGCGAATGCTGTGAGTGTTGGGGCTCGTCCGGCTCAAACGAATGATGGTATATGTGACAACTCGAGTTTCCAAGACTCCATCTTTGCATTTATTGCACGTTAATAGTTTAGATCATACTTGTTTGCCTTATGACTGGACACGTTTGTAATACGTTAAACCTTATTATGATGAATACGTTAAATTGTAGAGTGATTGACATGTTATACTTGATGTGCAATATAAGTATTATTGTGATATGTGTATTGTGTGTTCTCGTCCACTGCTTTTCACGAAAACAAGGATTGGGCTTGGGTCCAGTAGTGTTTAATTCAAATAATTATACTTAACCTAGTCTGTATGCGAGAACAATAACAAAATAAACCCTAATCGCATCTAATCACATCTCCTCTCTCTCACTACCCTTGAAACCCGACGGCAGCTTTGGACATTCGAGCCTTGCACATCGATCGACTAATTGCCTCTCCTACGTAGGTTAGTGATCGACCAAGTATGATTTGTTGATTTAAAAGTATTAAATTTTCTGTTGGTGTCATGATGTAACAGTATGTGATTCTTGTTTGGTTTTGGATAGATTGGGCATGTTAGGAATTCTTATAATAGGATGTATGATCGGTTGTGTGTACATATGTGTATTTATGATTGATCTAGAACTCTAGGGTTGTCATGATTAGATTGTTTGACATTAGTGATGAACCCATGTGACTTGTTTGAATATATGTATCTTGTAAAAAATAGTTGCAGCCCACTACACATTTTGGTCCACTAATAACATGAGAACCTTACAATTGTCAGCTATTGATGTTAGCATTGAGGAAGGTAATGATGCTATGAGTACCCATGTGAAATCTTGACTTTAGAGGAATGTAATAATTAAACAATTCCTTGATGTTGGTGGTATATCTTGAACCGAGGGATTCATTAATCAGTGCATGGTGTGATAATTGTGTGATGATTGTGTGATGATAAATTAGATGTTATGACTTGATTTGTTGTTTTACGTAACTGACTTGATGATGAACTGCTACACTCGGCGAAACTGATTATGACGAAACTGAGTGTGTTTCGTCGAGGTGATCACGACGAAACACAATATGTGATTCGCCAAGGACTGTCGACGAAATAGAAGCTTGTTTCGCCAAGTATTGTGTTTCGCCAACATGTGTGTTTCGCCGAGCTGTGCTGTAACTTGAGTTAATTCTGTTGAGTGTTAACTGGAATATTTAACTGCTGTTATATGTTAAACATGACTGGTATGATTGTGATTACGTGTTACATGCTTATACGTGAACAACTTAAACACAAACTGATTTCACATACGTGCATACTTTAGGACGTGATTGATTACTTGCGAGCATACACTTAGCATACCGAGCAAACCAAGGTGAGTTCACACAGCCAAGGCATGGGATTCCCAGGATGGGAATGGGTTGGATTATTTATTCGTTCAGTTTATGGAACTTAGATATATGATTCCCTGGAAAGGAAGGATTATGGATAAGAACAGGCTAGACTGGTTATACTAATTGAACTGATCTTCGCACACACGCCAAGTGATGGCCGCGATATTATGACAATCTTCGCACACATGCCTAGGAAGGGCCGCGAACTATATATTCTAATCTTCGCACACATGCCTAGGAAGGGCCGCGAACTATATATTCTAATCTTCGCACACATGCCTAGGAAGGGCCGCGAACTATATATTCTAATCTTCGCACACATGCCTAGGAAGGGCCGCGAACTATATATTCTAATCTTCGCACACATGCCAGGAAGGGCCGCGATACTACTATACCTAGTCTAGTATACATGGGAAAATCCCACTAACTTCGCAAACATGCCTAGAGGGCCGCGATACGATACATACGATACATGATCACTAAACGAACATACGAACTGCCATACGAACATTATTACTAAACTATTAACTGTGAACTCGCTCAACTAGTTGTTGACTCTCTCTTACATGCCTTGCAGGACCTTAGGTACATATGGAGCTTGCACAGGGAGGAGGAAGTCGTTGTGGGACATGGATCGATGATGCCATGTTAATTATCTAAACGTTTGAATTTACTATTTACATTGGGTTTACATACTTATGCTTCCGCTACACACTTGTTGATGTTTGGTTTTGAAAACACCTTTCGTATTGATGAATGATTTTTGGTATTTACTTATATGTTCAATATGATTGGTGGCTTGATCCTGGTCAGTCACGCCTCCAAGCGGTGATACTCCGCGTGTGGATTTTGGGGGTGTGACAGATTGGTATCAGAGCCATTGGTTATAGAGAACTCGGTTTTAATAAAGGGAAAACGATTTTGTTAAAACCAGACTATAACCAGAACAGTGCTCTCAACGATCCACAACGACGCTTCGCTCCACGTGCAAGGCTCAACATCATAGGTACTACTATTCATGTTACTTTACCTACTTGCTAGAATTACCTAGAACTTTGCTCGTGGTATGCTCAGATTACAGAACCTACTATACGTTATTGCTTGAGAATACTTGTGTGCTCACTCTCTTCGCACTATTCGCGAACCTCTCTTACACATGTCCTCCTTGATGTCAAGATCATGAGTGGACGCGTTAACCTAACTCAAGCCCAGTTGGCGGCTTCGATCACTGAACAAGTTACTGCAGCACTCGCAGCTGCCCAGGCAGGAGGTGTAACCTGCCATCGCCACTTACTCCAGGATTTTTTAGATCCTACTCTTGTAACTCAACACTTGTGCTTAATTTTGATTACTCTTACGCACACGACAAGTCAACACGCTCAGCCACCTGTATGCACATACAAGACTTTTATGGACTGTCGTCCTACTACTTTCAGCGACACTGAAGGAGCTGTTGTACTCCTCCCTTAGTTCGAGGAACTCGAATCGGTCATCGAGTGTGAGAATGACCCGAGGCTCGTAAGGTGAAATATGCCACTGATATTCTCGAAGGCACTGCGCAAACTTGGTGGAACGCGCAAGTTACGACACTGGGGCTGGCGGCTGCTATACCACCCCATGGAATGATTTTAAGGAACCTATCAAACGTGAATACAATAGTTATGATGCCATCCACAAGTTGGAAGTGGAGTCCTTTAACATGAAGATGACGGGGTCAGAGATAGAAGCGTGCACGATAACGATCCAACAAACTGACAATTTTGTGTCCAACTATAGTGGATCCTCCCATAAAGAGCTTTGAGCTGTACCTCAAAGGCTAGTACCAGGAATTCAAAACCATGTGAAGACGGCTAAACTTGCTACTATTCAAGATGTTACTCATCTTGCTCATCGTCTCACAAACCAGGCAGTGGGACAGAACAAGCTGCCTCAACGTATCAGCGATACTACTACCACTACTACTTCAACTACTTCTGCTACCCTCAGTAACAATGGATGAAAGTGGGATGGAACCTCCAGCAAGGGTTCGACTACGATTCCGTCCCAGGCACAGCAGTGAAAGGTCGATGACAACTAAAGTCCTGATCAGCAACATTTGGTATTCAAGGGCAGGGAGAATACAAGGGAAACCACCCTAAGCGCAAACGATGTAACCTGCACCACAGCGGGCAGGGCAAACGCAATCATTGTCATTAAGGCAACAAGCTTGGTCATGGAACCAAAGAGGGTAGAAACTCACGTCCTACAAGCCAGAACCAACAACAACAGATACAAGATCTACAGAATCAGCAGCAACAGCAGGGTAACAAGGGATGTTATCAGATGATGCTGAAGGTCACTTCAAAAGACACTGCCCACAGTGGAACCAGAACCAGAATCAGAACCACAACCAAGGAAACAGGAATAACAATGGAGGCAACAATGGGGGTAATAACGACGGCAATGGTGCCAGGGGTCGAGTGTTCGTGATTGGTCAGGGTGATACTAGGAATGACCCCAACGTTGTGATGGTTTCGACATCGGTATTGGTATGGTTTGGCTACCTCAACATCGAGCAGAGACTCTTTGCAAAGAAAAGATCATCCGCATTCCTCGTGCTGGTTAAGAACCTTTGGTAACTCATAGTAACAAGCTCCAGGAGCAGCACCCATAGCTCGAGCACCTTATCGCTTAGCTCCAACAGAACTGGAAGAACTGTCTAAGCAACTGCAAGAACTCTTGGAAAAGGGTTTCATACGTCCTAGCTCTTCGCCTTGGGGAGCTCCAGTATTATTTGTAAAGAAGAAGGATGGTACCTTCCGCATGTGTATAGACTACCGCGAACTGAACAAGGTGACTGTGAAGAATCGCTATCCTCTTCCACGCATCGACGACTTATTCGACCAGTTGCAAGGGTCGAGCTACTACTCCAAGATAGACTTAAGGTCAGGGTACCATCAGCTGAGAGTCCGGGATGAGGACGTCTCTAAAACAGCATTTAGAACTCGCTACGGCCACTACGAGTTTATGGTCATGCCATTCGGGCTAACGAACGCGCCTGCCGTATTTATGGATCTTATGAACAGGGTGTGCAAACCCTATCTCGACAAGTTCGTCATTGTTTTCATCGACGACATCCTGATTTATTCGAAAAGTCAGGAGGAACACGAGCAGCACCTACGACTTATACTGGAACTTCTACGAACGGAACAGCTATACGCTAAGTTTTCTAAATGTGACTTCTGGCTTCGTGAAGTCCACTTTTTAGGCCACGTGGTGAACAAGGATGGGATTCATGTAGATCCATCCAAGGTAGATTCGATTAAGAACTGGCCTGCGCCTCGTACACCAACAGAAATACGCCAATTCTTGGGTTTGGCGGGTTATTACAGACGTTTCATCAAGGACTTTTCAAAGATTGCTCAGCCGCTTACACTACTGACACAGAAGGGTGTTGTTTACCGTTGGGGTAATGCACAGGAAACAACGTTCCAACACTTAAAGGATAGACTCTGTAGCGCACCTATCCTCTCATTGGCTGAAGGCACGGATGATTTTGTAGTCTACTGCGACGCATCTATCCAAGGTCTTGGATGTGTATTAATGCAAAGGGATAAAGTCATTGCTTATGCTTCGCGCCAACTTAAGATTCACGAACGGAATTACACAACACACGACTTAGAGTTGGGGGCGGTTGTTTTTGCACTTAAGATATGGCGACACTACTTGTACGGCACTAAATGTGCTATCTACACTGACCACAGGAGCCTCGAACTTATATTCAAACAGAAGGAACTGAATATGCGACAGCGACGATGGGTCGAACTGCTAAACGACTACGAATGCTCAATCAGGTACCACCCAGGCAAAGCCAATGTTGTGGCTGACGCCCTCGGTCGAAAGGACAACGCGCCTAAGCGCGTGCGAGCTTTACAACTCACTATACAGTCTAGTCTTCCTTCCCAGATACGAAATGCTCAGGTAGAAGCATAGAAACCAGACAACATCAGGGCTGAAGTCCTACGCGGCTCAAGGCAACGCTTAGAACAGAAGGAAGATGGTGCTAATAAGTCTCGCTACTCGGTACATCCAGGTGCGGACAAAATGTACCACGACATCAAAACTACATATTGGTGGCCTAGCATGAAGGCCCACATAGCCACATACGTTAGCTAATGCTTGACTTGTGCGAGAGTCAAGGCAGAATATCAGAAACCGTCAGGACCACTCCAACAACCTGAGATATCACAATGGAAATGGGAGCAAATTTCCATGGATTTTGTTACAGGCTTACCTAGAGCTCAGCGCGGAAATGATACTAATTGGGCGATCGTGGATCGACTCACAAAGTCTGCTCACTTCCTGGCCATTAAAGAAACAGACAAGTTCTCTACGCTAGCAGACATCTACTTGAAAGAACTGTGGCAAGCAATGCATAAATCTTTTGGCTCTTGTTTAGACATGAGCACAACTTATTATCCTCAGACGGATGGGCGGTCTGAGCGCACCTATTCAAACTTTAGAAGACATGCTTCGGGCGTGCGTAATTGACCTTGGCAATGGTTGGGAGAAACATCTGCCACTTGTGGAATTTTCATACAATAACAGCTACCACACCAGCATTAAAGCTGCTCCATTCGAGGCATTGTACGGGCGTAAATGCCGGTCACCTCTCTGTTGGGCAGAGGTGGGAGAAAGTCAGATCACGGGTCCAGAAATGGTAGTCGATACTACAGAAAAGATTGCACAAATACGACAACGCATGGCGGCAGCACGCGACCGTCAGAAAGCATACGCTGATTTAGACAGGAAACCACTCGAGTTTCAAGTTGGGGACCGAGTGCTACTCAAAGTTTCACCCTGGAAGGGTGTGGTTCGTTTCGGCAAACGCGGCAAACTAAATCCACGATATGTTGGACCATTCGAAGTTACAGAGAAAATAGGTAAAGTGGCCTACAGATTGAACTTACCAGCTGAACTCAGTGCAGTTCACAACGTTTTCCACGTGTCGAATCTGAAGAAATGTACGTCAGATGAAACCCACATAGTTCCCTTGAAGGAACTCACTATCGACGAGCGGTTGCACTTCGTCGAGGAACCTGTTGAAATCACGGACCGGGATGTTAAGGTCCTCAAGAACACGAGAATCCCTCTTGTACGAGTTCGTTGGAACTCCCGCCGCGGCCCAGAGTTTACCTGGGAGCGTGAAGATCAAATGGAACTCAAATATCCCCAGTTATTCGGAAACCAAGCAACCACTACTGAGGCCGAAGCTACTATAGAATTTCGGGACGAAATTCCAAATCAACGGGGGGATGATGTGACACCCCAGGAAAACCAGTAATCTTCGCAAACCTGCTCGGGGAGCCGCGATACGAAACAGGTAAACAACGTTACACAACTAGCTTCCTCAGTAACCGCATGCTAAATTTCGGGACGAAATTTCTTTCAAGTTGGGGATAATGTGACAACTCGAGTTTCCAAGACTCCATCTTTGCATTTATTGCACGTTAATAGTTTAGATCATACTTGTTTGCCTTATGACTGGACACGTTTGTAATACGTTAAACCTTATTATGATGAATACGTTAAATTGTAGAGTGATTGACATGTTATACTTGATGTGCAATATAAGTATTATTGTGATATGTGTATTGTGTGTTCTCGTCCACTGCTTTTCACGAAAACAAGGATTGGGCTTGGGTCCAGTAGTGTTTAATTCAAATAATTATACTTAACCTAGTCTGTATGCGAGAACAATAACAAAATAAACCCTAATCGCATCTAATCACATCTCCTCTCTCTCACTACCCTTGAAACCCGACGGCAGCTTTGGACATTCGAGCCTTGCACATCGATCGACTAATTGCCTCTCCTACGTAGGTTAGTGATCGACCAAGTATGATTTGTTGATTTAAAAGTATTAAATTTTCTGTTGGTGTCATGATGTAACAGTATGTGATTCTTGTTTGGTTTTGGATAGATTGGGCATGTTAGGAATTCTTATAATAGGATGTATGATCGGTTGTGTGTACATATGTGTATTTATGATTGATCTAGAACTCTAGGGTTGTCATGATTAGATTGTTTGACATTAGTGATGAACCCATGTGACTTGTTTGAATATATGTATCTTGTAAAAAATAGTTGCAGCCCACTACACATTTTGGTCCACTAATAACATGAGAACCTTACAATTGTCAGCTATTGATGTTAGCATTGAGGAAGGTAATGATGCTATGAGTACCCATGTGAAATCTTGACTTTAGAGGAATGTAATAATTAAACAATTCCTTGATGTTGGTGGTATATCTTGAACCGAGGGATTCATTAATCAGTGCATGGTGTGATAATTGTGTGATGATTGTGTGATGATAAATTAGATGTTATGACTTGATTTGTTGTTTTACGTAACTGACTTGATGATGAACTGCTACACTCGGCGAAACTGATTATGACGAAACTGAGTGTGTTTCGTCGAGGTGATCACGACGAAACACAATATGTGATTCGCCAAGGACTGTCGACGAAATAGAAGCTTGTTTCGCCAAGTATTGTGTTTCGCCAACATGTGTGTTTCGCCGAGCTGTGCTGTAACTTGAGTTAATTCTGTTGAGTGTTAACTGGAATATTTAACTGCTGTTATATGTTAAACATGACTGGTATGATTGTGATTACGTGTTACATGCTTATACGTGAACAACTTAAACACAAACTGATTTCACATACGTGCATACTTTAGGACGTGATTGATTACTTGCGAGCATACACTTAGCATA
The DNA here is from genome assembly GCA_030545235.1 of Helianthus tuberosus. Taxonomy (NCBI): domain Eukaryota; kingdom Viridiplantae; phylum Streptophyta; class Magnoliopsida; order Asterales; family Asteraceae; genus Helianthus; species Helianthus tuberosus. Next base: position 124,454,761 of record CM060354.1, read on the forward strand.
CCGAGCAAACCAAGGTGAGTTCACACAGCCAAGGCATGGGATTCCCAGGATGGGAATGGGTTGGATTATTTATTCGTTCAGTTTATGGAACTTAGATATATGATTCCCTGGAAAGGAAGGATTATGGATAAGAACAGGCTAGACTGGTTATGCTAATTGAACTGATCTTCGCACACACGCCAAGTGATGGCCGCGATATTATGACAATCTTCGCACACATGCCTAGGAAGGGCCGCGAACTATATATTCTAATCTTCGCACACATGCCTAGGAAGGGACGCGAACTATATATTCTAATCTTCGCACACATGCCTAGGAAGGGCCGCGAACTATATATTCTAATCTTCGCACACATGCCAGGAAGGGCCGCGATACTACTATACCTAGTCTAGTATACATGGGAAAATCCCACTAACTTCGCAAACATGCCTAGAGGGCCGCGATACGATACATACGATACATGATCACTAAACGAACATACGAACTGCCATACGAACATTATTACTAAACTATTAACTGTGAACTCGCTCAACTAGTTGTTGACTCTCTCTTACATGCCTTGCAGGACCTTAGGTACATATGGAGCTTGCACAGGGAGGAGGAAGTCGTTGTGGGACATGGATCGATGATGCCATGTTAATTATCTAAACGTTTGAATTTACTATTTACATTGGGTTTACATACTTATGCTTCCGCTACACACTTGTTGATGTTTGGTTTTGAAAACACCTTTCGTATTGATGAATGATTTTTGGTATTTACTTATATGTTCAATATGATTGGTGGCTTGATCCTGGTCAGTCACGCCTCCAAGCGGTGATACTCCGCGTGTGGATTTTGGGGGTGTGACAGTATAAGGGTGAAGTGCTGAGCGAAACGGAGCGTCTCGCTGGTTCTAATGAATGTCTCCAATCATCATTTGAGCTGGAGCTGCTGGACGACGCTGAAGGTGCGCTTCGGTGTGAGGGTCCAGCGTGTCCAGATGGTCCCCCCCCCCCCTTATGGGACCTTTTCCCTTTCCTCTTTCCTCTTACTCTTGGCGGCATTTGTATTTTTTACAAAAACCTATCAAAGTAAGAAAACAACACATAAACGAAAAAAGGAAAGTAAAGAATATTCCTAGGTCATTGCCTAGACTCGGAAGTCTAAGGAATGTGCTATTGTGTCATTGAGATTAAACACAAAAGGCTAGTGTTTAATTCACTCAATGTTGGCTCTGATACCAACATGTCACACCCCGATATTTCCACATATTTTCAGTGGGCCCGGTGGGAGTATCGTGATGTAGTTGATATGATCATAGTCAATTAACACAATTATAGCATAGCAGAAGGCTTGGTAGATTAATTACTATTACAATCCATAGTGTCCGAGAGTTCAAAACAAAAGAATATACAGACTGAGTGTAATAGAGATCCATAGGCGGATTATAAAACAAATACATAAAACAAAGTTTAACAGACTTCAGTTATCTAAGGATTTGCAGATCCACTTATTTGACACCAAGTAACTCCATCCTAGTTACGAGAGGTACCTGTCACTTAGTCTTTGGAAAATACGTCAGTTTTCACTGGTAAATACAATCAACCGACTCATTTGAAAAGAGTTTATGAAAATTGGTTTAGGCGCACATGGCACAAAATCACTTATAACTTGGGACAATCTTTATTAAAATCTTGTATATATATTTACATGTCTGTCATACAATTGGGGACGGTTTGGAAGCCGGTCATGATTAACCGACTCATCACTTATAAAACCCATAAAGGAGTTATCCCCAACATGTGGGTTATTTGATATTTAGCATTTGCATCTGTCAGGTGTATGCCTACACCCCGTGCATAGGTCGTAGCCATTAATAATTTAAATGAGCCGAGGATATCTAGGACACGGTCGTCAACCCCCAATGTTTATGTTATCAAACAACACGGTTTAAAACGGGTTCTGCAGATTTATTAAATCACAATCCGATTAAATGATCTCATACCCGACCAAGCGGTAATAATTTACCGTATCCCAAGCCCGTATAAGGGAAAATAAGTTAAAAGTATTTACCTAAGCTAGTTGTGCAAAGATGCTACTCAGCCGTATAATTCCTAAGACCTTATGCAAATATCTTCTATCGAAGCTACTTAATCTGTATGGAAGGTTTATTAACCAATTAGGATACTAACGGGTCTTATTTAAGTCAAAGACTTAGACCGGTTAGTTTTAAAGACACTTTAGACTCGAAACGCTAGATTAAGCAGAGACTAGAATGGAATGTTATTTAGACCCGACAAGTTTGAATACTTGTATAATACGGGTAAACTAAACACATTCTGGATTTTGAAGTTTAAATGATAAGGTTAAACCCGTTTCGGCTAATTCATGTAAACTAGTTACATAAACCGAACGCATAAATGCATAACGGGTAACCGAATGAACCATATACAAGTCCGATATTTTATAATGTTTAAAATATGTTAAGACATCACTAGGATGTTAACACATATGCCCAAAAAGAGTTTAAAACTGAATTAAGTCTCGTAAGGGCATTTTGGTCATTTTGAGATTTATAAAAGAGGTTAATAGGTAAACTGAAGTTCTGGTCAAAAACATTATGTAGAAATATTTATTTTATGATGTTAAAACAGTATGATATCATACATATGTATGGTTTACCATTTATGGCCAAACTAGGCCCCGAAAGGGTAATTTGGTCATTTCACATATGCTTTTAAGGACAAAATTGGAAGTCTGAGTTCATGACTTATACCTACTATAAAAATATTAAAAATTATTTATAAATTCAGTAGGTAACAAATATTGGGTGCTAAATATGGTTTTAAACCATACTATACACCTAATTAGCGTAAAAATCAATAATTGATGATATTTGTGAAGTTTATGTGATTCTAAGATTTTGACAAGCCTTGGATGGTTAAAATATTTTATTTTTCATATTAAATCAGTAGAAAAGAGTTTGGCATGTTAATCATACGTAAATCATATTTTATTTGCAAAAAGGGTATTATTGTCAATTATATAATTTATACAAGAACTTAATGCTAAGGTCAGTATCTAATCTGACCCAACATTACAAAAATTTCTAAAAATGATATCATAACAGTAGGTTAATAGTTTTGGGTCAAAATTTATGTTAAAACCTGATTCATGCATAAAAGGGTAATTTAGTCTTTATAAAAGCTAAATTTACGTTAATTTGCATAACATCAATTTGAGACCAGAATGTAATGTCAAAATAATTTAGACATGTTTATAAATCAGTACCTAAGTTATTTGTATGACCATATATTCAAAAATCTCATTTTTAGACCATAAGGGCATATTGGTCAACATTAAGCATAATAATGGAAACAGGCATAAGATTCAGAATTTCCAAATGACCATGTAATATAAACTCAGAGAGTTATACTACAACATTATATGGTCATAATGGAAGCTTAAAACATAAAGGAATTAAGCTTAATCGGGTCAGAACTGAAGGTCAAAGCAAAACTCAAGCTTTTGCGACTTTCGGTTGCGAACCGAGCTTAAACTTAGAATTGTCTTGTTGAACATGTTTAGACATGTTCTAATAATATTTACCAAGTTATTTAAGTGACAAAACATGATTCATAACTCCTACATTATCAGTTTTAATTATTATTTGAAAATCTGACTAGTTTGACTTTTTGACTAGTTACTTTGACCCGACAATTAACTAAGTAAACGTGGTAATTAGGAGGTGCCCTTTTGAGGGTTAACACCTACCTAATTACGATCAAGTAGCCATATTCGCCTCGAACAATGGCTGGACCGTTTAGGTCTAAACCGAAATTCAAAGCATTATGACGACAACTTTGACTTCTATTTTTTAAACATATAAAAACCAAACTAAAGTGGCTAAGGAAACTTACATAGGGTCCTAGCTCGAACTTGAACTTAGGGGGGCTTCCTTTTTAATCAGGAATCCCAAGAAAATGCTCAAGAATGCTCAAGCAAGTGAGAGAGATGGAACTTTTGAAATGAGCAAGGAGTATGGCAACCCAATGCCTCTATTTATAGTGCATGGGACTCTCACAAGATCATCACAGGTGTTCTAGGATGTTATCAGATGTCTCCAAATGTCCCAAGTTCTTACAAACCATTAAACATCCATAGAATTCGAATTCAAGGTGTAAGAGGTTTCTGTGGAGGCCAAGGAGAAGAAACCTGCATCTGGCCAAAGGATTCTGTCGAAGTGAAGCCGTCGCGTCGTGCGATGGCATAGGGGAGGGGTGGTCGCGCAGCGCGACGCCATAAGGGGCCAGCAAACATGTTTTAAACTTGACACCTTTAGTCCTTGTACCTTTAAATGCATAAATCTTTCATTTTAGGCACTGTTAACCCCTCTAGTTAGTTTGTAGATGATCTTGAGAGTATAATCAAACACCGTTAGGTCCAGTTTTGTTAAACGATCACCGAAAACACTAGTTTTCTTCTTGTTAATGCTTTTAACCCTTATTCTTGAAAGTTTGCGTAATTAACACATAATGATATCAAAACCTTGTGAATTTGTTATCACTTATTCTTGAGAGTATAATCGAACATTACGAAGCCCCGGGTTCGTTAAAAGGTCACTCAGAGGTAAGAATTAACATGTTGACACGTTTAACCCCTTTGTCTTGTAAACTTTCAATTTCTTTCACAAACGGCTTCATATGTCCAACAATTTACTCGTTTAAGAATATATTCAACTTGTGTGGTCAATCAGAGGCACAAGTTTGGCATGTTGACACTTTTAGTTCCTCCGCATACATATTTTCATCGTTTGTCAATTTTAGTCCTTATAACTCAAACTTTTACATGTTTAGGGTTTAGGACATGTGTCTTCACATAACTGGACACGATTTTTACAAGGTGTTACATGAGTTTATTTGTAATAGTTAGTATGTTTTAGCAGCATTAGGGCGTTTTCCAAAAAAAGGACGACTTGCTTGGAGGACAAGGCTTAGGGATTATAAATAGAATCCTAGACCCACTTGTACGGTATACATATGTAAGCCACCACCCTGTGGGAGCTCATCTGCGATGATTGATTATCTTTGTATTTATTTATCCAAATCAATGAAAATATCTTTTGTTTCGATTGTTTATTAGTTGGTTTATGGCTCAAATTCACCCATCTCTATATTAGTTACCAAACCGAGACTAAAGTCGGATCTACGCGGACTATAATTTGGTATCAGGGCCTCGGCTCATTTCAGTTTCGGTTTGTTTGGATCTTCACTGGAAAACCCATCGGAGACGTAAAATCAAGATCTTAGGCAGATTCGGTGGTAGTTTTGAGTGAAAATATGGAATGTGATTGATGTTTGGAAGAAAAAGGGTTTGAATTTCATGGTTTTAAGGCATGGAACGTGACTGGTGGCAAGGGTTTTTATCGCCCAGGTTCATCTATATTCCTTGACCATTCCATTTTCAACCTTCTCGGATTGCTTCCTGATTTTGACTACTTGTTTGGTGGTTATTCATGTTATGGTCCGATATTAGTGTTTTAAGATAGTGTTGACAAGATATATATGGTGATGCATGGTTTCATTCTAAAATTCCGGCGGCTACTGATTATGAGTTTTGAGGTATTCTAAGTAATGTATCTGCCGACAGTTGAATTATGGATTGATTTGGAATGATGTCCGGTCTTGTTTGTTATTCTGACAAGGTTTTATTAGATCAGCTCAATGTCGCATGTTGGGTCAAATGATTGGACTGACCAAAATATCTTTTTTGGTGGGCTTGTTTGTCAAGAGCTAGATTATAGAAGCTTGGTGCAAATTACTTTTGGTTCACATACAGGGACAATTGTTTTTGGGCCATGCAAGTATTGGATTTCAACATGTTTTTCTTTATATTTTACGGTAAATTACACTTTTCGTCATATCATATTGCAATGGATAGCCTTTAACTTTAATAATTACAGTCACAATCTTTTTTTTTTGTAAAACCCATTACACCCTACGTCCTTTACCACTAGCTTGGTTAAAATTTTCAATTAAATCATATCACAGAAGGGTAGTTTAGTCTTTTTACCAATTTAATTAATTTAAAAGGGTAAATTACACTTTTCGTCATTTATATTTGTATCGAATTGCAATGGATAACCTCTAAATTCAATAATTACAGTCACAATCATTTATTTGCAAAACCCATTACACCTTACGTCCTTTAGCCTTAACCTAGTTAAAATTTTAAGTTAAGTTTATTGACATAAGGGTAGTTTTCTAATTTTACCTTTTTACTTAAAAAATATATTAAATAGAAAAGGAAAAAAAAAAGAAAATATGTTTATAAACCAAAGTACCAAACAGTCAAGTTCACTTTCAACTTTCACTCTCTCCCGCTCTCTCTAAAATCCATGTAACTAAGATTCTCACTATATCACCATCGCAAATCTCAAACTTCAGGTGACAAATTGGTGGTGGTGGAGTGGGGAGGGAGGCGGTTCTGGCGGCGCGGTGGAGGAGGTGGTGGGGGTTGATCGACATAATCCTCCATTCACGGATCTACAGGCCTTAGTTCCAGAAATTGCAACGGCGGTTTCAGACTTCAGTGGTTCTTCAAATGGGCGACCAATGATGGCGACGGAGGAAGGTTATGTTTTTCGATCTTTTATTTTCCGGCAGAGGCAAATGGCAGCGGCGACTACTTGGAGCTAGTGGTGGGTAGGATAAAAATTTAGGGTTTTTTTTTCAACCTATAAAGGTGGATTTTGTTTTGAAGATGAAGAACCCTAGATCTGTTAAAGAGTGATTTGGGGAATTTTGAGTGTTTTGTGTGATTGAAGGGCTTTTGATTCATGATGTAGGTTTTGATAGGTTTCATCAATTGGAATTGATACAAGTGTGAGTGGTGATTTGAATATTATTAGGGTTTTTTTTGTTAGAGAGAGATATAGAGGGTTGAGGATCTGGGCAGATGCGGCGGCGGTGTGGTGGACCTGGATGGTGGCGGCGGTGTGGTGTGATGGTGGTGTGTGGCAAAATATATTTATTACACAAATAGTCCTTAAAATAGAAAAAGACAAATTTACCCTTGTTTGCAATGCACATGACTGAAATTAACTTAAAATTTTAACTAGGTTAGGGCTAAATGACCTAAGGTGTAATGAGATTTGCCAATAAAGGATTGTGACTGTAATTATTGAAGTTAAAGGCTGTCCATTGCAAATCGATATAAACATAAATGATGAAAAGTGTAATTTACCCAAATTAAAACTTAGAACAAAGCTTAATATTTACCCTCACCCCCTCTCTCTTTTTCTATCTATCTCAGCTCTCTCTCTCCCTCTCTCTCTCTTTCTCTATTCAACCAAGCCCCACCACCACACCACTGACAACCACCACCACCAAATCCAACTTCCATCACTGACCACCCCTTTAACTTTTCCGTTTTCATTCTCGTTATAACACTTGAATTTTTCGGTTTCATTCTCAAGATAACATTTAAATAGTTTCTTTTCTTCTTCCCTTAAAATACAAACACGAACCCTAAATTGTAACTAATATTTTAGAAGTCTTTAGGCAAAATGAGTGTAGTTCATGGAGATTTCGGTACGTACAGATTTCGCCTTCTCCCCTTCTCTCTCTCTCTCTCAACTCGCTCTTTCCCCCTCAAGTCTCTCTAAACTCTCTGAAAAAAAACCATCAGATATTAATCCATCAGATAACCTGCAGCATCGCCGGCGTTAAACCCTCATAACCTGCAACATCACGAGATTTCGCCCTCTCCACCTCTCTCTCTCTCTCTCGAAACCCTAATAACCTACAACATCATCGCCGCTAGATCCTTGAAATCCTATCGCCACCAGAGTTGTTGAATATTTGAGGGTTAGGGTTTCAGTCGAAGATGAAGACCAAGTTGATGGTGGTCGGGTCAGGTGTGGGTGGTGCAATGGTTGTCGGATTTGTGAGCTAGATTTGGGGGTGTCTGGTGGTGGTTACAGACGGTGGTTGTTAGATTTGAGCTAAATTTGGTGGTGTTTGGTAGTGGCTGTCGGTTTTGGATATGTCAGCTAGATTTGGTGGTGGCTAGCGGTGGTCAAAGGCGATGGTTTTGGTGGTCAGAGGCGGTGATTTTTTTTTTGAACGACAGAGGCGGTGGTTTTATTTCCAGAGGATTTAAAGAGGGTTGAGGGGGGAGTGTAAGTTGAGAGAGAGAGGGAGGGGGTGAGGGTAAATATTAAAGCTTTGTTCTAAATTTTAATTTAATTAAATTGGTAAAAAAGACTAAACTACTCTTCTGTGACAGGATTTAACTGAAAATTTTAACCAAGATAGTGGTAAAGGACGTAGGGTGTAATGGGTTTTACAAAAAACGACTGTCACTGTAATTATTGAAGTTTAAGACTATCTATTGCAGTCTGATACAAACATAAAAAACCGAAAGTGTAATTTACCCTATATTTTACGTAGGCCATGAATCACCACGTATTTTTCTTGGGCTTTGATTGAATGTTGGGCTCCGCTGATGATAGACTAATTATGTTATTTTTTAGGCCACGCATGGATTGAAATTCCAAGATACTTCTCAAGATATAAATATATGTTGTTGGGCATAGCAAAATTCAAGATCCGGTGACTTTGCATTCATAGGAACGGAAGTTAAAAACTAACGACCCTGTGCAAAATTTTGTTTGACAACTACTTTAATTGTTTCTAGCGATCAGTGGCGGATCTTGCCGGTTGAATGTGCCAGGACCGAAAGACACGGACACTAAAAAAAGCCCGGGCCAAACATAGTATATATAAAAAATTTCGATCGAAATGCGGAAAATTAGCACTACGGCCGAAAAACTTGCCCGGGCCGTGGCCCTGCCAGTGACCTTCTAAGAACCGCCTACGCTAGCGATGTTGGAATTGAATGGCAACTTTATTATGAACGAAAGTTCAAAATAATTGTTTTGGTGACTTTGCGATCATTCGGGCCAGTGATCTTATTTTTTTGGTGAGTTTAGTTGTTCGTTGAATGAAAGTTCAAAAGAATTTTGGAGACTTTAACAGTGGATCAGGAGCTAAATTATAATCTGACTGTGTTGAAGATATTTTTTCAATGAAGCTGATATTCTAATTCGATCATTGGCGGTTCGAACTTTTATCACATGCGAGTTATAGTAGAGATGATCAATCGGGCATAAAGCTTACAGTGGATCTGGAGCTAAATTATAATCTGATTGTGTTGAAGATATCTTTTTTAATGAAACTGATATTCTAATTTGATCATTGGCGGTTCTAACTTTTATCACATGCCAGTTATAGCAGAGATGATCAAGTGGGCACAAAGCTTACACATAGTGAAAGTAGCTATTTGAGTTTAATCTTGAAATAATTAGGAGGAGCTATATTTGTAGGGGAAACGGCAATAAAAGACTTTGAGTATTTACACTGTGTTCCTGAGTTTCATTAAATGAGAGAAAAGAAAAGATTTGGAAGGAAATAATTTTTAGTTGTGTTCTAGAGTTTCATTAAAGGAGAGAAGAGAAGAGAAAATGAAAGGTTTTTTGCCTAAATTTAATCTTTCCAATTTGGAAAGAAACGGAGAGAAGAGAAAAGAAAATGAAAGAATCATTTCTTTTCTCCCCTTAACTTAACTCGGGAACACAGCGTTAGTGAATTTGAGAAGATTCGAAGACACATTCAGATACACTTTGAAGATCTAATAAAAATTGAAAGCACCATTCTCAGGGGATTATTATTGGGTCAAATTGGAGAATGATCTTATCAATTAAGGCGACCTTATTAACAATGTTATTGTTTTTGTGAGGTAGCGAGTTTATTTGTAATAGTTAGTATGTTATAGCGGCTTTAGGAGGTTTTCCAAGCAGGGGACGACTTGCTTGGAGAACAAGGCTCATGGACTATAAATAGAATGCTAGACCTCACTTGTAAGGTGTGCATTTGTGAGCCACCACCCCTAGGGATCTCACCGGGGCTGGATGATGATTATCTTTGTATTTCTTTTATTAAAATAAATGAAAATATCTTTTATTTCCATTGTTTATTAGTTTGTTTATGGCTCAAATTCACCCATTATTATACATACATATTAAACTAAAGTGGTGATGAATAGTAAACTATAATTTTTTAAGTATTTGTTTTTTAAATTTTAATAGTATTTTAATTATTATTTAACTTTATTTGAACTTAAAATAACTCCAAGTTTTAAAGTAATTTTTTTAATTTTAATAGTTTTTTTATTCTTTCATTCTTACTTAAAAATGTTTAATTTTTTAACATTCGACAGTACGTTACCGCAAGCTTGGATCGGTATCGGTTCGGTTTACTACACTACCGGTACGATACATGCACTTAGGAGAGTTGTATACATGAAAAAACTTCGAAACCAAAAACCATAAAAATGAATACTGGTACTGCTACCTATGTTTTTTATATGAATACTATTTCCTCCCTAATGAATAGTACCATTCAATAATAGTAGTGGTTTCTTATTTTATTTTATTTTTTAATTTTCAAATGAGTGTTCAATATTAAATAAGTTATATGTATAATTGTTTTTTTCCTTATCGTGACGACTCGAATAATATTGTACGAACAACATATTATACATATTAAAACAAAGAGGTCATGAACAGTACTTTTTATTTTTTTAATTATTTTTTTTCTAAGTTTTTATTGTTATATTGATTTATTTGTTTAATTGATTTAAATATATATTTTTATATAACTCTTAAGATACGATCAAAGTACACGTTATCAAACAAGAAATCATAAAAATGAATTTATATTGGTACCGATGTTTTTTAGTACGATATGGTAGTGATACGACATTAATTCATCGAAAGCAAAACCAGACGATATTAATTCATCGAAGCAAAACCACTAAAAATAAATATTGATACGGATACAGATACATATATTATTCAATCGGTTTTAATTGAATTTGGTACGATAGCGACACAATATCTGTTTAAAAAATATATATCGTAATGTTGAAATAAAAAGAGGGGAACCATTGTTTTTGATATTTTTTCAATATTGTTTTTTCTAAGGTATTGTTATTTTATTAGTTTATTATTTTAATTGATTTAAGTATATTTTGTTATCTCATATAACTTTTAAGATACGATCAAAGTACCCGTTATCAAACAGGAAACAATAAAACGGAATGTATACCAGTACCGATGATGTTCGGTACAATATGGTAGCGATACAGTATCAGTTTATTGAAAACAAAAAAACTAAAAAAAATATTGGTACTGATACAAATGTTTTCAGTTGGTTTCGATCGGGTTTGGTATGATAGTGGCAGAATATCCGTTTTCAAAAAAACATCTTAATGTTGAAATAAAATAAACATAAAATGCAAGCGAACTGAACCGATATCAACTGAACAACATATATAGGTACCATATCAATATGTGTTTTTTTTTTCAATCGACGTAGTGCTTTCTCTTTCAATTGCTATATCGAGTGCAGGTACTGTAACGAACCAAATTGATACCGACTTAATTCCCGCCGCGAAGCGCGAGATAACATCACTAGTTACTATATTATTTATCAAACTGAGACTGGATCTACGCGGACTTTCACTTCCAAAAGTCAGTTCTTTTTTTTTGAGAGTATATTAAGAAACCTAATTAATATATTAAGAAACCTACACAATATATAAAAATGTAACATTTTAAAAAACATTACATATAGAAAATGTAACATACTAAAAATGTAACATATTAAAAAATGTAACATGTAAAAAAACATAACTTATAAAAAAGGTGACATATAAAAACATAATATAAATATGAAACTATAAATAATACCAGTTGCCAGGTCCTCCGAGATGTCAACCCAAGCGCGAGTCAAAGAGTTCTTCTCCGCGGACGTCCACCTCCCAGCTAATCTTTCAACGGGTGGGGCGTCTTCGCCTTCTTTCTACGCTTTCTTTTTTGTTTTTCTTGCGATGGACCCGCTTGTGTTGGTTGAACCATATTGGGTTGATTTTCGGGTATATTGGTTTTTGAACCTCGGTGTTTAGTTGGTAATGGTAATAAAAGTTACACGTTATGGCTTGTGGTGACTCAAAATATGGAACAACGCTCGACCGATAACACCAATGAAGAAGTAGTTGTTGGGTTGAGAATTCAGTGTGTTGGGGGTAGTTGGTGTGCTAGGAGTATTCAGTATATTTCGGTTTGGATTGTCCGGGTCTATGTTGCCCCAAGGAAACATGATTTTATAAAAGTGTTTGAAGTTTTATCAAATGTAGAGAGAAGTGGAAAAAAAAAAGAGGGTTGGAAGTGAGTGCTTGATATAAAAAATGTGAATGGGGTAGATGGTATATATAATTAAATACTTTTTTTTTTGAAAATTAAATACTTTTTTTTCTCTTTGAATGGGCATGCCATTGACATGGGCCCACCACCACCTACCCCGTCTGGTCGAGCCCCTTGCCACATGGCAAGGGCGTATTGATAGTAACCAGGCTTAGGGGTTAACCAGTACAATAAACAAGGCAAGTACAACAAAAGAAGACAATTAACAATGAAACTACATTTCAAATAATGAAGCATACACATATGTTTACAGCTCTACAATTAGATGGAACATGAATGAAAACTCACTGGCCAAACGTATAAGGAAGGGTCACCGAGAATCGAATTCCAAACCCAGGTACAACGATGCTATGAAATTTGCTTCCAAGATTGTCTCCAATTCTATCGAACATCCGATTAGAGCTCGCTCATTGACTGCCGATCTAAGCCAAAAAGGAACATGGAGGAAAAAATAACTTACTGGATCTTTGCCGAAACGCTAGCCTTCACCGGAATCTGTTTCTTTCGTCGTTTTGGTTAGTGGTCGCTAGAATGTCCGGTTTTAACAGAACCCTATTAAATTCACCCTGCCACCTCTTGAACCTTAACCACCTTGTTGGGTTAATCAGGTTTATTCACGTGTTAGCAGATTACGGGTCGGAGATTGATGGGTCAGGTGTCATCAATAGTTTTCACGTTAAAAGATTTGGTCAGGAGTTGACCGATTTTGATGTAAGCTATTCGAAGTGGTCGTTGGAATTATGCTACAGAAAAGGGACGTGGACGGTGGACTTGTTTATTATTTATGGCACATGCTTTTATCTTGACTTTAATATATATATATATATATATATATATATATATATATATATATATAGTATAGGAGTTAGCAAATTTGTTTTGTACCCCATTTCATTTGAATACAGTATCTCTCATTTCTCTTTTTGCATATTTGTTTCTTCTTCATTTACACATACATGAGTTTGTGTGTGTTGTGAGAGTGCGTAATCAGGGGCCAGAACCAACATTTGGTATCAGAGCCTAGGGCTCGAGAAGATCTGAGGAAGCCTCCGCCACCGGCGGGTGTGTCGGTTATTGGAGGGCAGGTGTGAAAGAAGGTTCGTAGTTGCAAACAGAAGGTGAAGAAGGGTCGTGACAGTAGGGTGCTGTTTCTGGTCTGTTTAGCAGCCGTAATCGGAGCCGTTATGGTGTTTCGGTCAGCCTTTGTTGTGGTAGACGTACAGGTTAAGACGACGGGGTGACCAGTGATAAACACTTGTGTTCCGTGGCTGTTTATAACAACTCTCCCAAAATCCTTAAAAATGTCCTATATGTCCTAAAATACACCCCGTATATGAAAAACGGGCCTGAATTACCTTTATATTGACAAAAATCAAATAAATCAAAATCTTAAGGTCGCTCGCGGGCCGCGGCCTATTGTAACATGGCGGAACCACGGTGTGCCACGTGCCACAACACCCGGACAAGCTACACTCGGTGACTAACCGAGGCTAGGGCCTAGCCTACGTTCTCGTGGGCCGCGAAGGCCGTAGCCAATTCTCTAGCGGGCCACGACCCACTGCCCGATCAGGCCTATATAAAGGGTCGAGAGGCTCAGTTTCAAATCGTTCAATTCTATTATCTCTCTCTCACTTTCTGTAAACTAAAACTATCAAGTATTATACCCCTAAAAAGCGAAGCTCTGCCTCGTTGTAAGTATTATAACCCCCGGTTACGTATTAGTTACTCTGCCCGATTAATCTAGAGCTCCGTAACGCTTGTCAAGGCTCTGCCTGACTCAGTCGTTGGAGTTTTGTCTCGGGGGTATAGCTAACGTAAAATTGGGTTATCTTAGTAACACGTGTGCATTGTTATTTTAATAGATTATAACCAGGAAGTCACCAGAAAGCAGTAGTATTATAAAAAATAGCAATGTGAGTTATTCTCTTTTTGCAAATTGTTTTTACAAAACCTCAATTGTTTTTAATTATAATTAACAGTGATTGAGTGTATGTATTCTACAATTACCGTCGGTATGTTGGGGTTTTGTATACATTATTTGTTACTACGCTCTGAGTAGTAGCATGGCCACAAGTTAGGATTGATAGTACCATGGGTGGTAATTGAATAGATAAAAACATTGTAATCTCTCTCAATACTGTAAAGATATAAAAGCTTGTTTTGATTAAAATGGGATTCACTCGCCAGTATTTCTTGCTGATAAAAACTTTTTAAAACGAGTTTCAGGTAACAAAATATGAAAGCCAAATAGAAGCCAGCTGGAGAGCACTGAAGGCTTGGAAAAGTGGCTATTAAAGTTACCTAAACAAGAAAGAAGTTTTATTTCAATAAATTAGGGTTTATCCCTATAAACATGTTTGTAATGGAAACTTGGGTTTTTTCCCATGTATCTATTATTTATAAAAGTGTGGTGTTTTACTCTGATAAACTATTTCCTAACTACGGTCTTGATGTAAATTTCCGCTGCCAAATTAATAAACACCGATACCACTGATACTGTCCTCGCGACCGCCCGCTCCCGGGATAGGGGTCGGGGGTTGTGACAGAGAGTGGTATCAGAGCTACAGCCACTGATTTAAGCCACAGAAGTGTTCTGCTGACACCAAAATTTTATCATTTATGTTAGGAAATAATCTATGTGATTATGTGTATATCTGTATATTATTGTTTTGTGTTATTTGACAATTTGTTAGTTTACAGTATGAGTGATCAAGGTACGTCTAACGCCTATTGTCACCTAGCTAGTTCCCCCAAAAGTGAAGGAACTTCATCACAGCCTACTCCTTCGGGGTATTCTGCTGACACTGAAGAAGGAATCTTCATATTTAAGGTGCAATCTGAGGAACCATTCCCTTCGAAAAAGAGAGGATGGTTCAGTCGAGGAGCACATGAGCGAAGGAAGCGTACAAGAAATTTGCAACAACAAAGGGCATTAGTAGCAGCCAATAGAGAAATGAACGCCCATACCCAAGACATAGTTAATAGACGGTTGGCAACCTTTCATATACTAGCCACCACTGTAGCTGATCCAATCCTAGATCAGATAATTGCACCACAACCATTGCCACTATTCCCCACCCAACCAATGGAGATAAAACCTAACCAAGGAGATCAGATTCCCATACCAGCATTTGACCCAAATGAGATACCTAGAATCCCAAAGCCTAATCCTCTAATGTATGATCCATGGGAGGATGACCATAGGGATTATCAGGAACTCTATCCACAAGGAGAACTGATACCAAACCCCATAGCACAATATACCAACCTTAATCCGTTAGATCTATATTGGAATGCCGATCAGTATGTACAGGAAATGTTAGACAACCCATAACCATGTGGAGAACCTATACCTCAGTACCCTGACCCAGTACCCGCACCACTACCGTCCATGAGTGAGGATAATGTGCAGGAACTTCGTACATTTGGTGAGGAGTTAGTAGAGGAAGGAGAGAGGATAAAACATATAGGAGAAAAACTCGTGTGGAAATACGACGAGCGAGAGATGCATTTCTGGAACAACCCCTAGTAATAATAATAATAATACTAATATATATATATATATATATATATTACAATCTACAACTGGAATTTAAACACACTACTAGTTGAAAAAAAAAATCATCAACTAAAATAGATAACCTAATACTTATTGATGCATAACTAGTAGTGTGTTTAAATTCCAGTTGTAGATTGTAATATATATATATATATATATATATGTGTGTGTGTGTGTGTGTGTGTGTGTGTGTGTGAAAAGAGTAAATGTCGCAATGCTCGACGATTTTGATTAAATTGTTTGCATGATTATTTGCATTAAATCTTATTATGTGATATTAATACCTGATAAATGTTTGTAATCCAGATGGACAACGAAGTAAATCAGGAAAACCAGAATAATGATAATAATGGGAACCAAATAGATAACAGTGCCATCCAACATATAGTCGCACAAGGAATCATAGACGCTATGCCATATATTATCAAGATTGTTAAGGAAGCATAAAATAATAAAACTAATAGTGGAAGTAAACGACCACCTACTGAACCCAGTCACAGCGTAAATAATGGACCACTACTCCAATTGCTTATTCCAAAAAGAAGGAGAACCATGTTATATGGTTGTTCTTACAAAGAATTCTGGTCTTGCAAACCAATAGAATTCTCTGGCAATGAAGGAGCCATTGCAGCTCTACGTTGGATAGAAAAGACAGAAGCAGTCTAAAAAATAAGCAAATGTGCAGAGGAAGATAAGATTATGTTTGCTTGTAATCTATTTAAGAATGCAACCTTAGAATGGTGGAATTGGTACGTACGCAAGAAGAAGACCAGAGAAAGAACCTAGCCCAAAAGCTTACCCAGGAATTTCGCTACGGTAATTCCAACCATGGGAAAGGTACAGGTTCTACTTCTGCACCTTACTGTAAGTACTGCAAGAAGAAGCATTCAGGAAGATGTTCCATATACTGCAACTTCTGCAAAATATCGGGACACAAGGAAGAAGGCTGCAGGAAGAAACCCAGCAATAAGCTATGCTTCAACTGTGGAGAGACAGGGCATATCAAACCGAACTGTCCGAAACTAGCTCCAGCCACAAGCAGCAAAACTACCAAGAACGCCAGAGCATTTGTTCTGACTGCTGAAGAAGCCAAGATGATTCCGGATGTGATTGTCGGTACGTTCTTAGTTAATGATATTTTTGCTAAAGTATTATTTGACTCTAGTGCGAACCAAAGTTTTATTAATACTTCATTCTGCAAACTTTTCAATCACCGTTAACTAAACTTCAACAAGAATTCTGGTAGAAATGGCAAATGGAGAATCCATTAAGATTACTGAAATCTTGCAGGGAGCAAGAATAGAAATTTTAAACCCTAAATTTATTGCTAACCTTTACCTAATGAATCTGGCTGGATTTGATATCGTATTAGGAATGGATTAGTTAGTAGCTAATCATGCCAGTATTCTATGTGATCAAAAGTCAGTACAAGTAAATTCACCAAAGGGTGAAAAGATCACAATTAAAGGAGATAAGCCAACCAGGTCCACAAAATTCATCTCTGTGATGAAAACAACAAGTTATGCAAGGAAAGGATCCCTAGTGTATATGATTTCCATAATCATTAATACTAAAGGAAAAGAATTGAAAGATATTCCCGTAGTATCTCAATTCTCAGATATTTTCCCAGAAGAGCTACCTGGACTACAGCCAGATAGAGAGGTTGAATTTAGAATTCATCTACTACCAGGGACAGCACCGATTGCCAAGGCACCTTACCGTTTAGCACCAGCGAAGATGCAGGAATTGAGAAAACAATTGGATGAACTTCTGGAGAAAGGTTTCATACAGCTTAGTTCATCGCCATGGGGAGCACCAATCTTGTTTGTCAAAAAGAAGGACGGATCGATGCGTATATGCATTGATTACCGAGAACTGAACAAGGTCACGATTAAAAATTGGTACCCACTACCGAGAATCTATGATCTGTTCGATCAACTGCAAGGAGCTCGATTCTTTTCTAAGATCGATTTACGCTTAGGATATCATCAACTGAAAGTACAGGAAGAGGATATTCCTAAAACTGCTTTCAGAACAAGGTACGGTCATTATGAATTTACAGTCATGCCATTTGGTTTAACCAATGCCCCAGCCGCATTTATGGACATGATGAACATAATATGTAAACCATATCTGGATAAATTCATAATTGTCTTTATAGATGATATTCTCATTTACTCTAGGAGTAAAGAGGAAAATGCAGCGCATCTGCATACACTTCTGACATCGCTGAGAAAGGGAAAGCTTTATGCTAAATTCTCAAAATGCGAATTTTGGTTACGAGAAGTGTAATTACTTGGACATCTGGTAAATCATGAAGGAATTCATGTGGATCCCACAAAAAATCAAGGCGATTACTAAATGGAAAGTCCCTAAATCACCAACGGAAGTGAGAAGTTTTCTTGGACTAGCAGGTTATTATAGACGGTTTATTCGAGATTTTTTCTAGAATAGCCACTCCTTTAACAAAACTGACTTATAAATCAGTTAAGTTTGAATGGGGACCAAAACAGGAAGAAGCTTTTAGAATTCTTAAGCAAAGATTAACCAACGCACCCATACTTGCGTTACCAGAAGGAACTGAATTGTGATGCTTCTAAGTTAGGTTATGGATGTGTGTTGATGCAACACCAAAAGGTTATAGCCTATGCCTCCAGACAACTAAAGAATCATGAAGAGAATTATACAACCCATGATCTAGAGTTAGGATCCATAATTTTTGCCCTTAAAATATGGAGACACTATCTTTATGGTAGCAAGTTTACCATTTTCACCGATTATAAGAGTCTAAGATATGTTTTCGGGCAAAGAGAGTTAAATATGAGACAGAGACGCTGTCACACCCCGACCGCATAAAACAATAACCGCGGCGGAAACGTCAGGGAGTGTCTTAACAGAATCATTGTTTTACAACACATGGTAATTGAAATTTTGTTTTATTGAATTAAAAGAGGTTACATTGTCTTAAAAATAAAGAAACATAACATAATTAACTAGTCTTGCATCTTTTATTGTCACTAAGGTCCAAGTCCGCCTAAGTGTATCTTGATCAACCCTATGCATCAGCTCCTGAAAACACATGTGAAAATAGGTACGTCAGGATAAAAATGCCTGTGAGATACATAGGTTTTATTGATGAAGGATTCATGACTTGTAGGTTAAAAGAATGTTTACAAAAAGTAGTCACGAACCTTATAAAAATGTTTTCTTTTATGAATCATATGCAAATCGATAAGAAATTAGATGATATAAAAGAATAATGCATGGTTAAATAAATAACCAAGTAAAAATAAATTTGTATGAAATATGTCGTTTGTAAAACAATGTATTGTGAAAATATGTTATTTGTATAAAATGTAACATGTCTTGTTGAAATAATTTAGATAATGTTACGATATGTAATATCATAAAAGCACTTATATATAGGAAGTACCAGCAACGTATCCTCCATGCTTTTATCATATTACACATGCCTCGTTATTTAAATCACTTACCAAATAAACCACCAAAATGTCTTCTTTAAACCAATGTCAAAATGTTTATGTGTAAACAATGTCAAATGTAAATCACGTCTTGTGAATTCAAATGTTATGTATGGCAAATAAAAAGTATCTACTCAAACCATATGTAAAATGTACAAAACAATGTATTTGAATAAATCATAGTTTAAGTCAAAAGTTATGTTTTGTAAAATCAATGCTTTACTGATAAGAACATTTATGTGGTAATGTTTATCGCATACATTCAAGCCTTGAGACTGAAGGATAAACCCTTAACAAGTTAAAGGTTTATCAATATGTTTTTGGATTCTGTCATTCCTTTCGTCCAAAGAAACCTAGGATTTCAGGAATGGGAGTTGTCAAGTCCTATGGTACCAATACATACTACCAAGCGGCGTGATCAATGTTAATGAACGTATTTATGACCCGTTAAACAAACCAAATGTCATACCAAATGTAAGCATGTTATTTGAAAATAATGTACTAAGTATGCTAAATGAACATATGTAGCAAAAATTTGATGTAAATCAATGTGAACATATGCTAAAATAAACATATGAAACAAATGTGTTTATGAAATCAATGTGCTAGCATGTTAATTAAACATACATAGCATAAACATGGATAAAATCATGTACTATATGTGTACTAATGAACATAGCAAGCAAATGTTATAGAAGGACGAAAAGCACGAAAGTAACAAGTAGGCACATGTGTTTCACCCCAAAATATTTGAAATCAGTAAAAGAGGGGACTATGTACTCACTTGATATTGCTTAGAAGTCTTTGAATAACAACCAAACAACGCTTGAAGGATCACGGAATCAATCAGCACCTAATATAAGTAACTACG
The DNA here is from genome assembly GCA_030545235.1 of Helianthus tuberosus. NCBI lineage: Eukaryota > Viridiplantae > Streptophyta > Magnoliopsida > Asterales > Asteraceae > Helianthus > Helianthus tuberosus. Next base: position 124,474,983 of record CM060354.1, read on the forward strand.
TTAATAAACTAGACCTAAATCGGAAGATCGGATAGAATGAGGTCTCGTAAACCAAATGAGTATTGGAACTCATGTGATATGGTTTAACAAAGCTTATATTCTAAAACGGAACCTAACCTAAGTGCTTATGACCCGTTATGACCTGTTTAGGTAGCTTACGCTTGATGTGTGTAAAATGCAACATATAAATTACATCAAATAAGGCATAAAACTAACCCTTTTTTAGTACTAATGTTGGAAAAAGTGTATTTTTGTCTTCCTTTTGAATTTACAGGGTCAAATGAGCTTAAACGAACAAAAGGAACAAAAATACAGCCAAAACCAACATAAATACAAAGAAAAGGAAGAAACGTGGCATGCCCGACCCCTCGACAACAACTCCCAAAGCAAAAACAAGAAGAAAGCTGAGCATGGGGTTGTGCCCAGCTGAGCATGGGGCTGTGCCCAGCCCGACACGGGGCGTGCCCAGCTCGACACGGGGTGTGCCCAGCTCAGCACGGGGCCGTGTCCAGAATGGTCAGCCCTGGCACAAAAGACAAACCTATAGAAGCTTCTATTGCCCACCACGGGGCCGTGTCCAGTGAACACGGGGGCGTGGCGAAAGTACAGCAGGCGCATTAATTGTAATTGCGAATTACAATTAATGAAGAGAGAGAATGTCAGACAAGCACGGGGGCGTGCCCAGCGGACACGGGGGCGTGTGGAGCTAATAAAGACAAACTGTATTAATGAAGAAAGAGAAAAGGGTGGACACGGGGCCGTGTCCAGCGAACACGGGGCCGTGTCCAGGCTTCTGTACAGGCTATAAATAGGAGTGCTTGGCTCAAGCTCAAACCATCCCTTGGCACACCACCTCTCTCACACTTCATCCACCACCCACCACCATCACAACACCATCATCCACCACCATCATCCATTGTCCATCGTAGAGTGTGTGAGTCGTCTCGGGATCCAAGATTGATCGTAAGAGTTCTTGACAATCAAGGCCATGTTTGCCTAAGTCTCTTACATCACTTGGTGAAGACAAAGTGTCTAGTATAATACTTTTTATTTCTAATCTTTTGCACTTTTTATTTGGTTTTGTATTAATGACTTTAATAACTAGTTACTTATGTTGAGGGTGATCTTTCCTTATCATTTGTCCGTGGTGTCTTGGCATTATTTTACTGTCTATATAAAATAAAGGATTTTCACCATTCATATCTCCACGGTCTATATGGAGGTATGTTGGCTACCTGGTCGGGGGTTAAGGGAATGGTTTGGTAAAGGTCTTGCTATTGTTCAGCGTTTAGAGGTCCTGCAATGGACCTGGGTCAAATTTAGTAGGACCTCCTTCAATGCTTTACGGTATTGGATGGCGGGGGTCCAAACTCTTTGATCCCCTCATAAGTTAACTACTATTAATACTATAACCCGGCTATTTAGGACTGTATCCCTGCTGACTCAGACTACTTAGCCGAGGGTAACGTCACCGCCAAAAGCGGGGCCTACCACAATACTGCATTAATAACTTAATTCATTATCTTCCAATAATCCACCCTTTTAGGATTGTATCCTTGCTGACTCAAACTACTGGGGTGAGGGTAACGTCACCTTCAAAAGAGGGGCCTACTACAATAACTAAGATGATCTCTTAATTATGTGCAAAAGTGCGGAAATAATCAAAGGTTATACTAGATACGAGTCGGAACCAAGTGATTCATCTTGTCTATCTGTTTTTCTTTTATTTTTATTTTCAGCATTTTAGTTAGTTTTTATTTTTCTTAGTTTAAAACATTTTTTCTAAACTTTTTATTTTGATTAGACGTTGAGGATAAACCGGTACTAAAAGCTCTTGTGTCCTTGGACGACCTCGGTATCTTACCAACACTATACTACGCTCAACGATGGGTGCACTTGCCCATATGTGTGTTTAGTGTTAGTGAAATATCGTGTTTTATAAATTTAAAACTTGGCTAAAAATGAGTGTTAAAAAGGGCTTCAAATATACACCTAATATATATAACACTTCGCACGCATCACGCTACTTTAACGCGTCACTTGCGCAAAAGCGCAAACGAGTAGCCTAACTAGTCCTATGACAAGTATTATATTCCCTAACATGTTTAATATTTAGTTTATGTGGCAAAACTTAGATTACATATGCTTAAAATGGAATTATGCGCAAAAAGGGCATTTTGGTCATTTTTCCTAAGGCATATAATTACCTATCATACAACTAAGTAAACTAAGTGACCATAAGGTATAACCTCGGAAGGTTATTCCCTATACAACTATGATCACAAAATATGTTTGGTCGGATCCTAATGATTGACCAAATGGGTCGGGTTCGAAAGTCTTAGCGGTTGTTTAGACCGCTTATCTTACGACCCTATATAAGCACTAGACTAAAAGTGACGAGTTAAACATGTTGAAACATGTTTAACTAAGTTAGAAAACAAGTTTGATATCAAAACTAAGTGTTTTGATACCCAAAGAAAGCTTTGTTGCAAAATACGCATAAACACGTATTTTGACCGAAACTATGACTCGTCACTATACCTAATTAACATGGTAATCAGTAGGTATAGTCACAAAGGACTATGACCATCGTGATTACGCTCACGTTACAAAGTTCAAACGAACTTTGTGTTGACCAAAGACTGGTCAAAGCAGAAAGTCAAAAATTGTTTGACTTTCATGCTTGAAATGCATAAACAAGCATGAAGGAGACTTACAAAAGGTCCAAGCAAGGAAGATTTGATTCAAATTGCTCAGGTATGAAGTATTGAACTCCAACTTAGAGCAGGTTTTTGAATCAAGTGTGAAGAATGAGAATGAGGAAAGTGGGTATTTATAAAAATTCAAGAACTGTTAAGATCGTTTCTTGTACTTTGAGCTTTGATCTTGGCCCTCTATGTGTTACCCATTGATTTAGAATACTAGGGGAGTCCAAAACTAGCTCAAGGTATTGAGAAAATTGCATAAAAAACCCTGGAATTCAAGATGGTTGCTGAAATTGGTTTGCTGAAAATGTGTTCCTCAGGCGTCACGTGGAAGAGACCACATATTCTTCCGCGACACTCCTGGCTGAACTAGCTGAAACTTGTTCAATTTTGGCAGTTTTGGTCCCCGCACTTGATTTAAGGAATTTTTTATGCGTGTAAGCCCCACAAACCCCATTTCAAGGCTCTAAAATGATGACAAAGTATAGGGAACATGAAATATGCTTGGAAATATCTCCGATGTCGGTTCGTTTGGTCGTACGGTTGCGTTGTTCAGTTAATTACGACGAAACTCGAACGGACGCAAAAAACGATCCAAATCACACGACGAATGGAGTTTTAGCAATCCAAACACTAAAATTAAATATTTTATTGATTACAAAAAATTTTTGTATGTCCGGATATGTTCAGAACGTAAGATATGCGCGTAAATGCAAGCTTATGCACTTATTGACGCTTTTAGTCCCTGATTGATCAATAAGTTTATTTTTGCATACCAAACCCCTCAAAGCCTATTTCTAAGCTATGTAAATGATATTTAGGGTATGTTTTGCTTATGATCAAGTTCTGGAATGTTCGTTACAATACGAATCGGCAGACTTTCACAGTTTGACACAAATAATCCCTGCGATCAAATAAACTTGATTTCGGGACACCAAACCCTCCTAAACTTATTCCTAAGTTATGTAAAGGTTATTTATGGTATGTTAAGCCTATGTTGCTATTCCGTAGTGTTTGTTACGTTAAACTGATTACGTTTACGCATCAGTTCGCGTATAACTTTCCAGAAAGCGATTTAGAGCTCGAAATCGAACAAGAATTGAAATGAGAAATTGTCAAAGATAGATAAGCAAATATAGGGATCAAAATACATTGTTTTATTGATAATTGAACTGTTCAGAGTCTGTATAATGATTATATAAGCACAGGTGTTACAGACGCTGGATGGAAATTCTTAGTGATTATGATTGTAGTATCCAGTATCATGCAGGAAAGGCTAATGTAGTAGCTGATGCTTTAAGTCGAAATATCATGAAAAGCCAAGACGAGTACGTTCTCTCAAATTAAATCTGCAGATAGATTTAAATGAGCAAATTAGAGAAGTACAAGAATCAGTAATCAAGGACGATACTAAAAAATTAAAAGGAATGATTAAGGAATTAGAACAAGGGACAGATGGAATCTGGAGATTCCATAAGAAATGAACCTAGATACCAAAACAAGGAAACCTACGCCATCGAATTCTAGAAGAAGCCCATAATTCTAAGTGTATGATACACCCCGGTAGTGATAAAATGTATCAAGACTTAAGAAAGAATTTCTGGTGGATAGGAATGAAAAAGGATATAGCAACCTATGTTGCCAAGTGTCTAACCTGTTCATAGGTTAAAGCTGAACATCAGAAACCCTCAGGTTTATTGCAACAACTAGAAATGCCGATATGGAAATGGGAATTGATAACAATGGACTTTGTTACTAAATTACCCAAGACACGGAAAGGTAATGATACAATATGGGTGATTGTAGACAGGTTAACCAAGTCTGCTCATTTCCTACCGATGAAGGAAACTTTCAGTATGGAACAGTTAGCCAAGTTATATGTAAATGAAATAGTTTCATTACATGGAATTCCTTTATCTATTGTTTCTGATAGAGATAGCCGTTTTACTTCTCATTTTTGGACTAGTTTCCAAAAAGTAATGGGAACCAAGTTAAATCTAAGCACAGCTTATCATCCTCAAACGGACGGACAAAGCGAAAGGACAATTCAGACAATGGAAGATATCCTTAGAGCTTGTGTAATTGATTTCGGAGGAAACTGGGACGATCATTTACCATTAATAGAGTTTTCCTACAATAACAACTATCATACCAATATCAATGCTGCACCATTTGAAGCACTATATGGACGAAAGTGCCGAAATCTAGTCTGTTGGGCAGAAATTGGAGAAAAGCAACTGTCTGGACTAGAGGTAGTACAAGAAACAACGAACAAGATTATTCAAGTCAAGGAATGACTAAAAGCAGCACGCGATCGTCAAAAGAGTTATGCTGATAGCAGACGAAAACCGTTGGAATTTCAAGTAGGAGATAAAGTATTATTAATAGTTTCTCCATGGAAAGGAATAGTTAGATTCATCAAAAGGGGAAAGCTAAGCCCCAGGTATGTTAGACCTTTTGAGATTATTAGAAGAATAGGACCAGTAGCTTACCAGCTACAACTGCCAGAGGAAATGGCAGGAATACATGATGTATTTCATGTATGTAATCTCAAGAAATGCTTAGAAGATGAATCATTAGTGGTACCTCTTAAGGACATAGAGGTAAATGAGAAACTTAAGTTTGTGGAGAAACCCCTGTAGATCGAAGACAGGAAGATTAAGAATCTCAAGCACAAGAGATTAGTTCTAGTCAAAGTGAAATGGGATTCCAAGAGGGGTCCAGAGTACACTTGGGAGCTTGAGTCAGAGATGCAAAGGAAATATCCACACCTGTTCCAGTAGACCTCGAGGACGAGATCAAAAACAAGGTGGGGAGGATATAACAACTCTCCCAAAATCCTTAAAACATGTCCTATATGTCCTAAAATACACCCCGTATACAGAAAAAACGGGCCCGAAATACCTTTATATTGACAAAAATCAAATAAAACAAAATCTTAAGGTCGCTCACGGGCCGCGACCAGTTTGGTTGTGTGCTTCGCGGGGCGCGACCTGTATAACATGGCGGAACCACGGTGTGCAACGTGGCACAATACCCAGACAAGCCACCCTCGGTGACTAACTGAGGCTAGGGCCTAGCCTACGTTCTGGTGGGCCGCGAAGGCCGTAGCCAATTCTCTCGCGGACCGCGACCCGCTGCTCGATCAGGCCTATATAAACGGTCGAGAGGCTCAGTTTCAAATCGTTCAATTCTATTATCTCCCTCTCACTTTCTGTAAACTAAAACTATTGGGTATTATACCCCTAAAAAGCGAAGCTCTACCTCGTTGTAAGTATTATAACCCCCGGTTACGTATTAGTTACTCTGCCCGATTGATCTAGAGCTCCGTAACGCATGTCAAGGCTCTGCCTGACTCAGTCGTTGGAGTTCTGTCTCGGGGATATAGCTAATGTAAAATTGGGTTATCTTACTAACACGTGTGTATTGTTATTTTAATAGATTATAACCAGTAAGTCACCAGAAAGCAGTAGTATTATCAAAAATAGCAATGTGAGTTATTCCCTTTTTGCAAATTGTTTTTACAAAACCTCAATTATTTTTAATTATAATTAACAGTGATTGAGTCTATGTATTCTACAATTACTGTCGGTATGTTGGGGTTTTGTATACATTACTTTTTACTACACTATGAGTAGTAGCATGGCCGCAAGTCAGGATTGACAGTACCGTGGGTGGTATTTGAATAGATAAAAACATTGTAACCGCTCTCAATACTGTAAAGATATAAAAGCTTGTTTTGATTAAACTGGGATTCACTCGCCAGTATTTCTTGCTGATAAAAACTTTTTAAAACGCGTTTCAGGCAACAACGTGTGAAAGCCAAATAGAAGCCAGTTGGAGAGCACTGAAGGCTTGAAAAAGTGGCTATAAAAGTTACCTAAACAAGTAAGAAGTTTTATTTCAATAAATAAGGGTTTATCCCTATATACATATTTGTACTGGAAACTTGGGTTTTTCCCTTGTATTTATTATTTATAAAAGTGTGGTGTTTTACTCTGATAAACTATTTCCTAACTACGGTCCTGATGTAAATTTCTGCTGCCAAATTAATAAACACTGATACAACTGATACTGTCCTCACAGCCGCCCGCTCCCGGGATAGGGGTCAGGGGTTGTGACACTGTTAGTGGTGATGAAAGGAGGAAGAACGGGGTTGTTCGGTTATTAGTTGCGGGTTTGAGCAACTGGTATATGTCCGGTGACAACAGTAGGTTTCACAGATACCTTGATCGGCTTGGTTCGTGATAAGAGGAGACCGGAGTATGTGCGTGAAAAGCGGGCAGAAAGGATCCGTCAAAGCAGGTGGCTTTGGATTCGCTTCGTTTAGCAGTTGAAAGAAAATGGTATAAGCGAGTGGCTTTGTTTTCTTTGTCGGTGGAGTGGCGTCTTGAACAAGGATGATCGGAAAAAGGTAAAGAAAAAAACACGGTGTAATATTATGGCATTGGAGTTCAATCGGGTGGCTTTGGATGTGACCGGGGAGAGGTCGTTGATCCGTGATAAGTCGTGATGTTAGTGAACGGTTCCAATGGGATGCCATGTGACATGTTACAAGTGTGGTGAAGTTGATTTGGGTTGAACCAATAAGACTTTGGACGTGTCGAGGTGAAGACCGGGGTGTCCGAGATAGGTCGAGTTGAGGACGGCTTTGGACGTGACCGGGGTGGAAGTCGGGTGTCCGGTAAAAGTCGTAGTATGGTTCTAGAGGAGACGGTGGTTCAGTGTTGTAAGTGACGGGTGTGAACATACCGATTAAGGGGGTGATTGTTGGGTTAATCAAGTTTATTCATGTGTTAACGGATCACGGGTCGGAGATTGATGGGTCACGTGTCATCAATAGTTTGCATGTTAAAAGATTTGGTCAGGAGTTGACCGATTTTGATGGAAGCTATTCGAAGTGGTCATTGGAATTATGCTATAGAAAAGGGACGTGGACTGCGGACTTGTTTATTATTTATGGCACATGCTTTTATCTTGACTTTAATATATATAGGATAGGAGTTAGCAAATTTGTTTTGTACCCCATTTCATTTGAATACAGTAGCTCTCATTTCTCTTTTTGCATCTTTGTTTCTTCTTCATTTACACATACGTGAGTTTGTGTGTGTTGTGAGAGTGTGTAATCAAGGGCCAGAACCAACACACCTATCAGCCTACTCGAATTAACACCGTCTCTATCGCCGCATCTCGTACCCATCATCTTGGTCGCATGTTCCAATCATCAACACGTCATTTCTATTGCCAAAGAAACAAGTGCCCATCGTCACCTCTCAACTTCTGTCATCACCATTGGTCTGCCTTAGACCCATCTTCGTTCCCGCTTGGTTCTTCATCACCACTAGCATTGGAACCCTAAGGCTTGGCAAAAAAAAACCTCGCAAAAAAAAAAAAAAAAAAACTCTTGGTCGACTCCCCTTTTCACTTAGAGCATCTACATCGCTCCTCTTTGACTTCACAAACCATACAAGGGCATGCATCGGAGGTGATGAGGTGGAATGGTTTGGAGGGGTGGAGGTCATGTGCACTAGACTAGTCCGGATGGTGTGATGTTGGGTCCCTTGTGGACCCCTTTTTGTTATAAATAAAAAAAGCTTGTTTAAATAAAAAAATTGAAATTGTTTAAAATAAAAAAAATTAAAATAATTTAAATTAAAAATATATATAAAATAAAAATAATATACACTTAAAAAAACTTATTACAATTAAAAACATTACACAAAGTAGATATTTAAACCTAAACAAACCGGATAATTAAACCTAAACAAACTAGATAATTAAACCTAATCATGAACACTTAAACTGTTGGAGTCGGCATCTGGATGCTCAACTGGTTGCATACGAGGATGGTTTCATATAAATTGCTAGGAGGAGATGTAAGAAAATCTTCTATGGTATGTATTTTGGTATTCATGACGGTCTTGGGTAATCGCTTGTGTCTCTGTTATGTCATCACCGTGAGCCATCATGATGTTGAAGAGTGTATAAAATTTGCAAACCTCCATGAACAGAGTACGAAACCTTGACAAAGATTTGTTCGTAGAGCGACAGCTACACGTTTACGGAAACCTTGAAATAATGTTGTTCTAATTGGAACGACTCCTTGTCTGTTATCGGAGATGTCTATTTAAGAGTTAACTAAAGTAATGTCTTCCTTGCCATTTTTTATGAATCTTTGTAGTGAATTGTTAGTTGAGAAGTGCACATATTGGTTAAACTATTAATTGAATTTATAGTCGGTAAATAAATAGCCATTGCAAAAGTAGGCATTTGAAAAAATATCCGTTGCAAAATTAGTCGTTTGAAAAGGAGCTGTTGTCAATTTTAAATATTCTTTTTTATTTTGAATTTATTATTAAATAAATATACTAAATCATGAAATAATAAAAATAATATAAAATAATTAGTAAATAAATTATCTTGTTATGAATATTATATTCCTGTATATTTTAATTTTTTTAATAAAGATATCATTAATTAAATAAATTCTAAATAGATTATATAAATTAGATAGAGTTTAAATAAAAGGAAAAGTGGGTGATGAGTTGGATAATGAGGTGGAGGTTTGGAGTAGTTTAGTGTCGGAGAAAAAAGTGGGGTTTGGAATGATGTGACACGTGTGATAAGTCTGAATTTTTTATGAGATCCAATGTTGTGGATGCTCTTAGTCTCTCTCTAAATCTCTATGCTTTCCCTTTCTGTGAAGAGTTGTGTTTGTAGAGTTATGCGTTCTTTGAAACTCATAGAAAGGATAAGTGAGTTATACACATGCTTCAAACACTTACACATTTAGCTACAAAGAAATTACTAAATAATAGAAAGTTAGGTTATAAAGAAAAGTTAACTGCTAACACAATGCATACTAATTAAATTTGAGTACTAAAAATGAATTTAGGTAATAGATGGCCTTCAGTACTGTGAGCATGATGTATTTTTTCATAAGGTTGGTTTTAATCTTTCTTTTCACAAAATTAATTTTTATACTTAAAACAAATTAACAAGAATAAATTATAATGCTTAGGGTTTAAAATTAATTCAAATCTTGGTGAAATTTATAGAAACCTTGTAGTTTAAGGTTGCATTTTGTAAATATGATATTAAAGTTGCAAAAGGCTTTTTGAATTATGGAATCGTCTGTTTCTGTGTTTCATTTCGTCATCTCACTTCTAAAACCACCCAACCATCTGGATTCGTAAGCGGCGAACAACGACCAAAATATTATGACTGAATCAATGATTTTTGGTAACTGAAATTTTTTGTTTGGTGTTTTTATAATCGGATCTTGCAAATCACACGCAGATACAATGCCGACCACACACTTTTTTATTTGTTTTCGAGCTCCACACAACCACGAATCAAAACAACCCCGCCACACCTGCTTCTCTTTGTATTACATCGCAGATCACATTTTATAGAAGTCTCCGCTTATCGCAGCGATAGTAGCTATTGACGAACGCCCTCCCTTGTTTAGTTACACCATCGTCACGCGTCGCTTCTTCTTCATCTTGATCTTGAGCATAGTGTAAACTATGGTGAGCATGGCGTATCTTATCATAAAGCCACGGTTAATCTTTTTTTCACTTGATATATATATATATATATATATGTGTGTGTGTGTGTGTGTGTGTATATATAATGGACTCACTTAAAATATCATTACAAGATGTTATTATTATTATTATTATTAAAAATAACTTATTAACGTATATACTAAAACCAAAGTCGGTGGTGAATACTTTGGCCCTTTCACTTTGTGTTTAACATGTTTAGTCCCTAATTTTCTATTTACATTTAAACCCTTGATGTTTGGTGGGTTTGTCACATGTGGTCCCTTAGTGGTTCCCTACATGTTTTGACTTAAATGTCTTTGCTTTGAGTGTGAGACACGTTTTTAGTTTTAGCGCCTCGCTCTCCTTCTTTTCTCCAACAATTGTTTTTTGCGGTTGAAGTTCCTCTTTATCTCCGGCTGCTTCTCACTTTGCTGACAAACATGTTAAGTATGTTTGGTAGTTTCTTTAGGTCGTTGATTGGTCTATTTTTCAATTTTCTCTCTGGTGTCTCGGTTCATGGTTTGAAGATTTTTTTGCTTCTCTCCCTTACTTGTGTGGCCTTTATGTGGTCATCGTTGAAGTGACGATGGTTTACTGAGCTTAAGTAGCCTTTTGCTTATTTTTGGTTCGTATATTTATGGTTGTTAGGTACGTTTTATATGTGTTTGTCCTTGCCTCAATTGCTTATTGTTGTTATATTGTCTTTTTGTGGGTTTGTTGATAGGGATTCATAAACCCTAAAAGTTAGAACGTGTCTGAAATGTTGTTTTTGGTATTTTGCGTGTTGTCATTTGGCGATCCCTAGGTTTGATACGTAAAAATATGTTGTGCCTTTGGTTACCATTTTTGGAACTTTTTTATGTAATTGTACGAGTAACGTGCATTTGCATATGACTTTAATGTTACGATTAGCAGCCTTTGGATATGGGGCATGGAAAGTAAATATAACTCACTTATATGTGATGGATGAAATATTGGAATTGGCAACTCAATTTTCAAGAAACCTATTTGACATCTTGATGGTAAGGTTTGTCTTTTTGTTATTATTATTTTTTTTTTTTTGCTAAAACTGAATTAACATTCTTGTTTTACATTTGCTTTTAATCTTGTTTTCCGGAGTCTTCAGACAACCAACTGACCATATCATACCCAATATACGCTTGATCTCACTTATATGTGATGGGTGATATATTGGAATCAGCAACTCAATGTACCCATCTGCAAGATTTGTCATTTTAATTATTACATCCCATATGGTGTGTTTTTGAAGAGCTCTCATTCTAGACAAGAAAATTTACCAATGCAAAAGTGAACTACAATACGACGAATAACAAGATCCTAAAAGCTTCATTTCATCACTCAAGGTTATTGTTGTTCTTGCTTTTGCAATATTTTTTATTTAAATTTTAACCTACGGTTTATGATTAGGGTAAGGTTTATGTTTTATAATTGTTTGTACATTATTTTCTTATCCATACAATTTAATATACCTGCTTATTGGCTTTTGCTTACCTGGATAAACAAACGATGCCTTAAATGATGAAGATTATGCACCATCTTTCTTCGGTTGAAAACCCTAAATAAGTAGTATTTTTTGTTAGTTAATGTAGTAGTGATGAATTTGTATTATGTCTCAAGGAACTTGAGTACATCAACTAAGATAGATATAGAAATAGATTTACTTAAGCGCTACATTCATGGCATAAGAGAATTGATTTCTAGAGATGATTTCCCGCCATCTTCTTTGACAAATTCACAATTGATTAAAGTAGGAAATGGGAGTTTTAGGGAACAATGAGATCGAGAAATATGGATTTAAAAGTTGGCTTGCAAGGCTGATGATGCTATAAATGCAAGGAAACGCGATAGCATCACTAATCGACAATGCAGAGTCAAATGAAAATGCAATAGTCCAAGAAACATATTTGACAATATAGCAAAACACGTTTACGGTATATGTAATAGAATATTTAAATATGCTTAACTTCTTGTAACGCGTAATGTATTCTGGGTTTAGGGTTTATTAATATTTATATAGTATCATATGTTTTAATTTGTTTATCTCATAAATTATGTAACTCCTTAGCGATATAATACATATATTAACTAAAATTACAATTACTTTATTGTTTGACCACTTTGCAACGTAACATGTAATAACTTGGGTTATCCGTTGGATGTTTGCAACGATGATCTTAATAATTGTTGTAAAGCCTTACATATTAACCACCTTATTAAATTAGGTAATAAATGAATTACACCATTGCAACGCGCGATTAGTAAAGTTACGGGCGAGCGAACCTTAATCATTAACCAAAATTAACTTAACTAATAACCAGACCGCCACCATATTGAATTAACCAATAACCGAAACTAAATGATGATTATGATTAAGGTTCTATGATTAAGTTATGGTTTTAGTTAACGTTTTTCCATAACCAAAATGTTACCGAACCGAATTAATGCCTTAAGAATGTTGTCATAGCACATGCAAATGTGTGATTTAAATGGGATGACATAATAAGTCCTTATGACTGAATTAGAAATTCAATATGAGGTAATGACAAATTCAAACAAATTGGATATCATGTCAATCATCTTAATACATATATAAACATCAGAACAGCTCAACGTTTTTGTTTCAAAAATAAGAAATCAATATTTGGTATACTAATGTTCATAAAATATCCGTTATGTAAAATGTCCATTACATAAATAAATTCGATACCATGTTAAGCATTTTAATACATACATGTGGGAACCCGCACATTGCGGTGGGAGCTCCGTACATATGCAAAACATGTTATATTGAACATAGCTTGGATTTGAACACAGTAATATAAAAAGATACATAAAACCTTGCTAATATCTCAAAGATGATAATTTCAAAAAAACAAGTTGGCTATGTTGTAGCAGTGGCTAGAGTAATGGAGATGTGGTGTCTATATTACTGACCACATAAAATTGTAGTGTTAGTGATGTAGTAAGTAATGTTGTGCAACATTAGGGGTAAGTGGTGTTACTCGACACTAATGTGAGTGATGTAGCATATGCGTGCAAACATGATAGGAGGCATGGGAATTTTATGGAAATTACGACCCATATGTAAATGATAACGTATGCTAGCACATTATTAACATAAAAAAGTTCTCAAACTCACAGCCTTCATCATGAAAGTTGGTTATTACAGATATAAGTTGCAGATGATATGTTAAGGAGGTCATGAATTTTGTGTAGTGTATATTCTTTAGTAATAATCATGTCTGAGTTTCAACAACTCTAAGATAAACACTTTAGACAAACGGAAGATATTGTTTTCTTTGACACGTATGCTCCAGTTGCAAGGATTTCCACTATTATGTTGTTATTAGAACTTGCAGCTACACACAACCTTGTGATTCACCAAATGTATATGAAAATTGTATTCTTGAATAGTGATTTGGGTGAAGAGATTTATATGAAAAAACCTAAAGGCTTTTCCATGCTTGGTAATGAAAACAAGCACCTAAACAGTGACATAAAAATATTCATGATGTTGTATTGTCAAAAGGTTTGTTGTTAACCAAGTTGACAAGTGTGTATATAACAAAATTGATTCTTTAGGTAAAAGAGTTATAATTTGTCTATATATGGGTGACATGCCGGTCTTTGGTACCAATTAGGATCAGGTTGATAAAACTAAGAAATTCTTGTCATTATTGTTTGCCATGAAGGACATGGACATGGGGGAGGAAAAAGTGATACTGGATATAAGAATCACAAATGGGAACTCTCAATCTCATTACATTGATATGATTTTGAATATTTTTAATTTTCAGGATTATTCTCTTGTTGGAACTCCCATGGATCCTAATATTAGGCTTACGGCTAATAAAGGTTATCCTATTTCTTAGCTTCAATATTCTAAGACAATAGGATGTTTTATGTATGCTATAATTAGCACAAGGCCTGCTATTGCTTTTGCTATGCGAAGTCGAGTAGATATACTAGTAATCCAAGTACACATCACTAGCAAGTTGTGAATAGATTGTTCAAATAACTGAAAGGAACCATGAACCATGGTTTGTGTTATTCAAGTTTCCCTTGAATCCTAGAAGGGTATTATGATGCGAGCTAGATAACTAATATGGAAGATTAATCTTCTACAAATGGTTGGTTATTCCTCCTTAGTGGATGTGCTATCTCTTAGGCTTCAAAGAAGAGACTTTCATCTCCAATTCAACAATGGAATATGAATTTATAGCTTTATTAGCAGCAATTAGCAAGAAAAGTTGAATGAGTTTGTAATCTAATCTTCGAGATTCCTTTGTGGTCACAATTGATATCACCAATATCTATCAGGTGTGATAGTGTTGGCTAAGGATTATAGTCAGGTGTGATATCTGCTGATTTTGTAAGATCTGATTATAATATGGTTGATCTTCTAACTAAAGGGTTTGGAAGAGATCTCGTTGAACAAATCATCCATATGGATAGGTTTAAAGCCCATATGAAAGATCTTATGTCGAGACACCCAATTCCTATCTAATACAATGCTAGATGTTGAATTCAATGTGGAAAGCTTGTCATGATGATATTGGAACACATCATTATTTCACCCCAAGGTTTGTGTTCAGACTGCAAGATAAAGTAGGCTGAAGTTGTACTTCTTAATAGTCCTTTAACAAATTACATTTGCAGGTGCAAGACCAAAAAGGGTATGAAGTTTAGTCGCTTCAAGAAGCTTGGACTTGGCTTTGATATACTCTTTGAAGGAATAGGACACAACAATGAAATCACGTAATGGGTATTCAAAATCATGTATTCAAAATCACGTAATCACGTAAAGGTATTCAAAAATCCTGTAATATTTTTTTTAAGAAAGCTATAGCAATAAGCTGCTCAAATTAAAGAGAATAAAATGCTCGTTAATACAGTGTAATTTTTTTAAACAAAATATTAACGTATGAAAAAGTTATAGCCGTTGAAAATCAGGGGGAGAAGTTAAAGTGAGAAAGGACCAAAGTACCCTTTCTCTATTTGTTTTTTCAATTGTTTCGGTCTAATATTTACGAAAATGCCACCGCCTAATTTCCATCCATTGATCTCCCAAGATCAATGGATGAGCTTGTCTCCTACACTTCGTACACAAATTTTGTCTTGTACAGGATCTCCTCTCTTAACTATTAACTACTAATTATGGGACAAAAGTTAACTGATAAAGAATAAAGACATGAATCAAATGGATTTATTATATGTTTTTTTCAGAATGCATATATATATATATATATATAGGGCAAGGATATATAGGAAACCATTTATTAGTGAGAAAACTAAGGAAACACAATTGTGACCATTGATCTTGATCATCTAAGGGCTAGGGAAATTTGATGGTTATTGATTTAAATTTAATACATTACTTATGTTGATGAGTGGGCTAAGAGGGTATTTATGTAAAAGCAAATAGAACCCAAGTACATAAAATATTTTAAAATATTATTGATTTGATATGTTCAGTGTATCACATCAAACCATCATCATTAACATCTCATTCTCTCTCTTCTTCTTCTTTCACAATTCAAAATATCAAGAATTCTTATCATGTTCATCAAGAAAGAGAACAAAGAATCTCCAACGTGTTCATGTGTGATAGAAACATTGGTTTTTTAGAGAGAGAAAGTTGCTGTTTTTTAGAGAGAGAAACGTTTGGATCGAGAGAAGCTAGGGAGGCGGTTCGAGAGAGAGAGACATGGATGATGGAAGCCATTGGAGGTTTCCTGCGTTTGCAGCACCGTCTACGGCGGTGGTGGCGGTGTAATCTGGTTCCGACCAGTATTTCGGTCAAATTCCAGCGGGTTCGAAAGAGGTGTGTCGATCTGAGTTTTGTTTCGGGTTTTATCTCGGGTGTGTTCATGCTTCATCTCACGTCGTCATCTTCATCTCGGGTGTGCTGATGCTTGTTGAAAGCTGATTTCTAGAGTGAGAAACAACAATCTTCATCATATTCATCAAGAACACCAAGAACACATAGAGAGAAGCAAGTTTGAAGATCTTCATCGTGTTCATCACACGGTTTCTAGATTCGGTAAGTGTTTTTAGAGAGAGAAAAATGCTATTTTAGAGAGAGAAACAACAATCTCTTGAGTATTTTATTTTGAAAAATCATTTCACACTTGATGTTTTAGTTAAAATGGTTGTTTATAGGTTTTTGTGTAATGGATGTTTTAGAGATGAACATGATTCTTTTGTTAAAATGGTTCTAAAAATGGGTAAATGTTTATGTAATTTGCAGGTTTTTATTTTTGTGTTAAAATCATTTTTGTGGTAAAAAGTTGTGTTTGGTTTGGTTGCTTGTTTGAGGCTTTTGATCTGAATAGTAACTGTTTTTTTGTTGGGTTGCTTGCTTGTTTGGGCTTTTGATCTGAATAGTAACTGTTATTGTGTGTTATACTAGGAGGTAACACATGTTACATGTGTTACAATAAAATTTTACACGTATATAACACGTAACACATGTTACATGCCTGTAGTTACATTTGTGTTAATAAGTTTAACTTTAGGGGATTAACACTGATGTACTTGTTTTGTTCATAGGTGAATAGATGTTTATGTTCAAGATAAAGATGGTTATCAAGATGCAAAGCGTAGCTAGATTTTTGTAACCTTTATGATAGTTTTTGGATCATAAAGGTAGATGGAGAAACCGATGAAGAATGGGAACAAGAAGTCGATGAAGGGCAAGTGGTGGGTACCTTTGATGTTGTATAGAAGTTACCCTCCAGTGTAACACATGTTACAAACATGTGTTACATATGTTCAACCTCTTTGTTACCAAAAATCGGGGCTGCACATATGTAACACGTGTTACAACAGGTTTTTACCTACTTGCACGTCTCTATTACAAATGGATGAAAACAGTTTTTTAAAACATCCACGGTGTAACACTTGCTTATTTGAAAGTTCTTAAAACAACCGTTGTAACACGTGTTACATCTTTTTACTCAGCTGTGCATTTTCCTTTTTATAATCCCATCCTCAACGTAAAGATACATCCAATGTAACATGTGTTACAAAAGGAAATTACCTACTTACACATCTCTATTACGTTGATTTAAACAGTTATTTAAAAACATCCACTTTGCAACACTTGTTTATTTGAAAGTTCTTAAAACAACCGTTGTAACACAACACGTGTTACAACTTTTTTAGTGTTGTGCATTTTCCTTTTTATAATCCCATCTCCAGCTTGAAGATACATCCAATGCAACACGTGTTAGGTTTTTTACGTGTTACAAAAGGTTTTTACTTAATGTAATGGTAAGTTTAAAATGGAAAATGCACAGCTGAGTAAAAAGATGTAACACGTGTTACAACGGTTGTTTTAAGAACTTTCAAATGTAACACGTGTTACAAAAGGAAATTACCTACTTACACATCTCTATTACGTTGATTTAAACAGTTATTTAAAAACAACCACTTTGCAACACTTGTTTATTTGAAAGTTCTTAAAACAACCGTTGTAACACGTGTTACAACTTTTTTAGTGTTGTGCATTTTCCTTTTTATAATCCCATCTCCAGCTTGAAGATACATCCAATGCAACACGTGTTAGGTTTTTTACGTGTTACAAAAGGTTTTTACTTAATGTAATAGTAAGTTTAAATGTTAAAATGTTTTTTTTTTAAGATTGGCTGTTAAATGTTAAATTGTATAAACTTCATAATTTATTCGGAATATCTCGTTTATTTTACAAATAAAAAGTCGTGTTTTTTGGTGGGATAATTAGCTACATATGTAGTAAATGTTACAGAAGTTATTTGTAGTTACCCCAACCCTTTTTTGGACACAAAGGGGGGTTGCACATATGTAACACATGTTTGTAACATGTGTTACACTAGAGAGGTAACACATATATAGCCACGCTACACATGTTACATAGGAGATTAATAAGTTTTAACTATAGAAGATTAATATTGATGTACTTGTTTTGTTCATAGGTGAAAAGATGTTTTGTGTTCAAGATGAAGATGGTTATCAAGAAGCGAAGCCCGCCGAAGGATTACAACGCATCATCAGGTTTTCGTGTTGACGATGGTGTGTTTTTTGGTTGGCTGCTATGTGTTGTGAAGATGGATGTTGTTGTGAAGACCATTTTTTAGAAGCGTTACAACTATTGATATAAAATTCATTTTTATTTTCATTGTTAGTATGCCCATTTTTGGATGAATACGGATGTTGATGTGACGGAATTTTTTTTGGGATGCAACAACTATATGTAACATGTGTAACCTTGACGTTGTAACACATGTAAAATGGCTATACATGTTTTACATATGTCAGCCCCTTTGGTTTCAATTTAAACTTAGTAAAATTACATATGTAACAACATTACATCATCCAAAATGTCATATCAATGAACAAACAAGTAGACTAGTGTAACGAATTAAAGGGACAAACGATACACTTCATGTTACATATGTACGTATACTTGTTATTAACAATGTTATTAGTAGATAAAAAAACTACATTAACGTATATTTTTTACACTGAACCCAACTTATTGGTCATAAGTTTACACTGAACCGAACTTGTTAGTATAAGTTTACGTGCGTTACGCATATTTTACGTGCGTTATGAACACTGAACCTAACTAGAATATAAAGCAGAGTAGGAACACAACTTTTAAGGATGTTACTCACGTTGTAGAGAAGATGTTACATGTGCACACACAATTAACATGTGTAACATGGCGACAAGTGTCATGTGTGATCTTTTTTTGTTACCCTAGGGTGCTAAACTTATTACAACGTTCATAACGCACGTAAACTTATACTAACATTCGTCCCTAAGTCCACAGATGATCTTGAACATACTCCACGTTACCATCTTTAAGAGTCTTCTAATGGCACTAAATTGTGGACACCGAATGTCAACGAGCAATATCATCCTATTATTGTTAAATCATACGTCACACTGGAAGAACTTCTTGCCGTGTATAAGACTTATGACCAATAAGTTGGGTTCAGTGTGCTAAAAAAGATCACACATGACACTTGTCGCCATGTTACACATGTTAATTGTGTGTGCACATGTAACATCTTCTCTACAACGTGAGTAACATCCTTAAAAGTTGTGTTCCTACTCTGCTTTATATTCTAGTTTGGTTCAGTGTTCATAACGCACGTAAAATATGCGTAACGCACGTAAACTTATACTAACAAGTTCGGTTCAGTGTAAACTTATGACCAATAAGTTGGGTTCAGTGTAAAAAATGACCAATAAGTTGGGTTCAGTGTAAAAAATATACGTTAATGTAGTTTTTTTATCTACTAATAACATTGTTAATAACAAGTCTACGTACATATGTAACATGAAGTGTATCGTTTGTCCCTTTAATTCGTTACACTAGTCTACTTGTTTGTTCATTGATATGACATTTTGGATGATGTAATGTTGTTACATATGTAATTTTACTAAGTTTAAATTGAAACCAAAGGGGCTGACATATGTAAAACATGTTTATAATATATGTTACACTATTGTGTAACATATGTAACACATGTATAGCCATTTTACATGTGTTACAACGTCAAGGTTACACATGTTACATATAGTTGTTGCATCCCAAAAAAAATTGCCGTCACATCAACATCCGTATTCATCCAAAAATGGGCATACTAACAATGAAAATAAAAATGAATTTTATATCAATAGTTGTAATGCTTCTAAAAATGGTCTTCACAACAACATCCATCTTCACAACACATAGCAGCCAACCAAAAAACACACCATCGTCACCACGAAAACCTGATGATGCGTTGTAATCCTTCGGCGGGCTTCGCTTCTTGATAACCATCTTCATCTTGAACACAAAACATCTTTTCACCTATGAACAAAACAAGTACATCAATATTAATCTTCTATAGTTAAAACTTATTAATCTCCTATGTAAATGTGTAACTTGGCTATACATGTGTTACCTCTCTAGTGTAACACATGTTACAAACATGTGTTACATATGTGCAACCCCCCTTTGTGTCCAAAAAAGGGTTGGGGTAACTACAAGTAACTTGTGTAACATTTACTACATATGTAGCTAATTATCCCACCAAAAAAACACGACTTTTTATTTGTAAAATAAACGAGATATTCCGAATAAATTATGAAGTTTATACAATTTAACATTTAACAACCAATCTTAAAAAAAAACATTTTAACATTTAAACTTACTATTACATTAAGTAAAAACCTTTTGTAACACGTAAAAAACCTAACACGTGTTGCATTGGATGTAACTTCAAGCCGGAGATGGGATTATAAACAGGAAAATGGACAACACTAAAAAAGTTGTAACACGTGTTACAACGGTTGTTTTAAGAACTTTCAAATAAACAAGTATTGCAAAGTGGATGTTTTTAAATAACTGTTTAAATCAACGTAATAGAGATGTGTAAGTAGGTAATTTCCTTTTGTAACACGTGTTACATTAGATGTATCTTTACGTTGAGGATGGGATTATAAAAAGGAAAATGCACAGCTGAGTAAAAAGATGCAACACGTGTTACAACAGTTGTTTTAAGAACTTTCAAATAAACAAGTGTTACACCGTGGATGTTTTAAAAAAACTGTTTTCATCCATTTGTAATAGAGACGTGCAAGTAGGTAAAAACTTGTTGTAAAACGTGTTACATATGTGCAGCCCCGATTTTTGGTAACAAAGAGGTTGAACATATGTAACACATGTTTGTAACTACACTGGAGGGTAACTTCTGTACAACATCAAAGGTACCCACCACTTGCCCTTCATCGACTTCTTGTTCCCATTCTTCATCGGTTTCTCCATCTACCTTTATGATCCAAAAACTATCATAAAGGTTACAAAAATCTAGCTACGCTTTGCATCTTGATAACCATCTTTATCTTGAACATAAACATCTATTCACCTATGAACAAAACAAGTACATCAGTGTTAATCCCCTAAAGTTAAACTTATTAACACAAATGTAACTACAGGCATGTAACATGTGTTACGTGTTATATACGTGTAAAATTTTATTGTAACACATGTAACATGTGTTACCTCCTAGTATAACACACAATAACAGTTACTATTCAGATCAAAAGCCCAAACAAGCAAGCAACCCAACAAAAAAACAGTTACTATTCAGATCAAAAGCCTCAAACAAGCAACCAAACCAAACACAACTTTTTACCACAAAAATGATTTTAACACAAAAATAAAAACCTGCAAATTACATAAACATTTACCCATTTTTAGAACCATTTTAACAAAAGAATCATGTTCATCTCTAAAACATCCATTACACAAAAACCTATAAACAACCATTTTAACTAAAACATCAAGTGTGAAATGATTTTTCAAAATAAAATACTCAAGAGATTGTTGTTTCTCTCTCTAAAATAGCATTTTTCTCTCTCTAAAAACACTTACCGAATCTAGAAACCGTGTGATGAACACGATGAAGATCTTCAAACTTGCTTCTCTCTATGTGTTCTTGGTGTTCTTGATGAATATGATGAAGATTGTTGTTTCTCACTCTAGAAATCAGCTTTCAACAAGCATCAGCACACCCGAGATGAAGATGACGACGTGAGATGAAGCATGAACACACCCGAGATAAAACCCGAAACAAAACTCAGATCGACACACCTCTTTCGAACCCGCTGGAATTTGACCGAAATACTGGTCGGAACCAGATTACACCGCCACCACCGCCGTAGATGGTGCTGCAAACGCCGGAAACCTCCAATGGCTTCCATCATCCATGTCTCTCTCTCTCGAACCGCCTCCCTAGCTTCTCTCGATCCAAACGTTTCTCTCTCTAAAAATAAAAAGATAAAAAGATAAAAATTCTTGAAGAAGATGATAGAAATATATGAAGGTTTGAATTTGAAGAAAGATAAAAAGATAAAAAGAAATATATGGAAGGTTTGAATTTGAAGAAGATGATAGAAATGTGGGGAAGAAGATGCATTGGAAAACTAGAAATGTGACATTTGATGGGATGGAAAAGTAAAAAGTCTAAAATGCCCTTTGAAGACCAATTTGCACATGCTTAAAGTGGGTGATGTGGCTCAATATGGGCCAAGTATTTTGGTTTCCTTAGTTTTCTCACTAAAATGGGTTTTCTCCATATACTTACACTATATATATATATATATATATATATATATATATATATATATATATATATATATATATACAGGGTCGGGATTTAGGGAAAACGATGAAAAGTGTGACAACGGTTATGCATCGTCAGATCAAAACAATCTATGGACTAGATTGACGCGGTGGCATTATCGTAAATAACATCAGTTTTATTACTAGAACGTTCTTCATTAATGGTAAAAGGGTAAAAACATCCTTTCATACGTAACAAGCCATTGAAATATAAAACGCCATGTAAATGCAAAATGAAAAATGCTAATTTTATTACTGACTCGCTTTTTCTGTGTTTTAGTTAAGGTTTTGTGCTACAAAAACGCCATAAAATATAAAACGCCATAAAATATAAACGCCAAGTCTGAAAGATGGGACAAGCTGAGCAAAACTGGATACTGTTAATTGCATTTATTGTTATAATAATATCCCGCCTAAACTACGCGCCAAAAACATCCTATAAAGAGAAATGTCTCAGCAACTTCCGTTGATCACACCAAAAACACAAAAAACAACAAAACTGGTTCCTAAATACCACTCAATCTAAAACGCCAAAAAGTTAGAAAAACCAACGATGGCAAACAATTTCTTGGATACTCAGTAATGTTCTGCTTGAAGTTTCACTAAATGGTTTGTTAGGTAAGGGGAGTAAGATTTTGCTGAATGAGATGGAAAAATTTCAAGAAAAAGAGATTGATGACACCGCTATGTCATTTTGTCTTCTTTGTTCTTGAAGAAGGTTTGGATGAGGAGAAGAGACCGATCCCAGTGTAAATGCCATTTTGGACTCCATGATGATAATGAAGATTATGAGCAAATAGCATCCACCCACATGACATTGATCTATGTCTCCAACATCCACAAACACACTTCAACACACCAACAAGAAAAAAAACCACGCCAAACCCAAAACGCCATTTATTTGTGACAGTTCTTGTAGTTTCAAAAGAAGAAAGAGACTGATGACATTGAAGATTTGGATCATAAATTGCTTCCATTTTGTTTTTTTAGTTTTCTTTTCTGTTGTTTGTTATGTAATTTTCAGCTAAGAACAAAATATACATTAATTCTATAAAAAAAATATAATAAAACGCCAAATGGGCAAATGCTTGTGAAACGCCATCATGCCATGAAATGCCGAAACAACCAAACTATAATAAAATTACTTTGGACAAGTACTATTATAATAAATCTAAAAAAAAGTATAAATCAATTTGCAAGAGAATACAACAAAGTGTCATCTTTATCTAAGCGCCATTGGAAATACAAAACGCCATAATTACAGCCGTAAAGATGGGACGTGTTACATCCACAAACAGATGCAACTGAAACAAAACACAGTAACTGTAAAACAGTTAAATGAAGCGACGGAAACATAATTACTAACATTTATTATACTAAAAGCCAATACATGGGGAATTGAATTTATTTATCTTTTCAAAACGCCATAATTACCTGTCATGCGCGGGGATAAAAAAGACATTATAAAAGTAGAACATCATAACACAACTTAACACGCCAAACATTGTGTAAAACGCCACATATTGTCCAAAACGCAAGAAACTTAAAAAATGGCTAAGGTTATTGCATGGAGATTTGAGAGGTTGGAGAGACGTTTCATCCTAAAGTTCTCTGATATGAGAAGGGTGAAGGTCAGGACAATCAAAGCCATACTTGGTATGGCTGAAAGGGTTCGGAGGGATATTCTGGCCCTCGGGGTTCCAATGGACAACGATTGTGAAAGAACTCAAACGGTAATAAGAAGATTGGAGAGAAAATTTCTAGCAGAAGATGATGATGATGATGATGATATTGACGATACTCCTCTACCAACAGTTAGTAGTTGGGTGGTACATGAAGAAGCAGGAACGGTTGAAGTGACTTATCAACACGGGGTGAAATATTCATTGCCGATGGAGGAAATATTGAAGATAGAGAGGCTATATCTCATTGAACAACTCTCTGATTTAGCACCTTCGAACGATGCAAATCCAGGGTTGCAATGCTTTTTAAGAATAGGCTGCAGCAAAGAAGAGACGAGGTGATGGCGTTATACGCCAATCTAAAATATGATGATTATGAATCTGAAGAAAGTGAGGAACAAAGCGACGACCACAACTCTGATGTAATCCCATACACAGAAGACTATTAGTTTATTTTGATTTCGTTTTATTATAATCTTATGAAATATTAATGAATGGTAATGAATTATTAACAACGCCACGAACGCCAAAAAATTGACCTGGGAAACGCCATAACGCCAAAAAAATTATCTATATGAAACAAAAACAATTAATTCAACGAGACAGATCCAAAAAACAATAAAACGCCAAAATAATCTTAGACGCAAAAAATGAAGCAGCATGTAACACGAAATTGGGAAAAAAAAAAGAAGATTGAAAAGACAAAAAGCCCCTCACACCCTGATTATATCCCCCGCCATGTGTTCAATCAGGATGCGTTCTCACCGCTCTTACACTTTAGGGCTTTTTCTCCTAATCCCGTTTCTATATATATATATATATATATATAGGGTCAGGATCTAGAGAAAATGGTGGAAAGTGTGAGAACGCTTATGAATCGTCCGATCAAAACAATTTATGGACTAGATTGGCGCGCTGGCGTTTTCGTAAATAGTATCAATTTTATTACGTGGACGCACTTCATTAAGGGTAAAAAAGTCTTTTTGACTTCTCCACACAAAACGTCATCTCATGAAATAAAACGCCAAACAAATAGCACACACCATTCTAACTTAAAACACTATTAGATATTAAACGCCAAACTTAATTATAATAAAATCCCGCCTAAAAAAACCTCAAAAAAATCCTATATATACATCTCTGACCTTCAATTAAAAACACACACAAAACCCCAAACGCCATATTTAATATATACCATTCGTCTTAGAAACACCAAAAAACCTAAACAACAAATATCTTCTAAACCAAAACATTTATTTGAAATTCAGTTTGGTTGGCTGTAAGGTTTCACTCAATGTAATGGACAAAAATCCTTAAGTGAGGATATTTTCCATTTCATTGAGTAAAATCTTATTGACTTTATCCTCAACTTCTATCCAATTTATAATGCCAAAACATACAAAAACATTATTGAGATTTGTTGTCAATAAAGTTTTTTTTTTTTTGGGAAATGAGGGAAAACCCCCGGGCAAACCTTTTATTAATAATGTTCGAAAGCGGGATTACAAAAAAGAGCATTTGGCCAAAGCGACTCGCCTAAGAACCAAACCTCAACAAAGAACACAAAACAAAAAACCAACATACAAAGAAACCAAACAAAAAATGAAAAAGAAGCTACACTCCACAAGCGATGACTCTAGCCGACTCATCCGTTTCGGATTCAACCTCTACTTCATCTTCAACATTTGTTTCAACCATAGCTTCCTTCACCGGGTCAAACTTTGTCAACATAATATAATAAGCTTTCATTTTATCCGACCAAGAGGTATAGACATCATCCGGAGGGCATGTGTTAGTCTCATAAAATTTTCGAACTATAAGCATATCTTTCTCCCACAACCCATGCTCGGTATCAAAACAATCATCCTCCTCACGAAGAGACTCAAACGTATTTTTTGTACCAATAATCGGGCCTTGTTGCGGCCCAAAATTCTGCTTTGACACATCAAAGTACCCACTACCATTTCGTTGGGCTTTAATATTTGATAAAACTGGATCACGGTTTGGGCCAGAATTGATCGGATCATTAGTTTTTCGAACTGGGCCTGAACTGACTGGGCCCAACTTGCTTAACGGCGGAAACAACTCCACTGAATTCACATCTGGGCCTGAGTCCAAACCAACCGAATCCATATGTTTAACAGTTTTACCTGTTGGGCCAGCCTTGTCTTGAAGCCCAAAATTCATACCAGCTTTAACTGGTCCTGATCTTGCCACATTTGTACAGCCCACAGCACCCAACTTTGGCCCAGCAGCCTCATCGCTGGGCCTAAGTGGGCTTATATCAACGACCAAATCCCCTGTTGGGCCATTAGCATTATTCGGAACACTAGATGGACCTGCACCACTTGTTTTTGGGCCCTTAACCAATCTATCAACATCCTTTTTAGCCAATGGAGCCCATTTTACATTGGGTTTTTTCCGGGTAACCAACGTAAAACCATCATCCTGGACCATGGGCTTTTTCAAAACAGATTTTAATACCGGTTGATCTATAATATTTTTATCTTTCATTTTTTCAACTGGTTTTTGAATCACCTCATGGCTTGACTCCAAATGACCAAAAACTTTACATTTTCCACACATAGGAGGCTTCCATTTATACGATAAATCAAGGTATTCAACCTTACTAGGTAAATCATTAAGAGACGGAAACCGAACCTTTACACGACTAGGGAGGCCACATGATGCTTTAGCTTCCACAAGTACACGAGCAAAGTTCAAGGGACCTTTCTTGGATTCACATCGAAGATATGTAGCTTTGTCTAACATAAGTGGTTTCCCAACACTACTAACAATTTGCCCAATATTGCCACCGTTCCATAAGAAAAGTGGTAGATCTTTTATAGTCACCCAAATTGGAACCTTATCCAAATCCGGCTTTGCTAATATGGTATCCGGTTGCCATAATTGCAATACAAGCGGCACATTTTTAACCAACCACGGGTTTCTTTCCAATACTTGCAACATACCCTCATCATGATCAAACGTAAAAAAATAATACCCACCATTTTTCTTATTAATAGATTTCAACCCAAATTTGTGCCACATTTTAATCAAGTTTTCCTTCACAACTTGAAACGAAAGATTCTCTCCCACAAAGTAACCAAACAATTGTAGACGATGAGCTTTAACACTTTTAGTCATAAAATGACCGTTTAAGCTAACTATAACCTCACCATCCTCCTCCGTAGGCGGGTCATAAATTAACCGTGTTTCACTCTCTTCAACTTGAAGCCCCTTAGTAAGTTTTAAAAATAACTCTTGATTCCAAAATTTTGTACCAAATACAGGATCAATATCAACACCATTTGGCCCAAACTTTAAGTTCGGATCACAAACAAACTGGAAAGTGGGTTTCCGCAGTTTGTTAGTTTCAAAAGTTCCAAACTATAAATCATGAGTTGTAAATTTTCCTAACTCATGATTCCACCCATCAGATTTACTAACGGTTGGCCCAAAATCAGATTTTATACCATCAGTTTCAATAGATATATTCATTGGGCTCACCGAAGGTGAAAGCCCAATGTTTGTTGGACTAACCTCTTTAGTCTCATTCTGGCCCAAAATAGAAATAGGATCCATTTTATTTGCACCTTGACCCATGCCCTCATTGTTTGTAACTTTACAGGCCACCACCGACTCATAAAGTTTAGCTGTATGGAGTGGACAACATTGTCAGTTATCTTTCTTAACCGATGATTAACAATGTTGTCCATCTCATAAAGCAAAACATTATTGATTTTAGCATGATCAAATTTTGAGGTTTAAGGTACTTTTTTTAGTGGCGCTCTTTTTATCGGTAAAACGCCAAAACTAAAAAATCAAACATCGTTCATTGGAAAATTCAAGATTGTTGGCTGAAGGGTGTAAACTCAATAACATTTTGCTGCATGAGATGGACAAATCTTCAAGAAAAAGATGCTGATGTCAGACTTTGTGCTTCCAAACGACGACAAAAAACTACTTGAAAAAAAAACAAAATGAATCATACGAAAGTCGAACCAGCTAGTTAAGATAATTCAAAAAAGAAGAAAGAGACTGGTGACAGTGAAGATTTGGAAGATCAATTGTTTATATATTCCTTTTTTTTTAATTCTTTTTTTCAGTTGATTGTTATATAATAAAAACGCAAATATATAATAAAACCGCCAGACAGCCAAATGCTTGTTAAAACACTATCATGCCGTAAAATGCCCCCAAAACTCCCAAACTATAATAAAATTACTTTGGAAAAGTATTATAAAAAAACCCCAAAATAAAAAAAAAAATAAAAACCAAACTTGAAAATGTAACTAAAAACAGTAACTACAAAATAGTAAAAATGAAGAGACGGAAAATTTATTATATTAGAATATAAAACGCCAAACTTGAAAGTCGGGACGTGTTACAGACTTCAGATATAAAAGCTTATCAAAAACAATAATTACAAACAGTAACTGAAACGAAGAATAGTCTGTTATAATAATGCACCGCCTAACCTACGCCGCCAAAAGAAATCCTATAAAATAATAACTCTCAGCAACTTCCATTTAATCAAACAAAAAAAAAACGCCAAATACTACTAAATACCACTCACTGTAAGTCGCCAAAAAATTAAAAAAATCAAAGATGGCTAATATTCTTTCTTGGATATTCAGTATTGTTATTCTTCGTGAAGTTTCACTGAATAGATTGTCAGCTGACTGGAGTAACTCAGTAAGATTTTGCTGCATGAGATGGACAAATCTTCAAGAGAAAGATACCGATGACAATCGAATGTCATTTTGTGTTCTTTGTTCTTGAATAAGGCTTGAATGAGGTGTCACACCCCCAAAATACCACATGCGGAATCCCCCGCGAGGAGTGTGACGTACCAGGATCTAGCCACCAATCACATTGAACTCATACAAGATTTCAAATAAAACTTTCATTCATTAAAATAAAGTGTTACAAAATATTAATTGTAATTCAACGTATTCTGCGGAAGCATAAATCGTTAAATAAGTATTTCATAAACCATGTGTATGAAAACCACTAGACTTGTCTCGTGATTCCATGTATCTCGACCCATGACCACTCTAGCCTCCCAGACAGCAAGTTCCACATCTACACATATATTATAACCTGCGAGCATGCAACAAGTGTATCAGACAACGCTGGTGAGTTCACAGTTTTACGAAAACATTAGTTACCAAGTGTTTAGTTCAGTTCATTGATATTAATGTTGATAATAACTCGAGTACCGTACAAGATGGCTCCAGATTATGTTTTCCCTTCCCCAATGCCCCTATCTAAGCATTGGTCATGACTGGGTCATTAGTTCACACCCGTCCTCTCAGGTACGGGGTGAGGGTGCCAAACCTAAATAGCGCTATCAACTAATACCCCGTTACCTCTCAGGTAACAAACAAGATAGGACTTAATGGTGATAGGAATTGAGTATATTATCCAACATCCCAATTTTTACCCAAAAGACTTATTCCTCTCAGGAATACCCATTTGACTGTCCCACCCACCGGGACGCATGCTCAAGAGAAATGAACTCACCTTAGATTGATCGGTATGTTATATTACCCATTCCAAGTTGGTCAACCATACCCTACCGTGGTTACCAAGAATAGTCAGTATAATGCTCACATATATCACGTATTCAACGTACACGTTACACAAGTAGCATACAAGTAAGACACACGTCCTTATACAAGTCGTAACCGTTAATCATGCAACCCATTGATCCATAACGTTTGTCGTATAGTCACATAACAAGTGTATGGGTTTCGTATGCAAATCAATCACTTAACAGTAGATGTATTTTCACAGATTGCATTTGCTGCCAAGATCACAGTATATCACATAACAAGTATTCAGTTCTCAAAAAAGTCTACATCCCATGTGCATAACACATAACAACATTTACGGATGTACTGTCTACTCACACAAGTTAAGTCTAGGTCCTCATTTCTGGTTAACATTGTTATCATGCAACCGATAGATTTTTTTTACAAGCACAAGTACCCATCTTCATATACATCATAATCTGTTTAATGTTCTGTCTATTTACTCTTATGGCGAAGAACCTAGGCGAAGGACTATTCTTTGTCTAAGAGTGTTGCGGCGAAGAATCACCCTTCGTGGAGACTATGACGAAGAACCCTCCTTGGCGAAGAATCATTCTTCGTCGAGAGTCCTTCGTCGTTGTTCCTTAACAGACAGTTACGCAATAAAATTCACAACACATTCACAGTTTCATCATTCTCATTCATGATCATTCATATCAATTAGGATCACAATTTCAAGAGACACACAATCATCATTACATCCTAGTCTTCATGCCACAAACAACAACCATCGTTCTAGACCTAATAATGTCTAACAATTTACAAACGTACAACCCTAGGTTATCGAGATTAAGCCATAGAGTCTAATTTTGTGATTCATCGTTTAATCATTATAATTGTAGCATCATGTTCATCAGCCCTAACATGAAGCTTGAAGCATTGGTTAAACATCATCGCAATTTCTGGTTTCGTGTTTAACTACCTAGCCAATTCTCCACCACTCGTTCATTCAGCATAAACCAATCTATAAAAAATTCTAAAACACACTCTGATCATGCATATTACTAGTATTTATCAAAATTACATTCACCTATACAAAACATAACATTACCCCCAAAACCTAAGTCATAATCGATGCATTTATCCATCAAGAATCCACATAACAATTACACAATAATAGACTAACTGAGATATAAGATGGAGGCTGGATTGCTTTCACCAAGAGGGGGAGATTTCGAGAACCAGGAGAGGGGTAGCCATCGACTATGAGAGGAGGAGGAGAGGATTTAGGGTTTATCGATTGTGTTTTGCAGGTTATGAGCGGTTATGTGAATAATCATAACATTAAAACCCTACTGAGCCACGAATGGGCCTGGGCCTAGAGCCCTTTTGGCGAAAGACCTTTGTGATGAAGATCCCTTCTTCGTCTGTGATGTTAGTGATGAAGAACCCTTCTTCGTCATGAGATTGCTTTGGGCGAAAAACTTCTTTGTCGACTTGTGCATGAGACGAAGAACTCTAGTTCTTCGTCGACTTGGGTTTTTAGTGATTCAAGTATGGTGCCATATATGTCTAACCATTACCCATCAACAACTCCTAAATTAACCAAACATAATAATGCTTTAATCAATCAAATATCATGCACATGATGTAACGTAAAATGAATTGTGAAAACAGGATCGTGAAACAAGTGATGCTTAGAGAAAGGACCATGAGGTTTCGGGTTGTCACATCATCTCCAACTTGAAAGAAATTTCGTCCCAAAATATGATAAGCGGTCAGAGAGGGAAATGAAGTGATGAGTGAATCAGGATGACTGTGGGTTTTCCCCGAGTACCACATCATCCCCAACTAGAAAGGGGATTTCGTCCTGAAATTCGCCAATGACATCCGAAGTTTAAACAATTGAGGGAAACTAGGGCTTCATCAGATCCTTGCGTTCCCACGTGAACTCCGATCCATGACTTGAGTTCCTACGAACTCTCACGATTGGAATTCGACTAAGTCAACGAACCTTGACTTTCTGGTCCATGTTTTCAACAGATTCCTCGACAACTGCAACTTGACGTTTACCTTAGGCGCTAGTAAGGGTATCACAAGCGTTTCACCGCACCCTCCCTGGGTGAGACTTCCAATCATGACACGTTCGCCCACAGCAAACTCCCAACGTTTCCTAAGCTTATCAGCCTTCCTGGCGGTTACGCGTTGTCGCCATACGATTTACGTTTTAAACAATCTTCTCATAAGTTCCGAGTACAAGTCCTGGACCTGTGATTAGGTTGTCACCCCTTAGTCCAACAAAGAGATTGGCATTATCGTCCATGCAATGCCTCAAACAGAGCTGTCTGAATATTAGAATGGTAATTGTTGCAGTAGAACTCACCCAAAGGTAAGTGTCCTTCCAACTTTTACTAACGTCAACCACACACATGCTCGCAGCATGTCTTCAAGTGTTAGGATGGTTCATTTACTCCGACCGTTTGTCTTACGGTGATAAGCAATGCTCATGTCTAGACGTGAGCCAAGGGTGTTGTGCAAATCAGGTATAGATCAAAATCAGGGGTAGTAGGAGTTAGTACCCCATGCCTAAAACTGCCCTTCACAGGTAATTACCCACAGGATACGAAGACTTGTTAATTTTCCTTGATTGCAGAAAGTGTACTGGTTACATGAGACAATCAACGATCACCCAGGTGATATTGTTTCCGTTTTGAGTTTTAGGTAGACTAGTGACAAAACCATGGCAATCTGCTCCCATTTTTAAATGGGTGTTCCTGGCAGTCTGAGACTCCACTTTGACTTTCACATAAGTCGAACATCGTTCACAAACATTGCTATGTGGGCTTTCACGTCCGATCACTAGTACAAGATCCTAAGTCATTCTATCAAAACCCAGACAAGTAGAATATCGAGGCTTGTGTGCTTCCCCCAACACAAGTTCCCTAGGATTGTTGTATAGTGAAACCCATATTAGCTCCATGAGGTAGTGGGTATTGCCTGATTTTAGATACCAGTCATTTCTCAATGCCCGCACGGATTCAACTGGAGGTTCTCATCTTTCCACGCTTTGGTTCGAGCAGAACGGATCTGGTCAGGTAGGTTAGAGTCGATGGTGTGCTGCGAGGCTCGTACACGTTTAGGTTTAACAGTCGAAATCATTCAAAAGTTCCATCCAGCGATGCCATCACATGTTTAGCTCCTTCGAAACAAGGGTACACGGGAGGCCCTTGTGATCGGTCTAAGTAGTGCATTTGGTACCATCCAAGTAATGCCTCCAACTTAAATCCAAAGACTATGGCTTCCACCGCAGGTTGTGACTCGTACAATTCTTCTTGTAAATCCACTACGTAAGCCATCACCTTCTCGTGTTGTATCGGCGTGTAACTGGAAATCTGATTCGAACCATCATGGTATACCACTAGATCACCCGTACCCTCGGGTATAGACGATGCTCAGTGCATTGCAGAGTTGGCATTCGAAAGCTGAAAAGACGTCCTCCTGTTTTGTCTCCCACGAATACACAGCACCCTGATGTGCTAAAGAGATTAAAGTTGCGCGATCTTCGAAAATCCTGTGATGAATCTTGCGATAGTATCTAGCGAGACCAAGAAATTGCTGTATCCCCAAAGGACTCCTTATTGCCGATCAATTCCAATAAAATAGATCTTAGCGAGATCCACGTGTATCCCCACTTCGTTGACTACGTGACCAAGAAAGTGTACTTCTCGAATCCTAATGTCACACTTAGGTAGACTTCGCATGGAGTTGCTCCTCCCCTAGGAGCTCTAAGATGAAATACAAGCACCGCTCATGGTGTTCCTTTCTCCTGGAAGTGATTCAAAACATCATAGATAACCATGGTTGACGAATCTGGCGAGATGAGGTTGACACATACTAGTCATGTGATCCCTAAGGCTGCTAGTGTGTTGGATAACTTGAATGACATAAACAGGAAATTGTAATAGCCGTACTGCGTTTGCAATGCCGTCTTAGGAACATCCTCCTCTTGGAGTTCCATCTGATGATTGCCCGATCTCGAGTCAGTTTTCGAGTAGATGATTGACCCTTGCAGCTAGCCAAGCAGGTCGTCAATGTGAGGTAATGGGTGACGGTTTCCGACTGGCACCTTGCTGAGTTTACAGTAACCGATACACGAATGAAAGGACTCGTCCTTCTTTTCACAGGTAGAGCTCGGGCTCCCTAAAGCAAGGAGCTAGATCAGTTAATACCCATGTCCAGTGGTTCTTGAAGTTGATTAGGCAGTTCCTACAACCATCCAGATGTGAGACGATAAGGGATACTAGGAATCAGGGCTGCTTCTGACATGATACAGATCTGATATTCCACCTGACGATGTGGAGGTAAACTTGGTAGTTCTTCGGGTAGCACATAGGGAGAAATCACGAACAATTGGTGGATCCTCGATCCTCTTTTCCTTAGCCTTAACATCAGTAACGAGTGCTAACATAGCAGGGTAATCCCTCCGTGGACACTTCTGGCCTTCATAGCTGAAATGATGCTAACCTTTGCACCACTCTGACACTTTAGTACAGATAACGATTCTCCACTAAGAAGAGGGGTACGCAAAATTTTCTCCTTTCAGGGTATATCAGCGCAATATCTGGATAACCAATCCACACTAACTACAACATCGAGACTACTAAGGGTAGCAGAAGGAAGGTTGATATCAAACACTGGACCCACAAGGTTGAGTTTGCATCCCAATGAACATATAAGACTTCAATTGGCTTGCCATCAGCCACTTCTACAACGTGTCTTTCTTCAGGAGGCGTCAGGGTTAAACAGAACAGAGACGAAGTGATTAGTTACCCAAAAACATACAAGCTACCATGTTGCTATTACACCTGGCGTCGCCTACACCAATCCTAGATGCCCTTTCCACGAGCACCACTTCCAGTGTTGTTCTTACTGTTACGAGGATTCCCAATACTGACATTGTTCCCTGGGTTGTTGCCGTCTTGACTTAACAACAGTCAATCCTTGTCGAAGCCACCTTCGTTCCTATACTGAAGGTTATGATTGTTGGTTCCTTGTTGTTGCCATGTCCATTGCCTCTAATGTTGTTGCTTTGAAAACAGATCCTTGCGATCTTTTTCCTTAGGGTCCATCTTCCCGTTGTTCTTGTCACATTCTAGGATACTGCCCATGGCGCTAGTAATTGCACATCCCATAATCCAGTCGGTCTCCAACGCTTTATGGCCCGTTTGATTCATAAGATTTGGCTCCCAGACGTTGCTTACTAGGGTTAGGGACTCGATTGAAGTCAACCTACTGATGTTCGTTGTTAGAGAACAGGATCCCCCTAACACTAGGGTTGGTAATGCATCACGTTAATCTTCTTGTCCATCGGTCTTGCGAGTCGATTGAATAGCGCACGGTAAATCATTAGAGAATCACAAAGGTGTCCATACTTCTGAATTTCAG
Source organism: Helianthus tuberosus (assembly GCA_030545235.1). NCBI lineage: Eukaryota > Viridiplantae > Streptophyta > Magnoliopsida > Asterales > Asteraceae > Helianthus > Helianthus tuberosus. The sequence continues at coordinate 124,510,086 of CM060354.1, forward strand.
GAATCAATTTGTTACGTCAAAGTAAACGAGAAAAGTGAGAAAGTATAGACCACACATTTAACGTTTCGACATCTGTCTCAAAGACGTTCGCAGTAACACCTAACATTTCTACACGGCTTGCTAGACGTTCAGTTACGTGTTCAGGTATCGTTCAATACCATTGAGACTCGTAAGGGTTCAGAGGGAAGTGAAAAGACCACGTTTAAACATGAGACAGTCATTGCTATGACCCCTATGGATCGGTGTGTTTCACATTTGGTCAAATAATGGAATGGAACCCCTCTCACACTTGTTAGGCCTCGTTGGGACTCACATGCACCACACATTATTATTATTATGTGTGCACCCACAACAATAATATGATTTGCATGCTCGTCTCAGCTCCTCCTAACTCGTGTGAAATAGTTCCTCAGACTCGAGTAGCAACCAAAGAACATCACAAAACATGGGTCATGAATGTCTAGGGAGACACCACTCTTCCAATCACTTAACACATGCAAGTAATACATGAATTCATATTGTTGTGCTAAACGTGCAATCACATGCAATATCATATGTAGGTGTTCACTAGTTATGTAGTGCAATGAGTAACGAGAGACGAACCTTGCAGTCTGGAGCTGAGTGTCATGGTCGTATTCAGAACTTGTTCGGTTATAGTCTGGTTTTATAAAAAAACGTTTCAAAACCAAGTTCACTATAACCAGTGGCTCTGATACCAAACTGTCACACCCCCAAAATACCACATGCGGAATCCCCCACGAGGCGTGTGACGTACCAGGATCTAGCCACCAATCACATTGAACTCATACAAGATTTCAAATAAAATTTCATTCATTAAAATAAAGTGTTACAAAACATTAATTGTAATTCAACGTATTCAGCGGAAGCATAAATCGTTAATTAAGTATTTCATAAACCATGTGTATGAAAACCATTAGACTTGTCTCGTGATTCCATGTATCTCGACCCATGACCACTCCAGCCTCCTAGACAGCAAGTTCCACATCTACACATATCTATAACCTGCGAGCATGCAACAATTGTATCAGACAACGCTGGCGAGTTCACAGTTTTACGAAAACGTTAGTTACCAAGTGTTTAGTTCAGTTCATTGATATTAATGTTGATAATAACTCGAGTACCATACAAGATGGCTCCAGATTATTTTTGCCCTTCCCCAATGCCCCTATCTGTCACACCCCGACCGTGTAAAACAACAAATCGCGGCGGAATCATCGGGGAGTGTTGTAACAGAATCATTGTTTCATAACACATGGAAATTGAAATTTTGTTTTATTAAAATAAAAGAGGTTAAAATGTCTTAAAAACAAAGAAACATGACATAATTAACTAGTCTTGCATCTTTTATTGTCACTAAGGCCCAAGTCCTCCTAAGTGTATCTTGATCAATCCTATGCACCAGCTCCTGAAAACACATGTGAAAATAGGTACGTCAGCATAAAAATGCCTGTAAGATACATAGGTTTTATTGAAAATAGGATTCATGACTTGTAAGTTTAAAGAAAAATGTTTAACAAAGTAGTCATTAACCTTGTAAAATATTTTCTTTTATAAATCATACAAACAGTGATATGAAATCAGATGATATAAAAGAAAGATGCATAGATAAATAAATGACAAAGTAAAATGAGTTTGTATAAAATATGTTGTTTGTAAAACAATGATTCATGAAGATATGATATATGTGTAAAATGTAATATGTCTAACTTGAAATGGTTTAAATAACGCTACGATATGTAATACCATAAAAGCACTTATATAGGAAGTACCAGCGGCGTATCCACCAAGCTTTTATCATATTACACACGCCTCGTTACTTAAATCACTTACCCAAACAAACCACCAAAAATGTCTTGTTTAAACAAATTGTCAAATGTTTATGTGTAAACCATGTCTATTGTCAAATGTTTATGTGTAAACCATGTCTATTGTCAAATGTAAATCATGTAATGTGTAAACAAATGTCATGCATGGCAAGTAAAAAGTGACTACTTAAACCATATGTAAAAATGCACAAAACAAAGTATTTGAATAAATCAAAAGTTATGTTTTGTAAAACAAATGCATGCCTCACTGATACAAACATCTATGCGGTATTGTTCTAATGCATACATTCAAGCCATGTAACTGTGGCGACAAACCCTTAAACAAAATTAAAGGTTTATCTAAACTATGTATATTGGATTCAGTCATTCCTTCCATCCAAACAACCTAGGATTTAAAGAACGGGAGTTGTCAATTCCTATGGTACCATTACTTACTACCAAGCAGGGTGATCAATGTTAATGAATGTATTTTTGTCCCATTTAAACAAACCAAATGTCATACCAAAATGTAAGCATGTTTTATGAAAATAATGTACTTTAATATGCTAAATGAACATACAAAGTAGAAATGTAAAACAATGTGTCTATATGCTGGGTAAACATATGCAACAGAAATGCAATGTAAAACAATGTGTCCATATGCCGAGTAAACATATGCAACAGAAATGCAATGTAAAACAATGTGTCCATATGCTGAGTAAACATATGCAACAGAAATGCAATGTAAAACAATGTGCTAGCATGCTAAGTGAACATACATAGCAAAACGTAATGAAATCATGTACTATATGTGTACTAATGAACATAACAAGTATATGATACAAAAGCATGAAAAGCACGAAAGTAACAAGTAGACACATGTGTTTCACCCCAAAACGTTTGAAAAACAGTAAAAGAGGGGAACTATTTACTCACTTGAGATTGCTCAATAGTCTTTGGATAACAACCAAGCAATGCTAGAGGGATCACGGAATCAAACGGCACCTGATATAAGTAACTATGTTAATAAACCAGACCTATATCGGAAGATTGGATAAAATGAGGTTTTATAAACCAAATGAGTATAGGAACTCATGTAATAGGGTTTAACAAAGCCTACATTCTAAAACGAAACCTATCCTAAGTGCTTACAACCTATTACGACTCGTTAAGATAGCTTATGCTACTTTAACGCGTCGTTCGCGTAAAACGCGTTCGGACCGCCTAACTAGTCCAGTGACAAGTATTATATGCCTTAACATGTCTAATAATGTTACCTAATCAGTTTAGATGTAAAAATTTAGGTTACATATGCTTAAAATGAATTTATGCATAAAAAGGGCATTTTGGTCATTTCCCTAAGGCATATAAATTACCTATCATACAACTAACTAATCGAAGTGACCATAAGGTATAACCTTGGAAGGTTATTCCCTATACAACTATGGTCAAAAAACATGTTTAGTCGGATCCTAATAATCGACCAAACGGATCGGGTTCGAAAGTCTAAGCGGTTGTTTAGACCGCTTGTCTTACGACCCTACATAAGCACTAATCTAAAAGTGACGAGCTAAAGATGCTAAAACATGTTTAACGAAGTTAGAAAACAAGTTTGATATCAAACAAAGGGTTTTGATACCCAAGAATAGTTTGGTTGCAAAATACGCTTAAATACTCATTTTGACCGAATCTATGACTCGTCACTACGCCTAATTAACATGGTAATCAGTAGGTATAGTCACAAGGGACTATAACCATCGTGATTACCCTAACGTTACGAAGTTCAAATGGACTTCGTGTTGACCATTGACTGGTCAAAGCAGAAAGTCAAACACTGTTTGACTTTCGTGCTAAAAACGCATAAACGCACGAAAGAATACTTACAAGAGGTCCAAGCATTGAAGGTTTGATCAAAAAATTCTCAGGTATGAAGTTTTGAACTTCAACTTAGAGAATAATCAGACCAAATGTGGGTTTGGAATGAAGTTGGGGTGGGTTTATATAGGATTTCCAAGACCGTTAAGATCGTTCCTCAATAAACGAGCTTAAATCTGGACCATACATGTAATACCCACTGATTTGGAATACCATGGGCACCCAAAACAAGCCCCTAGACAGATTAAAACCATGTCCCAAAGCATGAATACCAGCTGCTGATTGAAATCAGCTGTTTTGCTAATCTGGGGAGCTCTCGCTCCCCGCGTAGGCTCAGCCTACATCTTACGTGGCCCGCCACCTCTGTTCAGATCAGCAACAACTTTCAGAAGTTACAGTTTTAGTTCCTGCAAGCTTGTAAGGCCCTTTTTGACACGGTTAAGGCCCGTTAAGCCAGTTTCAAGGCTCTATAATGATGCCTAAGCATAGGGGACATGAAACATGCTTGAAAATATGTCGGATGTCGGTTCGTTTGGTCGTATGATCACGTTATTCAGTTAATTACGACGAAACACGAACGGACGCGAGAAACGATCCAAGTTACGCGACGAATGGAATTTTATCATGCCAATCAATAAAATAAAATATTTTAATGATTACATAAATTTTTGGATGTCCGGATGTATTCAGAACGTAAGATATGCGTGAAAATGCAAACTTATGCACTATTTGACGCTTTTAGTCCTTGTTGATCAAATAAGTTTATTTTTGCACACCAAACACCTCAAAGCCTATTTCTAAGCTATGTAAAGGGTATTTAGGGCATGTTTAACTTTTGATCATGTTCCAGATTATTCGTTACAGTACGAATCGGCATACTTTCGCAGTTTATCGAAATTAGTCCCTGTAAGGGAATAAACTTGATTTCGACACACCAAACCTTCCAAATCTTATTTCTAAGTTATGTAAAGGTTATTTAAGGTATGTTAAGCCCATGTCACTGTTCCGGAGTGTTTGTTGTGTTAAACTGATTACGTTGACGCATCAGTTCGTGTATAACTTCCCAGAAAGCGATTTAGAGCTCGAAATCGAACAAGAATTGATATGTGCAAATGATACACATATTTATACAAATCCCAAGTATGAAATACAATATTTCATTGATTTGGTGTTTGTTTGATGGCCGTGGAGGCACAGATGTCACAGTCTCCCCTACTTTAGGAAATTTCGTCCCTAAATTTATTTAGAGGAAACTTGTGAGAGCTTGAAACATGAAGTCGAAAAGATAAAACAACACTTGTTAGAGTTCTGAACTTCTAGTAACTTTAAATAACATCATGCTTGCAATGTAAGAGGGACACTTATATACAAGTATATGAAGCGCCATTGGTGCGTCCACCGTACCTCCATTACATTGTTTACGTTTCGTTATTTTTGCCACTATCGGTTCTTACACATGATAAATCTTACTCTGGTTTCTGTGCACTGAATTTCATAATTATGTATACATCCATAATTATGTAATTCCTTGCATAGTCCACACAGTGTATCTTATAATGTGTAGGGGAAGAAAATAATGAACGAACCTGTGATGATTGTGACTAGACCACCATAGGGTCCTTTTAATTAAATCAATAAATGATCTCTTTAAATAGACTACCAAGGAGTCTGTTCAGCTATATCATCACATGCCATCCTTAACCAGATTCTGAGTCAATCTTTTTTACTAGACCACTCAAGGGGTCTCTTTGACTTATGGAATGGTACTATATAATCCAAGGGTCTTAACTATTACGTAGAAGCCCATTAAGGATTTAAGGTAGTACCTTTGGATATCCTACTGTGAATCACTCATATGAAGATATGGAAGATTCTACGAGGATTTGGATAATGAAAATAAAAACACAAAAGAAAACACATAACGCATAATCACATAATCACAAAATTGTTTATCTTGATCTTCAATTTGTTATCATTTTGTTAATTTGTTTGTTAACTGTGCATATGAATTTAAAGCATACTAGAAATCCAATCCGTGGATTTCATTTGGCACTTTAAACATTTTCAAGAATCTAACTATGAAGATAGGAAGATCTTAAAAAGAAAATTCGATTTCGATTACAAGGAATCGTAACATTCGAATTAAGGTACACCGGGAATCCAATTAAGGACTCCGATTTGAGTGGTAACCATCCATAAGGATCTAATTGTGAAGGCAAAAAGATCCCATACGGATTTTGGAATTTGAAGATGTTTCGAAACCTTGCACTGGACATGCTTAAGCCAAAACATGAGGTAAAATGCACATGAAGTTGAAGCGCTAGATATGCCAAGGCGACATATGAAGCAGAATTTGAAGGTTAAGTCAATGTATGAGCAAAATGTTTTTGAAAACTATGCATGGGGTTCTTTTAGAAATGTGTTTAATGTTTTTGAAACCTGACATAATACTTTTGAAATCATACGGTAGATGTATTAGGTAAATATGTTTATAAAATGTTTTAAAATCATGCGAGATGAATTTTGAAATTATGTATAAGGTTTTTGAAAATATGGGTAATGCTTTTGAAATCATGCACTTGATATATTAAGTAAATGCACTGTGTTAAAATTGTTTTCAAACTATATGAAATATTTCGAAATCATGAAGGTTGTTTTGAAAACTTATACTATATATGTTGTTATGAAAACCAGAAGGTAATGATATGGGTATGAGATCGAAAAATATCCTTAGTTATCTAACCAAAGATTTAAAGTGATTACTCAAATTGTCACTTATTTTCTGTACTTCGTTTCTTAGAATGAAACAAGTACTTAGAATTTTCGAGAAAACCATGAGCAAATACATGAGTGGGAGAACTACTAGAGTAGTTTGTAAAGAACATAGTTCCTTAATGTGGGTATCATAAGGAAATGCCATACACATATGTAACTACACTTGTACATCAGAATTTGTGAACAATGATTTATTTATAAACTAAACACATTGTTTCCGAGTTTAACAAAACAAAAGAAACAATAGATACAAATTATTCAAAGTAGCAACATCTTCTAATCAGCCAACTGCTCATCCGTGGGTCAGACTTGCATTGACAACCTTTGGTCACTTGTTCCTGAAATAGCCCATCTTGCCGTAGTTGTACCAAGTACCGGACAGTAAACGAGCTTAAGCAGGGTAGACTTGGGGCTTTGGATTGGGTTGAATTGACAAGCATTTCCCAGGTGACCGAGTCGTCCACATGAGGCACACAAACGACATTGCAGGTAAGCTCGGTGAGGTGCATTACACTTGTTGCACATCGGTGCAGTACCGGCATAAGGTTTCCTGGCAGGAGGTTGAGTAGCAGCAAAGTTCGCAACAGCTTTGTTTTGGATAGCAAAGCTGTTGGACTCTGTATGCCCAAGACACATATTAAATTGATGTGGCTAGTACGTTATGATCCAAGTCGAGTCATACCCAAATACAAGCTAGACAAACACTTACAATATTATTTATTTGTGATATGATCAAACAAATAAATATTAACACTTACAATATTTAGAAATTGGTTTTCTAAATAATTGCACTTGACAAACCAATAAATTATATGGATAATTTATTTTGAGAGAATATTTTATCTTGTTATTTAATGGGTTAAATAACATGATAAAAATTTATATAAGTCTTATAACATATGATGTTATATTTTATAAAAGTTATAAAATTAAACAAGACTTAAATTTATTTTATAAAAGAATTTGTATTTTTTTTAAATAAATGCTAGGCCGCCACCTTCCCATGGGGTCTTCCCAAGATTTTTAGTCCAATAGTATTGCATGCATCCATGGTCTTACCAAGATTTATGGTCCAATGAATACACATGCAATTTGCATGTGTAGGAGGAACTTGATTGGGTGAGAATGTGGTCCTATGAACATACGTGCAATTGCATGGGTTTTGATTAGGCATGTAAAGTGGCAATTTCTCTCACTCTATTTAAGTCTATTTTGTATGACAAAATGAACTAAAGAATAAACTAGAGAAGACTTGAATATGATGCTCAAAAATCGGCCAAGAGTGTGCAAATGAGTTGATCATTTTTCAAGTTGAGAACTAGTAAAAGTGTCTCTAATTTTCGGCCACCATGTGGTTGATCAAGAGGGCTTTTCAAGTTTGTTTTTCAAGTGCAAAACTCAAGTAGATGCTCTCTAAAAATCAGCCATGGTATGGTTGATCAAGAGGGAATTTCAAGTGAGTTTATGAGTGTAGAAATCCTAGCTAGACATAAGGTGTTTGTTGGAAGGCTTGGGGTATACAAGCTTGAGGTCTTCTACACTTAAAGGCAACCGTTCAAGAAGCATCATCATCTTCATCATATCCTTTACTCCTTGGAAGGTAGTATTCTAAACACCCTATGGTTGTGTTTTAATTTTTGATAGCATGCATGTTCGTATATGGATCCGGTTTTGGGTTTTACATATAAAATGGGTTTTATATCTTGAAAGTAAACATGTTTTAAATAATATTTTCGGCTGCGTTTTTATTTTATATGGATAAAATGCTTTGATAACATGTGAAAAACCCAACAGTGGTATCAGAGCCGCTTATATGAGTGCATGCTTCATATGATATGAAATTTTCGGGTTTCGGGTTTGGGTAAAACCCTATGGCCGAAATTTTCACCATGGTTATCCCTTTGTTTTTCAAGATTGTATTCTTACATGCATAAATGGATCTTGAAAAATTATTTCATTTGGATGATTTTTCATTCTTGACCGAAAAATTGTAGGTTGTAAAAGGGAACCATTTTTGCTTCTTGAATTTTATATATGTGGATATATATATTTTGGTGCATATAACCTAGCCATGACCTTGTGTTGGATGATTGTGTTGTGATTTATTTAATTAATTATTCAATGGGTTGTAATAATTATTATTTTTGTTCTTCCATTTGTAAGATATGTAATTTAGTTATTTTCATTTGGCATGTAAAATAAATAGATTATGTGCATTTTATTTTACTAGAAAAATGTATTAGGATATATTTTGTAAAAGAAGATGCACACAAAAATGCGGTTTTGGTTTGGACCATTATTTCCGGTCCAAATAACTTCATGGTTATCACCGGGATTTTAACCCGAAAACCAAAACACATTTTTGAGGTCCAAAGGAGTTTGGAACTGAAAATAAAAGACTTTTGGAAGCCCAATGAATATGGAGAAATCACAACACGAGAAGGAGACTTGAAGCATTTGGATGCGGGATCAAGTGGGAGTTCAACGGCACATCGTTTGTGTCAATATTCACCCCTTAGGAAGGACCTTGGCACACTTGTTTCGGCTAACAAGTGTTGTCAAAAATAGTTGGCTACGGTTATGCACCTATTGATATGTGTGTTATGCTTGTGTGGTTGTTTATTTATGTTGTTTGGATGATATTTGGATATGCATGCTTAACAAACTAATAATCAACAACAAGCTTAAAATTGGTTCTTTAAAGATCATTATAATTGGTTAATAAAAGGTTATTAAAAATTAATGATTTTTATAATAAAATGGGTTTTATTAAAAAGAACCTTGAAAATTTATTTTCACAAAAGTACCAAGGATTTGAATGCATGCAAATATATGGTACATGAAGTTTTCTAAACTAGAATTATGAAAACTCAAAATCCCTTTTTATAAAACAAGTCAAACACCATCCTTTTATACAACACTCGAATCACTTGGGAACTCTATTGTGGGATAAAGGTCACCTAACCACATTTGAGGGAACTTGTATATTCGAGGTGGGTTTACCATGTTTGTGGGATAAAGGTCACCTAACCACTTATGTGAATAAACTCACACGTGTGTGTAAGTTGGACGACTTGATTTGGAAACCATGAACTTAGGGTCACCGAAGCATGGGGAACAAAGGTGTTGATGGGATTAAACATGCCAACTAAACATAAAGATGTTTAACCGATCCCATATGGCTAGAAGTTGCAAAGGGTTGCAATTGTCAAACGTTGACTACCTTGTTAATTTAAATATAGGGATAAAGGTCACCTAACCAATATTTAAATGTAACGTTGGATTCTAGATTTTAATTATTAATTGTCTATAAGACATAGAAGGGTATTAATGATTAAAATATAATAATATCGAAAATACTAAAATTGAACGTTGTAAAATTTTGTAGATGGCCGCTAACAATATTACCCAAACCGTCCGTAACCTATCACTAAAAACAATCCTTGACAAGGATCGTCTCAATCATAACATTCATGGATTAATATCGAAACTTAAGAATCGTTCTCAAGTAAGAAAAGATATCCTATGTGTTGAACGATCCTAATCCCGATGAACATCTTATGGAAGATAAGGATGCCTATAACGATTGGATTAAGTATATCGAGGATACTACGCAAGCCTCTTGCCTCATGTTAGGAATTATGATTTCGAAGATTCAAAAGGTTTTGAACATCATGAGCATACGACATGATTACCCAATTGTAAGAAATGTTCCTAACGGTAGAACGCTTCGAAACGGTTCGAGCGCTTCATGCATGTCGAATGGAGGAAACCCAATCAGACTCATCTTATGTCTTTAAGATGAAAAGCCACATTGATCACCTCGAAAGGCTCGATATGGATAAAAGGGTTTTATCCATTATAACAATCAATAAGGATGGCAACAAGAAAGGGCATCACCCCGACACCAAAGCAAATGTTGCAAATGGAAACGGGAAATTCAAAGAGAAAAAGGTTAGAAAGACTAGAGCAAAACCACCAAAACCAAAAGAGAAGAAGGCAAAGGTTGCCATGAACGATCCATGCTTTGAGTGTGGTGAGATAGGGCATTTAAATAGGAATTGTCCAACCTATCTCAAAGAGTTGAAAAACAAGAGGGATGCTAGGCAACCCTCAGATACAATCTTAATGATACATATTGACCTTAATGTTATTTCTTCTAACACATGGGTATTAGATACCGGATGTGGAACTCATGTTTGCAATTTGTTGCAAAAGGGTTAAAAAGAAATAAGCATTAAAAGAAAGGAGACTATGTTTTGAAACTTCCAAATGGTTTGGAAATTGTTTTAAAATGTCTTGAATGCTCCTAGTTTGACTAGGAACATTATTCAAGTTTCCCTTATAAGACAATATGGTTTTGACTTAAAGTTTGCAAACATTGACATTTATATCGATGAATGACATGTTTTACTCTAAAGCTATGTTTTCATATGGTATTTATGAATTGGTTCATAATAAATCATTTGATAGTTCAATGTACCAAGCTATCACCAAGAAACTCAAAATGGTTTTGAGTGAGACTAATCTTTGGCACTGTCACCTTAGTCATATGAACAGAAGTCACATGCAAACACTTCAAAAGAATGGTCTTTTGGACACAAATGAAGTTGGTTCATTTGATACATGTGAGTCTAAAATGACTAAGAAACCCTTTAGTGGGAAACGGTAAAAGATTTATTAGGTATCATACATTCGAATGTATGTGATCCTTTTAAGCCAATGACTAGGAATGGTGAAAGATACTTCATTACTTTTACTGAAAACTATAGTAGTTAAGGTTATGTGTACTTGACACAAAGAAGAAGTTTTGAAACATTCAGAATCTTTAAAAGTGAAGTACAAAATCAACTCTTTTAAAGTTCTTCGTTTTGATAGAGGGGGAGTCGAACTCTATTATATATGGTTCGATCTATGATGGCTAGGAGTGCATTATCTCTATTACTTTGGGGTTACGCTTTGCTCTCCGTGGCCCGTATGGTCCAACCAAGAAAGTGGATAAGACACCTTTTGAAATATGGCGTGGAAGGGTTCCATCATTATCCTATTTAAAGGTTGGGTTGTGAAGCTTATGTGAAGCAATACACCCCAAATAAATTGGAAGTACGATCCACTAAGTGTATCTTTGTAGGATATCCTAAAGATGGTATAGGATATTAGTTCTACGATCCAACAGAGCAAAAGGTATTTGTTGCTCGAAAGGCTGGGTTCTTAGAAGATAAGTTCCTTGTGGAAGAAATTAGTAGAACAGCGGAACTTGATGAGGATCGAGAACCACAAGCCGTTACACGTTTGGTTGATACTAGCACTCAACAAGAGGTTGTTGGAAACGATCAAGTGGTTGATCAACACACACAAAGCGTTCGCAGATCTGGTAGAATTAGTAGTCCACCTGAAAGATATGGATTTTTCATAGATGGATGCTACGTGGTAGATTCAGGTGAATCAACCACATACCATGATGCAATGTCAAAATTCGATTGTGACAAATGGCTTGAAGCCATGAACATAAAGATGCAGTCCATGTATAACAACCAAGTATGGGAATTGGTTGTAGCACCTCTTAACTCCAAAGTAGTTGGAAGTAAGTGGGTTTTCAGGAAGGAAACCGATATGCATGGTAACTTGGATACTTGTAAAGCGAGACTTGTAGCAAAAGGTTTCACTCAAACTCAAAGGGTTGATTATGATGAGACCTTCTCGCCCGTGGCGATGCTAAAGTCAACTAGGATATTATTTGCCATACCTGCATAATATAATTATGAGATTTGGCAAATGGATGTCAAAACGGCTTTCCTAAATGGAAATCTTGAGGAAGATGTCTATATGGTTCAGCCTGAAGGTTTTGTGGATCCAAAACATCCTAACAAAGTATGCAAGTTAAATAAATCAATCTATAGATTGAAACAAGCATCTAGAAGTTGGAATCATCATTTTGATGAAGAAATTAGGGAATATGGATTCATCAAAAATGACGATGAAGCTTGTGTGTATAAGAAGGCTAGTGGGAGCATCATCACTTTCTTAGTGCTGCATGTCGATGACATTCTACTATTTGGAAATGACATTCCAAACAAGGAAGGTGTAAAAACCTAGCTTGGAAGTTGTTTTTCCATTAAGGATCTTGGTGAAGTCGCTTATATTTTGGAATAAAGATCTATAGGGATAGATCAAGGCGCTTGATAGGTTTAAACCAAAGTGCATACATTGATAAAGTCTTGAAAAGGTTCAAGATATAGAACTTTATGAAAGGTTTGGTACCCATTCAAGAGAGGACAATATTGAGTGCGTCTCAATGTCTAAGCACAAAGGATGAGTAAGAAAGAATGAAAGGAATCCCATATGCATCTACTATAGGATTCATTATGTATGAAATGATATGCACTAGATCGGACATGTCATGCGCATTAAGCATGACGAGAAGATACCAGTGAGTAACGGTCATTGGATGACTGTTAGAAAGTATATTGAAATACCTTAGAAGGACTAAGGATATATTTCTAATATATGGATCTGGCGAAGAAGAACTCGTTGTAAAGGGTTACAGGGATGCGAGTTTTGGAATTCGTTGTAAAGGGTTACATGGATACGAGTTTCCAAAATAATCGAGATGGTTCTCGATCACAATCAGGGTAGCATTGTCCACTACATAATCAGAATACATCGCCGCTTCATTGATTGAGATAATTCATATGAAGTTGCCACTTGAATTATTGATCTAGGGGTAGTCCATACCATTCAGGACCCCTAGAGATCTTTGTGATAACAAAGGTGCGATTGCTTAAATCAAGGAACCTTGTGTACATCGAAAGACTAGACACATTGAGCGGAATTTCAACTACACAAGGGATGAAGCTGAAAAAGGAAAAGATATGTATTCGCAAAATTCACACTGATCAAAATATTGCAGATCCACTCACGAAGCTCCTTGAACGGGCAAAGCATGAAGGGTCATACTTGTGCCTAAGGACTTCGATATTCTAGTGATTGGATTTGATCTATTTTGTATTTGGATATTGGAACAACTGTTATTATAACTCTTTATGGTATTTTGAGTTATGTTCCATTTTAGCATGTTTAAATCCGTGAATAAGTTAATTATTCTAAATGTCCGTAGTCGATCATACTTGTGGGAACAAATATGAATGTAAGACTATTATGAATTTGGATTGGTGGATATTCATTAGATATGAATATAGAGCAAAGTGTTGCTGCCAAAGTTCATAGATATTTGTGGGATACAAATATTGGACTGACTCGCTCTCAAATATTACTGCATGGAACCATTTGTGATTGATCATAAGTAAATTTGAGTAAAGGAGAATATCATAGTATCCTCAGACCTGAGATACATATTGGGTCTTGATATTCACCAAATATTATGCCTTGACTTATTTCTTCGCTGTTAGTAATATGACAGTACATAAGGCTAAGCTCAGGTGTGGTACAAGGTGATTGTGAGAGACGTATGTAGTCAAGATGGGATTTGTTCCTCTTATTCGTTGAGAGTAAGATGTCTAAGGCCTGCTAAAGTTAAATCAACAGAGAGTGATCACTCTGTGTCTCTGGATTTGACATGACATCTGTAACGAAAGGATAAATGATAGATTCACCAAAATCATTTTCAAGTAAGGGACTTGAAGGGGATGATGTTATTGAATGGGACATATAGTCATACGTATTAGGGGTAGTAAACCGTAGTTAGGCGTCATTTACTGCTTGCATCAATCTTCTATGTATCTTGTGCAAGTGGGAGATTGTTGGACTATGTATGCCCAAGCCACATATTAAATTGATGTGGCTAGTACGTTATGATCCAAGTCGAGTCATACCCAAATACAAGCTAGACAAACACTTACAATATTATTTATTTGTGATATGATCAAACAAATAAATATTAACACTTACAATATTTAGAAATTGGTTTTCTAAATAATTGCACTTGACAAACCAATAAATTATATGGATAATTTATTTTGAGAGAATATTTAATCTTGTTATTTAATGGGTTAAATAACATGATAAAAAGTTATATAAGTCTTATAACATATGATGTTATATTTTATAAAAGTTATAAAATTAAACAAGACTTAAATTTATTTTATAAAAGAATTTGTATTTTTTTAAATAAATGCTAGGCCGCCACCTTCCCATGGGGTCTTCCCAAGATTTTTAGTCCAATAGTATTGCATGCATCCATGGTCTTACCAAGATTTGTGGTCCAATGAATACACATGCAATTTGCATGTGTAGGAGGAACTTGATTGGGTGAGAATGTGGTCCTATGAACATACATGCAATTGCATGGGTTTTGATTAGGCATGTAAAGTGGCAATTTCTCTCACTCTTTTTAAGTCTATTTTGTATGGCAAAATGAACTAAAGAATAAACTAGAGAAGAATTGAATATGATGCTCAAAAATCGGCCAAGAGTGTGCAAATGAGTTGATCATTTTTCAAGTTGAGAACTAGTAAAAGTGTCTCCAATTTTCGGCCACCATGTGGTTGATCAAGAGGGCTTTTCAAGTTTGTTTTTCAAGTGCAAAACTCAAGTAGATGCTCTCTAAAAATCAGCCATGGTATGGTTGATCAAGAGGGAATTTCAAGTGAGTTTATGAGTGTAGAAATCCTAGCTAGACATAAGGTGTTTGTTGGAAGGCTTGGGGTATACAAGCTTGAGGTCTTCTATACTTGAAGGCAACCGTTCAAGAAGCATCATCATCTTCATCATATCCTTTACTCCTTGGAAGGTAGTATTCTAAACACCCTATGGTTGTGTTTTAATTTTTGATAGCATGCATGTTCGTATATGGATCCGGTTTTGGGTTTTACATATAAAATGGGTTTTATATCTTGAAAGTAAACATGTTTTAAATAATATTTTCCGCTGCGTTTTTATTTTATATGGATAAAATGCTTTGATAAACATATGAAAAACCCAACAAAAGCGGCATATGTCAACCAAATGTCACCATCGTCCACAGTGGGTACATTTGAAGCAGGGTATGTGATTCGGATGATGACGGCTGCATCGATTACACCATGGAGCAGTTCCCTTGTATGGCTTCTTGGCTGGTGGTGCTGCTGCCTGGCTAGGTTCTGCTTGATTTGGTAACCGCTGCGGAATTCTTTAAAGCCTTACGCTTCTTTGATTTTTGTGAAGGCTTGGCTTCTGCTTCCTTTGGTGATTCTTGGGTGGCTTCATCCTGGAGACGAGATATGGCAACAGCTAATTCAGCAGTCTTCTAGATTACTGCGCCTATTCATTGGGCAAATCTGGTAGCCTGTTTGGACATCTAAGCGTTGCTGCGATGAAGAAACATTCTGGAGGAAATGAAAGACACAGGAGGAAACAAGTGAAATGTTATCGGATAATCAAAACAAAATGACAACGTATAAAAATTACGATCATTTGTTTGTTACCTAAGGCAAACAAATGAGATGGTGACTAATCAAAGTAAGCGGGTCATATTAATGTATCGCGAAGAGATGCTTTAGCCTATAAGTGCACACTCACCCCAAGAGTTCCCAGGTAAGAGTGACTGGTCCGATTATGTGGATTTGTACGAACACTCTAGCCTTAGACAGAAAACTCAGAGTACAGGCATCCACCCTTCCAGATTGCACGTTTCACATTATAATACCCAACTTTGACGAGATTTTGAAAACTTAGAGGGTTCAAAACCTAGTAATCAATCATCCTAGAACAGATGATTGGTTTTCGAAGCGGATTAGAAATTTATGTTCTTGTTGTGGTTGTCACCTAAGGATAAGTGACGGTATTGTTTTAAGATCTAAACACAAGAATCTTGTGTTAGGGTCCTAGGAAGGTTATAGACAAGGTCAAAGCATTACTAATAACCTAATTCCCTATAACCATGAGCTCTGATAACAACTCTCCTGTCACACCCCGACCGCATAAAACAACAAATCACGGCGGAATCGTCGGGGAGTGTTGTAACAGAATAATTGTTTCATAACACATGGAAATTGAAATTTTGTTTTATTAAAATAAAAGAGGTTACAATGTCTTAAAAACAAAGAAACATGACATAATTAGCTAGTCTTGCATCTTTTATTGTCACTAAGGCCCAAGTCCTCCTAAGTGTATCTTGATCAATCCTATGCATCAGCTCCTGAAAACACATGTGAAAATAGGTACATCAGCATAAAAATGCCTGTGAGATACATAGGTTTTATTGAAAATAGGATTCATGACTTGTAAGTTTAAAGAAAAATGTTTAACAAAGTAGTCATGAACCTTGTAAAATATTTTCTTTTATAAATCATACAAACAGTGATATGAAATCAGATGATATAAAAGAAAGATGCACAGATAAATAAATGACAAAGTAAAATGAGTTTGTATAAAATATGTTTTTTTGTAAAACAGTGTTTCATGAAGATATGATATATGTGTAAAATGTAATATGTCTAACTTGAAATGGTTTAAATAATGCTACGATATGTAATACCATAAAAGCACTTATATATAGGAAGTACCAGCGGCGTATCCACCAAACTTTTATCATATTACACACGCCTCGTTACTTAAATCACTTACCCAAACAAACCACAAAAAAAATGTCTTGTTTAAACCAATTGTCAAATGTTTATATGTAAACCATGTCTATTGTCAAATGTAAATCATGTAATGTGTAAACAAATGTCATGCATGGCAAGTAAAAAGTGACTACTTAAACCATATGTAAAAATGCACAAAACAAAGTATTTGAATAAATCAAAAGTTATGTTTTGTAAAACAAATGCATGCCTTACTGATACAAACATCTATGCGGTATTGTTCTAATGCATACATTCAAGCCTTGTGACTGTGGCGACAAACCCTTAAACGAAATTAAAGGTTTATCAAAACTATGTATATTGGATTCAGTCATTCCTTCCATCCAAACAAACCTAGGATTTAAAGAACGGGAGTTATCAATTCCTATGGTACCATTACTAACTACCAAGCGGCGTGATCAATGTTAATGAATGTATTTTTGTCCCATTTAAACAAACCAAATGTCATACCAAAATGTAAGCATGTTTTATGAAAATAATGTACTTTAATATGCTAAATGAACATACAAAGTAGAAATGTAAAACAATGTGTCCATATGCTGAGTAAACATATGCAACAGAAATGCAATGTAAAACAATGTGTCCATATGTTGAGTAAACATATGCAACAGAAATGCAATGTAAAACAATGTGTCCATATGCTGAGTAAACATATGCAACATAAATGCAATGTAAAACAATGTGCTAGCATGCTAAGTGAACATACATAGCAAAACATAATGAAATCATGTACTATATGTGTACTAATGAACATAAAAGTATATGATACAAAAGCATGAAAAGCGCGAAAGTAACAAGTAGGCACATGTGTTTCACCCCAAAAAGTTTGAAAAACAGTAAAAGAGGGGAACTATGTACTCACTTGAGATTGCTCAATAGTCTTTGGATAACAACCAAGCAATGCTAGAGGGGTCACAGAATCAAACGACACCTAATATAAGTAACAATGTTAATAAACCGGACCTATATCGGAAGATTAGATAGAATGAGGTTTCGTAAACCAAATGAGTATAGGAACTCATGTAATAGGGTTTAACAAAGCCGACATTCTAAAACGAAACCTATCCTAAGTGCTTACGACCCATTACGACTCGTTAAGATAACTTATGCTACTTTAACGCGTCGTTCGCGTAAAACGCGTTCGGACCGCCTAACTAGTCCTATGACAAGTATTATATGCCTTAACATGTCTAATAATGTTACCTAATCAGTTTAGATGTAAAAAATTTAGGTTACATATGCTTAAAATGAATTTATGCGTAAAAGGGCATTTTGGTCATTTCCCTAAGGCATATAAATTATCTATCATACAACTAACTAAACGAAGTGACCATACGGTATAACCTCGGAAGGTTATTCCCTATACAACTATGGTCACAAAACATGTTTGGTCGGATCCTAATGATCGACCAAACGGGTCAGGTTCGAAAGTCTAAGCGATTGTTTAGACCGCTTATCTTACGACCCTACATAAGCACTAATCTAAAAGTTACGAGCTAAACATGCTAAAACATGTTTAACGAATTTAGAAAATAAGTTTGATATCAAACAAAGGGTTTTGATACCCAAGAATAGTTTGGTTGCAAAATACGCATAAATACGCATTTTGACCGAAACTATGACTCGTCATTACGCCTAATTAACGTGGTAATCAGTAGGTATAGTCACAAGGGACTATAACCATCGTGATTACGCTCACGTTACGAAGTTCAAACAGACTTCGTGTTGACCATTGACTGCTCAAAGCAAAAAGTCAAACACTGTTTGACTTTCGTGCTAAAAATGCATAAACGCACGAAAGAATACTTACAAGAGGTCCAAGCTATGAAGATGTGATCTAAAAATTCTCAGGTATGAAGTTTTGAACTTCAACTTACAGAATAATCAGACCAAATGTGGGTTTGGAATGAAGTTGGGGTGGGTTTATATAGGACTTCCAAGATCGTTAAGATCGTTCCTCGATAAATGAGCTTAAATCTGGACCGTACATGTAATACCCACTGATTTGGAATACCATGGGCACCCAAAACAAGCCCTTAGACTGATTAAAACCATGTCCCAAAGCCTGAATACCAGCTGCTGATTGAAATCAGCAGTTTTGCTGATCTGGGGAGCTCTCGAGCCCCGCGTAGGCTCAGCCTACGTCTTACACGGCCCGCCACCTCTGTTCAGATCAGCAACAACTTTCAGAAGTTATAGTTTTAGTCCCTGCAAGCTTATAAGGCCCTTTTTGACACGGTTAAGGCCCGTTAAGCCATTTTCAAGGCTCTACAATGACGCCTAAGCATAGGGGACATGAAACATGCTTGAAAATATGTCGGATGTCAGTTCATTTGGTCGTATGATCACGTTATTCGGTTAATTACGACGAAACACGAACGGACGCGAGAAACGATCCAAATTACGCGACGAATGGAATTTTATCATGTCAATCACTAAAATAAAATATTTTACCGATTACATAAATTTTTGGACGTCCGAATGTATTCAGAACGTAAGATATGCGCGAAAATGCAAACTTATGCACTATTTGATGCTTTTAGTCCCTGTTGATCAAATAAGTTTATTTTTGCGCACCAAACACCTCAAAGCCTATTTCTAAGCTATGTAAAGGATATTTAGGGCATGTTTAACTTTTGCAGTTTGTCGAAATTAGTCCCTGTAAGTGAATAAACTTGATTTCGACACACCAAACCTTCCAAATCTTATTTCTAAGTTATGTAAAGGTTATTTAAGGTATGTTAAGCCCATGTCACTGTTCCGGAGTGTTTGTTGCGTTAAACTGATTACGTTTACGCATCAGTTCACGTATAACTTCCTAGAAAGCGATTTAGAGCTCGAAATAGAACAAGAATTGATATGTGCAATTGATACACATATTTATACAAATCCCAAGTATGAAATACAATATTTCATTGATTTGGTGTTTGTTTGATGGCCATGGAGGCACAGATGTCACACTATCTAAGCATTGGTCATGACTGGGTCATTAGTTCACACCCGTCCTCTCAGGTACGGGGTGAGGGTGCCAAACCTAAATAGCGCTATCAACTAATACCCCGTTACCTCTTAGGTAACAAACAAGATGGGACTTAATGGTGATAGGAATTGAGTATATTATCCAACATCCCAGTTTTTATCCAAAAGACTTATTCCTCTCAGGAATACCCATTTGACTGTCCCACCCACCGGGACGCATGCTCAAGAGAAATGAACTCACCTTAGATTGCTCGGTATGTTATATTACCCATTCCAAGTTGGTCAACCATACCCTACCGTGGTTACCAAGAATAGTCAGTATAATGCTCACATATATCACGTATTCAACGTACACTGTACACAAGTAGCATACAAGTAAGACACACGTCCTTATACAAGTCGTAACCGTTAAAGCTAAACTCTAATTAGGATCTCTTAACCCTAAACCCTAAATCCTAACTCTTAAACTCTAAACCTAAAGCTAACAAATAAGGCTAAAACCTAAGCTAAACTGTAAAATCTAAACTATAAACCCTAAATCTAAACCCTAAAAGCCAAACCCTAATATATTTAGGGTCTAAGGGTTATGATTTAGGGTTAAGAGATCCTAGTTAGGTTTGACGAGCCGGTTCCAACGCCACTAGAATGAGTCCAATAGGAGTTCGTTTGTTTTCCCCACTTTTTTAGTGTTCCCCAATGAACCTCACACTATATATATATATATATATAGGGGATGGATCGTTAGAAAACTAGTTTAAATGAGAAAACCAAAAAACTAACTAAAAAAGCCTAAAAAACATACCAATTTTTTTTATTTTTATAAAAAAATCGCTGGTTTTTATGCATGGAAAAAAATTCAAAAATAAAAAATAATAAAATTGTTTTTTGTATAGTGCACATGTGTAGTACACATATAATGCACATGTGCAGTACAACAAAAAAAATAAATTTTTGAAAATTTTTTTGTATATATAAAACTAGCGTTTTTTTTATAAAAAAAATTGTAAAAAAAAAATTTGGTATGTTTTTTAGCTTTTTTTTAGTTAGTTTTCTAGTTTTCTTATTTATATGTAGTTTTCATGATCCTCTCCCTATATATATATATATAACATTTGAATATTTCATTGTCGACAAATTGACCAATCATACATACTTTTTATTCATGTATATTCATTGCAATATCTATTAGACTTTCGTAGATATGATTGCTGCATTTCATGGATGCTGTAATTGAATATCCTAGAAATTTAAAAGTAATAACCCAACCATGCACCATGCCGCGTGTGGTATCCCTCTCCTCTCTTTTCTGCCTATATATAATTACACACCCTTTGGCCTTTACATAGCAAGCATTCGCAGCATCTTTCTATTTCTCTCTGTCTTTGAACAAGGTAGGTCATCAATCACGGTTTTTGTTACAAAAAATAATTTCTGGCCTATCATAATCTTAATCTGTATATTGTGTGTCTATTTATAGTTGGATTTGTGGTGTACTGTACAGGATGCAAGAGGTTAATGATCCTGATATGGACCTTGAAACGCAGTTGCCATTATCACCCTCTACTGAGAATTATGGTGGTGGTTCGAGTGCAAGACAAATTATGCAGACAGCCATACTAGTTATCCAGTCTGTACACATGTTTCAAGCGGCATCTTCATCCAGAAGCGTTGATAGCAGTCCTGAGGAAGACCAAAATGTTAAATTATCATTCCCAGTCTAATATATAATACATATGCTTCCACTGTGAGCGAACTCAGGGAAGTTCTGACAATGATTTTTAGAGTTTGTTGGTGTGGCATACGAAGAGACTTGGCTTAAGTTTGTTTGCCACCCAAGCGAACATGCCAAGTTCGTCTGCCACACCCACAAACTCTAAAAAGACAGTACTGTCCGATATGTCATGAGTTAGCTCATAGAGGTAGCAAACTCTTCAGAGATGCAAGAAGTTCCAAATTAATGAATTATGGATAGAATTACTTACCTCAATCCTAAACCACCTACTACTAGTCAAAAAAATTATATAGTTACGTGCATAATCGATGTATCACAATTAATATGTACAGGTCACGTACGACCACACTATATATCTGAGCATCCGTTAACATCTGTTACATAATGTACAGGCTAGAAATGAAGACATTGAAGAGGGCATTGTAGAATGTGTCAATTCAGATCAAACTGCCCCATTGCTGGAGAGTGTAGATGATACTACGCATTCAAAGAAGCCGATGAGAAGACTTATCCATGTCCTACATTCAATCCTAGCCTTTAAAGCACATCAAGAAGTAAGATTATGTTTCCAGTAAACTAATAATTTCCTTTTCCCTACTAATGTATATTTTTTTCCAGTAAACTATAGAGAAGTGAATTTATGTAAATCTAACAGATTCCGATGTGGCAAGAAGGGTAGTCAATTCACTAATGTCTCTTGCACAAGGAACGAATTCACCACACCATTTTTAACGGCGAATACACCCCTCTAAATATACTCCTAGAATCCATCTAACACCCACTTCCTGGGGCTAACCCGCACTGTAGATAAACACCTGGTGCTATTAAGCCAAGAGACAATTGGAGCAAATTCACCAAACACTGATTTTTTTTTTCTTTTTACTTTGAAATACTTTATTTAACATAGAATTTTTCTTTTTTAAATTTGTAATATTTAATATTTTTTAGTTCTATATTCACATTTGTGTTTGATTTTCTTTTTATCTGCATTCTGATATAAATCAAAATAAAGTATTTTTTATGTTAACTAGACCCTAAAAATACCTAATTTTAAAACAATTTGGTTTTCAATAAAATTAACATGGACAACAAATATTGAACAAAACAGTGTATTTAAGTTATTAAAGTTAAATAATTTACATTATTAGAGAAGAACAGACATACATGTAACAACAAAAAAAACTGAAAAAGAAAAGGAAAAAGAAAAAAATTTGTAGTAATCTTGCATTTTGGAATCGAATAGTACATTTTTTTTAAAAAAAAAATTAAAAATTTAATTTTTTTGAGTCCATTTTATTCAATATATTTCATCAAAAAAACTTGACAAGTTACATCAAAATAGAATAGTATATTGAACAAAAAAACTTGACAAGTTACATCAAAATAGAATAGTATATTGAAAAATTCTTTTCAGTTTTTTGTTCTAGTTTTCTATTCAATTTGTAAGTTGATTGTTCTTTGATAACTTTTAATATTTAATTTACATTGTTCTCTGATAACTTTTATTTAATTTACATTTAAATTTAATTTACACGCTTTTGAAATTTAATTGAAAACCAAATCCTATTCAATGTAAATTATATTTTGATCTGGTGAACGTATAATAAATACTTAATTTTGAATACCATAAACTAGACCACTAGGTTATACGTAAGTTTGGGATTTAAGCTTCAATTGCACAAAAACAAAGCCTCACTAACAGAGATATGATTTACTGCTTGAACATATCAATTCCTTCATGCTCAAAACCTTCATTTACATAAAAACTCATGCAACGTAAATAAAGGAAAACAACTTACCTAATACTACATTATATAGACTTAAAACATCAACAATAATCCATGTTCTATATAAACAGTTAAAAACATGTGAATAATTAACTAAACTACTGCAGCCATTTGACCTATGAAGCTCCATTTCTAATACCCGATGAGCCTTTTAGAACCCGTCAAGATTAACCCTAGAGTTACCACCTAGTAATACAAAATAAAATATGCTTATCAATTATGTTATGGAAATTATAGAACATTGATATGTTTATTTTGACAACATCCAGAAATTGTTGAAGTAAGTGATAGTTTATCGACTTCATTAGAGTAATATGTAAGTATTCGTCAAACAACCATTAATTCTATAACTGCTAATCAACTGCAGAGTAATCCAAGCAAAACCATGAATACCATCTCAATGATTGTACGCCAGAAGAACTTGTTAGCCTTTCGAGAATTCGGAGACTTAGGTGGGGTTAAATATGCACTACGTACAGATTTGGAAAATGGAATCTCTGAAAACGAAGCTCAAAATCGTAGCCAACGACAGACCTTCTTCCTAAGTCTGGCTCCTACACACTCATTCTTCCATTTGGTATGTGAAGAAGTCAAGATGAAAACAATTCTCCTCCTTTTAGTCGGTGTAGCCCTTTCAACTGTATTACGGATCAACCAAGTAGGTCTAAAGTATGGTTGTTATGATGGGGTAGTTGTACTCATTGCAATTGTTCTTCTGGTTTTCTTTGCTTCGTTGCGCAAGTACTGGCAAGAACAAAGGGCCCAAAAGAAGTTACAAAATCACCAACTCCTAGAAAGGGGAGCGGGAAAAGTTCATGTTACAAGGGGAGGTGAACCTAAACTTATTCGTGAATCAGAGCTAGTATGGGGTGATATTTTGTTAATAAAAAAGGGGGATGAAGTCCCTTGTGATGGTTTGTTTGTAGGTGGTGAACCACTAGAACTTGACTATGGGAGTGAATCATGTATAGTTAATGAACATAACCCATTTTTGTCATTTGGTGAAAGAGTGGTAAAAGGGGAGGCTCGAATGGTAGTTACATCACCATATATGGAAACAGAATGGAGTGAGATGATGAGCAAAGGCAGTGGAGCTCCAAAGAGGAGGTTCGAATTAGAAATCCAACTCGACAAGTTGAACCTTCGCATGCACGATATTCAGATGGTTATCAGTATTGTCATCATCCTTGTGTTAATATTCCGCTATATGGCAGGACATATAGATGACCAGAATGCTTCCAGACCAGAATCAATGGCTGAACCAACTGCGATGACAAGTTTTACAAATACCTTCAAAAAGATCATTAAAGACTCTACATACACAACCAAAGTTCTAACAAAATTACTATGTGTATCACTGGTTAGTCTAACTGAGGGGGTGCCATTTGTTGTTTCACTTGCAATTGTTTACTGGAATGACAAAACTTTATCTGGGATAGGCATGGAAAAAGATCCGCATGGTATTGCAAAGATGGCACATGTTACACGAATTTGTACCAACACTCTTATCACTGAAGATGTGATGGAGGTTGAAAAGGTCTTTATTGGAGGAGAAACTATCGGTAGGTCGACTGCACTATCTCCTGATGTTATTGAAGTACTACGTGATGGGACTGGCACATTGAACAAAATATCTTTTCCGCGGGTGAAAGATGTGTTTAGATTTGGAAGGGAAAAAGGATGGAGAGCTATAGATACAAAGGGTGCAAAGTCGTTTGATGAGCCTTGTGGTGTTTTGATGAGGCAGAATAAAGAAAATGAAGAGTTAGTGTGGCATTTTAATGGGCCAGTGAATGAAATCCTAAATATGTGCACACGCTACTATGATATTAAAGGGCACAAAGCACGCTTTGATGATGAAATGAAACAAAAATTTGTCCAAGCTAATCAGGACAATCAGCATAAACACAAATTAACAACAATTGCATTAGCATGCAAGTCTGTGCGTGCCCAAACAGATGATGTGGAAGACTTGATCTTAATAGCTTTGCTAGGCCTGAAAACTAAGAACAAGGAAGAGACAAATGCACAAGTCACGGCATTAAAACAACGTGGGATCAAAACTGTGATTGTCTCAAGTAAAAGGATGTCTGTTTTGCAAGACATTGCTCGCAAATGTGAAGTTGTTGCCAATGGTGAATCAGAATCTTTGGTCATGATTACAGGTAAAGATTTCAGGAACTACACAGATAAGGAGAGACTTGAAAAAGTAGACAACATCAGTGTTCTCGGTGAGGCCCTTTCATCTGATAAGCTACTCCTTGTAGAGACTATGATGGAAAAAGGTAAAGTGGTGGCTTTTCTGGGACATAGAACAGATGAAGCCCCTGCATTAAAAAGAGCACATATAGGGATAGCTATGGGAACATGGAGCTCTAATCAGGCAATAGAAAATAGTGACATAATCATGGACGGGAGTTTTGTCGACTTAATCAACATGGTTGATTATGGAAAATACATGTATTATAATGTTCAAAGCTTTCTGCAGATTGTTTTGAACACCACCATTAGCTGCACTTTGATAGGCTTTATCGAGACAGCAGCTTTCGGTGATGCTTCTCTAACAACCTTTCAGTTGGCATTCATTAATTTAGCAGTGGCTATTCTTGGTGGTTTAGCATTGCTAACAAAGGCATCAACATATAAACCGCTGAGTTTGGTTCCAGTTAGTTGTGAACAGTCAGTGATAACTGCAGAAATGGCCAGAAACATACTATTCCAGGTTTCGTATCAGGCTATCTGTTCAGTCATTATTCAACTTAAAGGGTCTGCTCTCGTGGGTCCAACTCAGGATATAAAAGCCGTGATTTCTAGCATCCTTATTTTCTGTCAGTTCTTTAATCTCTTCAATGCCAGAGAGCTACAAAAGATGAACATTTTTAGAGGTATTCATCGGCATAAAGAGTTTTGGGTTGCTACAGCTATGTTTATAGTTTCACATGCTGCTTTTGTCATGGTTCAAGATATCTTTGGTTATGGGACAAGATTGGAATGGAAGCTACTGGGTGGTTGTGTTCTACTTGGTGCAGTATCATGGCTTGTTGATTGGCTTGGAAAATGTGTCTCGTTGTTCATCAAGATACTTCACAATAGACTACGTCGAGGTGAGTTTCTCTGTCTTTCTACATGTGTTATATCTTTATACTTTTGTGTAAAATCTATTAACTCAAATATACAAACAATATATTTGTTATAGGAATTATATTTTAAATTATTGTTTTTGCAGGATGAATCTTTGGGATTTAAAGATTGATGTAGTTTAAAGTGTAGAAGATGGATGATCAAGGGCTGCTTTCCAACTCCAATGAGATGGACGGTACGTACAGCGATAATCCTGATCAAGAAAAGAAGTAGAAGATAAATACAGTTACGTTAAAGATGAACATTATCCAAGAATTTGAACTCTCATAAGTTATAATTTTCTTTGGTTAATTTACTTAATTTTTTTTTAATTTGTAGGTCCGGCTAGGGGAGGATCTAGTCGCCTAATCCTTGTGTACAAACCAACCCGGTTGTGCGGAATCCAACCGAGATAGCAAACCGAGATAGAACACGTAAATAAACAACACACAAGATTCACCGATTAACACCACTTGTATTAAACGTATGAAAGGTTCGGTTACAAGCTCAATGTTTACAAATCAGTTTTGCAAACTCTCTATGTGTGTGTTCTGAACAGAATGCTCTCACTGTTTTCTCTCGTGTCTAACTTGTAAGTGTCTCACTGAAATGAACACACAACATGGGTATATATACCCGTAACAGCAGGTCTGGTCGAAGGATCAGATAGATGATCGAAGGATCATCTATCGACCAGAAACAGCTCGAATGATCAACATTTACCTCGAAGGATCACATCTTTCGAGGTCCATCAATCGAAGGCTATCTTTCGAGCTCATCGAAGGATCTGAACAGTCCTTCGATGACACACATCCTTCGACACAGCCATCTTTCAAACCATTGATCTAACTGTTTGACCAAGTCAAACCGGAGGATGGTTGACTGGTCAAACTTACATGACTAACAAAGACGTCGTTTTGTATCGTTACAAAATACAGACAAAGTACAGACACAAGTGCACCAACAAACTCCCCATTGGCTGTAGCTTTGTCTCTAGCTTTGTCTCGATCTTTATAACTTGAGCTTTGTCTCGATCTTTGAGTCTTCAACTTGACGTCCTTTCAAATCTTCAATGTCGGAGTATCTTTAAAGTCTTCACGTCTTGAAAACAGAAAGTGTACCAACAAACTCCCCGTTTCATGTAGAAAGTGTGTTGACAAACTCCCCCTTAACATAAGCTCCCCCTTGAGTTATGCTCGTGAAATACTTGTTCGTTATGAAGTGAGATCCTTGTGGTATTGATGATGGTCAGCGGCAACTCGATCATCTTCATCACTTGAGTGCCTTCACGTCGTGTCTTCATTCCGAGGCTTTGTCATCGACCATGTTCTCCTTGCCTTTAGAATCTGCACATGCAAGAAATCTAAACGCGTAATGAGAACAACTGCTTGGAATATCATAAGCAAACGACACACATGTGACCATTGTTCAATCAAACACCGTCCGACAGTTTGAAAGTTTAATAAATTTATCAAATTCAGTTTTTAACTTTCAAAACTTGCAAATTTCGACCGTTTATGAAGATTTAGTCGTTTCGGTTTTCGTTCAGGTTTCAGGTAACGAAGACTCGAGCTCCAACATCGTACGATCGAAAATAAAATAAAATTTTTTTGGCTTTTTGAATTTTTCAAATGTAAAGACTGAAAGCAGTAAATAAATATATACAAACAGTCTTTTTGCGAGTTTCGAGGGTAAGAGAATCATATCAGTGTACGGTCAGGTCAAAACGCTCTTGTTGTTCAATTAATTAACATTTAAGATAAGCATCCTATAACAATTATCGGTATTGTTGTCCACATAAGCTCAACTTATCATTTGTAATCATGGCGAGGGGATACTTTAAGGTATGATTTATACTTACCGACCGGTGTTCATCCACATCACGACACATTCCCGTATCAAGGTATGCACGAGGGTTCATCTTACCGGTGAGTATACGGATTATCATCTGTTTGACCGTATATGATGTGAGATTCTCACTTATTTTGATTTGAAAACAAGCCCTATGTGATAGAATCACTTATTGATGAGGAACTTGATTTTCGATGCATGAGGGCACAGGAGCAAGTCCGTGAACAGGTCAGTACTTTCGTACAGCAGAGAGACGAACTTGACTCCCGGATAAATGTGATATATTATCACTTATTTTGAGGGACATGTGATTGTTGATCACTTATTGAGGTCGAATGCAGTATGTACACGTATGTATAGTATCATGGAAGATCTAGACTTGCGTCCCCGTTATTTTTCGGTAAAAGATACAACCATGATACCCAGATGATAAGCAGCATAAATACCGAATATCTCAGAACCTCGGCAATCTCTCAAACGAAATTTCGGTACTAAGACCATATGCCAATGAATGGTTCCCACCCAGTCTTCAGTCGGATTTAAGTTTATATCACCCTGCACACTTTAAAATGATTGTGAGCCTACCGATACATCTTATATAGAGCTGCTTATCGCTTTTTCATTTAAGGTTTAAAGAGGTTTAGACAGACCACTGATGTACTATCATTTTCTCTTTTGCTCGCCAGGAAACTCATTTTTGTTTTTCTATTGTTTTTGTGTTTTTGAAATTTTTCAATGTTTTTGGATTTTCAGATTTTGGATTTACTCCCCCTAAAATCAATAAACTAAGACAAATCTCTCGTGTCTAACTTGTAAGTGTCTAACTGAAATGAACACACAACATGGGTATATATACCCGTAACAGCAGGTCTGGTCGAAGGATCAGATAGATGATCGAAGGATCATCTATCGACCAGAAACAGCTCGAATGATCAACATTTACCTCGAAGGATCACATCTCTCGAGGTCCATCAATCGAAGGCTATCTTTCGAGCTCATCGAAGGATCTGAACAATCCTTCGATGACACACATCCTTCGACACAGCCATCTTTCAAACCATTGATCTAACTGTTTGACCAAGTCAAACCGGAGGATGGTTGACTGGTCAAACTTACATGACTAACAAAGACGTCGTTTTGTATCGTTACAAAATACAGACAAAGTACAGACACAAGTGCACCAACATAATTGTATAAGTTATTTCTTTCTCTCCTAAAGTTGGTCTTTATACTTTTCCAATGTACATGGTTTTATTAATTATGTCATTCAATAAACAGAAAAGAGTCGGTAGCAAGGGTTTTGCTCCAAAAATCTTGTGTTCTTGTTGTTTGTAATTATGATTGATTTGCTTCATGGATGGCTGTTGTGTAATTCTTGTTTCTCATTAAAATAACAGCATTTTTACAGTCTTTTACTGGCAAACAAGAGTTTTTCGTCTGTGATTGAGTTCTTGTGTGTTACACTTAGTAGTTCTGTATTTCGCGTGTAGAACGATTAGTGGTATATGGAGGTTCTCGTTGTCTATAGTTTTATAGACTTTGAGTTTACAGTGTTCTTAGTTTCAAGCTTTATGAATAACCAATATTTTAGATGTTTTCTTAGTCTGGTTTCTGCCTGTGTATGTTTGTGTCTTTCCACTTGTTATTGAAAGTTATAATCCCTACACATCCTAAACTACAAGGGTTTTATGGTAATTAAAGAGAAGAGTGGCGGTTACATGGCGGTTACAAAGTTCAGGGGCAGTTGTGACAAATCAGAACTTGGTAACTACCACCCCAAGGGTGGCGAAATCCCTTGGGAGGCACCCATTCGATTTCAGCCACACACAGAGAAGGGACGCGACTCTTGGACAAGAAGACACACCCCTTCATGTTTAATTACATCCACATGTTCTAGAGACGCACCCGTTCGTGAAGAGACGCGTCTATTGGATCGCACCCATTAGAAACTATAAATAGGGTTGTAGATTTCAATTGTATTTCAATTCATGTATTCAGATATTCAGTTTATATTCAAGTTATTGAATTGTCTAGAGATCAAAGATCCATTTTGGGCCAACAATTGGTATCAGAGCGTCAGGCTCTAGGCATTGGGAATCGCAAGGCAACGAATCGGCGGGAAGTCATTCGCGATCAGGTTTCATCATTCTAATTTTTCAATTCGCAAGTTTCAATTCAGAATTTTGTTTAAGGGTTCGGTTCTAGGGTGATACGGTTGAACCGGGTTATTGGTTAGGAATCTAGGATTGTTGATTCCGGGGTTTAGTGCGAATTAGATTGATTGTTTGTTACGCGTTGGGTAATACGTGGGGGTTAAGAATTAGAGGTTTGTAGAAACCAAGAAAGTAAAAGTTTAGTAAAGGTGAAGATTGTTCGGCAAGAAGTCATGTCAGGAACATCCGGACAAAATCCGATAATAATACAGAAGGAAGGAAGTTCTCTTTCCCAGTTTCAGTGTCCGATTCTAAAACCAACAAACTATACGGTTTGGGCTATTCGTATCAAGACGATTCTTGAAGCGAATGGTTTATGGGAAACGATTGAACCGGCAGAAAATGCAACGGTAGACACTAAGAAAGATAAGTCTGCAATTGCATATTTGTTTCAAGCAATACCAGAAGATGTTGTATTGCAAGTTGCAAGTTGTAAGACTGCAAAGGAAATTTGGGATAATCTAAAGGTAAGACACGTTGGTGTTGATCGGGTACAAAAGGCGCGTATGCACACGCTATTGTCAGAATTTGAATTGTTGCAAATGAAGGATGACGACACTATTGATTCGTTTACCGCAAAGATTAATAGTATCGTTACCCGGGCAACTGAAGTAGGAACGACGTTGAGTCAACCGACTCTAGTACGCAAACTCCTAAATGGCGTACCGGATAAGTTTACTCAAATCGTTGCCTCCATGGAACAATACTCCGATCTAGAAACTATGACGCTAGAAGAAGCGGTCGGAAGATTAAAAACGTATGAAGAAAGGTTAAAGTTGAAGAAAAAGGAAAGCCCCATGAACAATCTAGAAGAACTCCTGTATGCGGGTCATGGACAACATGTTGGAAATCATGGACGAGGGAGATTCCGTCCGTCACGAGGCAGAGGAAGAGGCAATTATCAACATAGGGGTGAAGGGCACACCTCTTACGAGTCGGAAGGAACCGACAAACCACAAATGGATGATAGCAAGCAAAAGACACCAACTATGAGAGATAAGTCGAAAATCACTTGCTATAGATGTGAGAAACTTTGGCACTATGCCTACGAATGCCCAACCAAGAAAACCAAGGAAAATGAGACACTCTTGGTTGAAATGGAAGATGATGAACCGGCACTTCTGATGTGCCTACACGTTGAAGAGAAATAGAAACATGGAATTTGGTCGTGTGAAACGATCAAAAGGGAAAAAGCCGTGTGATGCGGAGGAAGATAACCTGTGAAAGGTACAACTAAACAATCTAGTGAATGGATCAGGAAAAAGTAAAGAATCCGCGAGGGAAGCAATCAATGATGAAGAACCCGTTGTGAGAGACAACCGTGAAGAGGATATTTAATCTGTGATAGATCAAGAAGAAGACACGCGTATCCTGTGACTGGGTCAGAAGAAAGGAATTGTTGTGTGATACAACCGCAAGAGAGATCTGAGTGAATCAGTTTATCAAATCTATGAGAAATGGATTCCGATCATGTGATATGATGGTGGGCAAGTTAATCAAGACCGGTGGAGTTCGTGTTGAGACAACTACACAAGAAAAGGTTCGTGTGATACAAATCAAGTCCGGTCAAGACAAGTGTGAAGCAAGTCCGTGTGAAGCGAGTTCAAGTGAAACAAGGTTCGTGAGGAGCAAGGTTGGTGAATAAGAAGATCCGTGTGAAACGTCGGATACCGAGGAGTTTCAAGAAAATGGAATTGATCAAAGTTCAAGATCTGCAACTCAAGGATGTTCGTGATTAGGGGGGTGAATGAAAGTTATAATCCCTACACATCCTAAACTACAAGGGTTTTATGGTAATTAAAGAGAAGAGTGGCGGTTACATGGCGGTTACAAAGTTCAGGGGGCAGTTGTGACAAATCAGAACTTGGTAACTACCACCCCAAGGGTGGCGAAATCCCTTGGGAGGCACCCATTCGATTTCAGCCACACACAGAGAAGGGACGCGACTCTTGGACAAGAAGACACACCCCTTCATGTTTAATTACATCCACATGTTCTAGAGAAGCACCCGTTCGTGAAGAGACGCGTCTATTGGATCGCACCCATTAGAAACTATAAATAGGGTTGTAGATTTCAATTGTATTTCAATTCATGTATTCAGATATTCAGTTTATATTCAAGTTATTGAATTGTCTAGAGATCAAAGATCCATTTTGGGCCAACAGTTATGTTATGCTTTTTTAGCCATTTTCAACCTAATCCAGTTAATTAGTTATAATAATATAAGTTGTGTTGGACAAATCGTATAACCAAGTTAAGTTCCTTCAAATAAAACTACGATTAATATTTATATTTGGTTTTTAATTTGGTAACTCTCTTGGATAGCATTATGAGTCTGTTAAATTTACTTTCAGTTTAAAGTATTTTGAAAACACGCAATCTTAATCTGATAATTTAGAAAGTTCAACAAGAACAAGTTTGAATTTCTGTATGAAAAGGCACACTGAAAAAGACCAATGACCTCCCATATATAAGTAGGGAACCGTGACATGTAAATAGTAATGACATAACTCTTTACGAAAGAGTGTGTTAATTGGCGGTTAAAACGGTTGGCCACTATTCGGTCACCACCAATTGTAACTTTAGTAGCTTTCGATTGCCATGGACGCCACTCTACATCCCCGCCAAAGGGTTGTTGCTCTTCAACACTTAGTTAAGGTTGTGACATGGCTCAAAGTCAGTCTTGCGGACCAACCCAAGGATCCTGTCGGAGTTTGTGATGCAGGCCAAGTGTAGAGGATCGGGCCATGACATTTCTGGAAGCCCATGATCGAGCTTCCAATGGTGTTTTACGAAAACGAGCATAACTTTGGCTACAGGTCTCCATTTTAGGCACCAAACTCCAGTCAAATCGAAGCTTGAAACGAGGAGCACGTCGTGGCAAGGTCCCAGAGGGGCATTATCCAAGTTTCGCCTGAGAAAACGCATTCTAATGGGAGTTTTGGACACTTTTTATGTTTTTTGGTGTTTTATGCCTTTTGTTTTTTGGCTTGTGTTTGGCCCATGGCCTTTTTGTGGCCCATTTCGAATTTCAGTCTCTATTTATGTCTCTCTTATAATTTAGATGGTCAGAATTGAATTTTGAGAAATAACTATTTTCACTTCAAATTCTTTGTCCTTTGGGTTGGATTTTGGGGGTTTGGGGAAGATCATCACCGGTATTCGTAGAATCAACGTGATTTGTTCCTCGTTATCATTTCACACGCTGCATCATTATTAGCATGGGAAGCAGAGCTTGCTTCTCCAACGATATATTCTCCACACACCATAATTTTTATGGAATTATTAACCTTAAATCACCATGACTGACTTTGAGCCATGTCACTGGGTTGTGGTCCTAACATCTTTCCCTTGCAAGGATATTTTACGTTGAACACCAAATAACAGAAAAATGCCAAGACAAGCTTATCATATCTAGACATGAGTTATCAAGACCACAATATATTAACAAGATTTGCAGAATTGGTGTTCTAGTATAGCGTAGTAATGATAAAATATAGCACTTCAAAATTAACATGTAATGGAGACAAATGCAAAAAGAATATATATATTCAAGAAAAAAGAGAGTGTGGAAGCGCGGACCTCATAGTAGAGATGCAATTCTTGATCATCAGAAAGTCTAAAACCTCCAAAACTTAATAGAGTGACATGAAAGTTCCTTTATATATGAACAAGTCTTTCTGGTGGTGTCAATGACTCATCAAACCTCCAAAACTTAATAGAGTGACATGAAAGTTCCTTTAGCGATGAGAGCAATAAAGCCTTAATTGGTGGTGTCAATGACTCATCAAAGTCTTTCTGGCGTGTCGTGTACAATATGAACAAGTTGACCCAAGTCAACCAAGCAATTGAATGGTTCAAACAAGATGTGTCATAAACTTACAGCTATCCCCACATATAGTACAATATGAACAAGTTGACCAAGTCAACCAAACAATTTAAGATAAGCTCATAAGCCCACATATATATTATAATTATATTTTATGTATTGCCTACAAAATTTATATTAGAAATGTCAGCTTGCAAGAAGATCCATGCCGACAACTTTCATGAATAAGCATTGAACTAAGCACATTATATGTAAGGCCCACGTTTTAGTTACCTTCCATTAAAAGACTTCAATTAATATTGTTATGAAAATCTGACCAGCCACAACATCCTTCAATGAAATTGCTATGAAATCCCTTTGTTGGTTCAGGCCACAATCACACAAAAGAAAAACTCATAAACCAGGAGAGAATTAATTTACTGCTTAAACTCTTGCCATTAATTAATTGAAATCAAAGGCCACACTTGTGACACCTGTGTCACTACGACCATCATATAAATCAGTGGCGGATCTAGGATTCGCGCCAAGCGGTAACATTTTATAAATAAGCGGTAACGTTTTATAAATAAGCGGTAACGAAATAAAAAAAAACGTCAAATTTTTCCAAAATTTATACTAATTTTACACTACCGCCGGAGGGCCAAGGGGTAGCGGGCATTACCCCTTGTTATATACTAGATCCGCCCCAGATATAAATGCAAATCCAATGAAATCTTGTATTTCATTCTTGGGATTTGTATAAATATGTGTATCATTTGCACATATCAATTCTTGTTCGATTTCGAGCTTTAAATCGCTTTCTGGAATATTATACGCGAACTAATACGTAAATATAATCAGTTTAACGCAACAAACACCCCGGAATAGTGATATAGGCTTAACATACCTTAAATAACCTTTACATAACTTAGAAAAAAGTTTTGGAGGGTTTGGTGTGTCGAAAACAAGTTTATTCGATCGCAGGGACTAATTGTGTCAAACTGCGAAACTATGTCGATTTGTATAGTAACGAACATTCCGGAACTTGATCATAAGCTAAACATACCTTAAAATCATTTATATAGCTTAGAAATAGGCTTTGAGGGGTTCGGTATGCTAAAATAAACTTTTTGATCAAACAGGGACAAAAAGCGTCAAAAAGTGCATAAGTTTGTATTTACACGCATATCTTACGTTCTGAACATCTCCGGACATCCAAAAATTTTTGTAATCATTAAAATATTTTATTTTAGTGATTGGATTGTTAAAATTTCATTCGTCGCGTAATTTGGATCGTTTTTTCACGTCCGTTCGAGTTTCATCGTAATTAACCGAACAACGCAGTTGTACGACCAAACGAACCGACATCCAAGATAATTTCAAGCATGTTTCAAGTCCCCTATGCTTTAACATCCTTGTAGAGCCTTGAAAATGGGTTAACGGGGTTTAAACGCGTCGAAAATGGCTTAAACGAGCTGCAGGGACCATTTCTGCCAATTTTCAAAAGTTGCTGTCTCTGGGGAGGGGTGGTGCCGTGGCGCGACGCCACGGCTCTGTTTCGACAGAAATCTCATTTTTCAGCAACTAGATTGAACTTGGGGGTCTTTTATGCAACTTTCTCAATACTATGAACTAGTTTTGGACATCCCCTTGTATTATAAACTATGTTCCACAAGTGTATGGTGAGATTAGAGCTTTGAATCCTGCAAAAACACATGTCAAGATCTTAAGAACTCAAGACTTACTATAAATACCCACTTGATCTTCATTCTTTCCTCACAATTTGATCTTAATTTCTTCTCTAATTTGAAGCTCTCACTTGTGAAGCTTCATACCTGAGAATTTTGAGTTCAAATCTTCCTTGCTTGGACCTTTTGTAAGCTTCTTTCATGATTTTTATGTATTTCAAGCATGACTTTCTGCTTTGACCATGATTTGGTCAACACAAAGTTCGTTTGAACTTTGCAACGTGAGCGTAATCACGATGGTTATACTCCCTTGTGACTATACCTACTGATTACCACGTCGATTAGTCGAAGTGACGAGTCAAAGTTTCGGTCAAAATATGTGTTTATGCGTATTTTGCATCTAAGCTATTTGCGGGTATCAAAACACTTTGTTTTGATATCAAAACCTGTTTTCTAACTTAGTTAAACATGTTTTAACATGTTTAACTCGTCACTTTTAGTCTAGTGCTTGTTTAGGGTCTTAAAGTCAAGCGGTCTAAACCACCGCTTAGACTTTCGAACCCAACCCGTTTGGTCAATCATTAGGATTCGACCAAGCATATATTATGACCATAGTTGTATAGGGAATAACCTTCCAAGGTTATACCTTATGGTCACTTAGTTTAATTAGTTGTATGATAGGTAGTTTATATGCCTTAGGTAAATGACCAAAATGCCCTTTTCATGCATAATTGGTATTTAAGCATATGTAACTTAACTTTTGTCACTTAAACTGATTATGCAACATATTTAAACATGTTAGGGCATATAATACTTTTCAAAGGACTAGTTAGGCATCTCGAACGCGCATTCGCGCGAACGACGCGTTAAAGTAGCGTAAGCTACCTTAATGGGTCGTAACGGGGTCGTAAGCACTTAGGATAGGTTCTGATTTAGAATGTAGGCTTGTTAAACAATATAACATGAGTTCCAATACTCATTTGGCTTACGATACTTCATTCTACACGATCTTCCGATTTAGATACCGATTGTTTAATATAGTGATGCCATACTAGGTGCCACTTGATTCCTTGATTTCTAAGCTTTGTTAGGACACTTAACCGAGGATACTTACAATCTCAAGTGAGTACATAGTCCCCTATTTTACTGTTTTCAAATGTTTTGGGGTGATACATATGTGCCGATACGTTATTTTCATGATTTCGACTATATGATTACACATGCATAGTACCATCTTTTGACGAATTGAACTATTATCCATGATTTAAACACTGATTTCCAAAGTTTGTTAGAACTATTTGTTCATTTATACTGTTATTTATACATTCATTAACAATGATCAATGTGACATATGTGCTTGTGTAATCATTATACAAACTCAGAACAATTAAATATCAATAAAACGATGTGTTTTGATCCCAGTGTGTGTTATTAATGTTTGACATTTTACACGTTTTGATTTTTGATCGATTTTAAACTCTATATCGCTTTCTGGAAAGTTATACGCAAACTGATGCGTAAACGTAATCAGTTTAACGCGACAAACACTTCGGAACAACAACTTAAGCTTAACATACCTTGAATAACCTTTACATAACTTAGAAATAAGTTTTAAAGGGTTTGGTATGGCAAAAACACGTTTATTCGCTCACAGGGACTATTTGCTTCAAACTATAAAAGTTTGTCGTTTCGTATGGCAACGTACATTCTGGAATATGATCATAAGCTAAAAATTCCATAAATAACCTAAACATAACTTAGAAATAAGCTTTGAGTGGTTCGGTGTGCGAAGATATGCTTATTTGATCATACAGGGACTAAAAGTGTCAAAAACGGCGTAAGTTTGCATTTACGCGCATATCTTACGTTCTGGCCACATCCGGACATTCAAAAATTTTTGTAGACACTAAAATATTTTATTTTAGTGATCGGAATGCAAAAATACCATTCGTCGCTTAATTTGGATCGTTTTCGCGTCCGTTCGAGTTTCGTCGTAATTAACCGAACAATGTGACCGTACGACCAAACGAGCCGACATCCGTGATATTTCCGAGCATATTTTGAGTCCCCTATACTTTAACGACCTTGTAGAGCCTTGAAAATGGCTTAACAGGGGTTAAAAGTGCCAAAAATGAGCTTAATCAAGTGCAGGGATGATGTGTGCAAAATGCAACATATAAATTACATCAATTGTGGCATAAAACTAACCCTTTTTTAGTACTAATGTAGGAAAAAGTGTGCTTTTGTCTTCCTTTTGTCTTCATTGGGCATCAGATTCCTAATTGGTGGAGAAAGGTCTGGTGGCAAGTAAAGCTGCTTTTAGGAGGTTGTCAAGTGTTTTCGCTTAACGATTCCATTCTTGGGTGGTTGGTTTGGCCCTTTTTCGTGTAACAAAAAGACAGCTAAATCTAACATAAATACAAGAAAAGGAACAAACGTGACATGTCCGACCCCACGACAGCATCTTCCCAAGCAAAACAAGAAAACAGAAGGCTGAACACGCCTCGTGCTCAGTGAGCACGGGGGTGTGCCCAAGTACAAGCAGAAAAGACAAAGCTGTAGAAGCTTCTATCGCCCACCACGGGGTCGTGCTCAGCGGACACGGGGCCGTGGTCAACTCTAAGATTCGCAGAATCTGGGAAATCTCGATAGTACAGATTTGCTTCTGCACACGGGGGCGTGCCCAGTGGACACGGGGGCGTGGTCAACTAATGCAGACAAACTGCAATTAATGAAGAAAGAGATGAAGGATGGACACGGGGTCGTGCCCAATGGACAAGGGGCCGTGCCCGAGCTTCTGTTCAGCCTATAAATAGGAGTGCTTGGCTCAAGTGCAAACCATCCCTTGGCACACCACCTCTCTCACACTTCACCCACCACCCACCACCACCATAACACCATCATCCACCACCATCATCCATTGTCCATCATAGAGTGTGTGAGTCGTCTCGGGATCCAAGATTGATCGTAAGAGTTCTTGACAATCAAGACCATGTTTGCCTAAG
Source organism: Helianthus tuberosus (assembly GCA_030545235.1). Taxonomy (NCBI): domain Eukaryota; kingdom Viridiplantae; phylum Streptophyta; class Magnoliopsida; order Asterales; family Asteraceae; genus Helianthus; species Helianthus tuberosus. The sequence continues at coordinate 124,549,328 of CM060354.1, forward strand.
TCTCTTACATCACTTGGTGAAGACAAAGTGTCTAGTGTAATACTTTTTATTTTTAATCTTTTCGCACTTTTTACTTGGTTATGTATTAATGACTTTAATAACTAGTTTCCTATGTTGAAGGTGATTTTTCCTTATCGTTTGTCTGTGGTATCTTGGCATTATTTTACTGTCTATATAAAATAAAAGATTTTCACCATTCATATCTCCACGGTCTATATGGAGGTATGTTGGCTACCTGGTCGGGGGTTAAGGGAACGGTTTGGTAAGAGTCTTGCCTTGTTCAGTGTATAGATCCTGCAAGGACCTGGGTCAAATTTAGTAGCACCTCCTTCAATACTTAACGGTATTGGATGGCGGGGGTCCAAACTCTTTGACCCCCTCATATGTAAGCTACTATTAATACTTTAACCCGGCTACTTAGGACTGTATCCCTGCTGACTCAGACTACTTAGCCGAGGGTAACGTCACCTTCAAAAGAGGGGCCTACCATAATATGCTTTAATAACTTAATTAATTATCTTTCAATAATCTGACCCTTTAGGATTGTATCCTTGCTGACTCAAACTACTTGGTTGAGGGTAACGTCACCTTCAAAAGGGGGGCCTACTACAATAACTAAGATAATCTCTTAAAAAGTGCAAAGTGCGGAAATAATCAAAGTTTACACTATACACGAGTCGGAGCTAAGTGATTCATCTTGTCTATCTGTTTTTATTTTTATTTTATTTTCAGCATTTTAGTTAGTTTTTATTTTTCTAGTTTAAAACATTTTTCTAACTTTTTTATTTGATTAGACGTTGAGGATAAACCGGTACTAAAAGCTCTTGTGTCCTTGGACGACCTCGGTATCTTACCAACACTATACTACGCTCACGATGGGTGCACTTGCCCATATGTGTATTTAGTGTTAGTAAATATCATGTTTTATAAATTTAAAACTTGGCTAAAAAAGTGTAAAAGGGCTTAAAATAAACATTAAAACCATAACACACTTCACGCACATCAAGGGACCAAACCTGTCAGAAATGAAACTGTTGCTGATTCGACCTGAGGTCGTGGGCGGCGTAAGCCCAGTCCCATTTCTTACGCGGGGCGCCAGAGAATGCCCAGTAACAGAAAGTTCATTTTCAGCAGCTGTTTGCAAATCCAGGGGCTGTTCTTGCAATTTCTTTGTGTAATGACCAAGTTAAGCATTCTCCAAGCAAAGGATAGTTGTCATTTACACATGTATGGCTGAGATTTATTACTTGGAGGCTACACAAACACATGGAATGATCCAAGTGGAGGAATCCCTGCAAAGGAGCCACCTACCTGAGTTCTAAGATCATCCTTCTAGCCTTTGAACACCAAGTATGTGTTCTTTCATGGCTTTGTAGTGATTTTCAGCTTTGTAGAGCTGAAAGTCAAACTGTTTGACCAACAGTTTGACTTTCGGTTTTGACCGTCAATTGGTCAAGTCAAAGTTCAATTGAACTTTGCAACGTGATTGTAATCATGATGGTTATAATCCTTAGCGATTATACGTACTGATTACCACATTGACTAGGTGTAGTGACGAGTCAAAGTTTCGGTCAAAATGCGTTTTAGCGCGCATTTTGCAACGGAACTACTTTTAGGTATCAAAACACTTTGTTTTGATACCAAATCAGTTTTCTAAGTTAGCTAAACATGTTTTGACATGTTTAGCTCGTCACTACTAGTTTAGTGCTTGTTTAGGGTCGTAAGTTAAGCGGTCTAGATAACCGCTTAGACTTTCGAACCCGACCCGTTTGGTCAATCATTAGGATCCGACCAAGCTTATTTAGTGATCATAGTTACATAGGGAATAACCTATTGAGGTTATACCTTATGATCATTTATGTTGGTTAGTTATTTGTTAAGTAGTTTATATGCCCATAGGAAATGACGAAAATGCCCTTTTGAAGCATAAATCCATATTTTGCATATGTGATCAACTTTTTGACATATAATCTGATTTAGTAACATGTTAGGGCATAATTGGGCATGTAAGACTTGACATAGCACATAGATAACCATCCGAACTTAGTTTTACGCAAACAACGTGTTATAGTGGCTTATACTACCATAACGGGTCGAAACGGGTCAAAAGCACTTAGGTAGACTTTCAAATCACAATGTTGGGACTATTAAATCATGCCATATGAGTTCAAATCCTCATTTGATTTATAGAACCACATTCTATCCTATCTCCCGATATAGGATCCGATTAATGACATAGTTACCTATATAGGTGCCTTGTTGATTCCGTGATCCTTGGAGCTTTATTTGGTCTTATTTTCAAGACTAATTAGCAATCCCAAGTGAGTATATAGTCCCCTCTTTTACCGCTTTCAAATATTTTGGGGTGTTACACATGTGCATACTTGTTACTTTTGTGCTTTACATTGCTTTTACGACATAAACATGCTAGTTTCACCTAGTACACATATAGTACATGATTTCCAATTGTGTTTTGCTATGTATGTTTACTTAGCATGCTAGCACATTGATTTCATAAACATGTTTGCTATGTATGTTTACTTAGCATGCTAGCACATTGATTTCATAAACATTTTTGCTATGTATGTATACTTAGCATGCTAGCACATTGATTTCATGAACATTTCTACTATGTATGTTTACTTAACATACCTAGTACATGGTTTTCGCATGCTACATTGGTTATGACATTTGGTATGTTTAATCGGGACAATAATACATTCATTAACATTGATCGCGCCGCTCGGTAGTATGTAATGGTACCATTGGACTTGACAAATCCCGTTTCCGACTTCCTAGGTTTGTTTGGAAGTTAGGAATGACATAATCCGATATACATAATTTAGATAAACCTTTAATTTGTTTAAAGTTTTGTCGCCACAGTCTCAAGGCTTGAATGTATGCGAATAAACATTACTGCATAAATGTTTGTAATCATAAAGCATTGTTTTCTACAAAACATAACATTTGATTTAAGCTTAGGTTTATTCAAAGACTTTGTTTTGTACATTTTCCTACGGGGTTGAGTAAACTCTTTTATTCACCGTACATGACATTTGTTTTCACATAAACATTATCATATAGTTTGAGTAGATACTTTCTACTTGCTATACATGACATTTGGTTATACATGGCACAGTTTACACATGACATTGAACATGGTTTACACATAAACATTTGGACATGTATTTCAAACAAGACAATAAGGTTGATTATTGATAAGTGACTTATATAACGAGGCTATGTGCAATATGATAAAAGCATGGTGGATACGCCGCTGGTACTTCCTATATATAAGTGTTTTTATTATATTACACGTAGTAGCGTTATCTAAGCCACTTTGACAGGAACAAATACATGATACAATTTATGCAAAAACACGACTTTGTTTTACAAATCACATATTTTATACAAATTCATTTCCACTTGGTTATTCATTTAACCATGCATATTTCTTTTATATCACGTGATTTTCTTATCGATTTTCACATGATTTTATAAAAGAAAACATTTTACAAGGTTCATGAATACTTTTTGTTAAACACTTCTTTTAACTACAAGTCATGAATCCTGCATAAACAAAACCTATGTATCTCACAGGCAATTTTATGCTAACGTACCTATTTTCGCATTTGTTTCAGGTGCTAATGCATGATGATGTTTGTGCTACACTTAGGCGGACTTAGGCCTTAGTGACTTAAAAGGGCAGTTAATTATGTTATGTTTTCGTTAATTCATAAGACAATGTAAACTCTTTAATCAATAATACAAAACTTTAATTACCATGGTTTTTGAAACAATAATTATGTCGCATCACTCCCCGACGTTTCCGCCATGGTTTGTTGTTTTAACGCGGTCGGGGTGTGACAATCAAGCTGATTGGTAGTACGAATTGTGACAACCCGTGATTTACGGCCCTTAATTACGTGATTAACAGGTGATTAACGCGATAATAAATAGTGTTTACAGCGCAAATTAACTTAATTAGGCCTTTGGAGTGCCTAGAAACGGCTAACCGGCTTTGCAGTGCGCGAACGGTGGTTTACAGAAAAACCTGTGAAACGTTAAACGGCAACGGATTGAAATCGAAAAGAACACTGACAACGCCGACAAATATTAAACTTTTACGATATATTTTAGCTTCGTAATTAAATTTTAGTGACTATAGTCAAAACCGGATCGAAAAACGGATTAAAGACGGCAATGATATAATTTTTCACGATTATTATTACCGAAATCGACGAACGGGCGTGCAAACAACGACTACCGACCGTATTTCTGTGTATTTTAATTTTTGACGTTAAAACGGAGTTCAGGATTTGACAACGGGTCTCGTAGGAATTACGGGCCACTTACACACGAGGTGGGCTTGTAGGCCCCGGGCCCAAGCCCAAAACCCACAAGCCTAAACCTACACATAATATATTAGATCTACAAGATTCTATCAAGATCTACAAAATCTTACAAGTTTACAAGATCTCTAGACAATCTTTCCAAAATCTAGAGAAAATCTATACAATATATTTTCAAGATTTCACAAGATCTCTTCTTTACATCTCTATATTAAGGGTCCATACCCTTCACAAACAAAACACCATATGCAGACAACTTAATTACCCACTCTCCTCTCTCTCGATACACACAAATGGAAACACAGAACCTAAAACAAAACACATTTTCACTTGCCCTCATCTCTCCCCTCTCGATCTATACATGTACAGACATAGAGGAACCTTCTCCCCTTCACAAACAAGACCCAACCCAGCCACCCCCCTTCCTCTCTCGGTTCCGGTGACCAGAGCCGGTTGCCGGCTCCCCTGCCTTCTCCGATCGCACACGACAGAAACCCCCCCCCTCCCTCTTTCGAACAGCAAAACGAACCACCACCACCACTGTTCGGTGGTGGTGCGACGGTGCGACTCAGGGAGAGAGACGAGAGAGTGAAACGCAGGAGAGAGAGAGAGAGATGTAGCGGGTGTGAGAGAGAGAGAGCGGCGTCGCCGCTCATGGCGGTGGCTGTGGAGGCTCACGTGTCACACCCCGACCGCGTATAACATGCAACCGCGGCGGAAACGTCGGGGAGTGTTGTAATAGAATTAATTGTTTCACAACCATGGCAATTAAAGTTATGTTTTATTCAAAAACAAAAGGAGTATATTGTCTTAAAACAACTGAACAAAGAGTACACAACGTTATTTAAACTAGTTCTATCTTCATTTTAAGTCTCTAAGGCACAGGTCCACCCTAGTATGTCCTGCTCAAACCTATGCACCATTACCTGAAACACATGTGAAAATAGGTACGTCAGCATAAAAATGCCTGTGAGATACATAGGTTTTATGAAAATAGGATTCATGACTTGAGTTTAAAGAAATGTTTAATAAAAGTTAGTCATGAGCCTTGTTAATTGTTTTGTTTTATAAATCTGTTGAAAAACGATAATAAAGTAGATGATATGTAAAGGAAAAATGTAAGGTTAAGTGAATAACCAAGTAAAATAAATTTTGTATAAAATAAGTTGTTTGTAAAATAATGTCTTGTGTAAAACATGTTATTTGTGTAAAATGTTATATGTCTAAACTGAAATGATTCAAATAAACCACCAATGTAAATTGCCCATGTCTAAACCATTTGTTAAATGTCTTTGTGTAACTATGTCAAAATGTTTATGTCAAAATGTAGTTTATGAAATAAGTATATCAATATCAAAATGTCTATGTCAGATGTCAATCATGTAATGTGTAAACAAAATGTCATGTATGGCCAGTGAAATATATCAAATACCATAGGTAAAATGTACAAAACAAGGTATTGAAGTAAATCAAAGTTATGTTTTGTAGAAAACTGCATGCTATACTGATACGAACATCTATGCGGTATTGTAAAAATGCATACATTCAAGCCTTGAGACTGTGGTGATAAACCTTTAAACAAATTAAAGGTTCATCTGAGTTATGTATTCGAATTCGGTCATTCCTTCCATCCAAACATACCTAGGATGTCAGGAACGGGAGTTGTCAATTCCTATGGTACCACTACCTACTAACGAGCGGCGTAGCTAATGTTAATGAATGTATTTTTGTCCCATTGAAACAAACCAAATGTCTTACCAACATGTAAGCATGTGAAAAACAATGCACTAAGTATGTAATCAAATGTACACACATAGCGTGAAATGTCATGTAAAATAATGTACTAAGTATGCACATAATGGACATACATAGCATAAAATGTAATGTAAAATGATGTACTAAGTATGATGAACATACATAGCATAAAATGTAATGTAAAACGATGTACTAAGTATGCACACAATGGACATACATAGCATAAGACACAATGAAATCATGTACTATAAGTGTACTATTGAACATAACAAGCATATGATATGAAAAACATGGAAAGCATGAAAGTAACAAGTAGGCACATGTGTTTCACCCCAAAATGTTTGGAAAACAGTATGTACTCACTTGAGATTGCTCAATAGACTTTAGATATCCACCAAGCAAAGCTAGAAGATTACGGAATCAAACGGCACCTAATATAGGTAACTACATTAATAAACGGACCTGAACGGAGGATCGGGTAGTATGAGGGTTTGTAAACCAAATGGGTGTAGGAACTCATGTAATATGGTTTAACAAGCCTACATACTAAACGAAACTTATCCTAAGTGCTTCTGACCCGTTATGACCCGTTTAGGTAGCTTATGCTACTTTAACGCGTCGTTCGTGTAAAACGCGTTTGGATCGCCTAACTAGCCCTATTACAAGTAAGATATGCCTTAACATGTTTAATATTGTTATTAAATCAGTTTGGATGGCAAAAGTTATGTTACATAGGCTTAAAATGAATTTTGGCGTAAAAAGGGCATTTTGGTAATTTACCTAAGGCATAAGAACTACTTATCATACAACTACTCAAACGATGTGACCATAAGGTATAACCTCGGAAGGTTATTCCCTATACTACTATGGTCACCTAATGTATTTGGTCAGATCCTAATGATCGACCAAATAGGTCGGGTTCGAAAGCATAAGCGATTGATTAGATCGCTTACCCTTACGAACCTAAATAAGCACAAATCTAAAAGTGACGAGCTAAACATGCTAGGACATGTTTAGTTAAGTTAGAAAACAGGTTTGGTATCAAAACAAACGGTTTTGATACCCTAGAGTAGTTTGGTTACAAAATACGCGAGTACACGCATTTTGCCCGAAACTACGACTCGTCACTGAGCCTAGATAACGTGGTAATCAGTAGGTATAGTCACTAGGGACTATAACCATCGTGATTACGCTCACGTTATGAACTTCAAACGAACTTCGCATTGACCATAAACTGGTCAATGCAGAAAGTCAAACACAGTTTGACTTTAAAGCATAAAAACGAAAGAAAAGAACAAAGGAGTACTTACAGAAGGTCCCCGCAAGTATTAAACCCGATTCACTTTCAGGTAGGAAGCACAAACACTTCCACTTAGAGAGTTAAAATCAGATTTAGGTGTGAGGGAAAAGTGCAAACATGGGGGGGTATTTATAGGAAATGTAGAGCCGTTAGGATCGTTCGTCGAAAAGCGTGCCTCGATCTCAACCGTCCAAGTATGCCCCTAGTTTTACTAAACCATTAGAACCCATAGAAATGGCCCATGGTATTGTAAAAACCGTTTGCAAGTGGTTTTGGAGTGTATGACAGCTGAAAACAGGCTGTTTGCAACATTCTGCTGTTCTGGGCACTGCTTGCGCACCGTAACAATTATATTGTTGCGGTGCGCAAGGACCTAGTTTGGCAGAATGTCAAATTTGGTCCCTGCAGCCCGTTTAAGCTATTTCCGACACGTTTAAGGCCCGTTAACCCCATTTCAAAGCTCTAAAATGAAGTTAAAGTATAGGGAACTTAAAATGTGCCCAAAAAAATCTCGGATGTCGGTTCGTTTGGCCGTACGATCGCGATGTTCGGTTAATTACGACGAAATGCGCATAAGTGCGAAAAACGATCCAAATGATGCGACGAATGGATTTTTCTCATGCCAAACACTAAGATAAAATATCTTAGTGCTTACATAAATTTTTGGATGTCCGGATGTATTCAGAACGTAAGTTATGCGCGAAAATGCAAACTTGTGCACTTTTTGACGCTTTTAGTCCCTGAATGAGCATAAAGTTTATTTTAGCATACCGAACCCCTCAAAGCCTATTTCTAAGCTATGTAAAGGATATTTATGGTATATTTAACTTATGGTCATGTTCCGGAATGTCCGTTACAGTTCAAATCGGCATACTTTCGCAGTTTGTCAATTTTAGTCCCTGTAAGCGTATAAACTTGATTTTGCCATATCAAAGCCTTCAAAACTTATTTCTAAGTTATGTTAAGGTTATTTAAGGTATGTTAAGCATAAATTGATGTTCCGGAGTATTTTTCGCATTAAACTGATTATGTTTACGCACCAGTTTGCATATAACTCTCCAGAAAGCGATGTAGAGTTTAAAATTGAACAAAAGTCAAAACATGAAAAATGTAAAACATAACCAAACAAACATTGGGATCAAATAACTTTGTTTCATTGATAACTGAACTGTTTACAATGATTACAAGCACAGATTTCACAGTCTCCCCTACTTGTGGAAATTTCGTCCCGAAATTTGTTTAGAGGAAACTTGTGGGAAAAGATGCGGATACTTCGCCTTCATTTGATCTTCGCGTTCCCAAGTAAACTCGGGTCCACGTTTAGATTCCCAACGAACTTTGACCAAAGGAATGGGCTTGTGTTTAAGCCACTTGACTTCACATTCCATGATTTCCACTGGCTTCTCAACAAATTTCAGTGTTTTGTCAACACGAATTTCGTCAAGCGGTATGTGGAGGTTCTCATCAGCTAAACACCTCTTGAGATTGGACACGTGAAAAGTTGGATGAACATTTCCAAGTTCAGTAGGTAACTCAAGTCTGTAGGCTACCTTACCGATTCTTTCGACGATTTTGAATGGTCCAACGTATCTAGGTGCAAGTTTTCCTTTCTTTCCAAATCTGATCACACCTTTCCAAGGTGAGACCTTAAGTAATACTCGATCACCGACTTGAAATTCCAAGGACTTGCGTTTTGGGTCCGCGTAACTCTTTTGACGGCTTCTAGCTGTCTGAAGGTTATCACGAACCTTCTTAATCTTGTCAGTTGTCTCTAAAATGAGGGCAGGTCCAGTAAGCTGAGCCTCACCGATCTCATTCCAGCAGACTGGTGAACGACATTTTCGACCATAGAGAGCCTCGAAAGGAGCCATTTTGATGCTAGAGTGATAACTGTTGTTGTAGGAGAATTCAATCAATGGAAGATGCGAATCCCAACTACCACCAAAGTCGATCACACAAGCTCTAAGCATATCCTCCAGAGTCTGGATTGTTCTTTCAGATTGACCATCCGTTTGCGGATGATAAGCTGTGCTCAGGTTAAGTTGGGTCCCCATAGCAGATTGCATGGTTCTCCAAAAATGAGAAGTGAAACGAGCATCTCTGTCAGAAATGATGTTCAAAGGAACACCATGTCGAGCTACAATTTCATCCACATAGATTTTAGCAAGTTTGTCAGCAGGAAAATCCTCACGGATTGGTAAGAAATGCGCTGACTTAGTAAGACGATCAACGACTACCCAGATGGCATCATGACCTTTCTTCGTGCGCGGAAGTTTGGTAATGAGATCCATAGTAATGTTCTCCCATTTCCAAACTGGGATATCTGGTTGCTCTAAAAGACCAGAAGGATGTTAGTGTTCAGCCTTAACCTTGAGACAAGTAAGGCATTTTGAAACATACAAGGCAATGTCTTTCTTCATACCAGGCCACCAATACTGAGTACGAAGATCCTTATACATTTTGTCTGAGCCAGGATGAACAGAATAGTGAGACTTATGAGCTTAATTCAATAGCAGAGTGCGAAGATTATCTTGGCTTGGGACCCACAAACGGTCCATGAAATAATAAGATCCATTGTCTTTCAAAACAAGATCAGGCTTAATGTGATAGGGTAATTCCTCACACATCAAGTCTTGTGAAACACAAGCATGCTGAGCCTGAGAAATGCGGGCTTGAATATCAGCTCGAGCCTGAATATCAGATTGAACACGAACACAATGAAGCTTGACATGTTCCTTACGACTCAAAGCATCGGCTACGACATTCGCCTTACCAGGATGGTAGCGAATTTCGCAGTCATAGTCGTTCAGAAGCTCAACCCAACGTCGTTGCCTCATATTGAGTTCTTTCTGATTAAAGATATGCTGAAGACTTCTGTGGTCAGTGAAAACCACGCATTTTATGCCATATAAATAGTGTCTCCAGATTTTAAGAGCGAAGACAACTGCACCCAACTCAAGATCATGAGTGGTGTAGTTTTTCTCATGCACTTTCAACTGCCTTGATGCATAGGCTATGACTTTGTTCCTTTGCATCAGAACACAGCCAAGACCCAATTTCGATGCATCACAATAAACGACGAAATCATCATTGCCTTCGGGCAAAGATAGGATAGGTGCATCACAAAGCTTCTGCTTCAAGGTCTGAAATGCTACTTCTTGTTTAGAACCCCATTCAAAGGGTTTGTTCTTCTGAGTTAAAGCAGTTAGAGGAACTGCAATCTTTGAGAAGTTTTCTATGAAGCGGCGGTAATAACCCGCAAGACCAAGAAAAGAACGAACCTCGGTAGGAGTAGTAGGCGTATCCCAATCCTTAATTGCACTGATCTTGGAGGGATCTACATGAATACCTTGTTCGTTGATAATGTGCCCCAAAAATTGAACTTCTTTAAGCCAAAATTCACATTTAGAGAATTTGGCAAAAAGTCGTTCTTTCTTTAGGAGTTCCAAAGTAAGACGAAGATGTTGCTCATGATCAGCTCGCGTCTTAGAGTATATCAAGATGTCATCAATAAAAACGATGATGAACTTATCTAAATAAGGCTTGCAGACCCTATTCATCAAGTCCATAAAAACAGCAGGAGCATTTGTCAAGCCGAATGGCATAACTGTGAACTCATAATGCCCATAACGAGTGCGGAAGGCTGTCTTTGGAATATCTTCTTCATGAACGCGAAGTTGATGATATCCAGAACGAAGATCAATCTTCGAGAAATAAGAAGCGCCCTGTAGCTGATCAAAGAGATCATCAATGCGAGGTAGGGGATATCGATTCTTGATGGTAAGCTTGTTCAGCTCACGATAATCGATGCACATTCTGAAAGATCCATCCTTCTTCTTGACAAAAAGAACGGGAGCGCCCCAAGGTGAAAAGCTAGGACGGATAAAACCTTTATCCGAAAGTTCCTGCAGCTGCTTAGATAGTTCTTGCATCTCAGATGGTGCAAGGCGATATGGGGCTCTGGCAATAGGATTTGCACCAGGTACGAGATCAATGCGGAACTCGACTTGGCGTGCTGGGGGTAATCCAGGTAACTCTTCCGGGAACAGCTCCGGATAGTCCCGAACAACAGGAATATCTTGAATAGACTTACCTTTGCCTTTATCTGCTGTAACATGTGCCAAGAAGGCCACATAGTTCTTTCGCAGATATTTCCGAGCTTTAAAACAAGACATGAGTTTGAGACCACCAACAGGTTTCTCACCACGAACCTGTAGGATCTCACCTGACGAAAGTGGCACACGAACGATCTTCTCAAAACAAACTACCTCTGCGCGATGCTTGGCTAACCAATCCATACCCACAATAATGTCGAAGCTTCCCAGTTGCATAGGCGTGAGGTCAATAGGAAAAAGATGGTCGTTAAGGTTCAACTGGCAGTTGCATAGAATAGAATCAAGAACAATGGGTTCACCACTAGCAACTTCTATTGTCAAGGGTTTTCCTAGTTTCGTTCTAGACATGCGAAGCAAAGGCTCAAAAGATAACGACACAAAAATTTTATCGGCCCCTGAATCAAAAAGAACAGACGCAGGTTGGTTATTAACAGAGAACGTACCGTTCACCACTTCATTGTCTGCTTGCGCCTCTTGTGCATTCATATTAAAAACTCGACCTCGAGCTGGAGCCTGATTCTGATTCTGGTTTGCGTTGACCAATCTTGGACACTGGTTACGGTAATGAGTCAGGTCCCCACAATTATAGCACGAACCAGGAGGAAAATGAGGTTGTGCAGCTTGTGCTTGCTGCTGAACAAGTGGTGGCTATTGCATCTGTTGCATAAAGGTGCATTCCCGTTATACTGCTTCTTAGCTGCAGGCTGATTGGGAGCAGCCTGGTTTTGTTGTGCGGTGATGGCAAAATTTTGGGAAGCCTTACGCTTCCTTGAACCAGAATCCTTACCCTTCTTGTTCTTACCCTTCTTGCTCTCATTCTGATCGGATGCCTGCTTCTTACCCTTGTCCCCCTTTCTATGTAGCTTACCCCTTCGAATCTGTGACTCGGTCAATGTCGCAGATAGCTCGATTGCCTGACGCAGTGTGGTAGGGTTACTACCAGTAACGGTGTCTAGTATGGAGTCAGGCAGACCATCGATATACCTTTCGATAGCCTTGTCGAGTGGGGTAACCATTGCTGGGCATAACAAACTCAACTCCTCAAATCTATCAGTGTATACCCGGTGCTCACCACTATCCTGTTTCAGATCTTCAAATTCCCTCTCCAAAGCTCGTAGTTCATGACGAGGACAAAACTCCCTCATCATAAGTGTCCTCAATTCAGCCCATGTTTGTGCTAGAGCAACCTCAGCACCACGGTCTCTCATTACCCCGTTCCACCATGTCAAAGCCCTCTTCTGAAATACGCTTGAAGCAAACTCAACCTTCCGATTCTCAGGACACAGAACGTGACGGAAAGTATTCTCAATGCTCTCGAACCATTGAAGAAGCCCAGTTGCTCCCTCAGTACCACTGAACTTGAGTGGTTTAGCCGAATTAAAACTTTTAAAATTGCATGGAGCATTGTTGTTGTTATTGGCTTGGTTCCATTGAGCAAAGAGGTTTGGGAATTGAGCAGCCATCTGCTGCACAATGATTTCTGCCAGTTCGGCAGTCTCTATCTGTTGTTCGCATCGAGGAGGCATTCTAAAAGAGGAAAACATGAAAGGAAACGAGTGAGATGATTGGATGAAGAGAATGAGATGAAACAAAATTAACAAAAGAAAAGATGGTGGTCATTTGTCCACATTACCAAGCAAACAAACGACACACAGTGACTAATCAAAGTAAATGGATCAAAAATAATGTATCGCGAAGACATGCTCGCCTATAAGTGAACACTCATCCCAAGAATTCCCAGGTAAGCACAACTGGTCTCGCGTCTGATGAGATATATACGAAGTGCTTGCCTAGACAGAAAACCCAGAATACAGGCATTCACCCTTCCAGTTTGCACGTGTTCACATTATTTAAAACCCAAGACCTTGACGAGATTTTGAAAACTCAAAAGGGTTCAAAACCATATAACAGAGGGTTCAAAACCTTACAATAGAGGGTTCAAAACCTTGTAATAAATCATTCAAAAACAGAGGATTGTTTTTTCAAAAATCGTTTCGGAAAATTTGGTTCTTGTTTTGATAATCACCTAAGGATAGGTGATGTGCATGTTTTAAGATTCTAAACACAAGATAACTTGTGTTAGGGTCCTAGAAAAGTTATAGTCTAGGTCAAAGAATTACTAATAACCTAATTCCCTATAACCATTGGCTCTGATACCAACTCTACTGTCACACCCCGACCGCGTATAACATGCAACCGCGGCGGAAACGTCGGGGAGTGTTGTAACAGAATTAATTGTTTCACAACCATGGCAATTAAAGTTATGTTTTATTCAAAAACAAAAGGAGTATATTGTCTTAAAACAACTGAACAAAGAGTACACAACGTTATTTAAACTAGTTCTATCTTCATTTTAAGTCTCTAAGGCACAGGTCCACCCTAGTATGTCCTGCTCAAACCTATGCACCGTTACCTGAAACACATGTGAAAATAGGTACGTCAGCATAAAAATGCCTGTGAGATACATAGGTTTTATGAAAATAGGATTCATGACTTGAGTTTAAAGAAATGTTTAATAAAAGTTAGTCATGAGCCTTGTTAATTGTTTTGTTTTATAAATCTGTTGAAAAACGATAATAAAGTAGATGATATGTAAAGGAAAAATGTAAGGTTAAGTGAATAACCAAGTAAAATGAATTTTGTATAAAATAAGTTGTTTGTAAAATAATGTCTTGTGTAAAACATGTTATTTGTGTAAAATGTTATATGTCTAAACTGAAATGATTCAAATAAACCACCAATGTAAATTGCCCATGTCTAAACCATTTGTTAAATGTCTTTGTGTAACTATGTCAAAATGTTTATGTCAAAATGTAGTTTATGAAATAAGTATATCAATATCAAAATGTCTATGTCAGATGTCAATCATGTAATGTGTAAACAAAATGTCATGTATGGCCAGTGAAATATATCAAATACCATAGGTAAAATGTACAAAACAAGGTATTGAAGTAAATCAAAGTTATGTTTTGTAGAAAACTGCATGCTATACTGATACGAACATCTATGCGGTATTGTAAAAATGCATACATTCAAGCCTTGAGACTGTGGTGATAAACCTTTAAACAAATTAAAGGTTCATCTGAGTTATGTATTCGAATTCGGTCATTCCTTCCATCCAAACATACCTAGGATGTCAGGAACGGGAGTTGTCAATTCCTATGGTACCACTACCTACTAACGAGCGGCGTAGCTAATGTTAATGAATGTATTTTTGTCCCATTGAAACAAACCAAATGTCTTACCAACATGTAAGCATGTGAAAAACAATGCACTAAGTATGTAATCAAATGTACACACATAGCGTGAAATGTCATGTAAAATAATGTACTAAGTATGCACATAATGGACATACATAGCATAAAATGTAATGTAAAATGATGTACTAAGTATGATGAACATACATAGCATAAAATGTAATGTAAAACGATGTATTAAGTATGCACACAATGGACATACATAGCATAAGACACAATGAAATCATGTACTATAAGTGTATTATTGAACATAACAAGCATATGATATGAAAAAGATGGAAAGCATGAAAGTAACAAGTAGGCACATGTGTTTCACCCCAAAATGTTTGGAAAACAGTATGTACTCACTTGAGATTGCTCAATAGACTTTAGATATCCACCAAGCAAAGCTAGAAGATTACGGAATCAAACGGCACCTAATATAGGTAACTACATTAATAAACGGACCTGAACGGATGATCGGGTAGTATGAGGGTTTGTAAACCAAATGGGTGTAGGAACTCATGTAATATGGTTTAACAAGCCTACATACTAAACGAAACTTATCCTAAGTGCTTCTGACCCGTTATGACCCGTTTAGGTAGCTTATGCTACTTTAACGCGTCGTTCGCGTAAAACGCGTTTGGATCGCCTAACTAGCCCTATGACAAGTAAGATATGCCTTAACATGTTTAATATTGTTATTAAATCAGTTTGGATGGCAAAAGTTATGTTACATAGGCTTAAAATGAATTTTGGCGTAAAAAGGGCATTTTGGTAATTTACCTAAGGCATAAGAACTACTTATCATACAACTACTCAAACGATGTGACCATAAGGTATAACCTCGGAAGGTTATTCCCTATACTACTATGGTCACCTAATGTATTTGGTCAGATCCTAATGATCGACCAAATAGGTCGGGTTCGAAAGCATAAGCGATTGATTAGATCGCTTACCCTTACGAACCTAAACAAGCACAAATCTAAAAGTGACGAGCTAAACATGCTAGGACATGTTTAGTTAAGTTAGAAAACAGGTTTGGTATCAAAACAAACGGTTTTTGTGACACCCCAGGAAAACCAGTAAACGATACAACTTACCTAGCTTCCTCAGTAACCGCATGCTAAATTTCGGGACGAAATTTCTTTCAAGTTGGGGATAATGTGACAACTCGAGTTTCCGACTTTCACTTTCGCATTAAATGCACGTTGACCTTGACTGTTTATGTTGTTTGACTCGTTTGACTTGTAATGTACATCTTGTGTTATGATAAACATATTGTATTGCATGCTTATGTGTTTGGTATTGTAATGCGGAACTTGTTGAGAGAAATTTAGAAATATTAAACCATGTATAGGTTCGACGAAACACGAGATGTGTTTCGCCAAATATAACTCGACGAAACAGAAGCCTGATTCGTCAACCCATTATCGACGAAACAAAAGTGTCTCGCCGGCCCAACTGTTACGCGAAGCCCATTTAAGGCCCAGCACACTTATGCGTGTATAGGTTATACGTAACAATTCCATTCGCCACATTTTAGCAAGTTAGAAAAACCCTAGAGCTCTCCTGTACACCGACGGCAACCCCTCATCACCCGAGCGTTCATCCGTTCCGTTCGTATTAATCGCTTAGTTACGGTTAGTCATTGCTAGTGCTTGTTTGTTTATGAATTAGTGTCGAATGTTTTGATGAACTGTGAATACATGACTAGTATGATCGCATGTGATATTTAGATAGTCATCACTTCATTGTCGGCTACTTTAATTGAATCAAAAGAATATTCAGATTCTTATGGTGTCGTGATATATGTCATTATTGAGATGATGGGACAAATCGGTGGATCAAGGGTTGGGAATTGTGAACTGCCGATTGATGATGATGTTGGTATATGAGTTAATAATTTCAATATCATGACTGTTTGTGCACATGTTTCTTTATACACTACATTGCATAAATCAAGTAATATAAGATAATGAAAACAATCGGTCCAATCATGCGTGTGTTAGCAAACATAGTCAATTGGATAAGGGTCCATCATGATTGTTGGTTATTTTAATTATACTTGCATGTGAGGTATGTAATCATTATGTTGTGCATCCTATAGAATTGTGTCAGATCCACTATTGTGATAGGATTGATATTTTGGGGTCAAATGGCAATATGACAACAACATATACTGGTCGGCCACTGTTGATGAGGATATATTGATTGAGTAGTAATTTTGGTCACACATGGATTTGGTAAATTATATGAGTACATGGACATTACGATTGAGTAGTGATTAGGGTTTTCTGCATGATTGTAATATTGATGTCGGCTGTTAAGATGGATTAGGGTTTCTGTGTTATGGTCTTATCTGATTGACGTAACTGAACTGTCCGACGAAACAGAACTCTCGGCGAAACAGAATGTGTTTCGCCAAGGGTAGTCGACGAATCAGAAGTTCTGTTTCGCCAAAGGACACCTCGACGAAACAAATGTGTTACGCCAACATTTGTGTTTCGCCAAATGTGTGTTTCGCCGAATAACTGATCCGTGCAGTAACTTGAGTTAATTCTATTAAGTGTTAACTGGAATATTTAACTGCTGTTAAGTGTAACCATCTTGTATACGATTGTGAATACGTGCTACATGCTTACATGTGAACAACTTGAACTCAAACTGATTATTCTATACATACATACTCTAGGACGTGATTGATTATTTGCGAGCACATACATACTTAGCATACCGAGCAAAACCAAGGTGAGTTCACACTCTTACCAAGGCATGGGATTCCCCAGTTGGGTTGGGAATGGGATTGAATGATTACCTGTACTTACATTAACACTAGACTATTTACCACGGTCCTCGGATTGGGAAGGATGCCTGTGCCAAATTCTACGCAAAGCCTACGTACTGTCCTCGGATTGGGAAGGACACCAGCACTAAACCTACGTAAAACCTACGTACTACCGTCCTCGGATTGGGAAGGACGCCAGTGCTGAATCTACGTACTACCGTCCTCGGATTGGGAAGGACGCCAGCGCTAAACCTACGTACTCGCTACGTACTGTCCTCGGTTGGGAAGGGCACTTACATAAAACCTGCGTAAACCTATACTTACTACTATCCTCGGATTGGGAAGGATACTTATGATTACGAATAGTCTAGTGGATATACAACATGGGAAGCCCCCACCAATAGAACGTACTATCGGCCCAGTAGAGCCACATGTTACATACGGACTTACTATCACGCATTTACATTCTGTGAACTCGCTCAACTAGTTGTTGACTCTCTCTTGCATGCCTTGCAGGACCTTAGGTACATATGGAGCTTGCACAGGGAGGAGCAGGTCGTTGTGGGACATGGATCGATGATGCCATGTTAATTATCTAAACGTTTGAATTTACGATTTACATTGGGTTTACATACTTATGCTTCCGCTACATACTTGTTGATGTTTGGTTTTGAAAACACCTTTCGTATTGATGAATGATTTTTGGTAATTACTTACATGTTCAATATGATTGGTGGCTTGATCCTGGTCAGTCACGCCTCCAAGCGGTGATACTCCGAGTGTGGATTTTGGGGGTGTGACAGATTGGTATCAGAGCCATTGGTTATAGAGAACTCGGTTTTAATATGGGGAAAACGATTTTTATTAAAACCAGACTATAACCAGTACAGTGCTCAACGATCCACAACGACGCTTCGCTCCACGTGCAAGGCTCAACATCATAGGTACTACTATTCATGTTACTTTACCTACTTACTAGAATTACATAGAACTTTGCTCGTGGTATGCTCAGATTACAGAACCTACTATATGTTATTGCTTGAGAATACTGGTGTGCTCACTCTCTTCGCACTATTCGCGAACCTCTCACCCACATGTTCTCCCTGATGTCAAGATCATGTGTGGACGCGTTAACCTAACTCAAGCCCAGTTGGCGGCTTCGATCACTGAACAAGTTACTGCAGCACTCGCAGCTGCCCAGGCAGGAGGTGTAACCTGCCATCACCACTTACTCTAGGATCTTTAGATCCTACTCTCGTAACTCAACCCTTGTGCTTAATTTTGATTACTCTTACGCACACGACAAGTCAACACGCTCAGCCACCTGTATGCACATACAAGACTTTTATGGACTGTCGTCCTACTACTTTCAGCGACACTGAAGGAGCTGTTGGACTCCTCCATTTGTTCGAGGAACTCGAACCGGTCTTCAAATATGTGAATGACCTGAGGCTCGTAAGGTGAATTATGCCACTGATACTCTCGAAGGCACTGCGCTAACTTGGTGGAACGCGCAAGTTCAGATGCTGGGGCTGGCGGCTGCTAATGCCACCCCTTGGGACGAATTCAAGGAACTAATCAAACTAGAATACTGTAACTATGATGACATCCACAAACTGGAAGTGGAGTTCTTTAACCTGAAGATGACGGGGTCAGAAATAGAGGCGTATACGAAGCGATCTAGCGAACTGGCAACTTTGTGCCCTACTATGGTGGAACCTCCCATCAAGCGCACCGAGAGCGGTACCTCAAAGGCTTAGTACCAGAAATTCAAAGTCATGTGATGACTGCTAATCTTGCTACTATTCAAGATGTTACTCATCTTGCTCATCGTCTTACAGACCAGGCAGTGGAACAGAACAAGCTGCCTAGACGTATTGGTACTACTACTACTTCTGCTATTCCTAGTGACAACAAATGAAAGTGGGATGGAACCTCTAGCAAGGGTTCGACTACGATTCCGTCCCAGGCACAGCAGTGAAAGATCAATGACAACCAAAGTCCTGGTCAGCAACCTTTTAGTCAATGGCAGGGTGGATACAAGGGAAACCACCCTAAGTGCAAACGATGTAACTTGCACCACAGCGGGCAGTGCAACCGAAATCATTGTCAATGATGCGACAAGCTTGGTCATGGAGCCAAAGATGGTAGAAACTCACGTCCTGCAAGCCAGAACCAACAACAACAGACACAAGATCTACAGAATCAGCAGCAACAGCAGGGTAACAAGGGGTGTTATCATTGTGGTGGTGAAGGTCACATCAAGAGACACTGCCCACGGTTGAACCAGAACCAGAATCAGAACCACAACCAAGGAAACGGGAACTAGGGAAGACAACAACGGGGGTAATAACAACGGCAATGGTGCCAGGGGTCGAGTGTTCGTGATTGGTCAGGGTGATACTAGGAATGACCCCAGCGTTGCGATGGTTCCGACATCGTCATTGGTATGGATTGGTTATCCCAACAACAAGCAGAGATCCTATGCAAGGAGAAGATCATCCGCATTCCTCGTGCTGGTTAAGAACCTTTGGTAACTCATAGTAACAAGCTCCTGGAACAGCATCTATAGCTCGAGCACCTTATCGCTTAGCTCCAACCGAACTGGAAGAACTGTCTAAGCAACTGCAAGAACTCTTGGAAAAGAGTTTCATACGACCTAGCTCTTCGCCCTGGGGAGCTCCAGTACTATTTGTAAAGAAGAAGGACGGTACCTCCTGCATGTGTATAGACTACCGCGAATTGAACAAGGTGACTGTGAAGAATCGCTATCCTCTTCCACGCATCGACGATTTATTCGACCAGTTGCAAGGGTCGAGCTATTACTCGAAGATTGATCTAAGGTCAGGGTATCATCAACTGAGAGTCCGGGATGAGGACGTCTCCAAAACAGCGTTCAGAACACGCTACGACCACTACGAGTTTCTGGTCATGCCTTTCGGGTTGACGAACGCGCCTGCGATTTTCATGGATCTTATGAACAGGGTGTGCAAACCCTATCTTGACAAGTTTGTCATTGTCTTCATCGACGACATCCTGATTTATTCGAAGAGTCAGGAGGAACACGAGCAGCACTTACGACTTATTTTGGAACTCCTTCGAACGGAACAACTATACGCTAAGTTTTCAAAATGCGACTTCTGGCTTCGTGAAGTCTACTTCCTAGGCCACGTAGTAAACAAGGATGGGATCCATGTTGATCCATCCAAGGTAGATTCGATCAAGAATTGGCCTGCGCCTCGTACACCAACGGAAATACGTCAATTCTTAGGTTTGGCAGGTTACTACAGAAGGTTCATCAAAGACTTCTCAAAGATTGCTCAGCCGCTTACACTATTGACTCAGAAAGGTGTTGTTTACCGTTGGAGTAATGCACAGGAAACAGCATTCCAACACTTAAAGGATAGACTTTGTAGCGCACCTATCCTCTCACTGCCTGAAGGCACGGACGATTTCGTAGTCTACTGCGACGCATCTATCCAAGGTCTTGGATGTGTATTGATGCAGAGGGATAAAGTTATTGCTTATGCTTCGCGCCAACTTAAGATTCACGAACGGAATTATACGACACACGACCTAGAGCTGAGAGCGGTTGTTTTTGCACTTAAGATATGGCGACACTATTTGTATGGTACCAAGTGCGCAATCTACACTGATCACAGAAGCCTCGAACATATATTCAAACAGAAGGAACTGAATATGCGACAACGACGATGGGTCGAACTGCTAAACGACTACGAATGCTCAATCAGGTACCATCCAGGCAAAGCCAATGTTGTGGCTGACGCCCTCAGTCGAAAGGACACCGCGCCTAAGCGCGTGCGAGCTTTACAACTCACCATACAGTCTAGTCTTCCTTCCCAGATACGAGATGCTCAGGTAGAAGCATTGAAACCAGAAAATGTCAGGGCTGAAGCCCTACGTGGCTCAAGACAACGTTTAGAACAGAAGGAAGATGGTGCTTACTACGTCACAGGACGCATTTGGATTCCACTTTATGGCAACTTACGTGAGCTAGTGATGGATGAAGCTCATAAGTCTCGCTACTCGGTACATCCAGGTGCGGATAAAATGTACCACGACATCAAAACTACATATTGGTGGCCTAGCATGAAGGCCCACATAGTCACATACGTTAGCAAATGCTTGACTTGTGCGAGAGTCAAGGCAGAATGTCAGAAACCGTCAGGACCACTCCAACAACCTGAGATACCACAATGGAAATGGGAGCAAATTCCCATGGATTTTGTTACTGGCCTACCTAGATCTCAGCGCGGAAATGATACTATTTGGGTGATCGTGGATCGACTCACAAATTCTGCTCACTTCTTGGCTATCAAAGAAACAGACAAGTTCTCTACCTTAGCAGACATTTACTTAAAAGAAGTGGTCTCGAGGCACGGGGTGCCCACCTCCATCATCTCTGATCGTGACGCACGTTTTACTTCAGAACTGTGGCAAGCAATGCATAAATCTTTTGGCTCTCGTTTAGACATGAGCACGGCGTATCATCCTCAGACCGATGGGCAGTCTGAGCGCACTATTCAAACTCTAGAAGACATGCTTCGGGCGTGCGTAATTGACTTTGGCAATGGTTGGGAGAAACATCTGCCACTTGTGGAATTTTCATACAATAACAGCTACCACACCAGCATTAAAGCTGCTCCATTCGAGGCATTGTGCGGGCGTAAATGCCGGTCACCTCTCTGTTGGGCAGAGGTGGGAGATAGTCAAATCACAGGTCCAGAAATGGTAGTTGATACTACAGAAAAGATTGCTCAAATACGACAACGCATGGCGGCAGCTCGGGACCGTCAGAAGGCATACGCTGATAAAGATAGAAAACTACTCGAATTCCAAGTTGGGGATCGAGCGCTACTCAAAGTTTCGCCCTGGAAGGGTGTGGTTCGTTTTGGCAAACGCGGCAAACTTAATCCACGATACGTTAGACCTTTCGAAGTTATTGAGAAGATAGGCAGGGTAGCCTACAGACTGAACTTACCACCTGAACTCAGTGCAGTTCACAACGTCTTTCACGTGTCGAATCTGAAAAAGTGTCTGTCAGATGAGACCCACATAGTTCCTTTGAAGGAACTCACCATCGACGAGCGGTTGCAGTTCGTCGAAGAACCAGTTGAGATCACGGACCAGGATGTTAAGGTCCTCAAGAACACGAGAATCCCTCTTGTACGAGTTCGTTGGAACTCCCATTGCGGCCCAGAGTTCACCTGGGAGCGTGAAGATCAAATGAAACTCAAGTATCCCCAGTTGTTCGGAACCAATGCAACTACTACTGAGGCTGAAGCTACTACTGCAGAATTTCGGGACGAAATTCCAAATCAACGGGGGGATGATGTGACACCCCAGGAAAACCAGTAAACGATACAACTTACCTAGCTTCCTCAGTAACCGCATGCTAAATTTCGGGACGAAATTTCTTTCAAGTTGGGGATAATGTGACAACTCGAGTTTCCGACTTTCACTTTCGCATTAAATGCACGTTGACCTTGACTGTTTATGTTGTTTGACTCGTTTGACTTGTAATGTACATCTTGTGTTATGATAAACATATTGTATTGCATGCTTATGTGTTTGGTATTGTAATGCGGAACTTGTTGAGAGAAATTTAGAAATATTAAACCATGTATAGGTTCGACGAAACACGAGATGTGTTTCGCCAAATATAACTCGACGAAACAGAAGCCTGATTCGTCAACCCATTATCGACGAAACAAAAGTGTCTCGCCGGCCCAACTGTTACGCGAAGCCCATTTAAGGCCCAGCACACTTATGCGTGTATAGGTTATACGTAACAATTCCATTCGCCACATTTTAGCAAGTTAGAAAAACCCTAGAGCTCTCCTGTACACCGACGGCAGCCCCTCATCACCCGAGCGTTCATCCGTTCCGTTCGTATTAATCGCTTAGTTACGGTTAGTCATTGCTAGTGCTTGTTTGTTTATGAATTAGTGTCGAATGTTTTGATGAACTGTGAATACATGACTAGTATGATCGCATGTGATATTTAGATAGTCATCACTTCATTGTCGGCTACTTTAATTGAATCAAAAGAATATTCAGATTCTTATGGTGTCGTGATATATGTCATTATTGAGATGATGGGACAAATCGGTGGATCAAGGGTTGGGAATTGTGAACTGCCGATTGATGATGATGTTGGTATATGAGTTAATAATTTCAATATCATGACTGTTTGTGCACATGTTTCTTTATACACTACATTGCATAAATCAAGTAATATAAGATAATGAAAACAATCGGTCCAATCATGCGTGTGTTAGCAAACATAGTCAATTGGATAAGGGTCCATCATGATTGTTGGTTATTTTAATTATACTTGCATGTGAGGTATGTAATCATTATGTTGTGCATCCTATAGAATTGTGTCAGATCCACTATTGTGATAGGATTGATATTTTGGGGTCAAATGGCAATATGACAACAACATATACTGGTCGGCCACTGTTGATGAGGATATATTGATTGAGTAGTAATTTTGGTCACACATGGATTTGGTAAATTATATGAGTACATGGACATTACGATTGAGTAGTGATTAGGGTTTTCTGCATGATTGTAATATTGATGTCGGCTGTTAAGATGGATTAGGGTTTCTGTGTTATGGTCTTATCTGATTGACGTAACTGAACTGTCCGACGAAACAGAACTCTCGGCGAAACAGAATGTGTTTCGCCAAGGGTAGTCGACGAATCAGAAGTTCTGTTTCGCCAAAGGACACCTCGACGAAACAAATGTGTTTCGCCAACATTTGTGTTTCGCCAAATGTGTGTTTCGCCGAATAACTGATCCGTGCAGTAACTTGAGTTAATTCTATTAAGTGTTAACTGGAATATTTAACTGCTGTTAAGTGTAACCATCTTGTATACGATTGTGAATACGTGCTACATGCTTACATGTGAACAACTTGAACTCAAACTGATTATTCTATACATACATACTCTAGGACGTGATTGATTATTTGCGAGCACATACATACTTAGCATACCGAGCAAAACCAAGGTGAGTTCACACTCTTACCAAGGCATGGGATTCCCCAGTTGGGTTGGGAATGGGATTGAATGATTACCTGTACTTACATTAACACTAGACTATTTACCACGGTCCTCGGATTGGGAAGGATGCCTGTGCCAAATTCTACGCAAAGCCTACGTACTGTCCTCGGATTGGGAAGGACACCAGCACTAAACCTACGTAAAACCTATGTACTACCGTCCTCGGATTGGGAAGGACGCCAGTGCTGAATCTACGTACTACCGTCCTCGGATTGGGAAGGACGCCAGCGCTAAACCTACGTACTCGCTACGTACTGTCCTCGGTTGGGAAGGGCACTTACATAAAACCTGCGTAAACCTATACTTACTACTATCCTCGGATTGGGAAGGATACTTATGATTACGAATAGTCTAGTGGATATACAACATGGGAAGCCCCCACCAATAGAACGTACTATCGGCCCAGTAGAGCCACATGTTACATACGGACTTACTATCACGCATTTACATTCTGTGAACTCGCTCAACTAGTTGTTGACTCTCTCTTGCATGCCTTGCAGGACCTTAGGTACATATGGAGCTTGCACAGGGAGGAGCAGGTCGTTGTGGGACATGGATCGATGATGCCATGTTAATTATCTAAACGTTTGAATTTACGATTTACATTGGGTTTACATACTTATGCTTCCGCTACATACTTGTTGATGTTTGGTTTTGAAAACACCTTTCGTATTGATGAATGATTTTTGGTAATTACTTACATGTTCAATATGATTGGTGGCTTGATCCTGGTCAGTCACGCCTCCAAGCGGTGATACTCCGAGTGTGGATTTTGGGGGTGTGACAGTTTTTGATACCCTAGAGTAGTTTGGTTACAAAATACGCGAGTACACGCATTTTGCCCGAAACTACGACTCGTCACTGAGCCTAGAAAACGTGGTAATCAGTAGGTATAGTCACTAGGGACTATAACCATCGTGATTACGCTCACGTTATGAAGTTCAAACGAACTTCGCATTGACCATAAACTGGTCAATGCAGAAAGTCAAACACAGTTTGACTTTAAAGCATAAAAACGAAAGAAAAGAACGAAGGAGTACTTACAGAAGGTCCCCGCAAGTATTAAACCCGATTCACTTTCAGGTAGGAAGCACAAACACTTCCACTTAGAGAGTGATGTGCGATAAAGTGTCGTATATTTTAGGTGTATATTTTAAGCCCTTTTTAACACTTATTTTAGCCAAGTTTTAAATTTATAAAACACGATATTTCACTAACACTAAACACACATATGGGCAAGTGCACCCATCGTTGAGTGTAGTATAGCGTTGGTAAGATACCGAGGTCGTCCAAGGACACAAGAGCTTTTAATACCGGTTTATCCTCAACGTTTAATCAAAACAAAAGTTTAGAAAAATGTTTTAAACTAAGAAAAATAAAAACTAACTAAAATGCTGAAAATAAAATAAAAACAGATAGACAAGATGAATCACTTGGTTCCGACTCGTATCTAGTATAACCTTTGATTATTTCCGCACTTTTGCACATAATTAAGAAATTATCTTAGTTATTGTAGTAGGCCCCTCTTTTGAAGGTGACGTTACCCTCACCCCAGTAGTTTGAGTCAGCAAGGATACAATCCTAAAAGGGTGGATTATTGGAAGATAATGAATTAAGTTATTAATGCAGTATTGTGGTAGGCCCCGCTTTTGGCGGTGACGTTACCCTCGGCTAAGTAGTCTGAGTCAGCAGGGATACAGTCCTAAGTAGCCGGGTTATAGTATTAATAGTAGTTAACTTATGAGGGGATCAAAGAGTTTGGACCCCCGCCATCCAATACCGTGAAGCATTGAAGGAGGTCCTACTAAATTTGACCCAGGTCCATTGCAGGACCTCTAAACGCTGAACAATGGCAAGACCTTTACCAAACCGTTCCCTTAACCCCCGACCAGGTAGCCAACATACCTCCATATAGACCGTGGAGATATGAATGGTGAAAATCCTTTATTTTATATAGACAGTAAAATAATGCCAAGACACCACGGATAAACGATAAGGAAAGATCACCTTCAACATAAGTAACTAGTTATTAAAGTCATTAATACAAAACCAAATAAAAAGTGCAAAAGATTAGAAATAAAAAGTATTATACTAGACACTTTGTCTTCACCAAGTGATGTAAGAGACTTAGGCAAACATGGCCTTGATTGTCAAGAACTCTTACGATCAATCTTGGATCCCGAGACGACTCACACACTCTACGATGGACAATGGATGATGGTGGTGGATGATGGTGTTGTGATGGTGGTGGGTGGTGGATGAGGTGTGAGAGAGGTGGTGTGCCAAGGGATGAGATGAAATGAATCCAAGCACTCCTATTTATAGGCTGAACAGAGAGCTGGACACGGCCCCGTGTCTGTCTGACATTCTCTCTCCTCATTAATTGTAATTCGCAATTACAATAAATGCGCCTGCTGTACTTTCGACACGCCCCCGTGTCCGCTGAGCACGGCCCCGTGATGGGCAATAGAAGTTTCTATAGATTTGTCTTTTCTGCTGCTTCATGGGCACGGCCCCGTGCTGGCTGAGCACGGGGCGTGTTCAGCCTTCTGCCTTCTCCATTTTGCTTTGGAAGGTGCCGTTGAGGGGTCGGGCAGTCCACTAATGTTCCTTTCCTTGTATTTATGTTGGATTTAGCTGTCTTTTTGCTTCTTTTTGTAGGTCCCGTTTTTCCGGTGAGGATCGATAACGAGAAACCTATCCTTGTTTATCACGAACACGGTAACGGGTGCGGAATCCCCGTGACGGTGCAAACCAAACAAAGTTAATAAAGAACACGGATTAACCAATGAAACACACTCTATTGATTAAAGGGATAAGAACCGAATACAAACTGATACAAACACAGTTTAGACGGAATTTTGGCAGAGTTTCTTTACAAGTATTTTCTCATCTCTCTGCACTCATCTCTCTGCACTCATCTCTGTTTCAAACAGAAACAGAGAAGGGTATTTATACTAAAACATACCAGAACATGACGAAACATAAAGGACTCTCGGCGAAACACACAAAGTCGACGAAACACACCTGTTTCGTCGACAAACATATTAAATCTAATACTTGTTTCGTCATTTGTATTTGAGCCCAGACATAGTCAAAGCCCACTTCAAGTGTTAGGCCCATGTGAGAAGAAACAGCCCGGTGATGTTTCTGTTATACAACTTTCACCAAATTCCCATATGAGACAAAAGCTATGACATCATCATGACATCACAGAGATGATGTCATGGTGATGTGTCTTGCGGGACTTGTTCGCGGCGCTCCGTGCTTCGCATGTCGAACTCTGGGGCGCACGACGGAGGAATGTCGTGACGTCGGGCAGGAGCCGGACCTAACCGAGTCGAAACCAAGTCGAACTGAGCCGAGTCGAACCGAGCCGAGTCGCGTCCACATAAAGTGTACCAACAATCTCCCCCTTGGACGCTACTCGTGAGGTTCGTCTTCTGTGATGGTTCGTCTTCTGTGTCTTTCATGTCGGAGGATCTTCAAAGTCTTCACGCGTCATAAGTAGAAAGTGTATCAACAGTTTTTATCCAAAGTGTCCAAGCCGTTACCTGAAAAAGCTCAAGTAGACTATCTGCAATTTGAAAATAAGCCTAGTGGAAGGATCTTATGCTGGATGTTTGTTCAAGATATTCACTGCATTGCTATTAAACGTGAATATGGGATTCTGTATTTCAATTCACTACTGAGCATTCTTTCCTTACCATTCTATGATGTTTCTGCGTTGACAAGGCTTCAGCTTATCAATCGTGAAAAATACGATGGCGCTACTTTATTTGAGCGTCTGGTGAAAGTAAACAAGAAGACAGGCTGGAAGGACGAATCCTATAAGCCACAATTTCCTGTTTATCAACCGATCAAGTTTACTCTTGATCCGGACACCAACACTTGCAGATATAAACTGGTATATCAGCCTCCGAGGGTTGTAGATAAAATCCCATTGATGCCTATGAAGCAGGATTTTCTGGAAGACATGGCATTGTGGTGCTACGACTCGGATACTCATGAAGCTGTAATCGTGTTTAGAGATGGTCGTGCTAATTACCGGATGTTGGATCCGATGTGGATCGTCAACATGTCTGAAGCTGATATTGGAAGATTATATCGTCATGATATTTTCTATGAAGACCAAGATGCACGTCAAGCGTTAAAGTTTCAGCGAGTAGCATGTTTTTGCTACTACAGGGGTATTCATTCGGGCAGTTCGTGGTCCGAACAACACTGATGGAAGATTAGAAGACCAAAGACGAGTAACAGACAAGGGGGAGTTTGTTGATGCATTTTTAGTGTCTGTAACTAGTCTTGTTTTAACGATGTAATTTGTATGGTCTTTTATTAATTATCGAGTCTGTATGTTATGTTGACCAAGTCAGATATCCTCCTATCTACTTGTGTACAACTTATTTGTCTCTTATGGTATGTAATGTATTATGAACAATGCATGTTGCATTAAAGGGTAGTTTTGTCATTACTATGTTTATGTGTTGCTGATTGTTGCTGTCTGATAACAGGAACAAACACAACAGTTGCAGTCCTCGACGAAACAGACTTCTGTTTCGTCGGAACACTTCATGGCGAAACAGACTTCTGTTTCGTTGAAGGTCATGACGAATCAGACTTTGATTCGTCATGTATTGGGCTGTTCCAGGCCCAATGTCTGGCCCATGTTCAGATTCGTCAAACACTTCTGTGTTTCGTCGATATCTGTGGCCCAGGGACTATATAAACAACACTTTGTGTTCATTTGAACTCAGAGATGAGAAATAGACTATAGTAACAAAACTCTGCCGAAATTCCGTCAAAACTGTGTTTGTATCAGTTTGTAATCGGTTCTCATCCCGTTAATCAATCGATTGTGTTTCATTGGTTAATCCGTGTTATTTATTAATTGTGTTTGGTTTGCACCGTCACGGGGATTCCGCACCCGTTACCGTGTTTGTTATAAACAGGGAATAGGTTTCTCGTTATCGATCCTCACCGGAAAAACGGGACCTACACTTTTGTGTTTTTGAGCTCATTTAATCCTGAAAATACAAAAGGAAGACAAAAACACTCTTTTTCCAATATTAGTACTTAAAAAGGGTTAGTTTTATGCCTTATTTGATGTAATTTATATGTTGCATTTTGCACACATCAAATACCCCCACACTTGAACTTTTGCTTGTCCTCAAGCAAAACTCTTTAATATGTGGCTTACACTCCCAAATGGAATAGGTAGAAGAGAAGGTTTTTGAGCTTGTCGTAGAGTGTCGGGATGTCCAAGATCTTTTTGGGTTTTATTTTTATTTACTTACAATCCTATTCGTAATGATTTATTTAGAACGTTTCATAGGAGAAATTACTTATTTGGGCATAACATGCCTTTTTTAAAATTCCATTTATATACAAGTTCACATACCTCACGGGAGAAATCACTCACACTCGGCCGAAGGTGTATTTTTAGTGAATCACTCGAGAGCGGCATGGAACTTATTCCTACCATAGGCTTGCCAAGCAATCAATCCTCCTCCTTTTTAACTTTTATACCTTTGTAAATATCAAGAGGACTTTATGGGTTAAGGGTTAGGCTTGGGTTAAAGGTAGGTGGTTGGGATAGTGGTTAGTGGTTAGTAGAAAAATGGCGAAAAGCGTAACAAGTGTCGGTTTTCGTAAGATTTTCTATTTTTTTTTCAACTTTTTATTTGATGAAGCTTTTATTCAAACAAGGTTATTTTTGATAAACTTGTTTGTTTATTTTCTTTTTGCTTCATCATCAACACAATTTTTTTTTTTTTTTTTTTTACGAAAAACCGAACCTGTTACTAAAACAAAGGGTTAAAAATAAAAAGGTTTTGGTGGGTAAAAGGGTTTTTGGTTTGGGTGATGAAATGAAACGGTTTAGGCTCAAAGGGGTTAACTAGGGGGATTTTTGGGTAGGTGGTAAAAGAAAAAGAAAAAGAAAAATAATGGTGTAGAAATAAAAAAGGGTTAATCCTAATGCCTCCATCATTTACTTACTCGGGTTTAAGTTGATAAGGACCGGGAATGTATCGTCATGGCAAGTTCTAGAGTTGTAAGAACCAAGCGGCTATTCACACAAGAAACGAAAAATGAGCATTTAGTTTTAATGATATATAATTATTGCTCAATAAAGGCTCAAAACTCACTTTTGTGGGAATGGGTTTTTATGTGATCAAGTATATATAATCAAATTTTAACTAAGTTTGCCATGCCTTTTCATAATTTTCTTATGTTGGTTCTTTTTATCACTACGCTATCGGTTGTAAATTCTTAAAAATATAACCTTTTTGAGAACTTGAATTTCCCGAGTTAAACCTAGACAAGTAAAAAAAATGAAATTTTTTAGCGGTTCCAATAGAGTTTTGTGTAAGGCTTGTATTTAGGACTTGCAAAATTCAAGGTTTTAGCATCCCCCCCACACTTAAATTACACATTGTCCTCAATGTGTCCCAAAAATAAATTTTTAGGTTGATTAGATGTGTAAAATAGTGTTTAAAAAGCAAAAATTTGTGTTACTGGGCACTGAACACGGCCCCGTGTTATCCGGGCACGGCCCCGTGTTCAAGTGCCAGTAACAAAATTAAAATAAGAGAGACAGAAGACTGGACACGGGGGCGTGTTGGGTGAACACGGCCCGTGTCCAGGTACCTGAGCTGGGCGTTTTCTGCAGGTGGTTCAGCACGGGGCCGTGTTGGTTGGGCACGGCCCGTGTTGAACCTTCTGGAATGGAGAGAATTGTCGGGTTGCTTTGTTCTTGTGCATGAGTTCATTTTTCTCGTTCCCCTTTTCATCCTTTATCACCATGAGTGTGTTTTATTCATTACAAACCATCCAAACCTTAAAACCATCATTTCATTTCATCATAGAGAGAACTTACATAATCCTAATTTAAACTAGATAAAACAAGGAAATAATAAACCATGGAGTCCTAGCCTTTATTTTAATTAGCAAAATTTCCAAGAAGTAATTAATCTTGGTTAAACAAGGCCTTTCGGAACTCCATCTTCCGCGTGCGGTTTTCCTCAAATGTCGGCGAGCCATTCTTCCACCTCCCTTGGAAGGAGAAAAGAAGGCTCATTGGCATTAGTTTGAGGAGTTTCAACTTCCACCGGGATCTCTTGTTGGTGTTCCACG
This sequence comes from Helianthus tuberosus, assembly GCA_030545235.1. Classification (NCBI taxonomy): domain Eukaryota; kingdom Viridiplantae; phylum Streptophyta; class Magnoliopsida; order Asterales; family Asteraceae; genus Helianthus; species Helianthus tuberosus. The sequence continues at coordinate 124,581,105 of CM060354.1, forward strand.
GGAGGTTCCGCTGGAAAGTCTTCCCACCCGGTAGGGTTGTTGATTCCGAGTGCCAGGTTCCAATCCTGCTGAGGAAGGACTGGTTCCATTGGGGGTGCTACAAGAATATTTAACCTCTGGTGCAAGAGGTTAATTTCTTGGAAGCTGCTTTCAAGTCCCATCGTAAGATCGTTAATACGGTCGATTAGGACCTCCTCTACTGAAGTCATTTCGTCGAGAGCCTCCCTTAATGCTACCACATAGTGCACAAGTGTAGCTTCAATGGAGGGTCTTCTTCCTCTTCGGCTGTTTGACGAATGCACAGAAGATGTTTCGCTGTTTTCACTTGACATTCTACGAAAAATAAACTGAAAAAGTTTATTTAAATGAAACAGTTACCGGACACGGCCCCGTGCTCAATGAGCACGGCCCCGTGTTCATCTTTCTGCAGAATTTTGGAGCAAGGAAACTTGGATTTTTAAGTTATTTTCTGAACTTGTGAGGTCTTTTTAGTTGCTAATAACTTAAAACAATGTTACATAACATGTTTTTACCAAGATTCCTTGAACAAAACTCATTAATCCATATCACAAAGTTTGAAGAATTCAAACTTTCAATGGTAGTTCTTGAAGAAAGATGGAGAAGAAGGAAATGGCTAAAAGAGGAAGGGACAAGATGGGTTGTTGGAACCTTCTTTTAGACTTACCTAGGATAGTTTGAGAGAAGATTCCTGCAAATCTCTGCCCCAAGTTGGTCCAAATGTGCAGAATTCTTGGCTGCATTTATAGAAAACGACAGCATCCTGGACACGGCCCCGTGCCCAGTGGACACGGCCCCGTGTGCAGGTGGAGTTCTGACACAGTTTGTCCGCATTCTAACGTACTGATCAGAATGGAATCTTTTGATGGACACGGGGGCGTGTTGGCTGGACACGGCCCCGTGTCAGGGGACTGTTTTATGAAGTTGTCTAGTCTTTAAGGAACTTGTTAATATCGGGTGGTTCCTGACTGGTTGGAACAACCCCAAAGTGCCTAAGATACCTTAATTGTCCTAGACTAAGGCGAGAACGCAAGAGGTTGTCGGTGAGGGTAATTCCTATTTTCATTCTAGGTGGACAAGTCCAACCCTTTCCCGGGCTCTTGTTAAAGAAGGTGTATGCCGAATCGCTCAGGTCTATGTATGCACCGAACGAAGTCGATGGAGAGTCCTTCACGGCACAATCGACACAGGGACGACTATCGTCCAAGTCTTTGCTAGGAACGAAGGTATTTTCGGGAGCAACGAGGTTGTCGGAATGCGGTTCCAACAATTCTTCATGGTTATCGTCTTGGGGTGGATCAATAAAATCCTTCCTAAGCTCTTCTAACCAATTCTGAACTAGCTTTTCTAGTTGAAATAACTCATCAAGGAGCATTTCCCCTAGAATATCTGGCTGGGCGCATTCGAGGGAGAAATAGTGCTTATTTTTACTTTCGCCGCTCTTAAGGTCGTAAGAAGTCGGTGTGTCCATGTAGTGGGGCCTATAATTTAGAAAGTAGCATTTTACTTCTTCATGTTTGCCACCACATAATTGACACCACGTACCATAAGAGTGCCGAAAGTAAAAACAATTACTATCACTCATGTTTATGTCAGAAATTACTAACCGCCGGGATCTAACGGTTCTGTTTTCAGTAACTGAAACTTGGGCACGGGGGCGTGTTGAGTGGGCACGGCCCCGTGTTCAGCTTACTGTCTGAAGTAAAACAGGATTGCCAGTTCCAATGATTGAGCACGGGGGTGTGTTCAGCGGGCACGGCCCGTGCTGAGCTCTGCAGAAGCTGAAAAACTAAGTAAATCCTAAAAAAAATAAAAAGAAAAATAAAAGATGATTAGGCCGTTGATTCCTAACTTTCTTAAAATCCTTGTGTCCCCGGCAGCGGCGCCAAAAACTTGATGTGCGATAAAGTGTCGTATATTTTAGGTGTATATTTTAAGCCCTTTTTAACACTTATTTTAGCCAAGTTTTAAATTTATAAAACACGATATTTCACTAACACTAAACACACATATGGGCAAGTGCACCCATCGTTGAGTGTAGTATAGCGTTGGTAAGATACCGAGGTCGTCCAAGGACACAAGAGCTTTTAATACCGGTTTATCCTCAACGTTTAATCAAAACAAAAGTTTAGAAAAATGTTTTAAACTAAGAAAAATAAAAACTAACTAAAATGCTGAAAATAAAATAAAAACAGATAGACAAGATGAATCACTTGGTTCCGACTCGTATCTAGTATAACCTTTGATTATTTCCGCACTTTTGCACATAATTAAGAGATTATCTTAGTTATTGTAGTAGGCCCCTCTTTTGAAGGTGACGTTACCCTCACCCCAGTAGTTTGAGTCAGCAAGGATACAATCCTAAAAGGGTGGATTATTGGAAGATAATGAATTAAGTTATTAATGCAGTATTGTGGTAGGCCCCGCTTTTGGCGGTGACGTTACCCTCGGCTAAGTAGTCTGAGTCAGCAGGGATACAGTCCTAAGTAGCCGGGTTATAGTATTAATAGTAGTTAACTTATGAGGGGATCAAAGAGTTTGGACCCCCGCCATCCAATACCGTGAAGCATTGAAGGAGGTCCTACTAAATTTGACCCAGGTCCATTGCAGGACCTCTAAACGCTGAACAATGGCAAGACCTTTACCAAACCGTTCCCTTAACCCCCGACCAGGTAGCCAACATACCTCCATATAGACCGTGGAGATATGAATGGTGAAAATCCTTTATTTTATATAGACAGTAAAATAATGCCAAGACACCACGGATAAACGATAAGGAAAGATCACCTTCAACATAAGTAACTAGTTATTAAAGTCATTAATACAAAACCAAATAAAAAGTGCAAAAGATTAGAAATAAAAAGTATTATACTAGACACTTTGTCTTCACCAAGTGATGTAAGAGACTTAGGCAAACATGGCCTTGATTGTCAAGAACTCTTACGATCAATCTTGGATCCCGAGACGACTCACACACTCTACGATGGACAATGGATGATGGTGGTGGATGATGGTGTTGTGATGGTGGTGGGTGGTGGATGAGGTGTGAGAGAGGTGGTGTGCCAAGGGATGAGATGAAATGAATCCAAGCACTCCTATTTATAGGCTGAACAGGGAGCTGGACACGGCCCCGTGTCTGTCTGACATTCTCTCTCCTCATTAATTGTAATTCGCAATTACAATAAATGCGCCTGCTGTACTTTCAACACGCCCCCGTGTCCGCTGAGCACGGCCCCGTGATGGGCAATAGAAGTTTCTATAGATTTGTCTTTTCTGCTGCTTCATGGGCACGGCCCCGTGCTGGCTGAGCACGGGGCGTGTTCAGCCTTCTGCCTTCTCCATTTTGCTTTGGAAGGTGCCGTTGAGGGGTCGGGCAGTCCACTAATGTTCCTTTCCTTGTATTTATGTTGGATTTAGCTGTCTTTTTGCTTCTTTTGTGTTTTTGAGCTCATTTAATCCTGAAAATACAAAAGGAAGACAAAAACACTCTTTTTCCAATATTAGTACTTAAAAAGGGTTAGTTTTATGCCTTATTTGATGTAATTTATATGTTGCATTTTGCACACATCAAGAGTTAGAATCAGATTTAGGTGTGAGGGAAAAGAGCAAACATGGGGGGGTATTTATAGGAAATGTAGAGCCGTTAGGATCGTTCGTCAAAAAACGTGCCTCGATCTCAACCGTCCAAGTGTGCCCCTAGTTTTACTAAACCATTAGAACCCATAGAAATGGCCCATGGTATTGTAAAAACCGTTTGCAAGTGGTTTTGGAGTGTATGACAGCTGAAAACAGGCTGTTTGCAACATTCTGCTATTTTGGGCACTGCTTGCGCACCGTAACAATTATATTGTTGCGGTGCGCAAGGACCAAGTTTGGCAGAATGTCAAATTTGGTCCCTGCAGCCCGTTTAAGCTATTTCCGACACGTTTAAGGCCCGTTAACCCCATTTCAAAGCTCTAAAATGAAGTTAAAGTATAGGGAACTTAAAATGTGCCCAAAAAAATCTCGGATGTCGGTTCGTTTGGCCGTACGATCGCGATGTTCGGTTAATTACGACGAAATGCGCATAAGTGCGAAAAACGATCCAAATGATGCGACGAATGGATTTTTCTCATGCCAAACACTAAAATAAAATATTTTAGTGCTTACATAAATTTTTGGATGTCCAGATGTATTCAGAACGTAAGTTATGCGCAAAAATGCAAACTTGTGCACTTTTTGACGCTTTTAGTCCCTGAATGAGCATAAAGTTTATTTTAGCATACCGAACCCCTCAAAGCCTATTTCTAAGCTATGTAAAGGATATTTATGGTATATTTAACTTATGGTCATGTTCCGGAATGTCCGTTACAGTTCAAATCGGCATACTTTCGCAGTTTGTCAATTTTAGTCCCTGTAAGCGTATAAACTTGATTTTGCCATATCAAAGCCTTCAAAACTTATTTCTAAGTTATGTTAAGGTTATTTAAGGTATGTTAAGCATAAATTTATGTTCCAGAGTATTTGTCGCATTAAACTGATTATGTTTACGCACCAGTTTGCGTATAACTCTCCAGAAAGCGATGTAGAGTTTAAAATTGAACAAAAGTCAAAACATGAAAAATGTAAAACATAACCAAACAAACATTGGGATCAAATAACTTTGTTTCATTGATAACTGAACTGTTTACAATGATTACAAGCATAGATGTCACAGTCTCCCCTACTTGTGGAAATTTCGTCCCGAAATTTGTTTAGAGGAAACTCGTGGAAAAAGATGCGGATACTTCGCCTTCATTTGATCTTCGCGTTCCCAAGTAAACTTGGGTCCACGTTTAGCTTCCCAACGAACTTTGACCAAAGGAATGCGCTTGCGTTTAAGCCACTTGACTTCACGTTCCATGATTTCCACTGGCTTCTCAACAAATTTCAGTGTTTTGTCAACACGAATTTCGTCAAGCGGTATGTGGAGGTTCTCATCAGCTAAACACCTCTTGAGATTGGACACGTGAAAAGTTGGATGAACATTTCCAAGTTCAGGAGGTAACTCAAGTCTATAGGCTACCTTACCGATTCTTTCGACGATCTTGAATGGTCCAACGTATCTAGGTGCAAGTTTTCCTTTCTTTCCAAATCTGATCACACCTTTCCAAGGTGAGACCTTAAGTAATACTCGATCACCGACTTGAAATTCCAAGGACTTGCGTTTTGGGTCCGCGTAACTCTTTTGACGGCTTCTAGCTGTCTGAAGGTTATCACGAACCTTCTTAATCTTGTCAGTTGTCTCTAAAATGAGGGCAGGTCCAGTAAGCTGAGCCTCACCGATCTCATTCCAGCAGACTGGTGAACGACATTTTCGACCATAGAGAGCCTCGAAAGGAGCCATTTTGATGCTAGAGTGATAACTGTTGTTGTAGGAGAATTCAATCAATGGAAGATGCGAATCCCAACTACCACCAAAGTCGATCACACAAGCTCTAAGCATATCCTCCAGAGTCTGGATTGTTCTTTCAGATTGACCATCCGTTTGCGGATGATAAGCTGTGCTCAGGTTAAGTTGGGTCCCCATAGCAGATTGCATGGTTCTCCAAAAATGAGAAGTGAAACGAGCATCTCTGTCAGAAATGATGTTCAAAGGAACACCATGTCGAGCTACAATTTCATCCACATAGATTTTAGCAAGTTTGTCAGCAGGAAAATCCTCACGGATTGGCAAGAAATGCGCTGACTTAGTAAGACGATCAACGACTACCCAGATGGCATCATGACCTTTCTTCGTTAAACGTTAAACGGCAATGGATTGAAATCGAAAAGAACACTGACAACGTCGACAAATATTAAACTTTTACGATATATTTTAGCTTCGTAATTAAATTTTAGTGACTACAGTCGAAACCGGATTGAAAAACGGATTAAAGACGGCAACGATATAATTTTTCACGATTATTATTACCGAAATCGACGAACGGGCGTGCAAACAACGACTACCAACCGTATTTCTGTGTATTTTAATTTTTGACGTTAAAACGGAGTTCAGGATTTGACAACGGGTCTCGTAGGAATTACGGGCCACTTACACACGAGGTGGGCTTGTAGGCCCCGGGCCCAAGCCCAAAACCCACAAGCCTAAACCTACACATAATATATTAGATCTACAAGATTCTATCAAGATCTACAAAATCTTACAAGTTTACAAGATCTCTAGACAATCTTTCCAAAATCTAGAGAAAATCTATACAATATATTTTCAAGATTTCATAAAATCTCTTCTTTACATCTCTATATTAAGGGTCATACCCTTCACAAACAAAACACCATATGCAGACAACTTAATTACCCACTCTCCTCTCTCTCGATACACACAAATGGAAACACAGAACCTGCCTTCTCCGATCGCACACGACAGAAACACCCCCCCCTCCCTCTTTCGAACAACAAAACGAACCACCACCACCACTGTTCGGTGGTGGTGCGACGGTGCGACTCAGGGAGAGAGACGAGAGAGTGAAACGCAGGAGAGAGAGAGAGAGAGAGATGTAGCGGGAGAGAGAGAGAGCGGCGCCGCCGCTCATGGCGGTGGCTGTGGAGGCTCACGGCGGTGGAGTTGAACAGCGGCGATGGTGCGTATGCTTCGACAAAGTTCCGGTAAGTCCCTACCATTTTCTTTTGTTCCGTGAATATCGATGATGATGATGACACTGCTGTTGTTGTTAGTGATGATGGTGGTGGTGGCCGACACCACTGCCGACCGACGTGGGAGTCACCAGCAGCACCGGTAACATCACAGCTCGGAGATTTGGAAGTTTCAAGTTTGGTTTGGCTTTGGTACGGTTCCGGGTCAGCTCACTATTCGGGTCAGCCGCGACTCGTGTTCTTCGGGTCAAAATGGCTCAACTCAGCTCAGTGTTCGAGTCAACTCAGCTCAGGGTTCGAGACAGCTCGGTTCGGGTTTGGTCAACAGCAAGTTAACAGATGGGTTCGGGTCAACTTTTGAATGCGGTTCAGTCAACTCAGTGAGTCAACCCGGTTGACTCGGTCAACTCAGTTAACATCCCGACGCGAAGATTTGGTAAAGATTAACGAAGTGCTTAATATTTACGTTATATTTTTTTGGTCTTAATACTTACGTGTCAAAACAAGCTCGAACCGAACGTTCAGAATAGAGTTTACATTGCGATATATATTTGACAAAATACATACATCATGATTGCATATTGTTGAATTTTGAAAATAGCGACAACTTATGTTGTCCGGTGCGTCCAAAAACAGAGGAAACTCTGCCCGTTTTTCGAGAAAATCCGTAAAATAAAGGGCGTTTATTTATAAAACAAAACATGTTTTATTGAGAAACGACGACTAGTGATACCAGGCGACTTTTATGAAAACTAGCAAAAGCATATAATTACTTTCGACAACACTTCGCAATTTTCGAAAACGACGATTCAGAAAGTAATTTACAAAAATAAATATAGTATTTATATTTATTTTAAACTTGGATATTTCAACAACTCTTTTATAAAAATAAATATAGTCGGTATATTTATTTCAAATAACAAACCATATGACTTCTTTTATAAAATAAATATAACTATTATATTTATTTTAAACGACTTCAACGCTAAAACTCCATTTAAATAAATATGGTTTTATATTTATTTCAAACGCCTAAATGGCATATACGTATATTTTTGACAAATATACACAAGACGTGATATATATAATACAAGTTATTATATATTACTTTCATACGAAACGCGATATATGATACGAGTTTGTTATATGATATTTTCATAGAAATATTCTTTTATACATGTATGACTACTCGAGACGGCTAACACACTTACAACGATATATTTATATATTTTTATATAAATATTTTTTTCATTTTAAGTCTCTCGGAAACTAAGTCTTTTTCAAGACTTATTAAACTGCTACTGACATTAAACGAGACTTAACACGTATAACTTAATCTTTTCCATTAAGTTAACAACTTACCGTTGAATCGTTCGATTAACGATTCGGTAGAGCTCGGTGACACGTAGATTAGTTACCACTTTTATTTAGAAACTTATTAGATATTCTGTGTTAGGAATATTGTAGAATGCACGCTAGCGAGTCTCACTTTGGAAACGACATCACGGAGTCGTAATTAGCTAGCTTTGCACATGGAAATTCAGGTGAGTTTATAACCCCCACTTTTTACTATTTTACATTTTTGTAAATGTTTTCGGGGTGGAAAGACATGCACGTTTTGCAAAAACATACAAAGTTTTGAACAAACGCAAAACTCGTATTTCTAAATCATATTACGAAGGGATTTCGAGAAACTCAAATGGTTTACGAAAAGCTTATGTTTTATACCGGTTTTCAAACAAGCGTATCTTTCAGAATATGCATACCCACGAATTCCAGTTTTTTTTTTAAACTACGGGTAAATACAAGAAGCACTCTTGGTGAGAACGAGTACCAAGTATGATGCGTTTTGAGGAAGGCTTAGTCTTAGAGACTGAGGGAGGATCAGTCTTAGAGACTGGGGTAAAATACATATACAATGATTACAGACATTTTTTATACATGGTATGGTTAGCTTAAGGAGGGTTAGAACGCACAGATCATGTGAGTGGGTAGGCGCAACTTGGGATCATTAATCCTCATTGTAGGACCGAGGGACAAGAGCGGTAGTTCTATCTGGGTGTAGCGAGCCCAGCCCCCAGGCCAAACAGAACGGACCTCGGGTGACTTTGTGCCCGACGCATAAATTTGCTAGGTTTGAGTCTTCCTACTTGCACTTCACACATATCAATGGCCTTGCAAACCATTGGTGATCTCTTTATTTCCTTATTTGCTACATACCAGGGACATATATACTTACGAAACTACTTGTTCATACAAATTAAATACCATGTTTTATACAAAATTCAAAGCACAGGATTATGCGGGTACGGAGTCAAAGTCAGGGTGGGCGTTGATGGTTATGCGAACATTACAAATACATGGTTTTTATGAACATACTGTGTTACAAACACAACGTTTCCATATAACTTGGCAAGAAAATGACTTTTGATTCGTTTTCTCAATACTATTTCAAAAACCGGTTATTCCAAAGATTTATTTCAAATCTTTCACAACTCAAAAGATTTATTTCAAATCTTTTACAAACAAACTATGGACTCGCTCAACTTTATGTTGACTTTTTCGCATGTTTCTTTCTCAGGTTGCATATCAGAAATTATGGAACGGTTGGAATAGGAGAACTATTGAAGAGTCAAGTACTTAGTTCCGTTCAATTTCTAGAAAGTCTTAGCTTTTTGCTTCCGCTGTGCAATGAAGATACCAGTCCAGTCACGCCAGCTCTGATAATTTCGGGGTGTGACAGATTGGTATCAGAGCTATAGGTTACAGCGAATTAGGTTTCTGTTGTGATACCTAGGCTCTAACCTCACTTTCCTCTGGGAACTTAGATTATTAAAACGTTGAATGCATACAGAACGCATAGTACTCGAATATGGTCTCCAACCGTTGCCGAAAAGCAAACAGTCAAAATTTTGTTTTCAAACATACGCTATTGTGATGTTTTATACACGGTACACAAAACAATTACATACAGTACACAACACTCTGAGAGGCTGGGAGGATAGTCTAGTGGGACTAGGAGATTCAGTCTGAGAGGCTGGGAGGATAGTTTAGTGGGACTGGGAAGTTCAGTCTGAGAGGTTGGGAGGATAGACTAGTGGGACTAGGGGAATTACTTGATTGCTTATTGGTGACTAACATGTTCATTTGATTATATGAATGATTATTTGTGCATGTGTGTGTTTATTAAAGGTCATCACGTAGGAACCGCGAATATTGACTCGGGCACACACTATTATCCATATTGTCTATGACATTTTAACTTCCCGAGCAGGCAGCCTACGCATAACAAAACGCTAGTGCACGACAATACATGAAACTCAAACTTTACGTCAACGGATGTCAAAGTACATCACATTCTACGCAGAACGTAACGCTAGTGCACAGGTATACGTGAAACTTAAGCTATACATCAACGGAGGTTGAAGTATGACACATACGACTATCGAGGCGAGGCCTTTGAGAAGGAACGATGACACAAATCTAACGACGACGCTAGATCCCTGTCAGCAGGAGAACTAACGATCAGGAAACGACAACTTGTCACGCGATCCTGCAACGACACGAATCATGCCAGGGAGAAGACGATTGTCTCCGCATTCCCCCCCCCCCTACCTAACTAACGACGAATACGCTATGTTCGACATTCCATGGTAATGTCACCTAACAATTGGTAACCCCAGGTAAAGTACTCAAATTTCTTTATTGAAATTTCGAATTTCACACTTACTGAGTAGATTTTCGTATCTCTACTCCTCTTAATGGTCATTGTATCACGATCATTTCTTTACAAGTTACATACATGGTTTTTCGTTGTAACCATGCCTAAAGTTTTCTTGTCAATGCATATATTTTCGGATTGCGCTAAAACCAAGTTCGATTGTTTGAACTTCCGCATTACACATACTCAATTCAAGATACCATATGATATATTGAAGACATCATATTCAAATTCGTTTTAACAAGAGTTTCATTTTTTTTCCGAGTCGTAGTAGACTTGTTTGGTCTACGACTCCAATAAGTCATTTGTTGATTTCGACACCTTGTGGTGGTGTATTCATTAACTTGAAGCTTGTGCTAAACTCGTTTACACATCTCATACACGAATTTAATTATTGAATTGCTTTAAATCCGCTTTGGTTTATCACATTACAACAGTCTTAATACAATAGTGTGTTAAGACAATGGTACACAAATTCATTTTATATTCCGGTGTACCTACTAACGTTTCTTTCATTATCGATCGAAAGTCTTGCGATATTCATTGCTCCTTCCTCTTCGATCGAAACAGTAATTCTTTGGTGTTCCATTTTCAATTGAAAATCTTTCGATGTTTGTTGGAACAAACATTCTTATTTACTTCATTGCGCTTTCATTTGACTTCAAACACGGTGAATTTGTTTGATCACCGCCATTGTTGAATTAATTAAGTCACTACGACACCTTGTGGTGTCAGTACAAACTTGTAGCTTCGGCTAATCATGATTGAGCGTTTCATGCAAAACACAGGTGATATTTGTTCGATCACCCCTATTATTGAATTGTTTCATTCATTGCGACACCTTGTGGCGTCGGTATAACTTGAAGCTTGTGCTGATCACGGTCGAGCGTTTCATGCAAACTATTATATTTGAGATTGTTGATTCTAAGTACATCCAGTGGATGTTATTGCTTCTAGAACTCATTTACATGTTATAAACGTTCCTATGGAATTCGATTGGTCGAAGTTCCTGTTCATTGTTGGATCCTTGTTAACTTAGTCGCACTGGTGACAGTATCATTACGTCTCGTTTCCTTTGACATCGATTACTGAGACACATTGCTTTTACCGTTGGGTTCTTATTGTTGAGAAATGTCATGATTCGGATAAGTCTTGTTTCGATTACGCGGTCATTCACTTTGTTATTATTCGGACTTACCTACGAACAACACAATTCTGAGGAGATAACATAGTCTAAATTTCGAGGACGAAATTTCTGTAACAGGGGGAGAATGTGACAACCCGTGATTTACGGCCCTTAATTACGTGATTAACAGGTGATTAACGTGATAATAAATAGTGTTTACAGCGCAAATTAACTTAATTAGGCCTTTGGAGTGCCTAGAAACGGCTAACCGGCTTTGCAGTGCGCGAACGGTGGTTTACAGAAAAACCTGTGAAACGTTAAACGGCAACGGATTGAAATCGAAAAGAACACTGACAACGCCGACAAATATTAAACTTTTACAATATATTTTAGCTTCGTAATTAAATTTTAGTGACTACAGTCGAAACCGGATCGAAAAACGGATTAAAGACGGCAACGATATAATTTTTCACGATTATTATTACCGAAATCGACGAACGGGCGTGCAAACAACGACTACCGACCGTATTTCTGTGTATTTTAATTTTTGACGTTAAAACGGAGTTCAGGATTTGACAACGGGTCTCGTAGGAATTACGGGCCACTTACACACGAGGTGGGCTTGTAGGCCCCGGGCCCAAGCCCAAAACCCACAAGCCTAAACCTACACATAATATATTAGATCTACAAGATTCTATCAAGATCTACAAAATCTTACAAGTTTACAAGATCTCTAGACAATCTTTCCAAAATCTAGAGAAAATCTATACAATATATTTTCAAGATTTCATAAAATCTCTTCTTTACATCTCTATATTAAGGGTCATACCCTTCACAAACAAAACACCATATGCAGACAACTTAATTACCCACTCTCCTCTCTCTCGATACACACAAATGGAAACACAGAACCTAAAACAAAACACATTTTCACTTGCCCTCATCTATCCCCTCTCGATCTATACATGTACAGACATAGAGGAACCTTCTCCCCTTCACAAACAAGACACAACCCAGCCACCCCCCTTCCTCTCTCGGTTCCGGTGACCAGAGCCGGTTGCCGGCTCCCCTGCCTTCTCCGATCGCACACGACAGAAACCCCCCCTCCCTCTTTCGAACAACAAAACGAACCACCACCACCACTGTTCGGTGGTGGTGCGACGGTGCGACTCAGGGAGAGAGACGAGAGAGTGAAACGCAGGAGAGAGAGAGAGAGAGATGTAGCGGGAGAGAGAGAGAGCGGCGCCGCCGCTCATGGCGGTGGCTGTGGAGGCTCACGGCGGTGGAGTTGAACAGCGGCGATGGTGCGTATGCTTCGACAAAGTTCCGGTAAGTCCCTACCATTTTCTTTTGTTCCGTGAAGATCGATAATGATGATGACGCTGCTGTTGTTGTTAGTGATGATGGTGGTGGTGGCCGACACCACTGCCGACCGACGTGGGAGTCACCAGCAGCACCGGTAACATCACAGCTCGGAGATTTGGAAGTTTCAAGTTTGGTTTGGCTTTGGTACGGTTCCGGGTCAGCTCACTATTCGGGTCAGCCGCGACTCGTGTTCTTCGGGTCAAAATGGCTCAACTCAGCTCAGTGTTCGAGTCAACTCAGCTCAGGGTTCGAGACAGCTCGGTTCGGGTTTGGTCAACAGCAAGTTAACAGATGGTTCGGGTCAACTTTTGAATGCGGTTCAGTCAACTCAGTGAGTCAACCCGGTTGACTCGGTCAACTCAGTTAACATCCCGACGCGAAGATTTGGTAAAGATTAACGAAGTGCTTAATATTTACGTTATATTTTTTTGGTCTTAATACTTACGTGTCAAAACAAGCTCGAACCGAACGTTCAGAATAGAGTTTACATTGCGATATATATTTGACAAAATACATGCATCATGATTGCATATTGTTGAATTTTGAAAATAGCGACAACTTATGTTGTCCGGTGCGTCCAAAAACAGAGGAAACTCTGCCCGTTTTTCGAGAAAATCCGTAAAATAAAGGGCGTTTATTTATAAAACAAAACATGTTTTATTGAGAAACGACGACTAGTGATACCAGGCGACTTTTATGAAAACTAGCAAAAGCATATAATTACTTTCGACAACATTTCGCAATTTTCGAAAACGACGATTCAGAAAGTAATTTACAAAAATAAATATAGTATTTATATTTATTTTAAACTTGGATATTTCAACAATTCTTTTATAAAAATAAATATATTCGGTATATTTATTTCAGATAACAAACCATATGACTTCTTTTATAAAATAAATATAACTATTATATTTATTTTAAACGACTTCAACGCTAAAACTCCATTTAAATAAATATGGTTTTATATTTATTTCAAACGCCTAAATGGCATATACGTATATTTTTGACAAATATACACAAGACGTGATATATATAATACAAGTTATTATATATTACTTTCATACGAAACGCGATATATGATACGAGTTTGTTATATGATATTTTCATAGAAATATTCTTTTATACACGTATGACTACTCGAGACGGCTAACACACTTACAACGATATATTTATATATTTGTATATAAATATTTTTTTTCATTTTAAGTCTCTCGGAAACTAAGTCTTTTTCAAGACTTATTAAACTGCTACTAACATTAAACGAGACTTAACACGTATAACTTAATCTTTTCCATTAAGTTAACAACTTACTGTTGAATCGTTCGATTAACGATTCGGTAGAGCTCGGTGACACGTAGATTAGTTACCACTTTTATTTAGAAATTTATTAGATATTCCGTGTTAGGAATATTGTAGAATGCACGCTAGCGAGTCTCACTTTGGAAACGACATCACGGAGTCGTAATTACCTAGCTTTGCACATGGAAATTCAGGTGAGTTCATAACCCCCACTTTTTACTATTTTACATTTTTGTAAATGTTTTCGGGGTGGAAAGACATGCACGTTTTGCAAAAACATACAAAGTTTTGAACAAACGCAAAACTCGTATTTCTAAATCATATTACGAAGGGATTTCGAGAAACTCAAATGGTTTACGAAAAGCTTATGTTTTATACCGGTTTTCAAACAAGCGTATCTTTCAGAATATGCATACCCACGAATTCCAGTTTTTTTTTAAACTACGGGTAAATACAAGAAGCACTCTTGGTGAGAACGAGTACCAAGTATGATGCGTTTTGAGGAAGGCTCAGTCTTAGAGACTGAGGGAGGATCAGTCTTAGAGACTGGGGTAAAATACATATACAATGATTACAGACATTTTTTATACATGGTATGGTTAGCTTAAGGAGGGTTAGAACGCACAGATCATGTGAGTGGGTAGGCGCAACTTGGGATCGTTAATCCTCATTGTAGGACCGAGGGACAGGAGCGGTAGATCTATCTGGGTGTAGCGAGCCCAGCCCCCAGGCCAAACAGAACGGACCTCGGGGTGACTTTGTGCCCGACGCATAAATTTGCTAGGTTTGAGTCTTCCTACTTGCACTTCACACATATCAATGGCCTTGCAAACCATTGGTGATCTCTTTATTTCCTTATTTGCTACATACCAGGGACATATATACTTACGAAACTACTTGTTCATACAAATTAAATACCATGTTTTATACAAAATTCAAAGCACAGGATTATGCGGGTATGGAGTCAAAGTCAGGGTGGGCGTTGACGGTTATGCGAACATTACAAATACATGGTTTTTATGAACATACTGTGTTACAAACACAACGTTTCCATATAACTTGGCAAGAAAATGACTTTTGATTCGTTTTCTCAATACTATTTCAAAAACCGGTTATTCCAAAGATTTATTTCAAATCTTTCACAACTCAAAAGATTTATTTCAAATCTTTTACAAACAAACTATGGACTCGCTCAACTTTATGTTGACTTTTTCGCATGTTTCTTTCTCAGGTTGCATATCAGAAATTATGGAACGGTTGGAATAGGAGAACTATTGAAGAGTCGAGTACTTAGTGGCGTTCAATTTCTAGAAAGTCTTAGCTTTTTGCTTCCGCTGTGCAATGAAGATATCAGTCCAGTCACGCCAGCTCTGATAATTTCGGGGTGTGACACGAATAGCGCTATAGGACTAGACACCCCATTCCTGTTGTATGGAATGTCAGAAACCAAATTTTAACCAAATAGAATTTGCCTTTGTGGTATTTCTATAGTCTCTAAAGTGTAGTTTGATGCACTAAGGTTTGAATGTATTGCTAAATCGCGATTTATGGTATATTTCAATATACCACCAACGTGATACTGTTTGCTAAAGCATAATTTGATATGCTATTGTTTACTAAAGTATAATTTGATATACTACCAAACCACGATTTAGGTATGTTCCGACATACTACCAACGTGATATTATTTACTAAAGTATATAGTTGATATACTACCGACTTTGTTATTTCTAAAGTATATTTTAATATACTACCAAAGCATAATTGATGTACTATTTTCAAATCCAAAGCATAAGTTGATATGCATGGTTGTAAAAATCCCGACTAGTCTCTGATTAGTCGCCGATTATTCACTAATCAGGGGTTCACCGATTAATGGCCGATTAATAGCTAGGCAGTCAATGGCGATCCTATTCTGGCTAAATTTTGGCTAGATGCCGGCCAAATTTTGACCAAACCATATAAATTCCTTCCAATTACTTAAAAAAAATTGGTTAATGAGGGGTTAAAACATGTCTACTTTAAAAAACTACACAAAAAATGTTTATGTATATATACATAAACATTTTTACAAAGTGCAACAAGTGAGAATACAATAAGTCATTCTCTCACCTTAAACACACCAAACCAGATACTTATTCATTAACCACTTGGGCTAGCTCAAGTGGCCACCGACATCCTTGCTAAAGTCTCTCGGGGACCCTCATTTGGAGAGGTCTCAGGTTCGATCCCACTCGAGTACGACCAGAGGATATTTTCTGCCAGGGATCTTTGTCGGGTAGTGAACTGGGAAGGAAGATCCCCTCCGCGGTCGGGGTTACCGTGCAAATTAACCTTTTTTTATTCATAGAGTTGGGAAAATAGTAGGTTAGGTAATGGGTCAGAACAGACACTCTATCTATGGGTCAAATTTCGAAGAGCTTTTCAAAATTTCGACTTATTCAAACTACTTTGGCAAATAAGAATACCTAGAGTATAGTATTTCAGTAAAAATGAAATCTAATTTATATAATAAGTGAAAAGGTTTTGTCTAGAAAAGAAAATTCGTAACTTTCGACCCATTTGACGTGTTCCTATAAAGTGTAGAATTTGGGTTGTGTTTGGCTATTATGTTGTGTATAAGAATTGACTCCCATATCTAATAGAGGTGCTTGGGTTTGAAGTATTGATAACATTGACACAAATCCGCATGCTCTTAACCCACCAAGCTAGGTGGTTCATATAAAAAAAAATATACCTATGTCCCGTTGATTCCTAGTAACAAACTAAACTGTGTTTTAATGCTGATGTAGATTTTTAAGTGTCTTTATACTTGTTTCTTTTGTAGGATGATGATAGCCCTGATGGCGAAGAAGATAGCGATGAGGAAGGAACCTCAGAAGACCGGTTAGTTAGTCTACGTGCTTTTTACAAATATATGACAGGATAAATCTGAAGTAATGAAAGATTTAAAACTAATATTTCAGGTATCAAGATTGGGGGGAGGGGGGATAATGGGTCAAATATGTCCTATTTTTCCTTTTTGTGTTTATCTTATTTTAGGTATAAATCTTAGGTTATATATGTCTTTGTTTTAGTAATTTTTTAATTTTTTTGTGCAGGCTATTTATAAGGAAGATGCAAAACAGGGTGTTTGGTGGCAGAAAGAAGATTCCTCCAACAATTGTTGAATTGCTGAAACATATGATCACAGTAAACCTTTGAAGAAAATTTAGATATTGTTGTACTAGCTTGTTGAAACATATGTACAGAAATAATATATCTATTTTGGATTATTTAATGTTTTGATTTGGATGTCATTGAAACGGTTACATTTTAAAGTTTTTCAAAGAATATAAATGGCTAAGAAATGGTAGCATATTAGCAAAATGGCAGACCGTAGCAAAATGTGGCAAAAAAGCGGTAGCAAAATAGTGACAAAAAGGCGGTAGCAAAATGGTGAAAAAGCGGTAGCAAAATAGTGAAAAGGCGGTAGCAAAACGGTGACAAAATGACGTTAGCAAAAAATAAAACGGTAGCAAATTGGTGACAATAGGGCAATTGCTACGTATGTATTTCTCACCGAATTTTTGGTAGCAAAAAGGTGGCAAAAGGGCAATTGCCACCGTTTTGCGACCGAAAACGTGGTGGCAAAAACCCAATTTTCTAGTAGTGATGTATGTAACTAAAAATCACATATAAAAATCTCAATCCGATTAATTCTGATTAATCCCTATTAATCCCAATTAGTCGCTAGTCGGTGCCCCACCGCCCGACTAGCGCCTAGCGATTCTTACAACACTGTTGATATGTTATTTACAAAACCAAAGTATAATGTATTATACTACCGATGTTTATCATTCTTAAACCAAATTATACTTGTCATATACTACCGAATCTATTATTTCCGAAACTAAAGTATATTCTAATATACTATCTATTTAACTATTTCATAACTAAAGTATATTTAGATATACTACTCATCCGTTTATCTCAAAACCAAAGTATATTTTCGTATATACTATAAACATTTTACTAAAACGACGCATTTTAGAAACAAGACTTTTACAAGGATTCATGGCTATTTTTGAAAACATAAAACCTTTTTCTTGTGTTATCCAAAGCCATGAATCTAATTCACAAATCCCATGTTACTCACAGACATTTTTATGCTGACGTACCTATTTTCACATATGTTTCAGGCGCTGCTATGTGATGATTGTTGATGCGTGCTACACATAGGATGGACTTGTGCCTTAGCGACTTTAAAATTTGAGATACAATTATTTGTATTTATCTGATTTGTAATAAAACATTGAGTTCTATAATTCAATAAAACGAAACTATTTAATCCATGGTTGCGAAACAATGATTCCGTTACGACACTCCCCGGCGTTTCCGCCACGATTTGTTGTTTTACGTGGTCGGGGTGTGACAGAAAAGTTGGTATCAGAGCTAATGGTTATAGGGAATTAGGTTATTAGTAATGCTTTGACCTAGACTATAACCTTCCTAGGACCCTAACACAAGTTATTTTATGTTTGGTTTTAAAACAATGCCGTCGCCTATCTTTAGGTGGCAACTAAAACAAGAACACAAATTACGAATCTGTTTTTGAAAACCAATCATCTCTTCTTAGATGATTTATTATAAGGTTTTGAACCTTCAAAGTTTTCAAAATCTCATCAAAGTTTGGGTCTAAATAATGTGAACACGTGCAATCTGGAAGGGTGGGTGCCTTGTACCTCGAGTTTTCTGTCTAAGGCTAGAGTGTTCGTACAAATCCACATAATCGGACCAGTCATTCTTACCTGGGAACTCTTGGGGTGAGTGTCCACTTATAGGCTAAAGCATGTCTTCGCGATACATTAGTATGACCCATTTACTTTGATTAGTCACAGTGTCATTTGTTTGTTTTAGGTAACGAACAAATGATCACAATCTTCATGTTTTGTCAATATTATTTTAAGCATTCAATTCTTACGCCGTACTCGCTGCTCTTTTAGAATATGCCTCCTCGACGAGATGCACAACCTCAAAATAACGCCGTACTCGCTGCTATTATCACTCAGCAAATCGCGCTGTACTCCCAAACCTGATAACCCAAGTAAACCTAGCAAATAACAATAACAACAATGCTCCGTGCAACTATAAGACATTCAATTCAGCTAAGCCACTCACATTTACTGGGTCTGAAGGGGCCACTGGGCTCCTACAATGGTTTGAGAGTCTCGAAAGCATGTTTCGTCATGTACAATGCCCAAACGAGCGAAAGGTTGAGTTTGCATCGAGCGTATTCCAGAAAAGAGCACTTACATGGTGGAACGGTGTAATGAGGGATAGGGGTGCCGATGTGGCATTGGCACAAACTTGGGAAGAGCTTCGGGCTCTAATGATGAAGGAGTTATGCCCTCGTCATGAACTCAGGGCGTTGGAAAGGGAATTTGACGATCTAAAGCAAGACAGTGGTGAACATCGAGCCTACACTGACCGTTATGAGGAACTTAGCCTTTTATGTCCTACCATGGTTACGCCTATGGATAAGGCGATTGAAAAGTACATTGATGGTCTTCCTGACCTAGTTCAGGATATCGTCACTGGTAGCAACCTTACTACCATCAGACAGGCCATTGAACTATCTGATACCCTGACTGAATCCCAGAACAGGAAAGGTAAGCTTTTTCGAAAGGGCGACCCGAAACCATCTGACGAGTCTACACAAGAAAAACCAAAGGAAAAACAGACTGAGTCCTCCAAAAAGTCAAAAAAGTGTAAGGCTTCACAAAACTTCGTTGTAGTTGCTCAGAACAATCAGGTTGCACCAAACCAGCCAGCACCACCTCGTACAAGGAAAAACTATGTTGGTACTGCACCCTTGTACAACAAATTCAACTGTAATCATCTGGAGCAAACATAGTGTCACAAATGTACCCACTGTGGCCGATTGGGACATTTGGTCAACACCTGCCATTATGCTAACCAAAACCAAGCTGCTGCAAATCCTGCTGCAGCTCAAGCACAGTTTCCACCTGGGTCGTGCTATAACTGTGGTGATCTTACTCACTACCGAAACAATTGCCCAAGACTTGTTAACGTAAATCCAGCACGCGGATGAGTGTTTAACATAAACGAGGAAAACGCAAATGACAATGCAGCAGTGAACAATTAGACTTTTGTATTTCCTTGTTTGTTATCTTTTGACGTTTGAAACAATTCAGCTGTTATATAAATAAATTTTTTTGTTCCAATTTTATTTTACGAAACTGATACGATTGTGTGTATGTCTGACATACCCCTACGATGTCGACACCAAGGAACTGTGTTCCTTACAAAACAAACTACTCGTATGATTCTTTCATTTTATGATCACTTGTGATCTCCCCGAAAATCCTAAGTACTCGTTTCTTTAAGAAACAAAGTACAAGGTACAAGTTACAAATTCTTAAACAGATACTTGAAATACCATTTCAAATCCTTGATTTGATACCTAAAAGTACTTTCATGAATCCTTAATTGGATTCCTTGCATGCTCTAATACGAATGTTACGATACGAAAAGAACAAAGCCAAATCATTATAAGATCTTCCTATCTTCATAATTAGATTATTTGGGATGTTTAAAAGTATCAATTGAAGTCCTTGATTGGATTTCTGGTGTACTTCAAATGCATTGATTCAAGTTAATAAACGAGCTAATAACTAAATTAACGAATACGCGATTATGTGATTATGTGTAATTCTAAAACTCGCTATCTAAGTCCTAGTAGAATCTTCCGTATTTTCATATGTTAGATTCTCAGAAGGATACTCAAAGTACTATCTTAAATTCCTTAAGGGGCTTTTCTATACAAATAGTAAGAACCTTGGATTCCAAAGTGCTATTTCAAAACGACTATTTGATTCAAAGTTACAAGGATCCCTTAGTGGTCTATTTAAGAGATCATACGACGGTCTAGTTAAGGAGATCATATGTTGATCTAGTTAAAAGCATTGTTCGTTGATCTAGTTAAAAAGATCCTTTGGTGGTCTAGTCAAGTCATTACATGTTTGTTCGATTGATTTTTTTCCCTACGCATTATGAAATGAACTGTGCGGACTGTGCAAGGAATTACGTAATTATGGATGCATGCATAATTATGGAATTCAGTGCACAGAAACCACAGCAAGTTTTGTCATGTGTTAAGACCTATAGTGATAAGAATAACGAAACGGGAACAATGTAAAAAGGGCGGCATGGTGGATACGCCGCTGGTACTTCTTATATATAAGTGTTCCTTATTACATTGCGATCGTAGCGT
This sequence comes from Helianthus tuberosus, assembly GCA_030545235.1. Classification (NCBI taxonomy): domain Eukaryota; kingdom Viridiplantae; phylum Streptophyta; class Magnoliopsida; order Asterales; family Asteraceae; genus Helianthus; species Helianthus tuberosus. The sequence continues at coordinate 124,602,525 of CM060354.1, forward strand.
TATTTAAATTACTAGAAGTCCTAGACCTTGACCAATGTTATTTTGTCTTACACTCTCCGACTCTGATTTCGAGCACACACAAGTTTCCTATAATAGTCTTCCTAGGAAACATTCTCCTATCCGTTGTTCAAAGCTCCATGCTTTTGTTATGTAAGGCCCGCATTTGCGTCTAATAGAAATAATGGCCAAAACACACTAGAAACGTAAACTTTTTTTAAAAATGACCAAACTTTTCTCAATTTAAGAGGTAAAATACCAATAACATTAATGCACAATGTTAACAAAATTTTGGCATGACCCATCCGTAAGACGAGTGTATCCCTGTTTTAACCATCATCAACACGATAAAGTCTACAACCCATTCGACTAGACACGACTAAAAACCATGACATCAAGTGTTAAAAAGCGTAGCTAAAGACAAGGTTATGCAAAAACAAACATATTGACCCAAAACATTAATACGAAATAGCGGAAGCGCTTAATGGCCATAATGTGTGCGTATGCTCGCTCCAAATTGCCAAGTCGCCTAACTCGAGGATTTACCTACATTCATCATAAACAAATAAGTTAGTATTTCGTCACTAACACAAGTAATTTAATACACCGATTCGTTTCTAACACGATTCTACATCATTCCATTACATTACTAACCGTTAAACGGTTCATTACTTGCTTGCCTCATAATAAGGGTTAAATATACCTTTCATAACATACTCGCTAATAACGGATACTTGTATCGTTAACATATCTTTTATTCGATTTGTTCATGACAAACAATCACATTATTTACATTCTTACACTTACATTCCAATCCGAGAAGACGGATCGAGTAAACTTTCATTCGTTACATACTTAACCTTCCATACCCGGTTCGACTAGAAAGAACCGGATATGATGCATTATCTTTCGTAACTTATTCATTCCTCATAATCCGTTTATGACGGATCTTACTTTTACTTTCCAAACGACCATAGATTTCAATTCTTACAATCTTAACATAACGACACAATACGATTATGATTATTATACATATGACAACATCATAAAAAATATAAGTATGGTGTACACTACCGTACCTCGATCTTGTGAGTTTTCCGACTTCCTAGCGTTGGAACCTTCTTCTTTCACACCTATAACAACACGTTCATTCACTTATTTAGTTCAACTAAATTTCATTCATTCTTCTTCCAAATCACGCATATTATTCTTTTAAGCATTCCATCAAACACTTGGCGGGTTTCGCATTTTCGGGTCATTTACCCAACTAACTAAAACATGTATTTAACCTAGTTCTTTTATTTATTCAACAATAATCAAGCAAACCTCATTCCATATCAATTCATCTAGTGTTTATACATCATTAACATAATTATTCATCAATGATTCACATGCATGACACTACATATTCATCCTAATTCACATCTCAATTTCATAAAGTGGGTTTTTACTAGAATCTTTCAAATAACCTAGAATCAAACTTGATTCTTGTTCTAGAAGGTAATCCTAACTCAGATTTCTTACATTCAAACACAAGAATTCAAGATTGGGTTGAACCCTTCATTCAACAATTCATGATTTCAGAAAATTAAACTTTCCACTTTAGAAATTGAGGTTAGCTACTCGCATTTAGGGGTTCATGCATTAGATTTCTCCTTTGATTCAAGTTAAATTCCTGATTTTCTTGAAGTTAGGGTTTCACCCCTTTCCCTGCTCTCTTGTTCGATCGACCAAAACCCAGTTCTGTGTGTTTTCTTTTAAATTTTTATTTAATAGTTCAAACCTTTTAATTTATTACTTACACATTGAACCCTCCCACTTAGAAAGGGTGTTTAATTTAAGCTTTCCAATAAACTAACTACCAATTGTCATATTTCATTAACTATGTTAAATTCTTTGTTTATTTTCGCTTATTATTATACTAAACATTTTTGGGGTGTTACATGTTACAACAATGACAACACTTTGGCAATTAACAAATTCGCTAAGAATCCAAACGTGACCTATAGTTTTACTTGGGAAACGGAGGATTCATTCGAAAGCGAAACAATCACAATAGTCTTCACAGGTTTCCTCTAAAATTAAATTTCGGGACGAAATTTCCTAAAGTAGGGAAGACTGTGACACCTGTGTCACTACAACCATCATATAAATACAAATCCAATGAAATCTTGTATTTCATTCTTTGGATTTGTATAAATATGTGTATCATTTGCACATATCAATTCTTGTTCGATTTCGAGCTTTAAATCGCTTTCTGGAAGATTATACGCGAACTAATGCGTAAATATAATCAGTTTAACGCAAAAAACACCCTATAATAGTGATATAGGCTTAACATACCTTAAATAACCTTTACATAACATAGAAATAAGTTTTGGAGAGTTTGGTGTGTCGAAAACAAATTTATTCGATCACAGGGACTAATTGTGTCAAACTGCGAAACTATGCTGATTTGTATAGTAACGAACATTCCGAAACTTGATCATAAGCTAAACATACCTTAAAATTCCTTTTCATAGCTTAGAAATAGGCTTTGAGGGGTTCAGTATGCTAAAATAAACTTTTTGATCAAACAGGGACTAAAGGCGTCAAAAAGTGCATAAGTTTGCATTTACGCGCATATCTTACGTTCTGAACATCTCCGGACATCCAAAAAATTTTGTAATCATTAAAATATTTTATTTTAGTGAATGGATTGCAAAAATTTCATTCGTCGCGTAATTTGAATCGTTTTTCGCGTTCGTTCGAGTTTCGAGGTAATTAACCGTACGACCAAACGAACCGGCATCTGAGATAATTTCAAGCATGTTTCAAGTCCCCTATGCTTTAACATCCTTGTAGAGCCTTGAAAATGGGTTAACGGGGTTTAAACGCGTCGAAAATGGCTTAAACGAGCTGCAGGGACCATTTCTGCCAATTTTCAAAAGTTACTATCTCTGTGGAGGGGTGGCGTCATGCGACCCCAAAAAGGGTGGTGTCGTGGTGCGACACCACGGCTCTGTTTCGACAGAAATCTCATTTTTCAGCAACTAGATTGAACTTGGGGGTCTTTTATGCAACTTTCTCAATACTATGAACTAGTTTTGGACCTCCCCTTGTATTGTAAACCATGTTCCACAAGTGTATGGTGAGATTAGAGCTTTGAATCTTGTAAAAACACATGTCAAGATCTTAAGAACTCAAGACTTACTATAAATACCCACTTTATCTTCATTCTTTCCTCACAATTTGATCTCAATTTCTTCTCTAAGTTGAAGCACTCACTTGTGAAGCTTCATACCTGAGAATTTTGAGTTCAAATCTTCCTTGCTTGGACCTTTTGTAAGCTTCTTTCATGCTTTTTATGTATTTCAAGCATGAAAGTCAAACAGTGTTTGACTTTCTGCTTTGACCATGATTTGGTCAACACAAAGTTCGTTTGAACTTTGCAACGTGAGCGTAATCACGATGGTTATAGTCCCTTGTGACTATACCTACTGATTACCACGTCGATTAGTCGAAGTGACGAGTCAAAGTTTTGGTCAAAATACGTGTTTATGTGTATTTTGCATTTAAGCTATTTGCGGGTATCAAAACACTTTGTTTTGATATCAAAACCTGTTTTCTAACTTAGTTAAACATGTTTTAACATGTTTAACTCGTCAATTTTAGTCTAGTGCTTGTTTAGGGTCATAAAGTCAAGCGGTTTGAACCACCGCTTAGACTTTTGAACCCGACCCGTTTGGTCAATCATTAGGATTCGACCAAGCATATATTATGACCATAGTTGTATAGGGAATAACCTTCCAAGGTTATACCTTATGGTCACTTAGTTTAATTAGTTGTATGATAGGTAGTTTATATGCCTTAGGTAAATGACCAAAATGCCCTTTTCATGCATAATTGGTATTTAAGCATATGTAACTTAACTTTTGTCACTTAAACTGATTATGCAACATATTTAAACATGTTAGGGCATATAATACTTGTCATAGGACTAGTTAGGCGTCTCGAACGCGCATTCACGCAAACGATGCGTTAAAGTAGGATAGGTTCCGATTTAGAATTTAGGCTTGTTAAACCATATCACATGAGTTCCAATACTCATTTGGCTTACGAGACTTCATTCTACCCGATCTTCCGATTTAGATACCGATTGTTTAATATAGTGATGCCATACTAGGTGTGTCACACCCTGACTTTTGCGGAAGCGTATGATGTGTGACTGGTTTAATATCATTGCATTCAACCATAATAAACAACTATATGATCAAAACGATGTTCATCCATTCATAAAATTTAAAGTATTACAAACACCGGTTATTTAAGTTTTAAAACACAACCTTCGACTAAGTCACAAACCAACAAAAGTGGATGACATCTAAACTTGAAATCTACTGCTAGAAACAACACCCGCACCCAAGATCCAACCTGTTACCTGAAATACATGTAATTTTGGAAAACATCAACAAAAGTTGAGATAGTTCATGCGTTTGGTTTGAGAACTGAAAAAATTGTAAGCCTTTAAGAGACTCCTTTGAAAACAGGTATGAAAAGCATTTATGAACGTATCAAATTAATGTTTTACAAGGACATTAAAGCATGTGAGGACATAGGGAGCACTCAAAATGAGTAGACTTATACCCTCGTCGATTCCCTCGACTATGTCGAATTGCCCTTCGACTATGTCAATTTACCTTGACCATGTCAATTCACCTTGACTATTGTCGATTCACCTCGACCGGGACACCGAAGCACTCAAGTGGTCACAAGTACCATGAGTGGGGTTCGGCCGTACCCGTTAGATCTAACCTTCGTCCCTAATTAAGAATTAATGGCATTTCAAATTCAATCTATGCTCACATGATCTAATTAACTCATTTCATACCGTTTAGACATTCGTAACATGTATTCCACCCCCGAGAGTTATAAAACCGAAAACAGTTAAGAGAAAAGGGGACATGAACTCATAGTTTTGCGTTCTTCAATCCGACGTAACTCACGATGCTACTAGTGTGCACGACTACCTACAACGTACTATGGTCTATTAGACGAGCGGGTCGTTCCTTGACTTAGTATTAATTAGTGTCTTTGAGTTACGTTTCTTTGTGTCTTCAATATTATTCCAAGTTATAATTATTTATTAAAATAATCAATATTTTAACTTAAATTATATTCATTAAATTTTGGAATAATTGGTATAGCAATATATTTTAACTTAATACTTCCCAAGTATTTATACTTGTATTTTCTTCCCAATGATGGGGGCATCTTATACTTGTATATTTTTGCCATATATTTGGGGTCGTATTCCGGTGTGTATTTATAAGTACGAGAGTACATATCTTTATTGTATTTATTAAGTATTTTTATACTTAATTTCGTATTAATTATTCCGGAATATAAAAGTTCACTAATATATATTTCCAAAATATATCTTTCAACAAATATTACGTAGAAAAATTATTTATAAACTTTCCTTTGGCAAAATATTTGTATATAAGTTCCAAAAGTAATATATTTTCAAGTCCAACTTAGAAAATATATATAAACTTATCTTTCTCCAAAAACGATATATTTCATATTTAACTGAGAAAATATATCTTTCAACCAAAAATAATGTATTTCATGTTTGTTGAGAAAATATATAATTCTTTCAAAAATAATATATCTTCTAAAAATTTCCAGAAAAATATATATTTATACTTGCCAAAAATAATACATTTTTCTCTTGTCAAAAATATGATATATTCTTGTAGTAATTGTAAAAATCATATTTTTATTCACTCGGTGTCCAAAATATTATTTACCAAAATATACATATGAATATTATTTCCGGAGTATTTTGTAAGTTATATTCTCTAGTTCGGTTTCACCAATATTTTGTGTATAACTTGTATATTCATATTCTTGGAATTTTGGTAATATTTTGGATTGTAATTTTTGGGTATTTTGATGAGTTATATTATTTCATGTCCTAAAATAATATAACTAATACACAAAATATACAAATAATCACACACATGGTGACATCTAAATATATATTTTCCTAAATACATATTTAGTCATTTTTATTCATAAAAACCAACCTCCAATATTGATAAGTTTTGAACAAAAATTTATGGCAAACTTTATGTGAAAAACCATGGTTAAAATCTACTTACAAACACTTGTTTAAAAATATTTTTCTAAGTGTTTAAATTCTACAAAAAATTTGCCATAGTTTCCCCTTAAAAATGGAGGTTTCCATGCTTTTCAAAGCATATCATTTTCTTTTAAAATAATCATCAATCATCCACAACATACACAAGACTTAACATATGCTTTAAATACGCAATTTTCACTTTGACATGAACTTGAAATTTTATAAAAAGTTGTAGTAACTTAGTATGTTATTTAGTAGGTTAAGTTATCCTTAAAAACATAGTTTATAGTTTATAAAACTCATTCTTGAAGATTTTAGTTCTTCACAACTTGTATGAGGATTTTCTAAAAATATTTCTTCTTGTATTTTTCTTGTTAACAATATGTTTCTAGCTTTGATTTAACACTTAAAACATGTTTACTTCCTTTAAACACCATGACCATGTCAAATCTTGTAATAGTTTGTAGAAATAATCATCATGTACTAATACAAGTTTATTTTCAAGTTCATGATTTACATAAAGGATGATCATTACTAATTTCTCAAGATCTATCCTTACACTTGCTAGATCATGTGTTTAATCATCATCTAGCAAGGTTCTTATGATGATCAACATCATAAACACAAGATATCAACATTCAAGTATACTACATACACTTAAAACAACTTGATCTTCATGTTTTAGAGCTTTATGTTCAAGTTTATGCTTATGTTTCTTCATGATCTTTATGTTTAAGATCTTATATCATCTTTTAACCAACATAATATGAAGTAAAATGAGACCACAAGAGTCTTACTACTAGCACAAGGCTAGGGATGATCAAGAGAAGAAATGAGGTGGATAAAAGCACTAGAGAGAGGTCCTTCCAATTCCGTTGCTTGCAACCTTCCTAGATATGCTTCTTACATCATTGGATCATCTTAGAATGTATGTAAATGAATTGAAAGTGAGGGTATGAAGAGGGGGGTGTTGGGTCGTGAACTATGGAGATGTAGGAGGAGTAGTTTTGTTGAAGAAGATGATGAATGATATATGTATTATTTAAGTGGTTTTTATAAAATTCTAGTAGCATATGGCATCTTATGTTGGAATATACTCCAACAAAATCTTATAAAATATATAAAAGAAATCTCTTGTGGGGCCCATGTCTCCTAACCGGATATCAAAGGGTGGGGGGGGGGGGTAAAGTGTAACTTTTAATGGTTAGTTACTTGATTTAGTTGGGATGTAATGGAACTAGTTAGGTATTTTAGATGTTTAGTGTTTAGGAGATGTAATATGATGTTCGGTGACCATAACTAGCTTCGTAACATAAAAACAGTGCTTTTAGTAAAAATTTGATGTTTCGGGTAGTGTCCGGTTGTTCGTTTCGTTACTGTTCGTTAAAGTGCTAAATTGCGCAGTTTAGTGTGCTTTATGTTACCTTTTATGACAGTTTCGATTCCCGACACTTAGGAAAGCATTCAGGACCATTAAATCATAATTCTGCATTATATTTAATTATTAAAAGCTGGATTTTTGCTGAATTTATTTATTTTCTGCAGAATTTTGCAGTTGTAGTGTGTTTCTGGCACTTTTCGGTACCTATGTCATTAATAAGAAGGCAGTTTTGTAATCCCTACTTTCCTACACACTATACTAGTGTAACACTTGGTCCTGGGTCTTATACTGTGTCTTATCCTCATGTCTGTCTAAGTACTGAACTCCCGCCAGTACCTCTAGTTTATCTGACAACTGTGCTTACTCTACTCTGTGCATTCATAGATCAATATTGGGTTGCATGCAGTAATGACAAAAGTCTTGCAACACGAAATTCCATTGTATGTATATAACAAAAATCAGAAATTCATTCGTCTTATAAACTAGATCATGCACGGTCATTAAAGCACATATTACCGTCTAGTTATTGTACGGAATGTACGGAAAAGTGCCAGTTGTCACAAGGTGCCACTTGATTCCTTGATTTTCGAGCTTTGTTAGGACACTTAACCGAGGATACTTACAATCTCAAGTGAGTACATAGTCCCCTATTTTACTGTTTTCAAATGTTTTGGGGTGATACATATGTGCGATACGTTATTTTCATGATTTATGCTATATGATTACACATGCATAGTACCATCTTTTGACGAATTGAACTATTATCCATGATTTAAACACTGATTTCCAAAGTTTGTTAGAACTATTTGTTCATTTATACTGTTATTTATACATTCATTAACAATGATCAAGCCGATTGGTAGTACGATATAGCGCTATAGGACTAGACACCCCATTCTTGTTGTATGGAATGTCAGAAAGCAAATTTTAACCAAATAGAATTTGCCTTTGTGGTATTTCTATAGTCTCTAAAGTGTAGTTTGATGTACTAAGGTTTGAATGTATTGCTAAATCGCGATTTATGGTATATTTCGATATACTACCAACATGATACTGTTTGCTAAAGCAAAATTTGATATGCTATTGTTTACTAAAGAATAATTTGATATACTACCAAACCACGATTTAGGTATGTTCTGGCATACTACCAACGTGATATTATTTACTAAAGTATAGTTGATATACTACCGGCTTTGTTATTTCTAAAGTATATTTTAATATACTTCCAAAGCATAATTGATGTACTATTTTCAAATCCAAAGCATAAGTTGATATGTTATTTACAAAACCAAAGTATAATGTATTATACTACCGATGTTTATCATTCTTAAACCAAAGTATACTTGTGATATACTACCGAATCTATTATTTCCGAAACTAAAGTATATTCTAATATACTATCTATTTAACTATTTCACAACTAAAGTATATTTAGATATACTACTCAACCGTTTATCTCGAAACCAAAGTATATTTTCGTATATACTATAAACATTTTACTAAAACGACGCATTTTAGAAACAAGACTTTTACAAGGATTCATGGCTATTTTTGAAAACATAAAACCTTTTTCTTGTGTTATCCAAAGCCATGAATCTAATTCACAAATCCTATGTTACTCACAGGCATTTTTATGTTGACGTACCTATTTTCACATATGTTTCAGGTGCTGCTATGTGATGATTGTTGATGCGTGCTACACATAGGATGGACTTGTGCCTTAGCGACTTTAAATTTTGAGATACAATTATTTGTATTTATCTGATTTGTAATAAAACAATGAGTTCTATAATTCAATAAAAAGAAACTATTTAATCCATGGTTGCGAAACAATGATTCTGTTACGACACTCCTTGACGTTTCCGCCACGATTTATTGTTTTACGTGGTCGGAGTGTGACAACACTTACAATTAAGATTTACAGGATTAAATAGGGAAAATAAACTTGCATCTAAGGATAAGGGGAAAACAACTTACCCACTAACCTATTACTTTGACTCAACAAACAAACTAACCCATGAGCCATTAAATTAGTAATGGTGACCCATTCTAACCCATTACTGACGCGTTGATACGAATCCATAGCTCTGACCCCGACAACCCGACTTTAATCCTACCTATCAAGATTAACACAACATTTAACCCCTTAATCTTGATCTCGGTTATTGCTACTTGCTCCTTTCTTGCTTGCGTTCGTTCTTGCTTTTCTTCCTATAGTTCTTGTTAAACTTTTTGCTTTCTTGCTTTATTCAAATATCTCTTGCTTGCTTTGAATCTTCTTGTTTGCTAATCTAGTTCTTTCTCTTACTCTTCCATTCTTGCTATCTTTTCTTGCATCTTGATATTCTTGTTTTAATCGGTTCACAATACAGATCCCACTCGAATTTTGCTCTTGCTCTTGTGGTTCTCTTGCTCATCCGTTTTTTTTTTTTTGGCATCCCCATACCACATCCTCTTGGTATTATGTTTTCATCAATTCATCCCACTAGTACACCACTTACCGATCACCACTTAAAAAACAGTCGATACCTTCTTTGATCGTTGCCTTCTAGATCTTCTCAATTGCTTATGGTGCAGCTGCTTGCTGATCTCCTTCTTATTGTTTCTCTTGTATTCAGGGATCAAGATCGAGAGGTGTGTGGTTGCTTGCTTTTTTTACCTGCTTGCTTACTTGCTTGATTTAATCTTTTATTCTTATCTTGCACTTGCATGCTATCTTTTATCATCCTCTCGGTATTTTGTTTTCGCCGATTCATCCCACTGGTACGCCTCTTACCGATCACCACTTAAAAAAACAGTCGATACCTTCTTTGAGCGTTGACTTCTAGATCTTCTCAATTGCTTATTATGTTGCTGCTTGCTGATCTCCTTCTTATTGTTTCTCTGGTATTAAGGGATCAAGACTGAGAGGTGTGTGGTTGCTTGCTTCTTTCACCTGCTTACTTGCTTGATTTAATCTTTTATTCTTCATTTGTGCTTGCATGCTATCTTTCATTTTCCATGAAGACCAGTAGCCACCTTCTTGTTATTGCTTTGATCTTATTAGTTGTCACCTGCTAGCTTATTTACTTTAATCGTTGATATTCTAGGAATGTCTTGTTCACGTGTGTTAAGCTTTCAAGAACAATACAAAATCTACTTTGTCACGAACTAAAGTGTGGAATCCATTAGTAAGTGTGTGAATATGGCTCAAACAGGTAAATAAACGTTGTAGATTAATCAAACAAAATTTAGGCGGCACTTCGTTTCACCTAGACTCCTTTCTCAAGCTAGCACTCTAAGATTATGACATTCACACGCATCACATTTCTATTTATAGACAAACTAACCTCATGCGCTCACTACTTAACGCATCACGCATCAGACTCATGAATTGTGCATCGCTTCATGTGCCCCTATCGTATCATATCAAACACAAAAACTCAAAATGATTAACGGAAGTTCTGCTATACATTACAATTGACATAAAATAAAAGATGTAGGCACTAGACATTATGCACCAACAGACTCCCCTTGGATGATGTCGTAGTCTTATCTTTTGTTTGGTCTTCAATCAATATGTAAGAATTTCTTCTGGTATTCCCTTCTTATCTCTTCAAAACTCTGCTTCACTTTTTTATCAGTTTTCTGCGGCCCACTGAACTTGTACGTTGATATCTAAACACTCTCTCTTCTTATCCACTTTCTCCTTCAACTTCTTCTGTTTCTTATCTTCTTTCTCTTCCAATCTTATCCAACTTGTTGTTCACATTCTCCTTGAATGAATTTCATATGCAAATCAAATTCTGACAACACGTTGATACTGTAATGTTATATCAATATCTCTCGCATCAAAGTATATCTGGTTGAAAAATTAAATTTCAGTATCTTTCTGATGTGTGCAAAATGTAACATATAAATTACATCAAATGAGACATAAAACTAACCCCTTTTAGTACTAATGTTGGAAAAAGTGTGTTTTTGTCTTCCTTTTGAATTTACAAGACCAAATGAGCTTAAACGAACAAAAGGAACAAATATACAGCCTAAACTAACATAAATACAAAAAAAAGGAATAAATGTGACATGCCCGACCCCTCGGCAGCATCCCCAAAGCAATAAAAAGACAACAGAAGAATGACCAGGGGGACGTGCCCAGCCGGACATAGGGGCATGGTCAGGAGCCTGCAGAAAAGACAAACCTGCAGAAGCTTCTACGCCCACCACGGGGGCGTGCCAAGCTCAACACGGGGTGTGGTCAATGCAAAGATACGCAGAATCTTGCAAAATCTTGATAGTACAGATACGATTCTGACCACGGGGCCGTGACCACTGGACATGGGGCCATGTGGGACCCTCTGCTGACAACTGCATTTAATGAAGGAAGAGAAAAGGCTGGCCACGTGTGACATTTGTGCCATTACGATCATCATACAATTACGAATCCAATAAAATCTTGTATTTCATTCTCGGGATTTGTACAAATACATATGACAAGTACACATATCAAAAATCGTATGATTCTGAACTCTCGAGAAGCTTTTCTGGAAGTTTTACGTAAACTCTTACGCAAATGTAATCAGTATAACGAAACGTACACTCCGGAATAGTGACATAAGCTTAACATACCTTAAATAACCTTTACATAACTTAGAAATAAGTTTTGAAGGGTTTGGTATGGCGAAAACAAGTTTATTCGATCACAGGGACTATATGCAACAAACTGCAAAAGTCTGCCAATTCGTATAGCAACGAACACTCCGGAACAAGATCATAAGCTAAACATACCCTAAATACCCTTAACATAGCTTAGAAATAGGCTTTGAGGGGTTCGGTGTGAGAAAATATGCTTATTTGATCAACAGGGACTAAAAGCGTCAAAAACTGCGAAAGTTTGCATAAACATGCATATCTCGCGTTCTGACCATATCCGGACATTCAAAAATTTTTTGTAATCACTAAAATATTTTATTTTTGTGATAGGAATGCAAAAATACTGTTCGTCGCGCAATTTGGATCGTTTTCGTGTTAGTTCGAGTTTCGTCGTAATCAACCGAACAACACGACCGTACGACCAAACAAACCGACATTCGTGATGTTTCCGAGCATATTTCAAGTCCCCTATGCTTTAACATCCTTGTAGAGCCTTGAAATTGGGTTAACGGGGGTTAAACGCGTCGAAAATGAACTTAGAAGTGTGCAGGGACCTGTTCTGCCATTTCTGAAAGTCTGACCTATGCCCTCGCGTCCGGCGACAGCAGAAGGCCTATGCCATTGTGCGACGCGACGCCCTCATCTGGGCAGAATTCTTGTTTCAGCAAAAACAGCAGCCTGCACTTGTTTTGTATAGTTGTTTTCAAGACTTGTTCCCAATTTAAGTGTTTTCCAAGCCTTCTAATTTGGTCCACACACTTGTATGGATGAGATTATGCCTTGCTAATCACACAATACACATGTCAAGATTTCATGGCATCTCTACAACTATAAATAGCAAGGCATTCATCCTCCATCATTGCTCATTTCCTCATTCTTCTTCTCTTGAACTCTAAGTGGAGGCTACCATCTTTTGGAGGCCACCTACCTGAGTTCTTCTAGTCATTTTCCAGCCTTAAAACATTTTGTAAGTGTTATTTCATGGTTAGTTCTTTTATTTTCAGCAATTACAAGCTGAAAGTCAAACAGTTTGACTACCGCTTGACTTTCGATTTTGACCATGAATTGGTCAAATCAAAGTTCAATTGAACTTTGCAACGTGATCGTAATCACGATGGTTATAATCCCTTGCGATTATATCTACTGATTACCACGTTGGTTAGTCGAAGTGACGAGTCAAAGTTTCGGTCAAAATGCACGATTATGTGCATTTTGCGACGAAACTATTTTCGGGTATCAAAACACTTTGTTTTGATATCAAATCAGTTTTCTAACTTAGTTAAACGTGTTTAACTAGTCACTTTTAGTTTAGTGTTTGTTTAGGGTCGTAAGTCAAGCGGTCTAAACAACCGCTTAGACTTTCGAACCCGACCCGTTTGGTCGATCATTAGGATCCGACCAAACATATTTTGTGACCATAGTTGTATAGGGAATAACCTTCCGAGGTTATACCTTATGGTCACTTAGTTTAATTAGTTGTATGATATGTAGTTTATATGCCTTCGGAAAATGACCAAAATGCCCTTTTTGCGCATATGTAATCCCTTGCGATTATATCTACTGATTAAGCATATGTAACCAAAATTTTGACACTTAAACTGATTATGCAACATAATTAAACATGTTTAGGCATATAACACTAGTCATAGGACTAGTTAGGCCATCCGAACGCGCATTTGCGCAAATGACGCGTTAAAGTAGCGTAAACTACCTTAACGGGTCATAAGCACTTAGGATAAGGTTCCAAATCAGAATGTAGGCTTCGTTAAACCATTTCATATGAGTTCCAACACTCATTTGGCTTGCAAGACCTCATTCTATTCGATCTCCCGATTTAGGCCTCGATTATTAACATAGTGATCCGATACTAGGTGCCACTTGATTCGTTGATTTCCTGAGCTTTGTTAGGACACTTAATCAAGGATACTTACAATCTCAAGTGAGTACATAGCACCCCTCTTTTATGCTTTCAATTGTTTTGGGGTGACTCATATGTGCTAAATGTTTTTCATGTTTTCAAAACAATGATTATGGTTTATATAACACACAATGATTTCAATAATGTGAACGAACTTGTTGGGGCATTAGTCGATAGACATTCGAATGATATTCATTAACAATGATCAAGCCGACCAGTAGTATGTTATGGTACCAAAGGATCTGACAAATCCCGTTATCGGACTATCCCTTTGGTGGGTAATGTGGCTAACGACAGAAATTGTTATCCGATTAACAAATCATGTGTTGGTTTGTTAATCTTGTTAAAGAGGTCTTTCAGGGCCTAGTTAAAGATACCCCATGGGTGGTATATCGAGTCATACAGGTTTGAATGTATTCTTTAAAGAACGACCAAAAGTTGTATTTCACAACTAAAACATGGACGATTTGAACGATTGAACGATTGAACGATTTGGACAAATGTTTTCAAACGATGTCACACAACGAGGTTTACTTAAAGATATAAACCATACAACGTTTACTTTCAAAGACGATTTACTACTTGGTTTTACAAAGACAAATGTTTTCAGTCAAGATTCATGGCTACAATGGTTTTGGTTTTACTTATATCAACTTGTAAAGTTGATAAAACATATTGCAATATCAAACACTTTTGATTTCAAGATACATACTCAACAACTCTTATAGTTGGACGAGGTATTGCAATATGGATTCAAAGCCATGAATTTGACATACAAAACCTATGTACTCGCCGGCATTTTTATGCTGACTGTTTTCACATATGTTTCAGGTTCTTTGATGTGATGATTGTTGATTGCTTGCTACACATAGTAAAATAGAAATAAAGAAAGTAAAATATTTAAAAGAAACAATAGACAAGATAGAATCACTTGGTTCCGACTCCTTTTTACGTATCCTTTGATGATTTTCGCACTTTGAACCTTTTAGGAGACTATCTTAGTTATAGTGGCATGTCCCTTTTTTGGAGACAACGCTACCCTCGGCCATATTGGTCTGAGTCGGCAGGGATACAGTCCCGCACGGCCAGTTGATCCGGGATCTCGGGTTTCGTAAACAAGTGTCAACTAGCGTGACAGTTCGTTGATTCATTGTGTGAAGCTTAGATTTTCGTCAAATGGTTAGTTTTCACGAACACCCTATGGTTGTTTAATAGTTTAAACTAATGCAAATGGGTCACTGGGCGGGATTTTATCGGTTTTAATTTGTACACGCCTCCCTTAATAATCAATATGTGATATTAATAGATTAAATAAAATATAATTACCTATATATTAAAATTACAATGGAATGAACAGTAACATGGCTAACAGATAAGCAAATGGTATCAGGTATTGGTACCGGTACCAAATTTATCAAACTGGTGTATTTTCGGTACCAGTTCGGCACCGGTGTTCACCGGTTTTTACCCTCAAATACCGGTTTCGTACCAGTACCGACCGGTACCGAACCATACCAGGTATATTCGGTACCGGTACCCACTTTTTGGGATTTTGGTAACGGTATTTTCGGTACCGGTTGGTACCGAGCTCATCAAATCCTTTATCAACGCAATAATGCAAGTAATTGCACTGTTTAGATTACTTTTCATACACACAGTAAGTAAACTGTATTTCGTTTGAATGGGGTTTTATATACATAACTTATTTTGCTTTCTTTTTTGTCTTTTCCTGTAATTAATGAATTGTAGCATGTAAAATTAACTTGGTATTTAGAATATTGATGAGCAAATCGTATAAATCCTGTAATCAAACCGGTATCGTATCGGTACCAAATTTACTGTACCAAATCATTTTCGGTTCCAATTTGTACCCACCTTTTGGCGTTTTCAGAATCGTTACTTTCGGTTCAACACCGGTCTAGCACCATACCTATATTTATTGATTTTTACCTTCAAATACCATACCGTATTGTACCGAGCATTTTCGGTGACGGTACTAATTTCGATGACTTTCCGGATCGGTACTTTCGGTGCCGTTACCGGTAACGAGCTCATCCATATTTTAACGTGTTAGCACCGTAATAACTGAACCGAAAACAACCGAATTTCCAACGTGTAGGACGTGTGAGTCCTATTATTATATATTAGGTTATTTAAAATCGCTTTTTTTTGGACGGAGTGACTATCCTTACCACGTCATTTTTATTTATGTTTTGATATTCGGTATCTGCTTGCCGTTGCTGACATGCCTTTTGTAGTCATTGGGTCCCCGCCGCAACGTGCGGGCGGAAAATCAACTAGTTCTATTTAAAACTAAAAATTTTACACCGATATACCAACATACCCATCCTTCTTCCTCACAAATATGATAGTTCCCGTATCCAACAACTTTTGAAGTTGTTTCATCAATTCTTGCATTTCTGTTAAGACTACTCATCAATCGATTATGAATTCAACTTGTCAATTCGTTGTATGTCTTATGTAAACATCTCTGGATAATTGGTGACTATCGGGACATTGTCTATTTTTTTTCTTGTGGAGTGAGCATAGTGTAAGCCATATATGCAACACATCCCTTCTTCAACCTTCATTGCCTTTAATCATAGAGATGGTATTTATCAGTTTCTTGGTCAACCGCCAAAAATAGTAATCAACTATTTAGTTCTGTCATTTTCTTATCACAAATAAATTTTGCTTGATTTGTTAACCAGTCTATTCCTAGAATGTCAAATCCTCCAATAGTCATTTGTAATTGTTCTATACGCTAATCGTAATCATTCAACTAAATGGTGCGCCAAATGTAGTAAACTAATATTAACGAGTCAAATAATCTTTATTGGGTAACGAAACATGAAGAGTCGATACATTTTAACTGAGCTTGTAAGTAATAACATCAAGCTGTGTATTAATCTGCAGGGCATGTTTAATTAAGTTGTTCATAAATTGCATGGCAGTTTATTTAAAAGTTCTATACATGGATTTTATAATTTGTGCAGCATCACCAGAGTTAAAAAAAAATAAAAAATAAAAAAAAAAAGACTAGAGCATTTGCAATGATAATAACTAGGCTCAAACTAGCAACCAACTGCAACACAGGAATACACTAATAGCGATTTTACGCCACCAATAGCAGGAACAATTCTTGGACCAAATTTGGAATTAAAATCAACAAAAATACTTGACCATATAGTTGAGTTGAACAAATGAAGAATACATTCATAAACATTCAAATTAATGCAAACAACAACATCAAGAAAAAAAAATTATCAGATAACCACATCACACTACAAATAGTATACCTACACGAATCACAAGAAAAACTGCATGAAAATCGCCCAAGCCCTAACTGAACCACACAAATTAATATCATAAAAACTCAGCGGCACTGCAACTCGCGTATGGTGATTCTTTGTAGACGGTCCATTGTTAGTTTCGTTTGGTGATTCGTAATATAATTAAGATCATTGAAGGTTTTTGTTTGTTTATGTAAATTGGATTACAGTTCGAAATTTTGGTCTTGTAATACCTGTTGATCATATGCAGATGTGTCTATAGTTGAAGAGGGCTTAGTGTTACTGACAGAGGGTGTGTCTGCTCTTCCAGCATTTTGGGTTTTACATGCAGGTGGTACCCAGAGTAGGTTGTGAATTGTTATTGTGCAGATTTCTTGGTCATGTCCTTTCCGCCTTTGCAAGCTTATCTTCGCTCCTGAGGTTTGTAACTGTCATACAAAATTCAAAAGGTTAACTTCGGAAGCATTAGGCAAAGAATTCAAAATAATTTGAGTCTTTTAACAGATCGAGATAATTAATTCTATTTTAATTTACCATGTTCATTGAATCTTTGAAGATGGATACAGAATCTGTCTTTGCCTGAAACCCACGCAGATGACTTCAGTCTGGTACATTTGTAAACATAACCTATTATTGATCATACATGAATGAAACAGATGTCCGGAAACTTGTGCAGACATACGGAGTTCCATTTAAAAGGAAACAACACTTTTATATGCGTACAATATTTGTGTTTTCTAAACTGCATTATCAACCTCAACTGAACTGTTCCCAACAACCTTTTGGATACTAA
Organism: Helianthus tuberosus; assembly: GCA_030545235.1. Lineage (NCBI taxonomy): Eukaryota > Viridiplantae > Streptophyta > Magnoliopsida > Asterales > Asteraceae > Helianthus > Helianthus tuberosus. The sequence continues at coordinate 124,620,666 of CM060354.1, forward strand.
TTTCATCCATCTTCCTCCTGATATTCACAGCTTTGTCCCACTTATTATCTTGGGAATATATGTTCGATAACAGCACATAATTTCCATCATCTTGAGCTTCTAGTGAACGTATTTCACTCGTAGCTTCTTCAGTCAATTCAACATTTTTATAGATCTTACACGCGCCAAGAACTGTTCTCCAAATTCTTGCATCTGGTTTAAAGGGCATGTTTCTGATAACATTTCTGGCTGCATTTAGACGCCCTGCTCGACACAGGATATCAACCATGCAACCATAGTGTTCGACTTCTGGTTCTAGTCCATATGCATCACTCATCGAGTTGAAGTATTTCCACCCCTCGTTAACTAAACCAGTGTGACTACACGCACTCAAAACACCTATGAAAGTAATGCTATTGGGCTTAACTCCTTCAGATATCATAGCGTGGAAATGATCAAGCGCTACATCACCATATCCATGGTTCGCCAGCCCCGTTATCATCGCACTCCATAAAAACACATCCTTGTCTTTCAACCCATTAAAAACCTTTAATGCGTTGTCAATATCCCCACACTTTGCATACATGTTGACCAAAGAGGTCCCAAGCTTTACGTCTATTTCAATCCGGTTTCTCTCTATGTACCTGTGAACCATCTTGCCCATACCTAAAGCACCTAAATCTCCACACGCGGACAACACACTGACAATGGTGATGTTATCCGGAAAAATCTTAGCCGACCGCATCTCATTAAAGAGCCTTATGGCCTCATTAGACATGCCCACACCGCCAAGTGACGTATAACCATGAATCATAGTATTCCACGAAACCAAATCTCTTCGAGACATTTCATCAAACAGTTTTCGCGCTAAACCCAATTCCCCAATCCTCACATACTCCGCCAACAATACATTATACGAAACCAAGTCTCGTTGAGGCATATCATCAAACACCTTGCGTGCAAACTCCACCCACCCGAATTTCACATACATTTCAGTAAGACCAGTCTGGACAAACAAATCACAACCAAACCCAAGTTTCAGCACCTGGGTATGCACAGTTTGACCATTCCGAACAAAACCCGTCCGCCCACACGCTTGAACAACAAGGGACAAGCTGAAACTATCTATAAAAAGATGATCTTGGCGACACAATTGGAGAAACAATGACAGACACTCATTATAATTGTGTGAATTCAAGTGGGCTCTGATCATGGTGTTATAAAGAAACGTGTCTGGGCTTGGCATTTCGTCGAACAGGTGGTATGCATAACGCAAATTGTCGAAAGAATTGAACGAGAGTTTGCTAAGAAGCTTGGTTATGATGAAGTTGTTGGAGTGTAGTGATGATTTTAGGAGATATGCGTGGATGTGATTAATGTGTGGAAGTTGTTTTGAGTCGTGAATCAAGAATGTGAGTTTTTGTTCAATTGGATTGACTGGATAGGGCGGAAGTATTGATCTTATACGCATTGTTTCATGTTTAGGTTGTGTTCCAGATTTGGAAAGAAAGGAGAGAGCTAATAATGATGAATGTTAGTAAGGAGTATGCGTAATGGATGAATTGTGTCATAAAATATGTAATAAATAAAGTAAACGCCTACAAGCTAAAAATATGTGAAAATATGAAGAGGACGAAAATGGTCATTACCAATATCATTTTCCAAAATAGCCAGCCCATGCGTCATTGAAACAGGGCATCACCCCTCTTATGTGTCCTTTCTTAAATGGACACGTCTATGGATCCAGCCAAACTTATGTGAAACATGTGAGACCCTACTGATTGAAAGACATCTTGGAAAGTAACATGAGGACCCACCATCTACCACCCCACCCTAGCCCCTACACCCCATGCTCACACTCTTGTGAATTTACATAAAAACAACAAATCTCCATGGATGAAGCAGCAACTTCTTCATCTTTCACACTCACACACATCTGTAACACAGAGACACAAAGAGAGAAACGGAGAAGGCAGCGATGGAGGGTGGCAGGTCGACGAACCACGACGGTGGCATGACGGATCTCCACTACCATGAACGAACACCATGTTTTCCGGTCGCCATTGTGTCCATCCGTTCAGGTTTCCGGGAAAACGATCCACAAATCTCCACCCCCAAATCCCAACCGCCGCCATGGTTGGCGGTGAGGAGCTGGAGGCGTCTGCAACTCGCCAGAGATGGAGCCGGAGGCGTCTGCAACTCGCCAGAGATGACTGCAACATTCAGACGCATCCCGGTACGAGACACGGACGCATGGGATGGTGGGATGAGTCACGGACGCATGGGATGATGGGTTGAGACACCTGTCACTTCTGCATTGACGGACGCATGAATGAGCCCTGCAGACGCAAAAGGTGTCTCGTAATCGGTGATGCGCTTCTCCACATACGCATGAGATGGCCATTTTCGTAAGTCAACAGTATTCCTGGCCATTTTCGTAAATTTCTCAAATATTAATGGTTTGGATTGGTTAATTTTGGTTAAACAAGGGTAAAAAAAAACATAAACGGTTTTTAGTTAATTTAGTTTTTGGTTGATTTCGGTTCGATTTCGTCTGTTTTCGGTTTTGTTTCGTCTCAAAGGGATAAAGGGAGGAAGGTAGTGGTATGTTTTCGATTCGGTTCGCTTTCGTCTATTTTCGGTTAGGTTTCGTCTAGCTTTTCTCCTGCCCCGACTCCGCCACCGCAATAGTCGGTTACTATGTCAACAAATTTTGTTACAAAAAAGAATGGTAGGAAAATTAGTAACGGGGTTATACTTGAGACATATGAAAAGAGTATGAAACACCATCTCCACTAGCTCGAACTTGGTGGTTCCGCCCAACATAATCAGATAGCGTAGGATTACTTAGGATTACTTTTCTATGGTTGATAAAATGTTGGGAATGGATTTTTTTTTAGAAGATGTTGATGTTATTGATGTAAAGGATGAGGAAGACAACAAGGAGATAAAACCATTTTTTTCATCTTTAGAGTAAATTACAAGTTTTATCCTTTATCTATATATCATTTTTTAGGTGGTGTTCTTTGGCACAAAAGTTGACGAGTTTTGTACTTAGTGTTTCAAAATCATGCACGGTTTGTCCTTTGAGCCTAATCCAGTTAAATCACATTACACAAGGGTAATTTGGTCCTTTAATCTCTCTCTTTCTCTCTCTCTATCTCTCAAAATTCACCCACCACCGCCACCCCACAACCTTCACCGCCACCACCCCCACCTACCGACCACCACCAATTCCACCATCCCCAAATCACCTACCACCATCCCTTCTGTCAACACCGTCACCACAACCCAAATCACCACCACACCCACCATCACCATTGCAATCACCACAACCCACCATCACCACCGCACCCACCACCCCATTGCAACAACCATCCCATCGCAACCACCACCCCCATCACAGGACCAGATACAAAATAGATGTTCCATGCTTGAACACATATAATCTCAGCCTCTGCTTCTCTAAGCTCGCATAACCATAATATAACATCAAGTGTGAAAAGGATGGAGTGGCAAAGTAGAAAAGAACGTCGCTTTCTTCTTCGTCCAGCAGTCGAGGCTTCTCTGTTCCTAGTTTCCAGAATTGCATCATTTTTCGGTAACCGGAGTAGACTGTCGACAAACCCTACCCCTAACCCCACCGCCACCGCACCTGAAATGTCGCCCACCATCATCTCACAACCCCCACCGCTAAAACCCTAACCACCACCGAACCTAAAACCCCACCCTCCATGTTGTAGATATGTGAAGAGAGAGAGAGAGAGAGAGGGTTTTGAGTTTATATATTTTTAATTTTTTTAGTTAAGATTTTTTTTAATTAAATGGATAAAATCACAAAAGTACCCTCATCTACCTACTAACATTACAAAAAAAAAATACCCTTATTTAACTGAAAATTTTAATCAGGTTAGGCTCAAAGGACAAACCGTGCCAGATTTTAAAACATTAGGTACAGAACTTATCAACTTTTGCGTCAAATGACACCGCCTGAAAATGATATATAGATAAAGGACAAAACTTGTAATTTACTCTTATCTTTATTTAGCACTTAATTTGTAAATGATAAGGTAAATTAGTTAGAGAGTAAATTATATTCTTCGTATTATGTTATACAAACTTTCAGCGATTGTCCGTAGCCTAAAAAATAAAGACCAATTTCTGACATTTTGTAAGCAAAGGATAACCGTTGAAAATTGATATAAACATAAAGGATGAAAAAAATGTAATTTACTCTTAGTTAAAAGGGTAATAGATTAACAAAAACAAAGAAATATAGAAAAACATCATTTTGGTATAAAGTTTTCAAAACACCCATTTTGGTAAATATTTTTCCCACCTAACACATTTTTGGAAAAAAAAAAAAAAAAAAACTCAACTAATTATTGTTGAAGAAACGAATCCAAGCCACGAAAGGGTTAAGCCAGCTGGACGTCTTCAAGGAAACTAAACGAAATCCAAAGAAGGTGATCTGCAAAACATTAAACACCGTTAGGCTTGCCACATGTTTGAATTCCTCCCTTTGACCTACCTTCGATGTGAGAATAAGTGTTGGTTTTGATCGAAGTAAGATTTAATAAAAGTAGCAAAGAGGACATACATGGAGAATGTAGATCTCACTTCTATTTATAGTAGATCTTGTTAGCTATCCCTTTCATCGAGGTGGTGTGGTCCCTACAACAGTAACCGTTTGGGTGATGTTAGCCAGGCTTCTACTAGTGGAAATCATTCCATGGCCAAAGTGGGCATGAGTGTGATGACATCATCTTATCCTGACTGGTAGATATAAATCCTTTACCCAATGTGTGTGAGGGAGGTAATTTGGTGTTCACCAGACCACAAAATAAGAGAAGGCGTGGTACTTCTTTGCGGATGCTTCCATTGATCTATTGCAATGTGTATGTGGTCCTGGAACCTTTTGGTGAATCTGTTATAATCCTTTACAAGCCCCGCAGTCTACATGTGCATGCGCCTATTGCGTGCGCGGGCTTAGACTTGATACATGAGAGGGTATGCAAAAGAAGAAAATAGATACGCCATGTTGACATTCATTACATGCGAATTTAAATGGCAAGTATTGGGAATAAATGGTTGGGACGTCGTCATATGTCGCAACCCCCGTTCCCTAATTACCCGGGAACGTAGGATTGATTGGTCATGAACGTAGACTCGACGCGTGTTTGACACGTGGCAGCACCGGGCTCCGCCACTTTGCCCATCGCTCGCGCCCCGCCAGAGACCATTAAATTTTGTTTTTAATTAATTTTAATAAAAATAAAGGTATTCGGGGCATGTTCTCGTATACGGGGTGTATTTTAGGACTTATTGGGATATTTTAATTATTTTTAGGGTGTCGGAATTATTTTGGAGGGTTGTTATATCCTCCCCACCTTGCTTTAGAGCTCGTCCTCGAGGTCTACTGGAACAGGTGTGGATATTTCCTCTGCATCTCGGATTCAAATTCCCAAGTGTGTTCTGGTCCTCTCTTGGAATTCCATTTTACTTTGACCAGAACTAATCTCTTGTGTTTGAGATTTTTGATCTTTCTGTCTTCAATCTGTAGAGGTCTTTCTACAAATTTAAGTTTCTCGTTTACCTCTATATCCTTAAGAGGTACTAACAGTGATTCATCGGCTACGCACTTTTTGAGATTGCATATATGAAATACATCATGTATTCCTGGCATTTCCTCTGGTAGTTTTAGCTAATAGGCTACATGTCCTATTCTTTTAATAATTTCAAAAGGTCCAACATACCTGGGGCTTATCTTTCCCCTTTTGATGAATCTTACCACTCCTTTCCAAAGAGAGACTTTTAATAACACTTTGTCTCCTACTTGAAATTCCAATGGTTTTCGCATGTTATCAGCGTAACTCTTCTGTCGATCGCGTGCTGCTTTCAGTCATTCCTTGACTTGAATGATCTTGTCGGTTGTTTCTTGTACTATTTTTGGTCCAGATAATTGCTTTTCTCCAATTTCAGCCCAACAAACTGGAGTTCGGCACTTTTGTCCATAAAGTGCTTCGAATTGTGCAACATTGATACTTGTGTGATAGTTGTTATTATAAGAAAATTCTATTAATGGTAAGTGATCGTCCCAATTACCTCCGAAATCAATTACACAAGCTCTAAGCATATCCTCCATAGTCTGAATTGTCCTTTCGCTTTGTCCGTCCGTTTGAGGATGATAAGCTGTGCTTAGATTCAATTTGGTTCCCATTGCTTTTTGAAAACTTGTCCAAAAATGAGAGGTAAAACGGTTATCCCTATCAGAAACAACTGATAAAGGAATTCCATGTAATGAAACTATTTCATTTACATATAACTTAGCTAATTGTTCCATACTGAAAGTTTCCTTCGTTGGTAGGAAATAGGCTGACTTAGTTAACATGTCTACAATCACCCAGATTGTATCATTACCTTTCCTTGTTTTGGGTAATTTGGTAACAAAATCCATTGTTATCAATTCCCACTTCCACACTGGCATTTTTAATTGCTGCAACAAACCTGAGGGTTTCTGATGTTCAGCTTTAACTTGCGAACAGGTTAAACACTTAGAAACATAAGCTGCTATATCTTTCTTCATTCCTATCCACCAGAAATTCTTTCTTAAATCCTGATACATTTTATCATTTCCATGATGCATCGTATTCTTAGACTTATGGGCTTCTTCTAATATACGGTGGCGTAGGTTTCCTAATTTGGGTATCCACGTTCTTTTCTTATGGAATCTCCAAACTCCATCTGTTCCTTGTTCTAATTCCTTAATCATCCCTTTCAACTTTTCAGTATCATCCTTGATTACTGATTTTTGTGTTTCTCTAATCTGTTCATTTAAATCTACTTGTAGATTTAATTTAAGAGAACATACTTTTTTTAGCTTTTCATGATACTTTTGATTTAAGCATCAGCCACTACATTAGCTTTTCATGCATGATACTGGATATTGCAATCATAATCACTAAGAATTTCCATCCAACGTCTTTACCTCATATTCAACTCCTTTTGTCCGAAAACATACCTTAAACTCTTATGATCAGTGAAAATGGTAAACTTACTACTGTAAAGGTAATGTCTCCAGATCTTAAGGGCAAAAATTATAGCTCCTAATTCCAAATCATGGGTTGAAAAATTCTCTTCATTATTCTTAAGTTGTCTAGAGGCGTAAGCTATAACCTTTTGTCGTTGCATCAACACACATCCATAACCTAACTTAGAAGCGTCACAATAGACTATAAAGTCTTCAGTTCCTTCTGGTAACGCTAGTATGGGTGCGTTGGTTAATCTTTGCTTAAGAATTTTAAAGGCTTCTTCTTGTTTTGGTCCCCATTCAAATTTAACAGATTTACAGGTTAGCTTAGTTAAGGGAATGGCTATTCTAGAAAAATCTCGAATAAATCTTCTATAATAACCAGCCAGTCCTAAGAAACTTCTAACCTCGGTTGGTGACTCAGGGGTTTTCCATTTAGTAATCGCCTCGATCTTGGTGGGATCCACATGAATTCCTTCATGATTAACTAAATGTCCAAGAAACTGTACATGTTCTAACCAAAACTCGCACTTTGAAAACTTTGCATAAAGCTTTTCTTTTCTTAATAAGCTTAGAAGTGCGTGCAGATGTGCTGCATGTTCCTCTTTATTTTTAGAGTAAATGAGAATATCATCTATAAAAACAATTATGAATTTATCCAAATATGGCTTACATATCCGGTTCATCATGTCCATAAATGCAGTTGGGGCATTGGTTAAACCAAATGGCATGACAGTAAATTCATAATGGCCATACCTTGTTCTAAAAGTGGTCTTAGGAATGTCCTCTTCCTGTACCTTTAATTGATGATATCCTGAACGTAAATCGATTTTAGAGAAAAATCGAGCTCCATGCAATTGATCGAACAGATCATCGATTCTCGGTAATGGGTACCGATTTTTAACTGTGACCTTGTTCAATTCGCGGTAGTCAATGCACATACGCATTGATCCGTCTTTCTTCTTAACGAATAAGATCGGTGCTCCCCATGGTGATGAACTTGGCTGTATGAACCCTTTCTCCAACAATGCGTCTAACTGTTTCTTCAGTTCCTGCATTTCGGCGGGTGCCAAACGGTAAGGTGCTTTGGCAATCGGTGTTGTTCCTGGTAGCAAGTGGATTCTGAATTCAACTTCCCTGCCTGGCGGTAGTCCTTGTAATTCTTCTGGAAACACATCTGGAAACTGAGATACTACAGAAATATCTTTCAATTCTCTTCCTTTAGTGTTAGTGATTATGGAAATCAAATACAATAATGATCCTTTTCTTATATAACTTGTTGTTTTCATCACAGAGATGAATTTTGTGGATCTAGAGGGCTTATCTCCTTTAATTGTGATCTTTTCACCCTTTGGTGAATTTACTTGAATCGACTTTTGATCACATAGAATACTGGCTTTATTGGCTATTAACCAATCCATTCCTAATACTACATCAAATCCTGCCAGATTCATTGGGTAAAGGTTTGCAATAAACTTTTGATTTATAAATTCTATTCTCGCTCCCTGCAAGATTTCAGAAATCTTAATGGTTTCCCCATTTGTTGTCTGTACTAGACATTCTTGTGGGAGTTTAGTTAATGGTCGATTAAGAAGTTTGCAAAATGAAGTATTAATAAAACTTTGGTTTGCACCAGAGTCAAATAATACTTTAGCAAAAACATCAAACGTACCGGCTATCACGTCCGGAATCATCTTAGCTTCTTTCGTAGTCAGAACAAATGCCTTAGCATTTTTAGTAGTCTTGTTGTTCATGGCTGGAACTAGTTTCGGACATTTTGGTTTGATGTGACCCTTTTGTCCACAGTTGAAGCACAACCCATTATTAGGTTTCTTCCTACAATCTTCTTCCTTGTGTCCTGGTATCTTGCAGAAATTACAGTAAGTAGAGCATCTTCCTGAATGCTTCTTCTTGCAAGCCTTACAATAAGGTGCAGAGGTATAACCTACACTTTTCCCACGGTTGGAATTACTATAACGAAATTCTTGAGTAAGCCTTTGACCTAGGTTCCTCCTCTGGTCTTCTTCTCGTGTACGCACTAATTCATCAGTCAAGGTGTTTGCTAGTTCTACAGTTTCTTCTATAGTTTGAGGTCTAGCCGCCTTGACTACATGCCTAATTTCACTGATTAATCCCCAATTGTAACGGGAGATTAATACTGCTTCGGGTGATGCAAGGGTTGATACTATTCTAGCATACTCAAAGAATAACGTAGTATAACCCTTACTATCCACTCCAGTCATTCTAAGGTTTAGGAACTTATTTGCTATCTGTTCTTTTTCTTTGGGGGGGGGCAGAATTTCCTTTCCACCATGTTCTTAAATTCCTCCCATTCCATATTGTAAACTATGTCACTTCCCATGGACTGGAGGATAGTGTTCCACCATTCTAGTGCTAAGTTCTTAAACAGATTGGAGGCAAACATTATCTTATCCTCTTCCGCACACTTGCTTATTTTTAAGACCGCCTCAGTCTTTTCTATCCAGCGTAGGGCTGCAACGGCCCCTTCATTGCCCGAGAATTCCATTGGTTTACAAGACCAGAATTCCTTATAAGAACAACCATAAGACATGGTTCTTCTTCTTTTGGGAATGGGCACCAGAAGTATGGGTCCATTGTTTACGCTGTGTTCTGGTTCAGTGGTTCGTTTACTACCATGATTACTTTTATTATCCGCTTCCTTAATCGTTTTGATAATATATGGCATCGCATCTATTATTCCTTGTGCCACTATGTGTTGGATGGCACTGTTATCTACTTGGTTTCCATTATTATTGTTGTTCGGGTTATCATTATTCGGGTTATTGTTACTTTGGTTTTCCTGGTTCACTTCGTTGTCCATCTGAATTTTAAACATTTTCCAATTATTAATATCACAAGATAATATTTAATGCAACCAATCACACAACACACATATTGATAACACAACACACATATTGATCAAAATCGTCGAACATTGCGACTTTTACTCTTTCTTATATATTATGCATCTAATACAAACTGGAACTGGAATTTAAAATTACAATACTATTATGCATCCATAGCTATTATCAAGATTTTTTTTCAAACATACACACATATTATATATATTATTATTATATTATTATTATCACCATCACTGATATGGGTTCATCCAGAACTCCATATTACGCTCGTCATACTTCCAGACGAGTCGTTCTCCGATCTGTCTCATCCTCTCACTACCTTCTAAAATCTCCTCACCAAAGGTTCGGAGTTCTTGCACGTTTTCTGCACTCATTGGGGGTGCATGGGCTGGTACTGGGTTTGGGAACTGGGGCATGGGTTCTTGGTAAGGATAAGGGTTTTCTAGAATTTCCCCGATGTATTGGTCGTTATCATAGTAGGGATCTAGAGGGTCCAAGTCTGGGTAGGCTACTAGGTTTGGCATGGGTTCGTCTTCTGGTATTGGGTAACGTTGTTGGTAATCCCTATGGTCGTCAATCCACGGGTCGTAGTCTGGGTCTAAGGGATTGGGTGCTGGTACTCTAGGTATCTCAGTGGGGTCGAAATCAGGCATTGGAATTTGATTTTCTGAATTGACTTCAATTTCCATTGGTTGTGTAGGAAACAGTGGTAAGGGCTGGGGTGCTATAAGTTACTCTAGATTCGGGTCTGCAGCTGTAGTTGCTAAAATATGAAAATTTGCTAGACTCTTATTGAGCATATCCTGGGTGTGGGCATCTGTTTCTCTCTTAACGGCTGCTAAAGCTCGCTGATGTTGTAACTTTTTCATCCTCTTCCTACGTTCATGCGCACCTCTGCTGAACCATCCTCTTTTCTTAGGAGGGAAAGGTTCTTCAGATTGGGCCTTGAACATGAATATCCCATCTTCATTGTCAGCTGAATACCCTGAGAGGGTAGGCTGTGAAGAGGTACCTTCGTCTCTAGGTGAGCTGGACAACTGACGGTAAGCGTTGGAAGGTCCTTGGTCCCTCATACTGTAAACTAACAAATAGTCAAACAACACACAATGATAATATACAGATATGCACATAGTTCTGTAATTAACTTCCTAACATATTGAATAAATTTTGGTGTCAGCAGAACACTTCTGTGGCTGAATCAGTGGCTTAGCTCTGATACCACCTTCTGTCGCAACCCCCGTTCCCTAATTACCCGAGAACGGGCGGCCACGGCCAGTTTCAGTGGTATCGGTGTTTATCAATTTGGCAGCGGATATTACATCAGAACCGTAGTTAGAAAATATTTTATCAGAGTAAAATACCACACTTTTATAATATTAAACAGATGGGAAAATCCCAAGTTTCAAGTACACACATTTTAATAGAGATAAACCCTATTTTATTTAATTAAAACATCTCTTTATTTTAGGTAACTTCATAGCCACTTTTCCAAGCCTTCAGTGCTGTCCAGCTGGCTTCTATTTGGCTTTCACATTTTGTTACCTGAAACGCGTTTAAAAACATTCTGTCAGTGGGAAATACTGGTGAGTGAATCTCAGTTTAATCAAGACAGGTAAAACCGTTTTACAGTATTGAGGGCGGTCGCGCAATTACATTTGTTTCCATCTACTTTAATTATCACCCACGGTACTGTCAACCCGACTTGTGGTCATGTTACTACTCACAATATAGTAACAAATTTTGTATACTATGACAACCCTCGTAATTACATGTATTGGTACGATTAATAAATGATAATTAAAGTGCTTAGTGACTGTGTTGAATTACTTAACTGTTTCCTGATTACTGTGTCATACTTACATGTGCTTGTTAACATACTAGTCATGTGCAGAAAATTGACTAAATGGTCCTGAATGTTTTCCTAAGTGTTAGGAATTAAAAGTGTTTAAAAATATATATAAAAGACACTTTACGAAATAATTAAACACTTTAACGAAACAGTATCCGACCGAACAACCGGACATTACCCGGGACACCAAATATTTGTCAAACACATTGTGTTATTATTTCTTGGCTAGTTATGGTCCCCGTTCACCATAACACCCACTAAAATATCCCCTAACTAACATATAGAATCATATACTTATAATTGAACTTATAATTACCAACTTACCATTCAAAGTTCCATTTAACCCCCCCCCCCCCACATGCAACCGTCCCCAAGGGACCCCACCAAGATCACCATGATCCTATTAGATCTCCTCATATATTTTGTTTAGATATTATTTGATTGTTGCTTGATCTAGTGAGCAAGATATTAGGTATGAAGATCTTTAAGTATGGTGTGTATCTCATTACATCACCTCATATCTTTCAACTAGATCACACACCTCTCTCTCACTAACTCTCTCTCCCTCTCCCGGCCCTCCCTCAACCGCCACCATCACCACCACTTCAACATCATCCTCTTCCATTTTCAAGTCCCATTCAAGCTTATAAGGTGGTATAAGGAAGCTTGCAACTTGTGGAGCTTCAAGGGACTTTGTCTCTTGCTTTTTCATCATCATTCTTCATCATCCTCTTCACATTTTAGATCATACTCAGATGAAACATGATGTAATAATGTTAGTATGAAGTTGTTTTGGTTATGTTGTTGATTACTTGATGATTTACTTGTTAATATCGATGTTAAATGACGTTGATGTTGTTATTCACTAAACATGTTAACGGAATCAATCGAGCACGCGTTAGAAAGTTAAGAGCTGAAAAATATGAAGCTGGTTGGTTTTTACAGCCAACTTCAGTTGGCTGTAACCAGATTATAACTTAACGAAAAACTGATTTTCTTGAGTCTATAATGTGTTATTATGAAATACGGTTCTAATGGCACTGGAATCATAATTTTTGGACTTCGTTTGCTATTTTTAAGGGGCGTTTTGTAACAGCAGTAAAAGCTGCATTTTTGCTGCTGAAAATATGTGTTATATTCTTCATCATAACTTGAAACTTGAGAAGAAATAGGTCATGAAATTTGTACTGTAAATGACCACTGATGTATTTGTAATCCTCCCACTGGAATTTCGTAAATCGGAGTTACGATGAATTTTAAATAAATTATTCCGTGGACTGCAATCAGAAAAAGATGAATCTGATTGCAGTCCGGAAAATGAATTTTTATAAAATATTGGTGATGAATTGGATCCCGAAATTTTCACACAATAATATATGGATCTTTTAAGACCCTATGTAAAAAGTTGTGAATTTTTGGAACAGGTTAACTATTTTATTAAAATTCCCAAAAACAGCCCAGTTTTGAATGTAAAAGCTGAAACGACATAAGTAGTAATTGGCGTGTCTAAATGTCGGGTAGGTTATCTGAGAATGATCTAACATGTTATATGTCAATAAAATTGTTATGTGCAATGTCATATGTTTGCTTATGAACGGGAATAGATGGGAAGTTTATATGGGCATGAACCGTTAAAGTGATGCATGTTATGTGGTAGATGCGTGTAGGAACTTTGTGCTTAATTGAAGTCACTAATAAACTAAGTGGTAATCATACTAGGACGTGATTGACCGACCTTGACTATTAGCTATTTTTGAGAGTCAAACCGAGCAACCGAGGTGAGTTCACACTTTCTACAAGGCATGGGATTCCCGGTGGTTTGGGAATGGGTTAAGAAACTAAAATGGAACCTACATATCCTCCTTGGGTAGGATATGTACCGCCATCCTCCATAGGTAGGATGCCAATATTAATCATGTGTATTCTCCTTGGGTAGAATACGTACGTTCGTCCTCCTTGGGTAGGACAACAACCTTAAAACTTACTAGACAAAACTCTATCATTATGTCCCTCATTTTATATCGACTTAATCGCCGAGGCCAATGGCGAGCGGGTCATTAGTTAATAGCGCTATTAGGTTTAACAAACCTCACACCATGCCGTTCGGACGGGCGTGTACTAATGGACTATAGCAAACTGTCAATGATGATAGAAATTGACGTAGGGCACAACTATTGTTCGTCAGTTGTCGATATCTTAACGGTCTAGTAGTTCACATGGGGAAGCCCCCACTGATTATGGATATGGTTTAGGTAATAAAGAAGGAACTGGTTAATCATACTTTCAACTAAGGGGTAACCCCCACGGCAAGTAAGCCAACGAAAGTCAAACCACGTTTTCAGAAACAACTTAAAACTAAACAACCAACCGTGGACTCACTCAACTTTGTTGTTGACTCGTTGTTACATGCCTTACAGGTCGCCAGATGCTTATGGAGCTTGCACGAGGAGGAGGTCGTTGTGGGATACAGACTGTTATGTTCCGTGCTTAATATTTAAATCCTTATGAACTTATTAAACTTACGCTTTGGACTTTAAACTTATGAACTATGAACCTATGTTTTGGACTTACGTTTTTTGCTTCCGCTGTTTAACTTAGAGTTGGTTACTTCCTTTTGGTCACCAATTGTATTGTGGTTGGTTTTACTTACTTAATTACGTTGTTCAATATGATTGGTGGCTCGATCCTGGTCATGTCACGCCTCCAAGCGGTGTTACTCCGCAGGATGGATTTTGGGGGTGTGACAGATTGGTATCATAGCCATTGGTTATAGCGAACTTGGTTTTAAAAAAGGGTAAAGCTTTTTGATAAAACCAGACTATAACCTGTACAGTGCACAACGATCCACAACGACGCTTCACTCCACGTGCAAGACTCAACACTATAGGTAATATGGTTTATGTTTGTATTGACTGCCTGCTAGTTTAAGTAGCGCATTTGATCATGGTATGCATAATTAGCGTAACAACTATTGCTTGAAACCCTGTGTGTTTGTTCTCTTCTGTCACTCCACACTTACGGACTTTCGCGACACTTTTCTTACCTGTGTTTTCCCTCGATGTGAAGATCATGAGTGGGCGTCTCAACTTGACTCAGGATCAGCTGATGACCTTGATTAATGAATGGGTTGCTGAAGCCTTAGCAACCCAAACAGGGAGACAACCCATGCACCCTCAAACACGCATAGGCACCCTCAAGGCGTTCTTAGAATGCAAACCTCCCACTTTCGACGGCACTGGAGGGGCAATCGGCCTTCTACACTGGATCTGAAGAATCGAATATACATTCGAAGAAAGTGAAAGCCCTGCCAGCAAACGAGTAGAGTACCCTACTGGCATGTTGCAAGGGAAAGCGTATTCTTGGTGGAACGCACAAGTTCAGATGCTTGGGTTGGCAGACGTGAATGCCACCCTCTGGAGCGACTTCAAGGATTTGATTAAGGAAGAATTCTGCCACCTGGACGACATTCTGAAACTTGAAATAGAGTATTATGGATTGAAGATGGAAGGATCAGAGATAGAGGCGTACACAAAGAGGTCCAACGAATTGGCTGCCGTATGTCCTAACTTGTCACAACCCATATCTAGACAAACCAAGCTATACCTCAGAGGCTTAGTCCCGGAAATCCAAGGGTCTGTAATTGCGGCCAACCTTCCCACAATCCAGCAAGTCGTTCGTTTGGTGCACCAACTCACCGATCAGGCGGTGGAAGAGGGCAAGTTGCACAAGCGTAACTTTTCCAATGCAAATGCCCTTATTAGTAACAAGTATATTTGGGGTGACCACCAAAGTAAGGGTCCTAGCTCTATACAACAGGAACCGCACCGGAAACTCATACAGCAGGGGCTGAACTACCAAAATCAGGGGGCATACCTAGGGAATAAACCAAGATGCCGTAAGTGCCAACGGCACCACAACGGGTCATGTGCGGGATCGCGTTGTCAGCGGTGCAAGAAGATAGGACATATGGCTAGAGACTGCAGGAGCCCATATCCTACAAACCGGAACCAGCAGCAGGGTAGCAAAAAGGGGTGTTTTCGATGTGGAGCTGAAGACCACTTCAAGAGGCACTATCCACAGCTGAATCAGAATCAGAATCAGAATCAAAACAACAACCAAGGAAACAGGAACAACAATGGAGGCAACAACGGGGGTAACAATAATGGCAATGGCACCCAAGGTCGTGTTTTCGTGCTTGGTCAGGGTGATGCAAGGAACGATCCCAACGTGGTGATGGGTAAGTTCTTCTGGATGATTTCTTTGTTACTGTTTTATTTGATTCGGGTGCCGATACTAGTTATGTGTCCTTAAAAGTCAGTTAAATGCTTAAGCGCACCCCAACACTTTTGACCACCAAACACACGGTAGAGCTAGCAAACGGTAAAAGTCTCAAGGCCACACACATAGTTAAGGGTTGTAACCTCGTCTTAGCTGGTCAGGCCTTCTCTATCGATCTTATTCCTATCATTCTGGGTAGTTTTGACGTTGTTATTGGGATGGATTGGTTATCTCATCAACAAGCGGAAATTATTTGCAACGAGAAGATTGTTCGCATCCCTCGTTCTGGTAAAGAACCCCTCGTGATTCATGGCGACAAGAGTGGTGCTGTCGTAAGCATTATTTCTTTCCTTAAGGCCCAGAAGTGTTTGCGGAAGGTTCACACTGCCATTCTAGCACTCGTTACTGACACATCAACGGAAGAGAAGAGACTTAAAGACATTCCTATTGTGCGTGATTTTCCTGAGGTATTTCCTGAGGAATTACCTGGTCTTCCGCCTCATCGACAAGTCGAGTTTCAAATCGAGCTAGCTCCTGGAGCAGCACCAATAGCTCATGCACCTTATCGACTAGCTTCGTCAGAACTTGAAGAACTGTCCACGCAATTACAATAACTCTTGGAAAAGGTTTTCATACGTTCTAGCTCTTCGCCCTGGGGAGCTCCAGTCTTGTTTGTGAAGAAGAAAGACGGTACTTTCAGAATGTGTATTGACTATCGCGAACTTAACAAGGTGACCATGAAGAATCGTTATCCTCTTCCACGCATTGATGACCTATTCGACCAGTTGCAAGGGTCGAGTTTCTATTCCAAGATTGACCTAAGGTCAGGTTACCATCAACCGAGAGTCTGAGATGAGGACGTCTCCAAAACAACGTTTAGAACTCGTTATGGGCATTACGAGTTTCTGGTTATGCCTTTCGGATTGATGAACGCACCAGCGGTCTTCATGGATCTCATGAACCGAGTATGCAAATCTTACCTGGATAAGTTCGTTATTGTTTTCATCGACGACATCCTGATCTATTCTAAGAGTCAGGAGGAACACGAGCAGCATCTACGACTTATGCTGGAACTTCTTTGAGCAGAGCATCTGTATGCTAAATTTTCGAAATGTGACTTCTGGCTTCGCGAAGTCCACTTTCTAGGCCACGTGGTAAAAAAAGGATGGGATTCATGTTGATCCATCCAAGGTAGACTCGATCAAGAACTGGCCTGCACCCCGTACACCAACAGAAATCCGCAAATTCTTGGGTTTGGCAGGATATTATAGAAGGTTCATCAAGGATTTCTCAAAGATTGCGCAACCTCTCACTTCACTGACTCAGAAGGGTGTCACCTATCGTTGGGGTGATGCACAAGAATCTGCTTTTTAGCACCTAAAGGATAGACTTTGTAGCGCGCCTATCCTCTCATTGCCAGAGGGCACAGATGATTTTGTGGTTTATTGCGACGCTTCCATCCAAGGAATTGGTTGCGTGTTGATGCAACGTGACAAGGTCATTGCCTACGCATCGCGCCAACTTAAAGTTCACGAAAGGAACTACACTACGCACGACCTGGAATTGGGAGCAGTTGTTTTCGCGCTTAAGATATGGAGACATTACCTGTACGGTACCAAGTGCACCATTTACACCGATCACAGGAGTCTCGAGCATATCTTCAAGCAAAAGGAATTAAACATGCGACAACGTCGATGGGTCGAACTCTTGAATGATTACGAATGTGCGATCAAGTATCATCCGGGTAAAGCCAATGTTGTGGCTGACGCCCTCAGTCGAAAGGATACTATACCTAAGCGTGTACGTGCGTTACAGCTTACCATTCACTCTAGTCTTCCTGCCCAAATACGAGATGCTCAGGTTGAAGCATTGAAAGCAGAAAACATCAAGGCTGAGTCCCTAAGAGGATCGAGGCAGCGGCTAGAACAAAAGGAAGACGGCGCCTACTATGTTAACGGGTGCATCTGGGTTCCGCTTTACGGAAACTTACGCGAGCTTGTGATGGACGAAGCGCACAAGTCTCATTATTCAGTACATCCTGGTTCGGATAAGATGTACCATGATCTCAAGACTACGTGTTGGTGGCCCGGTATGAAAGCCAACATAGCAACCTACGTCAGTAAATGTTTGACTTGTGCGAGAGTCAAGACTGAATATCAGAAACCATCAGACCTACTTCAACAACCAGAGATACCTAAATGGAAATGGGAGAAAATTTCCATGGATTTCGTTACTGGCCTGCCTAGATCCCAACGCGAAAATGACACTATTTGGGCGATAGTGGACCAATTGACTAAGTCTGCACACTTCTTGGCCATCAAGGAAACGGATAAGTTTTCTACTCTAGCAAATGTCAACCTAAAGGAAGTAGTATTAAGGCACGGAGTGCCAACTTCCATCATTTCTGATCGAGACTCACGTTTTACATCTAAGTTGTGGCAAGCTATGCAAAAATCCTTTGGTTCTCAATTAGACGTGAGCACGGCATACCATCCACAGACGGATGGGCAATCTGAACGCACCATCCAAACCCTTGAAGACATGCTTAGGGCATGCGCAATCGACTTTGGTAATGGCTGGGAAAAACACCTCCCATTAGTAGAGTTTTCGTATAATAACAGTTACCACACAAGCATCCAGGCCGCTCCGTTTGAGGCATTGTACGGACGTAAATGCCTATCGCCTCTTTGTTGGGAAGAAGTTGGTGACAGCCAAATCACAGGCCCAGAACTCGTGGTAGACACGACCGAAAGGATTGCTCAGATACGACAGCGAATGGCGGCAGCTCGTGACCGTCAGAAAAGCTACGCTGATAAGCGCAGGAAGCCACTCGAGGTCCAGGTTGGGGATCGGGTGCTACTCAAAGTCTCACCTTGGAAAGGTGTAGTTCGTTTTGGCAAACGAGGCAAACTCAATCCGCGTTATGTCGGACCGTTTGAAATCATTGAGAAGATTGGCAATGTCGCCTACAAGTTGAATCTACCTGAAGAACTCAGCGGGGTTCACAATGTTTTCCATGTGTCGAATCTGAAGAAGTGTCTGTCAGATGAGACCCTCATAGTTCCCTTAAAGGAGCTCACAATCGACGACCAGTTGTGATTCGTCGAGGAACCAGTTGAAATCACAGACCGAGATGTTAAGATTCTCAAGCGCACCAGAATACCTCGTGTTCGAGTTCGTTGGAACTCCCGTCGTGGCCCGGAGTATACCTGGGAACGAGAAGACCAAATGAAACTCAAGTATCCCCAGTTGTTTAAGAAAAGTGCAACCATTACTGAGGCTGAAGCTACTGCAGAATTTCGGGACAAAATTCCAAATCAACGGGAGGATGATGTGACACCCCACGAAAAGCCAGTAAACACCGCAACTTAACTAGCTTCCTCAGTAACCACGCACTAAATTTCGGGACGAAATTTTCTTAACAGGGGGAGAATGTGACAACCCTCGTAATTACATGTATCCGTATGATTAATTAATGATAATTAAAGTGCTTAGTGACTGTGTTGAATTACTTAACTGTTTCCTGATTAATGTGTCATACTTACATGTGCTTGTTAACATACTAGTCATGTGCAGAAAATTGACTAAATGGTCCTGAATGTTTTCCTAAGTGTTAGGAATTAAAAGTGTTACAAAAATATATATAAAAGACACTTTACGAAATAATTAAACACTTTAAAGAAACAGTATCCGACCGAACAACCGGACATTACCCGGAACACCAAATATTTGTCAAACACATTGTGTTATTATTTCTTGGCTAGTTATGGTCCCCGTTCACCATAAAACCCACTAAAATATCCCCTAACTAACACATAGAATCATATACTTAGAATTGAACTTATAATTACCAACTTACCATTCAAAGTTCCAATTAACCCCCCCCCCCCATGTGCAACCGTCCCCAAGGGACCACACCAAGATCACCATGATCCTATTAGATTTCCTCATATATTTTGTTTAGATATTATTTGATTGTTGCTTGATCTAGTGAGCAAGATATTAGGTATGAAGATCTTTAAGTATGGTGTGTATCTCATTACATCACCTCATATCTTTCAACTAGATCACACACCTCTCTCTCACTAACTCTCTCTCCCTCTCTTGGCCCTCCCTCAACCGCCACCATCACCACCACTTCAACATCATCCTCTTCCATTTTCAAGTCCCATTCAAGCTTATAAGGTGGTATAAGGAAGCTTGCAACTTGTGGAGCTTCAAGGGACGTTGTCTCTTGCTTTTTCATCATCATTCTTCATCATCCTCTTCACTAGAATCATCCCTAGCCCTTGTGCTAGTAGTAAGTCCTTGTTACACCCTTGTTCATCTTGTTTCATAGTTAAAAGTTGTAGTATGATGGTTATGTTTGAAACACTAAATAACAAGAACCAAGAAGATGAACATAAAGCTTTATTAAAGATGAAACATGACGTAATAATGTTAGTATGAAGTTGTTTTGGTTATGTTGTTGATTACTTGATGATTTACTTGTTAATATCGATGTTAAATGACGTTGACGTTGTTATTCAGTAAACATGTTAACGGAATCAATCGAGCACGCGTTAGAAAGTTAAGAGCTGAAAAATATGAAGCTGGTTGGTGTTTACAGCCAACTTTAGTTGGCCGTAACGAGATTATAACTTAACGAAAAACTGATTTTCTTGAGTCTATAACATGTTATTATGAAATACGGTTCTAATGGCACTGGAATCATAATTTTTGGACTTTGTTTGCTATTTTTAAAGGGGCATTTTGTAACAGCAGCAAAAGTTGCATTTTTGCTGCTGAAAATATGTGTTATATTCTTCATCATAACTTGAAACCTGAGTAGAACTAGGTCATGAAATTTGTACTATAAATGACCACTGATGTATTTGTAATCCTCCCACTGGAATTTCATAAATCGGACTTACGATGAATTTTAAATAAATTATTCCGTGGATTGCAATCAGAAAAAGATGAATCTGATTGCTGTCGGGAAAATAATTTTTTATAAAATATTGGTAACGAATTTGATCCCTAGATTTTCACACAATAATATTTGGATCGTTTAAGACCTACTGTAAAAAGTTGGGAATTTTTGGAATAGGTTAACTATTTTATTAAAATTCCCGAAAACAGCCCAATTTTGAATGTAAAAGCTGAAAAGACATAAGTAGTAATTGGCGTGTCTAAATGTCGGGTAGGTTATCTGAGAATGATCTAACATGTTATATGTCAATAAAAGTGTTATATGCAATGTTGTATGCTTGCTTATGAACGGGAATAGATGGGAAGTTTATATGGGCATGAACCGTTAAAGTGATGCATGTTGTGTGGTAGATGCGTGTAGGAACTTTGTGCTTAATTGAAGTCACTAATAAACTAAGTGGTAATCATACTAGGACGTGATTGACCGACCTTGACTGTTAGCTATTTTTTAGAGTCAAACCGAGTAACCGAGGTGAGTTCACACTTTCTACAAGGTATGGGATTCCCGGTGGTTTGGGAATGGGTTAAGAAACTAAAATGGAACCTACATATCCTCCTTGGGTAGGATATGTACCGCCATCCTCCATAGGTAGGATGCCAATATTAAACCTGTGTATTCTCCTTGGGTAGAATACGTACGTTCGTCCTCCTTGGGTAGGACAACAACCTTAAAACTTACTAGACAAAACTCTATCATTAAGTCCCTCATTTTATATCGACTTAATCGCCGAGGCCAATGGCGAGCGGGTCATTAGTTAATAGCGCTATTAGGTTTAACAAACCTCACACTGTGCCGTTCGGATGGGCGTGTACTAATGGACTATGGCAAACTGTCAATGATGATAGAACATTGACGTAGGGCACAACTATTTTTCGTCAGTTGTCGATATCTTAACGGTCTAGTAGTTCACATGGGGAAGCCCCCACTGATTATGGATATGGTTTGGGTAATAAAGAAGGAACTGGTTAATCATACTTTCAACTAAGGGGTAACCCCCACGGCAAGTAAGCCAACGAAAGTTAAACCACGTTTTCAGAAACAACTTAAAACTAAACAACCAACCGTGAACTCACTAAACTTTGTTGTTGACTCGTTGTTACATGCCTTACAGGTCGCTAGATTCTTATGGAGCTTGCACGAGGAGGAGGTCGTTGTGGGATACGGACTGTTATGTTCCTTGCTTAATATTTAAATCCTTATGAACTTATTAAACTTACGCTTTGGACTTTAAACTTATGAACTATGAACCTATGTTTTGGACTTACGTTTTATGCTTCCGCTGTTTAACTTAGAGTTGGTTACTTCCTTTTGGTCACCAATTGTATTGTGGTTGGTTTTACTTACTTAATTACGTTGTTCAATATGATTGGTGGCTCGATCCTGGTCATGTCACGCCTCCAAGCGGTGTTACTCCGCAGGGTGGATTTTGGGGGTGTGACATATACAAAACCCCAACATACCGACGATAATTTGTCGCAACCCCCGATCCCTTATCTGTCCCGGGAACGGGCGGACGCGAACTCAGAATTCTGGTGGTATCAGTTTGTTAATTTGGCAGCGGAAATTACATCAGGACCATAGTTAGGAAATGTTTATCATAGTAAAACCACCATATTTGATATTAATAATCACAAGGGAAAACCCCGAGTTTCTTATTACAACATGTTTATAGGGATAAACCCTATTTTATTGAATTTAAAACATCGTCTTTTAGGAAACTTTTATAGCCACATTTTTCCCAAGCCGTCAGTGCTCTCCAGCTGGCTTTTTACTAATTGGTTATCACATTGTGTTACCTGAAACGCGTTTTAAAAACATTTGTCAGTGGAAAATACTGGTGAGTGAATCCCAGTTTAATCAAGAAATATTAATTTAATTTAAACTTAACAGTATTGAGGGCGATTACAATGTTTATATCTACCCAATTACTCATTCAGTACTGTCAATCCTGACTGGTGGGTCATATTACACATTGGCTAACTCTTCGTCCAATGGTAACGTTACTCACATTTTGTATACAAAAACCCAACATACCGGCAGTAATCGTAGAATTACAAAGACTCAATCACTGCTAAATTGCATTGTAAAATAGTTAAGGTTTTGTAAAAACTGGTTACAAAAAGGAGATTACTCACATTGCTGTCTTAGATTTTCCATAAGGGTTTCCTGAGAATTATCTATAATTTACACAAATGTACACACGTTAGTATTAATAACCCATTTTAACATTAGCAATACCCTCCCCGAGACGGCATTCCAACGACTACGTCGGGCAGAACCACGACAGCCGTTATGGAACCCTAGATCAATCGGGCAGCATATCTAATACGTATCCAGGGGTTATAATACTTACAACGGAGCAGAACTTCGCTACTTAGGGGGGTATAATACCCGCGTATTATGCCTAATATTCAGAAATTGAGATCGAGAAACGTTTGTGAGCGATCGGAACTGAAAGCCGATGCCCTTCTTATATAGTTGCCGAAACTGGTTCCCTCGCGGCCCGCGTAAAACAAGCACAGGGCCTACGCGGCCCGCATTGACCTCCGGTCAATGCGTAGCTAGGCTGAGTCGACAACTAGCTCCGCCGGGTTTTGGGCCACGTGGCGGCCCAGGGCCGTGCCAGGCCTTAAGTTGACGCGGTCCGCGTCAAGCTTGGGGTGGGGCTTACGCGGCCCGCCTCAGCCCAAAAAATAAATTTTTAATTATTTTTAATATTATTTAATATATTTAAGGCCCGTTTTCGCGTATGGAGTGTATTTTGGGACATTTTGGAATATTTTAAAATATACTAGGGTGTCGGAAAATAATCGAGGGTGTCGGTTTATTTAGGATTGTTACATCCTCCCCACCTTGTTTTAGAGCTCGTCCTCGAGGTCTACTGGAACAAGTGTGGATACTTTCGTTGCATTTCAGATTCAAGCTCCCATGTGTACTCAGGTCCTCTTTTGGAGTCCCACTTCACTTTGACCAGAACTAGTCTCTTATGCTTGAGGTTCTTGACTTTCCTGTCTTCAATCTGTAGAGGCCTTTCTACAAACTTTAGTTGTTCATTTACCTCTATATCATTAAGAGGTACCATTAGCGATTCATCAGCTAAGCATTTCTTGAGATTACATACATGAAATACATTATGTATTCCTGCCATTTCCTCTGGCAGTTGTAGCTGATAGGCTACAGGTCCTATTCTTCTAATAATCTCAAAATGTCCAATATACCTGGGACTTAGCTTTCCTCTTTTGATGAATCTTACTACTCCTTTCCAGGGAGAGACCTTCAACAATACTTTATCTCCTACTTGAAATTCCAATGGCTTGCGTCGGTTATCAACATAACTATTCTGTCGATCACGTGCTGCTTTTAGTCGTTCCTTGACTTGAATAATCTTGTCGGTTGTTTCTTGCACTATCTCAGGTCCAGATAGTTCCTTTTCCCCAATTTCTACCCAACAGACTGGGGTTCGGCACTTTCGTCCATAAAGTGCTTCAAATGGTGCAGCATTGATACTTGTGTGATAACTATTATTATAAGAAAATTCTATTAAAGGTAAGTGATCGTCCTAATTACCTCCGAAATCAATTACACAAGCTCTAAGCATGTCTTCCATCGTCTGAATTGTTCTTTCGCTTTGTCCATCCGTTTGAGGATGATAAGCTGTGCTCAGATTTAACTTGGTTCCCATTGCCTTTTGGAAACTTGACCAAAAATGAAAGGTAAATCGACTATCCCTATCAGAAACGATTGATTAAGGAATTCCATGTAATGAAACAATTTCATTTACATATAATTTAGCTGGCTGTTCCATACTGAAAGTTTCATTCATTGGTAGGAAATGAGCTGACTTAGTTAGTCTATCTACAATCACCCAGATTGTATCATTACCTTTCCTTGTTTTGGGTAATTTAGTAACAAAATCCATTGTTATTAATTCCCATTTCCACACTGGCATTTCTAGTTGTTGTAATAAACCTGAGGGTTTCTGGTGTTCAGCTTTAACTTGTGAACAAGTTAAACATTTAGAAACATAGGCTGCTATGTCCTTTTTCATTCCTATCCACCAGAAATTTTTCCTTAAATCCTGGTACATTTTATCATTTCCTGGATGCATCGTATACTTAGACTTATGGGCTTCTTCTAATATACGATGACGTAGGTTTCCTAATTTAGGTATCCACATTCTCTTTTTATGGAATCTCCAAATTCCATCTGTTCCTTGTTCTAAATCCTTAATCATACCTTTTAATTTTTCAGTATCATCCTTGAGTACTGATTCTTGTGCTTTTCTGATTTGTTCGTTTAAATCTACTTGTAGATTTAATTTAAGAGAACGTACTCTTTTTGGCTTTTCATAATACTTTCGACTTAAAGCATCTGCCACTACATTTGCTTTTCCCTCATGATACTGGATATCACAATCATAGTCACTCAGCATCTCCATCTAGCGTCTTTGTCTCATATTTAACTCCTTTTGCCCGAAAACATACCTTAAACTCTTATGATCTGTGAATATGGTAAACTTACTACCATAAAGGTAATGTCTCCAAATCTTAAGGGCAAAAATTATAGCTCCTAACTCTAGATCATGGGTTGAATAATTCTCTTCATGATTCTTAAGTTGCCTAGATGCGTAAGCTATAACCTTTTGGCGTTGCATCAATACACATCCATAACCTAATTTAGAAGCGTCACAATAGACTACAAAGTCTTCAGTTCCTTATGGTAATGCTAATATGGGTGCATGGGTTAATCTGTACTTAAGAATTCTAAATGCTTCTTCTTGTTTTGTTCCCCATTCAAACTTAATGGATTTACAGGTTAACTTAGTTAAAGGAATGGCTATTCTAGAAAAATCTTGAATAAACCTTCTATAATAACCGGCCAATCCTAAGAAATTTCTAACCTCGGTTGGTGATTCAGGGGTTTTCCATTTAATAATCGCCTCGATTTGGTGGGATCCACATGAATTCCTTCATGGTTCACTAAGTGTCCAAGAAATTGTACATGTTTTAGCCAAAACTCGCACTTTGAAAATTTAGCATAAAGCTTTTCCTTTCTTAATAAACTTAGAAATGCGTGCAAATGCTTTGCATGATCCTCCTTACTCTTAGAGTAAATTAGAATATCATCTATAAAAACAATTATGAATTTATCCAAATATGGCTTACATATTCGGTTCAGCATGTCCATATATGCAGCTGGGGCATTGGTTAAACCAAATGGCATGATAGTAAATTCATAATGACCATACCTTGTTCTGAATGCGGTCTTAGGAATATCCTCTTCCTGTACCTTTAATTGATGATATCCTGACCTTAAATCGATTTTAGAGAAAAATCGAGCTCCTTGCAGTTGGTCGAACAGATCATCGATTCTCGGTAATGGGTACCGATTCTTAATCGTGACTTTGTTCAATTCACGGTAATCAATGCACATACGCATTGATCCGTCCTTCTTTTTAACGAATAAAATCGGTGCTCCCCACGGTGATGAGCTTGGTTGTATGAATCCTTTCTCCAATAATTCATCTAATTGTTTCTTTAGTTCCTGCATTTCGGCTGGTGCCAAACGATAAGGTGCTTTGGCAATTGGTGTTGTTCCAGGCAGCAGATGGATTCTAAATTCAACTTCTCTGTCTAGTGGTAGCCCTGGTAATTCTTCCGGAAATACATCTAAAAACTGAAATACTACTGGAATGTCTTTTAGTTCTTTTCCTTTAGTATTAGTGATTATGGAAATCAAATACACTATAGATCCTTTTTCTTATATAACTTGCAGTTTTCATCACAGAGATGAATTTTGTGGATCTAGATGGTTTATCTCCTTTAATTGTGATTGTTTTACCTTTTGGTGAATTTACTTGGATTGACTTTTGATCACATAAAATACTGACTTTATTGGCTATTAACCAATCCATTCCTAAAACAATATCAAATCCTGCCAGATTCATGGGATACAGATTTGCAATATACTTTTGATTTAAAATTTCTATTCTTGCTCCCTGCAAGATTTCAGAAATCCTAACAGTTTCTCCATTAGCTGTCTCTACTAGGCATTCTTGTGGTAGTTTAGTTAATGACTGATTTAGAAGTTTGCAAAACGAAGTATTAATAAAACTTTGGTTTGCACCAGAGTCAAATAATACTTTAGCAAAAACATCATTAACTAAAAACGTACCAGCTATCACGTCTGGAATCATCTTAGCTTCATTTGTAGTCAGAATAAATGCTCTAGCATTTTTAATGTTCTTATTGTTCATAGCTGGAGCCAATTTTGGATAGTTTGGCTTGATATGACCTTGTTCTCCACAGTTGTAGCATACTCTATTGTTGGCTTTCCTCCTGCAGTCTTCTTCCTTGTGACCTAATATTTTGCAGAAATTGCAATATATGGAGTATTTTCCAGAATGCTTCCTTTTGCAATGCTTGCAATAAGGTGCAGGGGTAGAACCTATATTTCTACGGTTGTAATTCCCAGAACGGAATTCTTGAGTAAGTCTTTGGGCTAGGTTCCTCTTCTGGTCTTCTTCTCTAGTACGTACTAATTAATCTGTCAAGGTATTTGCTAATTCTACAGCTTCTTCTATGGTTTGAGGTCTAGCTGCCTTGACTACATGTCTAATCTCTCCAATTAATCCCCAGATGTAATGGGAGATTAATACCGGCTCTGGTGATGCAAGGGTTGGTACTATTCTAGCATATTCAAAGAATAACTTTGTGTACCCCTTACTATCCACTCCATTCATCCTAAGGTTTAGGAATTTGTTTGCTATCTGTTCTTTTTCATTAGGAGGGCAGAATTTCCTTTCTACCATGTTCCTAAATTCTTCCCATTCCATGTTGTAAACCCTATCACTTCCTCTTGACTGGAGGATAGTGTTTCACCATTCTAAGGTTGAGTTCTTAAATAGATTAGAAGAAAACATTATCTTGTCCTCTTACGCACATTTTCTTATTTTCATAACAGCCTCAGTCTTTTCTATCAAGTGTAGAGCTGCAATAGGTTCTTCATTGCCCGAGAATTCTATTGGTTTGCAGGACCAGAATTCTTTATAAGAACAACCATAAGGCATGGTTCTTCTTCTTTTGGGAATGGGCGCTTGAAGTATAGGGCCATTGTTCACGCTGTGTTCTGGTTCAATTGGTCGCTTACTGCTATGCTTACTTTTATTATTCGCTTCTTGAATCGTTTGAATAATAAATGGCATTGCATCTATGATTCCTTGTGCCACTATGTGTTGAACGACACTATTATCCATTTGGTTTCCATTGTTATTGACGCTTGGATTCTCATTAACCACGTTAATGTTACTCTGGTTATCGTTATTCAGATTTCCTTGATTTCCTTCGTCGGCCATCTGAATTTTAAACATTTACCCCATATTAATATCACAAAATAGTATTTTAATATAGTCAATCACATGACATGCATTCTTGCCAAAAGCATCGATCATTGCGACTTTACTCTATTCATCTACTATATTACACTCCAGTACTGAAATAAATATTACAATACCAACTGAAATAAATAATAGTAGGCATCCGTACACACATATTTTATTTTATTATTATTATTACTATTACCGTTTTACCATTCTCACATTCACGGATATGGATTCATCAAAAAATCCATATTGCGCTCGTCGTACTTCCAGACAAGTCGCTCTCCCACCTGTCTCATTCTCTCACTGCTCTCTAAAATTTCCTCCCCAAAAGTCCTAAGTTCTTGTACGTTTTCTGCACTCATTGGGGGTGTAGGTTCTAGGACTGGGTTCGGAATCTGGGGTGCGGGTTCTTGATGTGGGGGTGTAGGTGCCTGGAATCGATAAGGATCATCTAAGATCTCCCTAATGTATTCATCGTGAAAATAGGGATCAAAAGGGTCCAAACCTAGGTAAGCTCCTACGTTCTGCATGGGTGTGTCTTCATGTATCGGGTAACGTTGCACATAGTCCCTAACGTCGTCCCACCAGGGGTCGTAATTTGGGTCTAGGGGATTTGGTGCAGGTACCCTAGGGATTTCTTCCGGATCGAAGTCATGCATCTCTACTTAGTTTTCAGGGTTTTCTATCTCCATCGGTTGGTCAGGGATTGGTGGTTGTGGTTGGGGTGCTATTATTTGCTCCAGATTTGGGTCAGCTGCAGTGGTTGCTAGGATGTGGATATTGGCTATACCCCTATTTATCATATCCTGGGCATAGGCATCTGTCTCTCTCTTGGCTGCTGCTAGTACCCTCTGATCTTGTAACTTTTTCATACGTTTTCTACGCTCGTGTGCCCCTCTACTGAACCATCCCCTCTTTTTCTGAGGAAATGGCTCTTCTGACTGAGCCTTAAACACAAAGATTCCTTCTTCCGTATCAGCAGAGTACCCTGAGAGGGCAGGCTGAGAAGAGGAGGTGCCTTCGCTTCTAGGCGAACCAGACATTTGACGGTACGCGTCAGATGGTCCTTGGTCGCTCATACTGTAAACTAACAGATAGTCAAATAACACATAACAATAAATACAGTTATGCACGTATTTCCGTAATTTATTTGCTAACACAAAATTTAAAATTTAAGTGTCAGCAGAACACTTCTTTGGCTTAGACCAGTGGGTAGGCTGTGATACCACCTTCTGTCGCAACCCCCGATCCCTTATCTATCCCGGGAATGGGCGGACGTGAACTCAGAATTCTGGTGGTATCAGTTTGTTAATTTGGCAGCGGAAATTACATCAGGACCGTAGTTAGGAAATGTTTATTAGAGTAAAACTGTTGGATCGTCGTGTGACCCGAACGAGTCAATCAGAAGAGTTTATGATCCATATCAAAGGCGGAATCAGTGATATAGACGTTAAACAGCTTGATTCTCCTTAATTATCCTTTTATTAATGATTTCAAAGCAATTCTGATCGTTTGACAAACTGGCAGCACCTCGGCTCTGAAATCAAGACCGTTACAAATGAACCAACCACTCAGCTATATATAGGGGATGTAATTTCGTATGAAATAGGCACTAGCTATTTCGTGCGAAATAGCAATGATCTTATTTCATACGAAATAGCTTAGTGCTATTTCGTGCGAAATCACACAATCACACACAAACCCTAATTTTGATCCGGCTGAGTACTGGTTTATCCTATCTAGACACAAGACTCAATAAAGACGAAGTTAACAGACATCTATGCACCAACAGACTCCCCCTTGGATGTTGACTAAGTCTTTAGCATCAAATCTTCAATCTTTAGTCTTTGTCTATCTACTCACTCTGCCTAAAATGTCTGACATTGTAAGCATCCTTCAATCTCTATCTTCAATCTTCTCTTTGAATGTTGATCCAGAATGTAGACTCCCCATTTCAATATGTTGGAGCTTGAATTCTGGTTCAAACTTTACACTTTCTTTGCCATGGGGATCTTGTTACCTGCTTCTCAAGAATTTGACATTACAATCTATTGACTTTTAACATCTTTTCTTGTTTTTATCAGTTTTAATAATCCACTTAAGTATTCAGATCCAAGTTAATGACCCTGAGCACTTAATTTGTCTACCAAGCCCAACTTAATTACCTTGGTTGATCCAGGACGAAACAAAACTGAGTTTTTTTCAACATAGTTCAAAACATTTTTATGAAAATTTACCAGTTTCAACTTAATGAACTTGTTTTGACTTTCCATTTTCACAAGTTTAACATATTAAGCTCACAACTCATCTTCCAGCTCAGAAACTTCCTGCATCTGCTTCAAACTTTGAATCTAAAGATCAACTTTTCACTTTGGTTTGTCGGAAAATAAAGCAGAAATGTAAAATCTTTTTGGATTTTCAATAAAGTTTCTAAACTAGAAGGCTAAACAGAAATGAAATGCAGTAAATGTAAACTATTTACAAACATATTTTTGGTGAGCGTGTTAGGGAATCATATCAGTTATTCGGCAAGTCACAAGTACCGTTAAGCTTTTATTTCATACTCAGAATTAAACAATTCGCTTAGATTGTCGATATACTGATCCACTTAAATTCTCACACAAATTTCAATCTATTCAGGATACGAATTAGGTGTATTAAGAACTTAAACTCATTCATGTGTCCCACCTCTTGAATATACTCCCGTATCCAGAACCCAATATTCAATCTTACAGGTGAGTATACCACAGATGATATCTGTAAAGGGTTAAATGCGAGGGCCATGAGAGCTCAGGCTATTGCTTCCGCAAAATCAAAGAGATGATGGCTTCGACTTTTGGTGTGTCCCCTTTAGAGGATCTTTTTTACAACAGCACATGATTAGCATTTTTCAATGTTTCATCATTTTTTATGCTGAGGGCAGGCTATTATTTCAAGCAAGCGTAGAGTATTATACGAGGACTAGGCCATTGCTTCCGCAAAATCAGAAGTCCCGGGATAATACCCCAGATATCACTGAGTATAAAGACCTAGTATTTCAGAAAGAGGGATCCTTCAAACAAGATTTCAGGGGTTACCTATATATCCAAGTAGTGTTCCCCACAAAATAAGCAAGTTTGAATTTAAGTCTATATCCCGAACAAACCTACTAAATGTGTAAAAACCTATCGGCATATCATCAGCGAGACTGTTTAAGACTTTTATAAACTTTACATTTCTTTAGCATACCGTAACTGTCAAGCCAATGTACTATCATTTTCCCTTTTTACACAAGCTCTTTTTCGGTTTTCTATTGTTTTTGGATTTTGAAATATCTCATGTTTTTGGATTTTAGAAATTTTTTTACTGTTTTTGTATTTTCTGAAAATATAACCTAACTCCCCCTAAATACCAAAACAAGTAAAAAATCGACAAACCATTGCAGATTGTGTCTCAACATCATCTACAGTGAACGAGTCAATCAGAAGAGTTTATGATCCATATCAAAGGCGGAATCAGTGATATAGACGTGAAACAGCTTGATTCTCCTTAATTATCCTTTTATTAATGATTTCAAAGCAATTCTGATCGTTTGACAAACTGGCAGCACCTCGGCTCTGAAATCAAGACCGTTACAAATGAACCAACCACTCAGCTATATATAGGGGATGTAATTTCGTACGAAATAGGCACTAGCTATTTCGTGCGAAATAGCAATGATCTTATTTCATACTAGCTATTTCGTGCGAAATCACACAATCACACACAAACCTTAATTTTAATCCTGCTGAGTACTGGTTTATCCTATCTAGACACAAGACTCAATAAAGACGAAGTTAACAGACATCTATGCACCAACAAAAACCACCATATTTGATATTAATAATCACAAGGGAAAACCCGAGTTTCTTATTACAACATGTTTATAGGGATAAACCCTATATTATTGAATTTAAAACATCGTCTTTTAGGTAACTTTTATAGCCACATTTTTTTCCAAGCCGTCAGTGCTCTCCAGCTGGCTTTTTACTAATTGGCTATCACATTGTGTTACCTGAAACGCGTTTTAAAAACATTTGTCAGTGGGAAATATTGGTGAGTGAATCCCAGTTTAATCAAGAAATATTAATTTAATTTAAACTTAACAGTATTGAGGGCGATTACAATGCATATATCTACCCAATTACTCATTCAGTACTGTCAATCCTGACTGGTGGGTTATATTACACATTGGCTAACTCTTTGTCCAAAGGTAACGTTACTCACATTTTGTATACAAAACCCCAACATACCGGCAGTAATCGTAGAATTACAAAGACTCAATCACTGCTAAATTGCATTGTAAAATAGTTAAGGTTTTGTAAAAACTGGTTACAAAAAGGAGATTACTCACATTGCTGTCTTAGATTTTCCGTAAGGGTTTCCTGAGAATTATCTATAATTTACACAAATGTACACGCGTTAGTATTAATAACCCATTTTAACATTAGCAATACCCTCCCCGAGACGGCATTCCAACAGCAGAACCACGACAGCCGTTACGGAACCCTAGATCAATCGGGCAACGTATCTAATAAGTATCCAGGGGTTATAATACTTACAACGGAGTAGAACTTCGTTATTTAGGGGGGTATAATACCCGCGTATTATGCCTAATATTCAGAAATTGAGATTGAGAAACGTTTGTGAGCAATCGGAACTGAAAGTCGATGCCCTTCTTATATAGTTACTGAAACTGGTTCCCTCGCAGCCCGCGTAAAACAAGCACAGGGCCTACGCGGCCCGCGTTGACCTCCGGTCAATGCGTAGCTGGGCTGAGTCGACAACTAGCTCCGCCGGGTTTTGGGCCACGTGGCGGCCCAGGGCCATGCCAGGCCTTATGTTGACGCGGCCCGCGTCACGCTTGGGGTGGGGCTTACGCAGCCCGCCTCAGCCCAAAAATTAAATTTTTAATTATTTTTAATACTATTTAATATATTTGAGGCCCGTTTTCGCGTATGGGGTGTATTTTGGGACATTTTGGAATATTTTAAAATATACTAGGGTGTTAGAAAATAATCGAGGGTGTCGGTTTATTTAGGATTGTTACATAATTGTAGAATACAAATACTCAATCACTGTTTAATATAATGTTAATCATTTGAGGTTTTGTAAAAACAATTTGCAAAAAGAAGGATTACTCACATTGCTGTCTTAGGGTTTTCCATAAGGATTTCCTGGTGAATATCTATTAATTACACAAATGCACACGCGTTAGTATAATAACCCAATATTTACATTAGTAATACCCTCCACGAGACGGCATTCCAACGACTACGTCGGGCAGAACCACGACAGCCGTTACGGAACCCTAGATCAATCGGGCAGTGTATCTTATACGTAACCGGGGTTATGTGTAACAACCGCCAAAAACGGATATCCAAAATCCGACCCGTTTTAAATTTTGGATCCTAATCCTTGAACTCGGAAATTGTTTTCGCAAATTGATTAATCGTTGAAACACTTTTATCCTTATTTTAATTTGTTTATAGATGGGTTTCTAGATTCATCATAGCTTGTTTTCTTAATCACTTCACCTATCAACCTGCAACATGTATTAAAATAACATCAACAAAAAGTTGGCGAGTATACAAGTTTGACACAAAGCATAAAATAGAATAAAATAGTTTAACGTGCTCATATCCAACATGAATAAAATGATACAAGTTAACAGTCCTGCCGAAACGATGTTACTCTATATACTTAAACCTAAGAATACAACGCAATTAGTTTTACCTATCCCAAAGAATAACGGGAAGTTAATATGTTTAACTTAACAATACCCAAAAGAATAGAGGGCGGGGCGTTACAACCTATAGCATATGCATAGTACCATAATTGTTAAGGCAGGCTTGCGAACAAGTTAATGAGCATATAGTCATGAAGTGTTTACATTATCATCACATGTATAACAAGCATCAAGCATTTCATGTGTAATTTGGATAGAGTGTGAATAAATAAAGTTTAACGTGTTTGTGAATTTGAATAGGAATACAGGTTGCACCCAAAAGTGTTTAAAAAGAAATTAGAATCATGTATACTCACAGTGATTGCATTGCGATTTCTTGTAAAACGCACGAGTAAAGAAATCCAAGAGGGCGGACGTGAGAGGTTAACCTAGATATTTAGAATCGCACATAATGAACTCGTTATTATTTATAGGTATTAACGAGAGTTATAGAAGAATTTTCACAATTTATTAGTATTTAATGTGATTATTAACTGTTTGTGGTTAGATTGTAAAGAAATTGAAATTTAGAAATAAATTTATCTTGTTAATATTATTAATAATTTAATGATGATTAAAATAAGACATCAAGTTGTGTCTCTTGCTTGTGTAACAAAAGGTTCATATGTTGGTTTAAACAGAAATAAGGACTCTTCATATGTTGGTTTTAAAACAAAAATGAAGAGTCCTTATTTATGTTCAAAATTTATGACTGAACCTTTTGTTGCACAAACAAGAGACACAACTTGATGTCTTATTTTAATCATAATTAAATTATTAATAATATTAACAAGTTAATTTTATTTCTAAATTTCAATTTCTTTACAATCTAACCACAAACAATTAATAATCACATTAAATACTAATAAATTGTGATAATTCTTCTATAACTCTCCTTAATACCTATAAATAATAACGAGTTTGTTATGTGTCATTCTAAATATCTAGGTTAACCTCTCACGTCCGCCCTCTTGGATTTCTTTACTCGTGCGTTTTACAAGAAATCGCAACGCAATCACTGTGAGTATACATGATCCCATTTTCATTTTAAACACTTTTGGGTGCAACTTGTATTCATATTCAAATTCACAAACATGTTAAACTTTATTTATTCACACTCTATCCAAATTACACATGAAATGTTTGATGCTTGTTATACATGTGATGCTAATGTAAACACTTCATGACTATATGCTCATTAACTTGTTCGCAAGCCTACCTTAACAATTCTGGTACTATGCGTATGCTATAGGTTGTAACGCCCCGTCCGCTATTCTTTTGGGTATTGTTAAGTTAAACATATTAACCTCCCGTTATTCTTTGGGATAGGCAAAATTAATTGCGTTGTGTTCTTGGGTTTGAGTATATAGAGTAACATCGTTTCGGCATAACTGTTAACTTGTATCATTTTATTCATGTTGGATATGAGCACGTTAAACTATTTTATTATATTTTATGCTATTTGTCAAACTTGTATACTCGCCAACTTTTTGTTGATGTTATTTTAATACATGTTGCAGGTTGATAGGCGAAGTGATCAAGAAAACAAGCTAGGATGAATCTAGAAACCTATCTTAGAATAAGCAATGTCTTGAATTATTTTGTTGCACTTTGTCTTTACTTGGAAAACAGTGTACGAATTTTAGCATTTTATTAAATTTGAATTAAACTATATTGTCACAATAGTGTTATGATGCATTTGAGCGATTTGTTCGTCTCATCTCGATGTTTCCGCCATCGGTTGGGGTGTGACATTATGATACTTACAACGAGGCAGAACTTCGTTATTTAGGGGGGTATAATGCCCGAGAATAGTGTATACTACGTAGAAATTGAGAGATAATTCGAAAAGTTGAGCGAGTTGGACTGAAGGCCGAGCAAAGCAATTTATAGGGCTGATCTGACATCGGGTCATGGCCCGCGACAGCCATAGCTGTCTTTCTCGCGGCCCGCGAGATAGGTGTGTAGGGCCATAGGATTGATTGGTCACGAACATAGACTCAACGCGTGTTTGACACGTGGCAGCACCGGGGCTCCGCCACTTTGCCCATCGCTCGCGCCCCGTGACAGATCCTAAGGGGTCTGTCGCGCCCCACCAGAGACCATTAAATTTTGGTTTTAATTAATTTTAATAAAAATAAAGGTATTCGGGGCCTGTTCTCGTATACGGGGTGTATTTTAGGACGTATTGGGATATTTTAATTATTTTTAGGGTGTCGGAATTATTTTGGAGGGTTGTTATATCAAAGTTAGAGACCATTGTCATTAAGTGGTCAAAGAAAACCATCACTAGTGCTCTAGTGGTGGCCACGGGTATTTAAGTTCCACTTATGGTGGGCCCGGGTGAGTTTTCCCCTCAAGGTCTCAAGTTCGAGTCTTGGTGATAGGGGTTTCTCATTGAGAGGTTTAAATTGGGGATCTATTGTGCGAGGGGGCTCTCTAGCGCGGACCCGGTTAAGACAATGTATGCTAGACCTCCCGACATTCGCGAATAATTCACACCTTTCAAAAAAAATTAAGTGGTCAAAGAAAGAATTTTGCAAGCTTTGTAGACATTATAGTTTTAAGTGCGAGTAGGGAGCATAATTTCTCGACCACGCTAAAATGGCTACTATCCCTCCGAAAGGTCAAATTCTTTATGCTGATTATTTCTATTCCTGCAATTTTCGGTTGCCCATTACCCAATTGGTGAAAGCCCTTTAATTTTTCTGGTTTCATATTACCCAATTGCATCCTATGGGTATGCGCAGACTCATGCACTTTGAGTCTTGCTATCCTACCCTAGGTGTAGGGCCTCTCACTAGTATGTTTAATATTTTTATAATATGAAGATAGATGATTGTTGGTTGTCATTCAAGAAAAGGAATGGTGTGGTTATCCAATTGTTAAAGCCACCTGCTAGTTGTTACTCCTGTATGTATGTATTTTCGGTCAATGTCAGTCTCTTGTGTAAGACCCTTATTAATTTTATAATATATTTAATGAAAGTTTCGTATAAATACTAGTTTATACGATTACACATACTTATGAAAATACGTATTTATTAAAACATTTAAATATTTAAAATGTTTCAACATCGTGTGGTTATATCGTCGTTTGAAACGACACGACGAAACATATTGCGGAAGCTTGATTCTTGAACGTGTTCGGTTCTTCGTTGAGCTTGATCACCATCCGACACATTAGTTATACCTACACTTCATAAAACCATGAAATGAGTTAGTTATAAGGCATTTAAAACTAGTTTAAACGAGTTCGTAACATCAAACAATGAAACAACAACAATTTGCTGGAAAGTTAACCCGTCGCGTGCCGCGACGGGATGAGCAATGAGCAGTCGCGTGCCACGGCGGCTGTCACGTGCTGCGACCACAAAGGCCTGTGGCCGTCGCGTGCCGCGAGGCCCTTGTTTCGACAGAATGTTTCCCAGGTGTTGCTGCATATTCCCAGCATAACTAAATTTTACGGAAACGAGCATAACTCCCTCGTTTTTTATCCGTTTTACACGATTCTTTTTCCTACGTGATTGTAATTTGATTCTCCATCATATGGAGTTAACATCAGACATCTGGATTAACAAAATTATAAACTTTTAAGCTTTCGGCTTAAATATCCTTTTTTCTAATTCTTGACCCGTTCATGTTTTTATCAAACAAAACATCTTTGTTTGATCCCTAACTTCATGAAATTCATAATTTCAATATTTCCTATCAGATTAGGTTCAAGTCACGGGTTTCTTACGTATTTTAAACTCGTTTACGCTCATATGCTTATTTTGACCCGTTAAGGGTATTTAAGCATATTTCTAGTACGAATCACATTCATCCGTTTCTAGTTCATATTTTCATATTTCTTATCGGGTGATCTTCCACCACAACTATACTTGTGGTGGATTCAATGTGGCGATCTATATAATCCGAGTTTTACCCCTCGGATCATTAATTTACGGCAAAGACTCATATCGAGTCTTTTTATCAAGGATTCACATCTTTCCTTTTTTTATACTTATCCTAAGTATTTACTTGGTCATAAAACTCATTTCCAAACAACCTCTAAGGGTTGTTTGCTCAATTTAGCTTCCGAGGGCGTTTTGGTCATCCTTAACCCTTCATTTACGATGAAGGACTTTTGAAAGTATGTTTGACCTACGAGCCCTCTTTTAGCTATGTTTATGGTTGAAAAGTCATTACGCTTTCCAAACGAAATGTCCATTATTTGAAACACTCGATTTACCTATTAAAGTGACCGAATGTCTATTTTAGACTTCATTTAACTCCCATTGAACCTTACGTTCAAAATGGGTGGTTACCCTATTACTCATACCTGGCTCGGATCAGTATATTGACCCGTTTTAATACCCTGCTTTAATAATCGCTATCTAATAACGATGCAGATATCCATTTGATATTTACTCCTGAAATCACATAACTCGACAATAATCATTAGTCGATATTGTCAAAGGTGATATATTCACCTTTTGACCCGTTTGGTCAAGTGACCCCTATATTGGCGAGATAACGTTTATTACCATCTCGTCTACATGACTCGCTACGGTTTACACCGTGCGGTCATTTTACTTATAGTTCATTTCGTAACACTTTTGGGCCTATTATGGCTTACGTCATAAGTGTCTTTAAAAAACTAACGATTATGGTCAACGCATGACCAAATTACCGTGTTACCCTTATTGTTTGTTTTGGTTTACCTTATAAGGTAACCATTAAAAGTTCTATATTTATTAGTCATTGCATGACTAAGTATCCGTATTAGTCCTTTTTAACCATTACACATGGTTTATCATAATCTTTGGTTATCTTGTTCCGTACGACTACACGTCGGAACGTTATATCTTGATTATTAACTTGTCTTATTCGTAGTTGATATAATAAGAGGATATTCTATAATTTATGAATGTTGTAAGTTATACTTACCTTGCATCCAGATTATGCCTTTCTCTCTCTCTTGATTCGTTTGACCCGCTTCCTTTCTAAACTTTCACCTAGCTTGCCAAGCGTCAAACTATCATTGAAATTGTAAGATGGTTAGGTTAGTCATAATCATTTATGACTATTCCATCCTACACTTCTTTTGTCGAATTTATCATTCAATCATATACTTGGTCGGTTTGACTTTTTAAAGTCGATCGCCTATCAACGTTAATAATTACTCGATGTAGCTCTACTACTCGTTTAATAACTTAGTCCATTATCCGATAATGTCATTCTTATGTTACCGGTTTAATCATTTTAACACATGATGATATCAAACATCATTCTAATCAAGAATATATCATCATTTTCATTTTATCATACAAAATCGTTTCCTAGCAAGTATGATCATGTACTCGAACACACAACTTATTCAAGTATTTCCTTATTACAATCACGTATGATGATTCTAATCATAGTTATATCATCAATTTCGTCATATGATTAAAACCCACTTAACATAGTGTGGTAAATCATTTAATCGTTCAATTCATAGCATGTTATGTATGATTTTCACTTAGGGTTTTGTTCCTAAGCAAGTATACATCACTAATCTAGCCATACCTTCTCTAATCCATGCCTAATTCGCGATTAGGATGATTATCCAATTTTTACAACTTCACCAAACATCAAGATTTTACATACCTTATGATCCCCTAGCTTGGGTGATCATTAATCCATGTTCGGTTGTGAATTTGTGCATCATTTAGACCTTCCATTTGATACATATGTGTGGATTAGGGTTTTGGCTCCTTGGGAGCCCCCTGATGTCAATCCAGAACACACCTTTGTGTGTGTGTTTTGTTTAGTTGTTATTAAATAACCTTTCAATTTATCCCACTTTAACCCCTCGTGTTTGGTTCATTATTAAGTAGGCTACCACGTACCAATTTTAATAATAATATTCCCACTTATTAACTAGGTTAAACATTCCTAGTTAACTTAGTGGGTTCGGGAAATTTATGACTAAGTTTATTTTAAGTCTCGTTAACTCGAGCCTTTTATAAACTTTATTTCATTAAAATCATTTATACTACTTTTATTTAATATTAAGTTTATTTATTTAAATCCTAATATTCCTCGGGTTAATTTTTTCCACTAACGGTACTTTACCCGTCCTTTAGTATTAATGCGGTTTGATTACCAAACCCGTTTTTGGGGTTTTACAAGTCTACCCCCCTTAAAGTGGTTTCGTCCCCGAAACCATGGTTTTCAAAGCCGGACCGGCCGGTCGGGCCGACGTTCGGTGGCTTCACCGGTCCGGGTGGCTATGTTGGACCCCTTTTGCATCAGGCCGGCCGGTCGAGCCTGTGACCGACGGCCGAACCCGAAACTCGCCGGAAAAGGTCGGGCCGGTGGTTAAATCATGTTTATTTTTTAATCCGATTAATAAAGAGAGAAGGTTCTCAGACCGTCAACAATGAAGATGAGAGGTAGTGACAGAGGCGACGGGTTGTGAGGAAAACTGCTGAACTTAGTAACGCCGTAACATCAACGTCACGGGAAGAAAACGAAGAGGGAACAAGAAGACTCGGTGTTCATGGCGTTGGAACTCCACTGTGAGTAGATTTTTTTGAAGATTTAAGAATGGTAATTTTATCTTCGGCCGGCGAACTCTAGTACTCGGTAGAGATAGAAAATGAAATTGAGAGTATGTTGTGTAATAAAATAGAAAATGTGAATGTTAATATAAAAAAGGTTGATTGACTACTCTTTGGTCTTTGCACACACTGACACACATCATCAATTCAAGTGTATGTTCCCAAAGTATATATTTTTTTAAATCTAATTTTATAATTTTAAACGATACTGAATAAAACTTTACTATTTCTTTTAAAGAAGGTTATTATTTTTTAAACATGTAATCTCTTATACTAAACTAAATTATTAAATCAATTTTAGTTTGTATGTTATTTTTGTTTGTCTTTTATGGAATGTTAAAATTTTTATTTTATAAGTTTATAAATTCTATTTATTTTATTTTTTAATTTTTATGTTATTTATGATGGTATCCGGTTCTTATACCCGATCCGACCGGTGAACCGGTAAGGATGCCGGTTCGACGTCCGGTCCGGTTTTAAAAACATTGCCAGAAACCTTTCTTATATAGTTTAATGCGTTTTAAACCCAATGCACTTAAACTGAGTAACCTTTTAAACATTACTCATAAATTAACCATTTATTAGTATTACCAGAAAAATATGGTAATATCTTTTTTATTAACAATCATATGCGTATTTCACGCAAAATGAGGCAACTCAGAATAACGAAACTTTGTTATTTTTGACCAGTTTGGTTAACTTAGCGAAATCCATCGCTGTTAGACTATTGAATTCTTCATGAATACGTTAATTTAATCCATTTGGATATTTTAGTGAAATCTTTCACCTTTGACTAACAAATTATTTTGTTTTCGAATTTATTCCTTCGGTTCAGTTATACGGAATCCACTGCGTATTAGCAAATCGAATTTCTTGAATTTCATCTTAGTTAATTAAGATGGTTCGATAAAGGTTAATAACATAATTCTCATAAGCATACCCTCGCGTAACTTATAGCTTTATCTTTCAATCGTGTTTTTGCTCGATTTGACTTCCCAACACTTCACTTGTGCTGTCTTATGATCCCTCAATATAGGTGATCAGTATTTTTCGTTAGTGGGGCCTCATGGGCCGTCACTTTTGTCTTGTGTAATTATACCTTTATTGTTTACTTGACTGAGTCGCCAAATTTGCCTCTTGGTCATATGAATTTATAATTTACGTTTATTCCACGCTATTCTTATAATAAATAGCGTATTAAACGAATTCTTAGTTTGAATTTCGACCCTAACCGGTCTCACTAACTAAACTTATTAGTCCAGTTATTTTATACACATCACTACGGCTACAATGTGATTATATTTCACATTATTTTTCTTGACCGTTATTTTATTTTTGGAGCCAGTATGTACAAGATAAACATCTTTGGAACCATTCTGTACAAGATAAACATCCAGTAAGACCAAATGATATAGCAGTTTCATGATGCATATAAGTATACATATTCAACCAGGAATATGTATATATATACACACTGTTAAAAGGGTAAAACATTAATAAACTGAATTTTTTCTAAGAAGCGTAATGACGAAGAGTTATCCTTTAGGCGAAGATCCTTATCAATGACAAAGACTGAAACTTCGTCGCCTTAGCTTGACGAAGAATCAATGGTTAATAAAAATCAACTTTAGTCAACGAAGATTGTTTCTTCATTGACCATATGAAGTTCGTCGTCCCAAACAGAAATTTGGGGAATTTCGTCACAAAGATTCTTCGCTGAACTGAGTTGGATCACAGTTGATTCAACATCAAAATGACCAATGTCAGAAACACAGTCAAGTGACTAAAATGAGAACTCAAAGCACAGAATTTTAACCAAACTTTCATGAAAAACATAACAACCATACCCAGATTTCAACACAACAGCAAAGACTCAAGAACCCCTGTTTTAATCGATCATATATCTCAAAAGAGATACATCAAAACCAAATACCCTGTGCAACACTTAAATAAAAAACCCAGAACATATAACTACCAACACATAATTTTTAGAGATATTCATATATTAAACAAGATTCAAAGCTAAAATATGAAACAAAACTGATAAATGTGAGGAATGATCAAGATCAATGAGATTTGAGGGTTTCACAAACATCTAACAAGAAAAGATGGTTAAACATAGTCTCGATCATGTTTTAGGTACGTGATTTTACCTTGGATCGTCAAAATAACAAATGAATCAACAGGTTTGAGTCGGTGAGGGTTTCCAGCAAAAAAGGTGGGTGATCAGTGTTGGGAGAAGACATTTTGAGATATTTTTGAGATGGGTGATACCATTAATGCACAGGGGGTACCTATTTATAACTGGAACCTCTGACGAAGGTTGGTTTGTGACGAAGATTTATTGGACTCGACGAAGATTGGTTTGGACCGACGAAGGTTGGTTTGGGCCAAAATGAATTAGCCCACTTTTGATCTTTAACGAAGATTGAAACTTCGTCGACCAAGGAAGTTCGTCGAAGACCTTAAGGAGTCTTAGTTGACCAGTCAACACAAAAGCACAAATGTTTGATTTTGAAACATTATTTTGCCTTGTGTTAGATTTTGCAAAAAGGACATTTTATGAAGTAGTGAAATCACAAACAAGTCGGTCTCGGGCTTTTCGGCAGAAAACTTAGAGTTTCAACTTCGGCTAATCAAAATGAACTTTACAGATAACACTAAACAGAATTTAAAAATGCGTTAAACTAACGAGAAGTAATAATAAGCATAAAGACACTGTACAGAAGCAAACTTTTTGTGAGTTTCAAGGTAAGAGAATCATTACCAGCTTACGGTCTTTGTCAAAACGGTTTATGATTTCTGTTTAAAGCTTTAGATAAGTATCCTACCACAATTATCGGTATGGTTATCCATATAAGCTCAACTTATCAGATGTAATCATAATTAGGAG
Source organism: Helianthus tuberosus (assembly GCA_030545235.1). Classification (NCBI taxonomy): domain Eukaryota; kingdom Viridiplantae; phylum Streptophyta; class Magnoliopsida; order Asterales; family Asteraceae; genus Helianthus; species Helianthus tuberosus. The sequence goes on from CM060354.1 coordinate 124,664,268, forward strand.
ATATGATTTACGGTAGAATTATACTTACTTGTCGGTGTTCATCCACTCACGACACATTCCCGTATCAAGGTATGCACGAGAGTTCATCTTACCGGTGAGTATACGGCTTATCATCCGTTTGACCGTATAAAAGATGTGAGAAACTCACTTATTTTTTATTGAAAACAAGTCCTATGTGATAGAATCACTTATTGATGAGGAACTTGATTTTCAGATGCATGAGGGCACAGGAGCAAGTCCGTGAACAGGTCAGTACTAACGTACAGCAAAGAGATGAACTTAACTCCCGTAAGAAAGCTGTGATATATTATCACTTATTTTATTTGGACATGTGATTGTTGATCACTTATTGAGGTCGTATGCAATATGTACACGTATGTATAGTATCATGGAAGATCTAGACTACGTCTCCGTTATTTTTCGGTAAAAGATACAACCATGATACCCGGATGATTAGACAGCATAAAGACCGCATATCTCAGAACCTCGACAATCTCTCAAACGAAATTTCGGTACTAAGACCATATGCCAATGAATGGTTCCCACCTGACTTGAAGTCTGTTATGTTTATATCATCCTGCACATTTTAGTCTGATTGTGAGCCTACCAATACATCGTTAGTAGAGCTACTTATCATTTTTCAATTTTTCTTTTTGTTTTTGACCATATTGACAGACCACACCAGTGTATATCATCACTTTCCCTTCTTTTATCCAAGAAACTCATTTTTGATTTTCTATTGTTTTTGAAATTTTCAAACTTACGAACATAAAGTAAAAACATATTTTTGGATTTTTTACATGTTTTTGTATTTTCTAAAATTTCTCCCCCTAAAATGCGAAAAGATAAATAAACTCAAAATCTTTTTGTATTTTTGAGTTTTAAAGAAAATATTTACGAAAAAAACGATTTGCCGAAAGAAGTTTTACTCTTGTTTCACCTCAATGCCATTAACCAACAAAAGATAGTCAAAACGAGATTTGTCAAAAGCTTTTGTAAAAAGGTCTGTATGTTGTTCATCGGTGTGGACCTTAACAACATCTATAAGTCTTTTGTCAAAACAATCACGTATGAAGTGATACTTAATTTCGATGTGTTTGGTCTTGGAGTGTTGCACAGGATTTCTAGTAATCTGTAAAGCAGCATTATTATCAACAAAAATAGAAGTGGATAGGAATTCAAAACCGTAGTCGCGCATTTGTTGTTGAATCCACAGAACTTGAGAGCAACAGCTTGAGGCAGCAATGTATTTAGCTTCACAAGTTGATGTAACTACACAAGTTTGCTTCTTGCATTGCCATGTGACCAGGCGATTTCCTAAGAACTGACAACCAGCAGTTGTTGATTTGCCATCGATTTTACAGCCACCAAAATCAGAATCACTGAATGCAACCAAGTCAAAGCTATCATCCCTAGGGTACCAGAGACCGGTGTCCGGGCAACCCTTTAAATAGCGAAAAATCCTTTTAACAGCAGCCAGATGAGATGCCTTCGGATTGGCTTGATATCTTGCGAGCAGGCACGTTGGATACATTATATCAGGCCTTGAGGCAGTGAGATACATTAAAGATCCGATCATAGCGTGATAATAAGAAGAGTTGACACTTTCACCCTTCAAGTCCGGAGTAATCCCGTGATTAGTCGGAAGTGGGGTACCAATGGGAGTCGCTTCTGACATCTGGAACCGGCTCAAGATGTCACCGACATACTTAGTCTGATGGATGAATATCCCAGACTTAGTTTGTTGAACTTGTAGACCCAAAAAGAAATTCATCTCCCCCATTGCGCTCATTTCGAATTTTTTCTGCATAACACGCTCGAATTTCCTGCACAAAGCATCGTTAGTTAAACCAAAAATGATATCATCAACGTATACCTGTACCAGCAGAAGATCTCTATCTGTTTCCTTAATGAAAAGAGTACAGTCGATAAGACCTCATCGAAAACCATTTTCCAGCGGATAAGTAGATAAGGTTGCGTACCAAGCCCTCGGTGCTTGATGTAAACCACAGAGAGCTTTGTTGAGCAACCAAACCCGATCGGGATGGATAGGATCTTCAAAACCAGGAGGTTGTTCGACATACACCTCTTCTTCAACAATACCATGAAGGAATGCGCTTTTGACGTCCATCTGATAGACTTTGAATCCTTTGAAAGAAGCATAAGCTAAAAAGATCTGAATAGCCTCCAGACGTGCAACAGGTGCATAAACCTCGTTGTAATCAATTCCTTCAATTTGTCAAAAGCCTTGAACAACTAATCTCGCCTTGTTGCGAATGACCACTCCACGATCATCCTTTTTGCATTTGTATACCCAACGAGTACCGATTTTCTTGTAATCGTTGGGTTTTTCAACAAGTCTCCAGACACCCAGTTTCTAGAATTGCTGAAGTTCTTCCTGCATTGCTTCAACCCAAGAATTTTCCTTTAGAGCTTCTTTCCAAGATTTTGGTTCTTCCTGTGAAACATAACATGCGAAGGATCAATCATTTTGCTGTCCCGATTCTCTGATAGCTGAATACAAACCAAGATTCTGGTTGTTTCTCAGCTGATTACACGTCTGCACTCCAGTTTGGACATCTCCTAAAATGTTCTGCTGTGGATGAGTATCATGAATTCTCGTTTCAGGATTATCAGAAACACGAGCGTTGATACCCAAATTGTTGAGATTAAGATCGACAACCAAATCCACGCCTGACATAGACGTAGATGTAGATACATTTCCTTCAGCAGTGTCCACATTCTGCACATGAGAAGTTGCTTCAGAAGTACCCTGAACAGGAACAGCTGGAGCCGAAGAGCCTTCAGTCGTATCATGTATTTCATCTTTCGACGACACATTGTAATCAGCGGCACCTTCAACTTCTTCATTTTGAGCAGTGTTGTTAACCGAAGTAGAAGCTTGAGGGCTAACAACAATTGGTTGAACCAAGGATGAATCAGCTGCATTATCACTTTCAAATAACATTTGAGCAGCTGCAGATTCTTCATCAAAGGTTGGCAGATTAAAGGAGTCGAATAGTCCATCATAATCGAACATCCAAGGATCACCCGGAGCTCTTACAGAATTAGTATACCTTTGAACCCTTACTTCACCCCATAACTCAATCTTTTTGGTTTTCAAATTCCATACGCGAAAATTCGGAGTAGCATATCCAAGGAAGAATCCCTCGATAGCCTTCGCACCAAACTTACCATCTGGATCAATCATAGTACATGGGCCTCCAAAAGGTTCTAAGTAAGAAACGTCCGGTTTCCTTTTGTGTAGTAGTTCGAAACATGCCTTGTCATGCCTTTTGACTGTAAGAACTCTGTTTAATGTATAGCATGCAGTAGCCACAGCCTCCCCCCAGAACTGAACAGGAAGCTCCGACTCCACCAACATCGTTCTCGCAGTCTCAATTATCATCCGATTCTTCCTCTCTGCGACACCGTTTTGTTGTGGAGTGTAGTGAGAACTGTACTCATGAAGAATGCCCTTTGAAGTACAGAACTCATCCATTATACGGTTTTTGAACTCAGTGCCATTGTCGCTTCGGATCCTCTTTACTTTCAATGTGTACAAATTTTCTAGCAAAGTAAGAAGATTCTTGAGGATTTCTAGAGTTTCACTCTTGTGCGCCATAACCGATACCCAAGAAAATCTGGAGTAGTCATCAGTAACTACCAGACAATAAGCATCTCCAAAGGTCGTCTTGTGTTTCATAGGTCCAAAAAGGTCCATATGAAGACGTTCCAAAGGTATGCTAACATTGTTGACTTTCTTAATCGGGTGGGATTTCTTCGTTTGCTTCCCCTTTTGGCACGTAACACAGACATCTTGTAGATGGAAATTTTGACAGGCACACCATTCACAAGATTGTTTTTCACCAGATGGTTCATTTTTCTCAAGTGAATGTACCCCATTCGTCTGTGCCAAGATATTGACTCTTTTTCTGTGGCTTTTGAGACAAAACAAGTGACTTTTGCAGAAGTTGTAATCGCCTGGCTCATATCAAGAATATAAAGATCATTAATACTTGGAGCATTCAAGAGAATACATTCTTTTGGAATTTTAAACCCAGGCTTCAGCACATAACAACCGGCATCATCAAAATGCACGGTGGACTTCTTATCGCAGATTTGCGAAACACTCAGAAGATTGTGATCAATTTGTCGAACATAATTGATCTTATCGAAACACACAACACCATTGGAGATCATTCCTCCAGTGATGTATCCGCCCTTGTCTCCAGCAAACGCGACATAACCTCCTCTAATGTTTTTCACATCATACAGAAGTCATAAGTCGCCAGTCATGTGCCTAGATGCTCCACTATCAACAATCCAATGACTATTAATAGTTCCTCCTGGAACACCCTGCACAATGCATTTAAGGATTAGTTGGAGTTGGGGACCCAAGCCAAAGTGGTCTTGGGTCTTCCCTGAGAATCAAGAAATGTAATTTCAATTTCTTGATGGTTCTAAAATTGTAAGCCTCCCCCTGAAACCTCACCTATCTTAGGTTTCCAAGTTTTTCATTTACCAGATTGTGTAATATTAACAGTTTTTGAAATTTCTGGTATTATTGGTTGAGATGAACTTGGTTCCCGTTTAACAGATTTTACATCTGGTTTCAAAGCCCTTTCGATCACCTTTATATTCTTGCGTCGTTGTTTTGTTTCCTGTTCTTTAATAATTCGTTTATCTTGTTTTGGGGAAACCGAACAACGTTGAGGGTGATCCTTTTCAGGAGGGGCTCTCTCAACAAATTTTGCTTTGGACGAGTTTGTACAACTTTTTTATGATATGTCCAAACTCCCCACATTTGAAACAGGATATCCTTTCAACAAACTTAGGAGATCCATCATGACGACTCGATGTCGAACTTGTAGAATCAGAGGTACTAGTGCCTTTATCACACCCGTTTGTGTGTTGGGTGTAATTATTTTGATTATTACGTTTTAAAATTATAACCTTTTGAACAAAATCGGTGTTTGATTTATTTTTAAAAGTTTCCACCTTGTCAGTACCCTTAGATGCTACGAATTTGACATCATTGTCCTTCTTTTTAAAATGAGCTCCTTTTGGTTCTACCTTTGGTTGTGAGACCTTAGGTTTTGAAGCTCGCAGTTCCTTCTGTTTGCCTTTAAAAGGGATAGGTTGTTGCTTTGTCGGTAATCGCTGGTTTCCAAATTATTTCCTAACTTCAGCTTTTGGAATAGGATCGCACTGAGTTACAGAAACTCTCTGGATCGCTTTTCCCAAAAACTTACTGGTAGTATCTTCAAACATTTTATCAATCAGAGATTGATTGACGTTTTTAATTGGAAAATCTTTGTTTGAATATATTTTACTATCCCCGACCAAAGTATACAACATGTTATCACTTTTAACAGCAGACACTGTCTTAGTGATAGGATCCATCTCTTGCTTAACAGTAGAGTGCACAGCAGGAGTAGGAGGATCACACAGAATGTGATTCTCAATAGGAATGTCTACTCCTTTCTTATCATCAACAGATGTATCCTGATCACTCACATCCGATTCATCATCCGACGATTCATAGTCCTCAACAGTTGGAGCACTTTGTTCCGTGGATGTTGAATTTTCCTTTGTTTCAGATGAGCCTTCTGAGGAACTATCCGATTTGAACCCTAATCCTGTAGTTATTTCCTTATAATCAAGATGTACACTTGGTTCAAACCGAGGCATTTCCTCCTCATCGGGCATCATGGTATAGTTGTGTCTTAAAGGAGGTGGACATGACTTATACCCAACGCCTTTCACATTTCCTTTCAGTTGTTGAACTTCAATGATGTGATCAAGCATATATCGGGAGTTAGAATAACTATCCAATTTGAGCTTGATCGCTTCATACTCACATTTAGCCATTGCTAGCTCCTTCTTTGTTTCCTCAATAATATTAATGTAGATATTAATACCAGTTTGTTTGTTAAGAACAATTTTAGACAATTCAGAAACACTTTTCTTTAAAGTTTCAATGACTGATTTGAAATCCTTCTCATTGCGAGCCAAGGCCATGTTTGCCTCTTTGCATTTTGACAGTTCAATAACTAAACTCTGGTTGTGACCATGAACCGTTTCAGATTCAAGTTTCAATTTAGAGCATTCATGTTTAAGATCTGCACAATTACTACATATGCTAGGAGTAGGAGTATCAGAATTTACCTGACTCGAAGAGGCTGCGACATTCACCATAAAGGCAGTCTGATAAGAGAAAGATCCGTCTTTAGAAAAGAACTTTTCCATCTCTTTCGATGCAACATCAGCCTTCTTGATCAGAACAGATTTCTGACACTGTAACTCCTCAGCTTTCATCAACAAACTATCAATATCAGAATTACTTCCTTCATTTACATCTGATTCTCAACAATACTCTCCAATGTTCGAGCTTTCCTCATCTGAACTGCTAGTATAACCCGAGCTATCATCGCTTTCTAAGAATTCTTCCTTATGCACATGCTTGATGTGATTGATGATCTTAGCATAGCATGTGGTTCCTCCTTGATCGCCACCTCCAAACTGTACAGACCAATCACAACTTTCATCAGCTTGAACAACTAATGCATGGTTGGTGTTAGAAGGACCCGATTGGTTTGCGTTGGCGGTGTTAGTCTGGTTGTTGACAGCTACTATCCTTCTTTCCTGGTTAGCTTGATTCCGGTTGGAAGTACTTGTTTGATTCCTGAAGGGATTTTGACTTGTTTGTCTGCTCGGACGAGTGCACTCACGCTTGAAGTGACCCTTTTCTCCGCAGTTAAAACAGGTGACAGCATCTTTGTCGAACCCGTACTTTGTATCCCTTTTGCTTTCCAAACTAGTCCTCCCAGTTCTGCTCATGTAGTCTTTAGCTCGTCTAACCGCGCTTGCAAAAGCCCACTTGATATCCATTAACTCCATTTCATCCCTATCAATCTGTTGATAATCTTCATTGGTCAGATTTATGTTTCCAATCTGACCAGCAACCAACCCACAATAGGCATTGACCATTGTGCTAAGAAGTTCCATGTATTCCTTGGCAACTTCTACATTGACTTTGGGAAGGTTTGAAGTATCAAGTTTGGAGGTATTGGGGTTTTGCGGTTGGGTGAAGTTGTTACCATAGAATGCTTGCTGAGATTGAGGTGGAGGGGTAACAACTTGTGGTTTCGGGAACCAAGCGCTAGGATCAAAGTGAGGTTGAGATTGAGGTTGAGAAACTTGAGGTTGTGGTTGAGGGAACCAGGCACTCGGATCAATTTTTGGTTGAGTTGGGGGGGTAACAACTTGTGGTTTTGGTAAGCAGGCGCTAGGATCAAATTGAGTTTGAGATTGAGGTTGTGGTTGCTCTGGCACAAATCCAAAAGGATTGACATTAGTCACTTGAAGAAACGGGCTTGAATTGGACATGAACGTTGTTTGAAGTTTTGGTTGCTGACTGGAGCTTGCAGCAGGATTAATCCCTCCAAAGTACATTTCTGGATTCTGAGGAATTGAAATTCGTTTCGCCTTCCAGATTTCTTCTTCATTTTTATTTTCCAGCTTTTGAACGAATTCATAGATACTAATAGTATCTAAGACACCTGTATGCTTTAATAGCTCAATAAAAGGGCTCCACTTTGGTGGTAGAGCATCAACAAACTTTGTCACCATTTCCTGTGGAGTTGCAACAACCTGGTAAGAAAATATTTCACTTATCAAATGATAAAAATGAGTTGCTATTTCATTTAAAGTTTCGTTTTCTATAAACAAAAATGCATCAAACTCCAATGTGGTTGGATTTGAACCTGCTTCTTCAAGAGCTGTGTTGTATGGTGTAGTGAAACATATCCATGCTAGGTATTTTTCCCTAGAACGTAAGTATGAAATCAACTTTTCCAAGATGGATATTCATTCATATGATTCACCTTGGGCGGTCGATTGTTGCTACCCGTTTCACTTTCGCTCATTAGCAAATTTTGAATACTTTGATTTTGATTCGCTACGCATGCTCACTGACTTGCATAAATTGTTTATTGTGGCATCATATTCTTGATCCATGACTCTGCGGAGGTCAGATCTTGAGCAGTACTTGAGCTACTGCTCCAATCCCAGGGGCTAGTACTCATGATTGATGTATGTATGAGTGTACCTGGTCAAACACTTGAAAAGAATTAGTTAAGATAGTTTTGGAAAGCTTCTGTTAACAAATGACAGTTAAAATGACAAAGTATCAAATGACGAAGTATGGACGAGAAGTAACACTGACGAAGAATGAACAACGAAGTTTGATTCTTCGGCTAACACATCTTTTGACGAAGAATGGAGAGTGTTTGAATCTTTGTCTGAAACAATTTTTGACGAACCTTCGATTGTTTGTCTAAGGCAATCTTCATTGACAAGGATAAGATATTTTTGCAAAAACAATCAATTCTTACAGACAAGTTGGTGTCATATTTTTCAAACTAAACAAGTTGCTGTGACAGAAGTTGATTTAATAAGCCATCATAAACAAGTTGCTGTGACAGAAGTTGATTTAATAAGCCATCATTACATGTACCAATTTGTCAAACAATTATATTTTAAACACAAACAATTTATCCAAACATAATTCTAGATCAAATTTCAAGAAAAGGATGAATATTTCTAAGAACACTTTGAAGAACACTTTGAATATCAAGAAAAATCTGAGTATTCTGTAACACGAAATTTGCTTAAACTTTTAAGAAAAACCCATTTTTATCATGTAGACATGCAATGTAACAAGGTTTCTGATAAAACTTATAGCAAATAACAATATTTGAACAATTTTTCAGAAAAATATGAATATCAAATAGGAACAGTTTCTGAAAAACACATAAACAACTTGATAAAAACACAACAATGTTTGGTTTTAAACAAGGATAAAAGCCATAGCTCTGATACCACTTGTAGGTCCGTTTTTCTCAGAGGATCTATTACTAAACCTAGTCCCTGTTTATCACAAACATGGTCACAAGTGCGGAATCCATGTGACGGTGCAAACCAAACAAAGTAATGCTCGCAACACAACAGAAAACCAAAGATTAACTTTAGATTAAAAAGACGAGAACAACATCAAACATATACACATAATGCTTGAACGATAAACTCTTAGTAGTTTCTCTATGCTCTCATACCTTACCTGTTAAACACACCAAGCTATATATACTGTCCTCAGACGAACCTTGATTGATGAAGATTTGTTAGTGCATATGTCTGTCGACTTCGTCTTGTATCGAGTCTTGTATTAGATTAGATAGAACAGGGCACGAAATACGAGAAATTTGGGTTGTTGGCTATTTCGCACGAAATAGACTGGCTATTTCGCTTGAGCTGTTTCGCACGAAATAGGCAGGCCAATAAATACTTGTGTCTTGGTTCTCATTTGCAACTTTCCGGTTTCAGTACCGAACTGCTGCCGAAGTGTCTACTCACTGTAAAACGTTGTTATATCAATCTAAAGACAGTTTAAAGTGAATCTCAAGCTTAATCAACTCGATACGTCTGTTTCCGCCTTTCGTATTGAGCAAAAACTCTTCTGAACAACTCGTTTGGTTGGTAAAACGATCCTACAAGTGGTATCAGAGCTCAGGAGGAGGAGTTCTTACCGATTCAGCTAAAAAAATCTGTTTTCTACACCTTCTTTTCAAAATCAAACAAGATTTGACGGTTAAAATGGTTTGAATTTCACATATTATAAACGAAACATTGTTTTAACAAAGCCTTGAAAGAATTGGACCTAAAATCAACCTAAAACTTGATCAATTGGACAAAAATCTGATCGACATGATGACGTCAGCAGTATTTCGCATGGAATAGATCATTCATTTCGCACGAAATCAGCATATAGTGTGAGCTATTTCGTACGAAATCACTATTTCGTACCAAAGTGTCCTTATTTCATGTGAAAGTCTGCTATTTCGCACGAAATCAGCTGAATTTTGGTTCATTTCGCACGAAATACCTTATTTCGTGTGAAAATATTTCATTTCGTATGAAAGCATCTCATTTCGTGTGAATCATTTCGTTTGAAGTTGTTTTGCAGGTCATTTCGCTTGAGGAAGTTCATTTCGCACCAAAGGCAATTCGTTTGAAATCTGATTTCATTTGAAAGTGACTGTTTTGTGAAAAATTTCTCTGAAACATGGAAGAAGAGTTTTATAACGCATTTGCTACTGCCCCGAGTACTCCTGTTGCAATTGCTCAGAACATGAACATGGAAAATGAAACTGGAACTTTGCAAAAACCCCCGAAGCTAATGGGCATTGAAGAATACTATGGTTGGAAAGACAGGTTTGAAAATTGGGTCCAAGCTAATCATTTTAGGTCTTGGGAGTGTGTTGAGAAAAAGTATGTACTACCACGTACAGACTTGGGAGTTGAAAAGAAGATTTTTGAATTTACTTATAAAGAACGAGACATGTACAAAGTAGAAAAGATGATGATTAGTTTACTCCAGCAAGCTATTAAAGAAGACATATTCATATTGCTTCAACATGATAAAACTTCACGTTCAATTTGGGAAGCACTTCGAATTAAGTTTGAGGGAAGTGAAAAGATGATCAAAAGTAAAAAATCATTGTTAAAGAAAGAATTTGATTTATTTACAAGTTTTTCGGGAGAAGATACAAAGAAATTGATTGAAAGATATTGTCACTTAGTACGGTCAATGTCATTGTTTGATATCAACAAAGATCGTGAGGAATGGGTTGACAAATTAGATGATGCTTTACCTCAGAAAGAATGGGGTACATTTTTGATGATATTAAAGAATACTGGAGAATATGATGGCTTGACAATTTCTCAGTTTATCGAAAAAATTGAAGGATAGGATCTTGAGCAACAAAAGATTGCTAGAATGAGTAATCCAAGTGCACAACAAGATGTTAAGATGTACTTCAAAGGGGGTGTTCAGGATGTCGAAGCAAGTCCGAAAATCCAAACTGCTTTCAGTGCAGAAAACTCATCTGGATTAATCAATCAAAGTCCAAACAGTAGCAGTGGATTTTCCTCATATCCAAGTCTTAATCCGAAGGGATCAACCTCTAGTCATCAGTTCCAAAGTTCAAACAACAGTAATGGTCAAATTTTACATTGCAACATCGCGTTGCATCTTCAGAATGGTCAAAATTTTTCTGAAGAGGTTGCTAAAAGTCATATGACATTACTTGCTACAGTGTTGGAATCATATGAAGGGTTGGTTGCAGGAAGGATCGGAAATCCTATGTTGACAAAAGAGGATTACGATCAGATCGATGCTGAGGAAATGGAGCTGATGGATATTAAGTGGTGTTTAGCGAGTGTTTTGAGAAGAGCTGAAAAATTCAAGATGATTACAGGAATAGATGATTTCCTGGATGCAAATGTTTCTACTTTGGGTTTTGATAAATCTAAAGTTACTTGTTTTCGATGCAGGGAAAAAGGACATTTTAAGAGGGAATGTACCAATCGAGAAGCAAGTGGAGCAAAGAATCCGTTCGGTAGTAATGATTACTATCGAAAAGTTATATATCAACAAGTTGCTCAACAACCTTATCAATCACAAGATTCAAAGACTGCACATGCTAGAAAGGCAATCGAAGAATCAAATAAGAAAGCTTATTTTGGTATAATTGATCAAGATGATGAAAAAGTGGCAGAAGGTTTTAGTTGGGACAAATATATTCCACCTGATTCAAAAACAGTTGCATTAATTGCACAGATAGTTCAAGAACCAGATTTGATGAAAGAATGGATGAAAGTGTTTGCTGATGATGAGAAGAATCAAGATGATGAATCTAGTTCTTCAGATGATAGTTCAGAACAAACACAAGTGTTTGATCAATCATCAACTGATGACAGTGATGATGAGGAAGAAATGCATATTAATATTGCAAAAACTCATTTATCTCCTGAAAGTTTTCAATTTGATTTTGCAGATCGTTTGGAAAAGCTAAAGAAGAAACGTGCAGCAAAGAATCAGAAACAGATAAAAAACGAGATTGTTGCACAGGAAGAGAAATCTGAACAGAGTAAAAGAGTTGAGTTTGCTGTAAAGGAAGTTGAAGTTGCTAAAAAGGTAGTTGAAGTTGAGAAAGTAGTTGAAGTTGAAAAGATTATCGAAGTGGAAAAGGTTGTTGAAGTCACAAAACCTTGCTTAAAGTGTTTGGAGTCATGCAAGCAGTGTGAAGAGAAAGATGAGAAGTTAAGTGAGCAAGATAAGATGAAAGAAAAATTACTGTTCAATCTCAATTATGTGAAAGAATTGTATGATGTTTTGAATATAACAGTGAATGGTCTACAAAAGACAAATTCTGAAAGAGAAGATGCATTAACGATGATGAATGCAGTAATGATGTCAAAGCAAAAGGCTATCAATTACTACATTGAAGAATGTGCAAAGCTGAAGCAGGAGTTGGAGACAGAAAAGATAGAGAATGAAAGAATCAGACGTTTGTTGCAAAGTTATTCTAGTTCTGATTATTTGATTGATCGAATTTATCCAACTGTTGCAGGTTTTGAAGCATTTCAAGATGACAAGCCAAAAGAGAAGGATACAGGTAAGAAACAAAGTGTAAATTATAACAAGTGTCCGCCTCCAATTTGGGAAGGTTATTCTCCCAGAAAACCAAATGAGGAGCAGGTCAAAAAGGCAGTCAATATAAAATTGAAGTCTGAAACAACTGATGAGTTACCAGAAAATATTGATGTTACTTTCACATCGTCTGACACTGATCATGAGTCTGAGTTAATAAAGAAAGTGGTCGATCAGGTGTTGGATAAAGATGAGGAGTCAGAGTCAAAATCCGAATCCGAGAGTTCGAGTTCATCAGTTGACAGTCCAAAATCGTCGGTTAAAAGAGTTTACAATAAAGAGTTTTTGTTATCAAAATCTAATTTGAATGATGAAACATTTAAAGTTGCATATACTTTGAGTGATTCAGACAAATTATATTCTGATGAGGAATTTCCAATAAGAGGTGTTAAAACTGAAATGATTAAAAAGGTTTTCAAATTAACAGAAATTAATATTTCTGAAATAAAAGATGTAAATATTTCATAAAAACCAAGATCTTACACTCCAAGAGATCAACAAAGGTTAAACAAGAAAAATGGTTACAGTTCTGGTTCAGGTTATCGAAAAAAACCAAACCATAACGGTAATTTCAAAAAGAATGGCTTGGGTTTTATTCCACCAAAAAATCATAAAAATGAGAAAACTTATAAACCAAAAACTATATTTGTTTCAGGAGCAAGTTCGGAGGAAGAAGAAAAGAGCTCGTTCTGGAAGCAGTCAAACAAAGAGTTCTTTGCTGAAAAACAAAAATTTGAGAAGAATAGAGTTTATCAGAGAAAAGAGACAAGAACCTGTTACCGATGTCAAGAAGTTGGTCACATCGCCTGGAATTGTCCAATGACAAACAACACAAAACAGGGAGTCTCTGAAAAACTAAAAGAAAAGATTGTTGATAAAACTGAATCACCAACCAAAAAGTTCAAAGTGTTTAAAAATTCAACATATGAAGTTGGTGAATGCTCGAAAATTTTTTACAAAAGAAGAGTGAATCTTGACAACCAGAAGTGGGTTGTTAAGAAACCTGATGTGAAAACTGGCGATGAATCTGATTTGTCAAAGTCAGAGGAGCCATCAGTTGAGCTAAAAATAGAAACATCAGTACAGCCAATGAATGATGTTAATTTTCCACCATTGCGGGCTGAAAATTTTAAACAAAAAGTTGGTAAAGTGGAAATCTCGAATCAATTCTATTCTGAAAAGAAAGATTTTGATGTCGAAAAGGTTTTTAATGGGAATGTTAAAAAGATTTTTGGGAAAATGGTCGAGGGAAAGGTCAAAGGGGTAAAAGATTTTTATGAAACAAAAAAAGCAACTTACACCCCGAGTGAAACTGAAGAGGTCACATCCAAGTTTGGTCAGGCTTGGATGTCTGTTTTTCATATGTGAAAAGTATGAATTGCCGGAGCTCTCAGGTTGGTAAGTGTGGAGCAGGTATCGGCATCTTTCTTGAATTTTGTATGTTTGTGAAAACCTACAAGTGGTGAATCAGGGACATTAAGTTGTACTTGATTTCCTACAAGTGGTATTTGTTGTCTGAATTAAAAATTGTTATAGTTTTCAAAAAGTTGAAGATGAAAGAACAAGATGATGAATTGATCCCCTAACCTACAAGTGGTTTTATGAAATCAGCAAAACTTATTTTCCGGAAAAACCATTTTGATTAAAACAAACTTAAGTGTTTTGAAATCTTAATGGGAAAATAGTTTGTTGTAAGGGGGAGTTCTGATTGTTTATGCCAAGTGGATGGCGAATTGAAGCAATTCACAACAGTTGTCACTTTACTTTGTACAATTTGTTTTCAATTTTTTTTTAAATGGTTTTGAATTTTAGGGGGAGTAAGTATTTTCAGAAAATCCAAAAACATTGAAAATTTTGAAAAAGACAAAAACATGATAAAATTCAAAATGAGTTTTGTTGAGAAAAGAGGAAATGATAGTACATCAGTGGATATTCACGGCATGCTAAAGAATTGGAAAGTCAAATGTGATAAACGGTCTCACTAATGATGTGCCAGTAGGTTTTTGCACATTTAGTAGATTGTGTCGAGATATAAACCTAAATTTCAAACTTACTTGTCTCGTGGGGAACATCTCTCGGATATATGGGTAACCCCCGAAATCTTGTTTGAAAGGTCCCTCTTTCTGAGATACTAGGTCTTTATGCTTAGTGATATCTGGGGTATTATCCCGGGACTTCTGATTTTGCGGAAGCAATGGCCTAGTCCCCGTATAATACTTTTCGCTTTTGCTTGAAATATAGCAACCCCTCTCAGCATAAAAAATGATGAAACATTGAAAAATGCTAATCATGTGTTGTTGAAGAAAAGATTCTCTAAAGGGAACACACCAAAAGTCGAAGCCATCATCTTTCTGATTTTGCGGAAGCAATAGCCTGAGCTCTCATGGCCCTCGCATTTAACCCTTTACAGATATCATCTAGGTATACTCACCTGTAAGACTGAATTTTGGGATCTGGATACGGGAGTTTATTCTGAGGTGGGACACGCGTATAAGTTTAAGTCCTTAAAACACTAATATCATATCTCGAAACAGTTGAACTTTGTGTGAAAATTTAAGTGGATCAGTATACTGACAATCTAAGTGAATCGTTTAGAACTTAAAATGTTTAAAGCTTAACGGTGTTGGTGATTTGTCCCATAAACTAATATGATCCTCTTACACAAGCTCACAAAAATAGTGTTTGTAAATATTTCTTTACTGCATTTATTTCTTTAAAATCAAAAATTCAAAAAGATTTTCAGTGTGTTTTAGCATAAAATTTTGAAAATTCAAAAAGATTTTCGACAACTGATATTGGAGAGCTTCATCACACACAAACAATGACGAAGATTGAAGGTTCACCAAGCATGGGTTCGAAGAAGATTGACTCTTCGTCAAACACTAAACAAGGACAGAATATATCACTAAGTTAACAGAAGACATAAGATAAGACTAACTATATGTAAACACTATGCACACAAGCATGTGTTTAACATACATTACAAATAAAGAGACAAACATCATACCAAGTAGGATAGGAGGATATCCGACTAGGTAGATTTGACAGAACTTACAGACTCGATAACAAAAGACTAAATAACATACAACGTAAACAAGACAAAGTTACAGACACATAAATACACCAACAGCGCCTTGCGCCTAGGCTCCGGGCGAGGCCGATGCGCCTCGCCTGCGCCTGTCGTCTTTGACAACATAGGCATTTATAAGATGAGTTTTAGCCCAGGTAAATACTCTTAACATATTTTCCCTATACGGGGCTTGGGATACGGAAAATTATTACCGCTTGGTCGGGTATGGGATCATATGTCGGATTGTGACTACAAAATCTTCATAACCCATTTTAATCTGTTTTGTTTGATAACTTAAACATTGGAGGTTAACTCGACCGTGTCCAGGATATCCTCGGCTCATTTAAGTTACTAATGGCCACGACCGAGTACGGGGTGTAGGCATACACCTGACAGATGCTAATGCTATTATAAAATGTTTTTCTTACCCATTAATTGGGGATACCCCTTTGTGGGTTTAAGTGGCATGTCGGTTAATCATGTCTCGGTGTTTAGTACTGGGCCGCATATGTATTGACATACATGTAAAACTGTATACAAGATCATTTTGAATTGTCCTAAGTTATTTATAAAATCATGTGCCTTGTGCACTAAAATGATTTTGAAAATGTTTTCAAATGTGTCGGTTATTTGTATTTACCAGTGTAAACTGACGTATTTTCAAAAGACTAAGTTACAGGTTGCAATGATACGTAAATAGGCTAGAAGTTGTCTGGTAATGCTAGAAGAGGAATTTGCAACTCCTTTGCATATAGCCGAGTAGTTTGTTGATCTCATTTTGTACATTTTCGATCCGCATGTGAATCTTTATTACAAGCTGTCTATATTATATTATTTTGAACATTTGGACATTTAAGTTTGTAATAATATTTTAAACTCTAAGACTTACGTTGTGCTATCTGTGTTTGCTTATATTGATATTAACTACGTTACGATACTCCCCAACCAGGCCCACCGGGCTATGATGTGGTCGAAACGACCGGGGTGTGACAAGGATGCCTAGAAACGCACACTAAATTCAAATACTTGTTGTACTTTATTTGTTTCAACCTTGTTGTATTTTCTATTTCAAACAATGTAATTGATGTTAGCAATTAAATGAAATTTGTTATTAAATACTTGTCATAATTTAGTGTTATGAAGTCTCGAGCAATCTCGTTTTCGTCCGACTCCGATGTTTCCGCATTTGGTTGGGATGTGACATGTATAACACGAATATATTTTTCGTTACATCAGACAATTTTTGTGTAATAAAACCATTGTAAATAAACATTCTTTTTGTGTCTTTGACTATTGATGTGTGCAAAATGCAACATATAAATTTCATCAATCGTGGCATAAAACTAACCTTTTTTTAGTACTAATGTTGGAAAAAATGTGCTTTTGTCTTCCTTTTGTATTTTCAGGATTAAATGAGCTCAAATTAACAAAAGAAGCAAAACGACATCAAAATCTAACATAAATACAAGAAAAGGAACAAGACGTGTCATGCCCGACCCCACGACAACATCTTCCCAAGCAAAACAAGAAGACAGAAGACTGAACACGCCCCGTGCTCAGCCAGCATGGGGGCGTGCCCAAGTGTCAGCAAAAAAGACAAAGTGGTAGAAGCTTCTATTGCCCACCACGGGGTCGTGCTCAGCGGACACGGGGCCATGGTCAACTATAAGATTCGCACAATCCAGGAAAATCTTCATAGTACAAAGATTCTTCTGCACACGGGGTCGTGCTCAGCGGACACGGGGGCGTGGTCAACTAATAAGACAAGCTGCATTAAATGAAGAAAGAGAAGGATGTGGACACGGGGCCGTGTCCGAGCTTCTGTTCAGCCTATAAATAGGAGTGCTTGGCTCAAGCTCAAACCATCCCTTGGCACACCACCTCTCTCACACTTCACCCACCACCCACCACCACCATAACACCATCATCCACCACCATCATCCATTGTCCATCGTAGAGTGTGTGAGTCGTCTCGGGATCCAAGATTGATCGTAAGAGTTCTTGACAATCAAGGCCATGTTTGCCTAAGTCTCTTACATCACTTGGTGAAGACAAAGTGTCTAGTGTAATACTTTTTATTTTTAATCTTTTCGCACTTTTTACTTGGTTTTGTATTAATGACTTTAATAACTAGTTTCTTATGTTGAAGGTGATTCTTCCTTATCGTTTGTCCGTGGTGTCTTGACATTATTTTACTGTCTATATAAAATAAAAGATTTTCACCATTCATATCTCCACGGTCTATATGGAGGTATGTTGGCTACCTGGTCGGGGGTTAAGGGAACGGTTTGGTAAGAGTCTTGCCATTGTTCAGCGTTTAGAGGTCCTGCAATGGACCTGGGTCAAATTTAGTAGGACCTCCTTCAATACTTAACGGTATTGGATGGCGGGGGTCCAAACTCTTTGATCCCCTCATAAGTTAAACTACTATTAATACTATAACCCGGCTACTTAGGACTGTATCCTTGCTGACTCAGACTACTTAGCCGAGGGTAACGTCACCTTCAAAAGAGGGGCCTACCATAATTTGCATTGATAACTTAATTAATTATCTTTCAATAATCCACCATTTTAGGATTGTATCCTTGCTGACTCAAACTACTAGGGTGAGGGTAACGTCACCTTCAAAAGAGGGGCCTACTACAATAACTAAGATAATCTCTTAAAAAGTGCAAAAGTGCGGAAATAATCAAAGGTTACACTAGATACGAGTCGGAACCAAATGATTCATCTTGTCTATCTGTTTTTATTTTTATTTTTATTTTCAGCATTTTAGTTAGTTTTATTTTTCTAGTTTAAAACATTTTTCTAACTTTTTGATTTGATTAGACGTTGAGGATAAACCGGTACTAAAAGCTCTTGTGTCCTTGGACGACCTCGGTATCTTACCAACGCTATACTACGCTCACGATGAGTGCACTTGCCCATATGTGTGTTTAGTGTTAGTAAATATCGTGTTTTATAAATTTAAAACTTGGCTAAAAAAGTGTAAAATGGCTTAAAATATACATTAAAACCATAACACACTTCACGCACATCACTATTAAGAGTACTAGTTCCAAACCGATACCGACTAGACGACATCAGTATCGGTTTTGGTATTATCGAAACTTATATCGGTATTTAATTTTATGGTTTTTAACCATAGTAAAACATATTTTGCTACATTTTTGGGCATATCACGACTTACTTTTTGGGTTACATGAGAAATTTTTTTTTCTAAATAAACCATTGTGAATACCCTAACACAATTTTCTACTTTGTAATTGATACGAACCGAATCGTAATCAAATGATCCAAAGAAAATAGAT
Source organism: Helianthus tuberosus (assembly GCA_030545235.1). Taxonomy (NCBI): domain Eukaryota; kingdom Viridiplantae; phylum Streptophyta; class Magnoliopsida; order Asterales; family Asteraceae; genus Helianthus; species Helianthus tuberosus. The sequence continues at coordinate 124,683,205 of CM060354.1, forward strand.
AAGAAATTGAGAGAAAATAAGACTTTTGGAAGTGACTAATTCATTTCTTCATTCCCGATTAAAATAAACAGCTAGTTGGCTTTATATAGCCTTCAAGAAAGGAAATTACATAAGAAAAATAATACTTCACTGACCCATTGACACTCACCACTAAACATGAGCTATGGAAAATAAAGGAAGAAATTAAAATTGCATGGGAACATGTCACGGACTCATGGGCACGTATCATTACACATACTTTTCTACCAACCAAATCGATACCGCTCAAACAACATCAATACCGATACCGATATTTGTTTTTATGTTTTTGGTTTCCATACGACTCGGTCTAAATATTTTTTGATATTTTGTTTTTTTTTATAAAAATATAGAGATAGTTTACTTATTTTTGTCAACCATATAACCAAGTCAAAGAACACGTCAAGCCATCAAAATTATGACCGGCTGAGCCGGTCAATGCATTGAGCACTAGCGCAACAGGTGAAAAAGGAAAACGATCCACTTCAACGCACAACACATGAAATTAGGGTTTTGTTCGTATCAATTTGAAGCGTTTCGTAAACAAAAATAGGAGGAGATTCTCAAGATTGTGTGCTTCTCTCTCTTCGTTGACTTGATTTGAAGGTTATCCGTTAAATATATCTTCAACTTGAGTGATTTTCGTGTTCAGGTGAGTATAATTTCATCTAAATTCGTTGATTTTTGTGTGTTTAGTTTGATATGTTGGAGTTTAACATAATTTCATATAGATTTGTTGCTCGCTTTTGTTATAGTTTTGTGTGATTGGAGTACTGGCCGTTGTGTTCTATCTCTAGGGTTTCATTTGAGGTGTTTGGGGGTATGATCTTATGATCTTTATGAATTATAGATATATGGAGTTGAAAATGGATTTTGTGATCTGAAATTGAAAGTCAACTGTTATGTTAACTAGAATCATGATGGTAAGATGTTTATCTGGTTTTGTAGATTGTGTTTGTTTATGGAGTTTAGGGTTTTACGAAGATAATAATCCACTGATTATTGTAGCAGGATGATTTTCTTTATTATTAGGTCAGATCTTGAATTTGTTTTTCGAGCTAGCGACTAAGTGCGGTTTGAAGCTAAGTTGTTGACCGTGTTTATGGTGACGAATGATAAGTAGGTGATTGCTCTCATAGCTTAGACTTCACCGTTCTATCGACTTAAAGTCACTGTTGGTGAAACCGAGAGTCTTTCTGAGGCTGCTTCATTCACCCTGAACAAATTATATACTTTTAACTTCAAATTTGACCGGAACTTTCTAGTTAACTACCTGGAGTGCTTTTATTTAATGTAGTAATGTTATTATTGTTGACTATTCAGTGTCGGTGTACATGATGTTTAATTGGTTTACTTTTGTTTATCATTTCAGTAATCAGCATTGCCAAAAATGTTGCCGCCACGTCAGCAACCAAGGTCGGGAGTACTGCACACATCTCTCTCCCTTGTTCCAGCAGACGGCTCAAATTCTGATCAGGTCCGAGACTCACCCACAGAAAGTGCTAGCTCACGCGAAACCTGGCCCACATCTGATGCTTTGATGCTATCCAAACAGCAGCAGTTAGAGAGGGAAAAAGCGAAGGAACGTGAAAACGGTTCTGCTGAACATTCCGTTATCCGCCATATCTCAACTTCGGATAAAATGTCTCTTAGAGATATTACTAAAGAGAGAGTTGATGTAATTGCAGAGCGAATGCATCATCTCCCTGATGACTTTTTGGATAAACTAAAAAACGAACTTCGTGGTCTTATTGAAGGAATGGGCGGTCCTCAACATAGAGAGGAATATATTTCTCTTCAAAAAGCAGTTCTAAGTAGGCCCGACTTAACAGAAAAAACACTCATCTTAGCACACCGTGGACAGCTAGAGATATTAGTTGCTATCAAAACCGGAATTCAAGCGTTTCTACATCCGACTGTCAGTCTATCTCAAGCTTCTCTCATTGAGATATTTCTATACAAAAGGTGTAGAAACATAGCATGTGGAAACTCAATTCCAGCTGACAACTGTACTTGTGAAATTTGCTCAAAGAGGAACGGTTTCTGTAACCTATGCATGTGTGTGATATGTAGCAAGTTTGACTTTGAAGTCAATACGTGTAGATGGATTGGGTGTGATTCGTGTTCACACTGGACTCACACGGATTGTGCAATACACAATGCACAAATTGGCATGGGGTCCACTGTAAATGGAGGAAGTTCGGGTGAAATGCTGTTTAGGTGTCGAGCATGCATGAGGACATCAGAGTTATTTGGGTGGGTCAAAGATGTTTTTCATCATTGTGCGCCGTTGTGGGACCGAGAAGCTTTGGTTAGAGAACTTGAATACGTGAGTAGGATTTTTCGTGGATGTGAGGAATCGAGAGGAAGGAAACTGTATTGGAAATGCGGAGAACTTGTTGAAAAGTTAAAAAGCGGGGTCGCTGAACCACTTGCTTCCAAAGCAATACTGTCATTTTTTCAAGGTAACCGATACCCTTGTGTAGTTTAGTTTATTGTTAGATACGTAACGTTGTTGATGACTTTTGCAGAGTTTGACATAGACCCAACAAAGCATCAAGAAGGTGGTGAAGGTCGATTGATGGCCCCACAAGAAGCATTTAACCGGATCGCGGACGTTGTACAAGAAGCAATTAAAAAGATGGAAATGGTGGAAGAAGAGAAAATACGCGTCACAAAAAAAGCTCGTTTAGCTCTGGAGGCATGCGATCAAGAACTCAAAGACAAAGCCCGTGAAGTAGCCGCACTTAAAATGGAAAGACAAAAGAAAAAACAGCAAGTCGACGAGTTGGAAAGCATTGTGAGGCTTAAACAGGCGGAGGCCGAGATGTTTGACCTCAAAGCCAGTGAAGCTAGACGCGAAGCTGAACGACTGCAGAGAATCGCTCAAGCTAAAGCTGAGAAATCTGAAGAAGATTACGCAAGCAGGTATTTGAAACAACGGTTACACGAAGCCGAAGCTGAAAAACATTACTTGTTTGAGAAAATGAAGCTGCAAGAGAGTTCATCAAGAGCATCACAAAGCAGTGTTGGTGTGAGTGAGCCATCACCGATGATGATGTATAATAAGATTCAGGATTTGCTCAAGAACATGTATACTACGCCTTCTAAAGGAGATGGTCAATCTGGTGACATGCGGTCGCTTGGTTCTGTATGAGTAAGTTTGGTGTTGGTTGTTCTAATTTTCTTTATAATGTTTAATATCATTATAACCAATACTCTAAGTTGCAGTAACTTTGTACTTGTTATGTTCTTAAGTGTTGCAATTAATCATCAGAGTGAGGATTACCTGAATTAATGTATTTTTTTGTTTGTTTTATAATTAACGCATTTTTTTATTGCTTTATAGCCAGGAGTGTTGATAAACAGTTGAAACCTATTTTTATGGTTTGATTTAACGGTATGGCTGACAGTTGCATGTGTAAAGCAAAAAAAACGACCCATCCTTGCTTGATGGTCATACCCTTTTGTGTTACGATGAGCATGGTTCAGCTATGGGTTAGCAACATTGTATTATAGATTTTTGTTACTCTTTGGTTATTGATAAAGATTGTTTGGTAATTTGTAACCGTCCACTTAGATGATGAGTGGATTCAAGCTAATTTCAATAAACAACTCTAATTATGGATTATATATTGTATCAATTAAGAACTCAACAACTCTTTTAATGTATAGATATATACAACTAATTTGTTATTTAAAGAAAACTTTGACGAATTTTCTTCAAACATATGACATGAAGTATTGAAGTTTGTTGGTTAATTATTCCAAATTCCACCATAACTAAACCATACATGTTGGTTGTAAAAAATCATAAGTGAATTATTGTTTTTCTAAAACGACTTGGTTTTTGCTATATTCCCGGTTACTGTTCTTTTCTTTAAGGGCTAACGAAATAAAGGTCTGACTACCCGGGATAACTCAATGGCAAAAGACGACCCAAACGCCCAACGTCAGTTTCAATTATTGGCTTTTTCCACTCCCCTAACCTAATCCGAAGAGAAATTACGTAGAGCCATCTTTGAATTTCCATCTTGACCTTTCCAAAATTTTGACTTATATGATCCCTTTCACCATTTTTGTTACGGATACAATTATATAACATAAAAAGTAAGACTACTCAACCATAATGATTTTATCCATATTATAAATACTAATGATTTTATGCGTCAGTATATAACCTTTGGTTCATTATTCTTTCCTGAGATAAATAATTTATAAATGACGGTCACTTTCATTTCATTTAAGAATAAGAATAAATAATTAGGTTGTGACTGCCATAGTTAAGTTTTGTGTTCATCAACACGAAAGAAGAATTTAGGAGATAAAAAGGAGAAATATATAATATAATTTCGTGTTTGAGAGTTCAAAAAAATTAAATAAATTAAAACTTTTATGTGTGTGTCCATTCATCAAAGAAAATTACAATTTTCTAACCTTTTCTCCGAGCTTCTTTCGAAAAGAAATTTGTGACACGACTTTTCCCTGCTTCATCCAAGTTCATTTCATTTTTAAGTTGGACTCGGTAATTCACAACTAAAGTGCAATACTATCTTTTTCTCTCGTTAAACCATCACTAGATGACGTATAAGTAGGGCTATAAACAATCCAAACCAAACAGAACGAAACCTTTTTCAAGTTTGTTCATTTATTAACATTTAAACTTGTTCACGTACACACATCGAATGAAAATTTCCGTTCTTATTCGTTCATTGAGGAATTGAACTTATTCACGAACGATTCACGAACACAAACAAACATATACTGTTTATAAAAAAATATAAACATAATTATCCCAAAATGAAGGCATAAGTTAGATAAAATAAACACAAATATAATTATCTCCAAATAGTGTATCAATGATGTAAGTTTTTGATAACTAGTCAAACTATGAACACAAATGATCATGAAAAAAAAAACAGACCTAAATGATCATAAACAAATATCTACGGAGCGGTCACAAATACGACCGTCTAACATTCATTTAACTAACTAAATATATAATTTCTTTTTCATATTCGTTCATTTCTTAAAAAAAAAAGTTGTAGTACATTAACACTTTGATACGAAGAAATAAGCGTCACTAAAACTTGTATCTAGGGCTGCAAACGAACCGAACGAACACGGACACGACCTTGTTCATGTTCATTTGTTAAGAAATATATGTGTTCGCGAACCATTCACGAACACTTATCGAACGAGATTTTATGTTCGTGTTCGTTTGTTAAGGAAATGAACTTGTTCGTATTCGTTTGTGTTTATTTGTTCATTTTAGGCAACAAACAAAAATGAACGTTGACGAACACAAATGAGTACAAACTAATGTTCACGAACACAAAAGGAAACAAACGAACACAAACAATCGTTCATGAACAGAATATGTAATACGCTGACACTTATTAGATATTTAATTTGTCGAAATTTTGAAGTATTTAAATAAATATAAAAACTAAAAACACTAATGAACTATCGAACATGTTACCGAACGTTCACGAACATAAACGAACGAACACGACTTTTGTTCATGTTTGTTCATTTAACTAAACGAATGAAATTTCGTGTTCATGTTCGTTTGTTTAATAAACGAACGAACATAAACAAACTTCCCGCCGAATGATTTACGAATTATTCGCCGAAGTTTGAAGCTCTACTTGTATCACATGAGCACACGTGATATTTATATACTCTTAAAACAAAAGGTCGGTGGGTCACATCACAGCCACCACCTTTTGTTTTTATATAAGAAATTTGTTTTCCTAAAAAATGGAGAATAGCAATGTGCTCTGGTGGTTGATTGGTTCACCTCTAAAGAAGAGGTCAGGATTTCGACTCCTGCTCTGCTCCCGTTTTTTAAATTTTATAAACTCACATGTAACTCTTGACTTTATTAAAATTAGTTATTTACATGTAGTTTAATATTGATTTATTTACTTTTTTTTAACAACTTATGTTTCCTTACACTTATTTACTATATCTTAAAAACATTACAAACAAAGGTTGGTTCATACACTTTCTAAATTGACACCTTATTATGTTTATATTTGTTTTTTACGACGTTACACCACCGAGACATATTATTTTTTTTAACTATGTCTAATGATGTTAATGTCATGAGCATAACATGTGTAATTACCTCTAAGCCTTTCCATTGCTATCTAAATTACTACGACTTTACACCGCAACGATCGAGACATAGTCTTTTTTTAACTATGTTTAATGATGTTAATGTCACGAACATAATGTGTATAACAAAGTAAAATAAATGTGTAATGTCAAGTGCGGGCACCACACGTTAGTGTCATAATCGTACGCTATGACCACAATGCTTATATATGTTACACTAAGTTAGATCGGATACGTCAAAACACGTGTTTTTATATGGTTAACGCATCACATAATATGCCGCCAACTATAAACAACTAAGACATCGCCGCCGCAACGCGCGGCCTGCGACAAAAATCTAGTTATTATATATAATCAAACCCTTATCGCCGCCGACTAACGACGGCGTACGGCTCATAAATTCCTCTCTACGCTATCTCCGCTCATTCTGTTCTCAATTCCACCTTCAATTCTCCACACAAACTATATTCAATCTCACTTCATTCACGCCTGATTTCGGCTCTGAATCACCAATCGACTCCAAAATATGTCGGAAAAATTCTCGGCGACGCTACGGATCGGCGACCTCAACGATTTCATCGCACCGTCACAAGGATGTGTTGTTTCTATGAAGTCCGGTTCCGCTAGACTTGCTGATAAACCAAAGGTTTATATTATCTCCGATTTCTGAAACCCTAGGTCGTTAGGTTTTATCTGTTTTATGCTACTCGTTATTCATGTTTAGTTAATTGTTTATAATTTGAGATTATTTTTTGTTAGGAATGTGTAGAAAATTAGAAGGTTGATGATTATTGTAAACCCTAGGTCGTTAGCGTTTAGACTGTTTTATCATTTATGCTAGTTGTGATTCGTGTTTAGCTAATTATTAAAAGTTTTGCGATGATTTTAGTTAGGAATGTGTTGAAAACTAGAAGATTTTATGCTAGTTGTAATTCATGTTTAGCTAATCAATAAAAAAATTGCGATGATTTTAGTTAGGAATGTGTAAAAGATTAGAAGATTGATGATTATTATAAACCCTAGGTCGTTAGTGTTTAGACTGTTTTCTGCTGGTTGTAATTCATGTTTAGCTGATTTTTAAAATTTTGCGGTGATTTTAGTTAGGAGTGTGTAGAAAACTAGAAGATTGATGATTATTGTAAACCCTAAGACTCTTTTTTGCCCCGCTTGCGGTGTGCACATATATAGTATAGCTATGTGTGGGCGCTCGGGGGGCAAAAGTGAAATGGTACTAACTTTAACGTTATTTTACTAATTTCGTGAAAATAACGTTAAAAGCGGCGGATGGTTAATCGTGCATCATGTGGTGACGTTGATAGCTGAAAGACACGGGGGTACATGCACCAGTCAGTCTCTGTCCCGATTGTTTGAGTGTTATGTGTCTTAGGTCCAAGTCTTGATACAAAACTACAATCGAGCCGGGGGTCTCACTGGAAGCAGCCTCTCTATTCCTACGGGGTAGAGGTAAGGCTGGCTACATCTACCCTCCTCGGACCCTACCTTAGCTTTGCTATTGGTGGGATTTACTGAGTATGATGATGATGATGATGATGATGTATGCTAGTTGTGATTCATGTTTAGCTAATTATTTTAAATTTTGCGATGATTTTAGTTAGGAATGTGAGAAAAATCAGAAGATTGATGATTATTGTAAACCCTAGGTTGTTAGTGTTTAGACTGGCTTATGCTAGCTGTAATTCATGTTTAGCTAAGTATTTATAATTTTGTGATGGTTTTAGTTAGGAATGTGTGAAAAACCCAGAAGATTGATGATTATTGTGATTTGTAAACCCTAGGTCACCAGTAGTACAGATGTAGTGCAGTTTAGCAATTTTTTTACTGTTTTAAACAGAAAACTTGCTTCAGGAATTATTTAGAATGAGTTTGGACATCAAAACTGTGGTAGTTTGATTTTGGTTAGAAAATAGAGGGATTTAGTAGTCATGTAGATTTTTGTTACATGAGAAAGAGCTTTGTTTCATTTCTAAAGATGTTTGAGTCACCCTTGAAATTGATCAGCTTTTGTATTTTGTAAAAGAAATGGTAGACACTTTGAAACTCTGTTAACAAGTGCTAAAAGTAGATTAGTAGAACGATGGTGTTTGACATGATGGTGCTTGACATGCGAATTAATTGACAACAATTATGGATTTGAAAAGTTTTGCGTTGAAATAGAATCTATATAACTATTTTGTACTATTTTGTGATTTTAGTAATTTGAACTATTGGTACCTGAGGTTAAACTTGTTAGCTAACCCTTGGAACATGAATCCATTATAGTAGTATGATATGTTACACCTGACTTGACGCTTTCTGACTTTCTCCATTTCACAAAATTTTTATAAAATTTGCTTCAGTTGTCTTTGGATTAATAATACTCTTCTACTACTGTCACTTTTATTTCTAGTTATATCACTGCCTTCTGTTATTGATAGTTCACCACCACCACCACCACCACCACCACCACCACCACCACCACCACCACCACCACCACCACCACCACCACCACCACCACCACCACCACCACCACCACCACCACCACCACCACCACCACCACCACCACCACCACCACCACCACCACCACCACCACCACCACCACCACCACCACCACCACCACCACCACCACCACCACCACCACCACCACCACCACCACCACCACCACCACCACCACCACCACCACCACCACCACCACCACCACCACCACCACCACCACCACCACCACCACCACCACCACCACCACCACCACCACCACCACCACCACCACCACCACCACCACCACCACCACCACCACCACCACCACCACCACCACCACCACCACCACCACCACCACCACCACCACCACCACCACCACCACCACCACCACCACCACCACCACCACCACCACCACCACCACCACCACCACCACCACCACCACCACCACCACCACCACCACCACCACCACCACCACCACCACCACCACCACCACCACCACCATATAAGTTTGCCCTCGCCTCACCACTAAACCCTAAACCCTACTTTATGAGCGGGCTTTTGCAAGCCACGCTTGTTTCTTTCTCTTTCTAAAGAATGAAATCAACTACATTCGGTTTTTTTAGACCCAAACTTTACAATTGAAAGTTAGATATGAATTTAGTTGCAGATTTTGTGCTTCCAAATTTTCAATTTTCCTATTTGTTAAATGCTTAATGTTCAACATGTGACCAGTTTTCTGTTAATAAATTTTAGGAGTCATTTAATTTTAAATTGGGAAAGTGTGCCGGTTGGAATCTGTAGGCGATGTGTAACACTTTGATTGAAACAGCAGTGGTAATCTAACTTATAGCTATTTATTTTGTAAAACTAGTTTATGACTTAAATTTGGTTGTTTGAAGCAACCATTTGTATCTTTTGAATGATTAACAACTGCATACGCCTGGAGTTCTTTGTTTTCTGCTTCAATTTGAATGGGATAGTAGCATCTCTTCTTGCCCTTACTGTCAATGTGTGTGCATGTGCCACAGAACTTAGGCCAGCCTGATAATTTATAAATATATATATGTGTTATAATATATGATTTGCGTGCCAGTGTGTCACAGAGAATTAAGACTCAGCATTATATACATTATACTTTTAAATTTTAATTTATTTCCCAAGTATTTTTTCTTGTACAGAAGCTTGCAAAAGCAGCACCTGCTAAAGAAACACTTCAAACAGATCCAGTAAAAATATCTCTCAAGGATTGCCTAGCTTGCAGGTAGGACTTTCTGAATTTTGGACATTTTAAATCTGTAGATCACAATACTTATACATGTACTCTCGATTTCGTTTTTACCATCTTTTGACGACATTTTGATAATTGTAATTAATTAAATTGGTAATATTGCTGTAATCATGCAGTGGGTGCATTACTTCTGCAGAGACTGTTATGCTAGAGAAGCAAAGCTTGGATGAGTTTCTTTCTAATATAAACAATGGAAAAACTGTTATAGTTTCTCTTTCACCCCAGTCTAGGGCTTCTATTGCTGTGCATTACGGTCTTTCTCCAGTTCAGGTAGATACCGCCATGTGATTTTTTTACAAAAGCTATGGGGTTGAATTTGTTTTTCTATTTTTTTTGCTAAATGAATTAAACGTGCGTTTAATACCGCTAGTGGATTTAAAGGCAATTATGAATGGTATGTTACAGGTTTTCAGGAAACTAACCACATTGTTTAAGTCATTGGGAGTTAATGCTATATATGATACCAGCTGTAGTAAAGATTTGTCTCTTATTGAATCTTGTAATGAGTTCATATCACGATATAAACAAAGCCGTTTAGGTGACAAGGAATCTAAATCATTTCTACCCATGATATCCTCTGCATGCCCAGGTACGCTTATCTTTCTGGCAGCGTTTTGTAAGTACCTATAAACTTGGTTTTAAAAAGCGCGCCTAGGCGCATGGCGCAACAAGGCGCAGGGCTTGGGGCTTTTTTGCTTCTCGCCTTGTGTAATTCCAGGAAGCGACCAAAAAGCGCATTTTTTGATTTTTTTTGTGGGCTTTTTGGCCTGAGGCGCGCGCCTCATGTAACTTGGGCGTTTTACTGCATAAAAATGTTGTACCTTGGGTTTTTTGACTTGTACATGTAATTAAAATGGTATAAAACCCTTACTTATAGCTATATTTTGGTTAAAGAAAGCTAAAAACCTATGGGATATATAAAAAAAATTATATAAACATCTTGCGCCTCGGGTACGAAAAGCCCACCGCTTTTGCGCTTTGCGCTTCGCGCCTCAATTTTAGACCTCGTCGCTTTTGTGCGCCTCTCGCTTTTTAAAACCAAGCCTATAAAAGCTTTTTAATGATAAATGTTTTTTAAAATATATTCAGGTTGGATATGCTATGCTGAGAAAACACTTGGTTCATTTGTTCTGCCATATATATCTTCAGTGAAGAGCCCCCAACAATCCATTGGAGCTATCATCAAACACCATTTATGCCATAAATTAGGTGTTCGGTGAGCATCTTTATTTTTGTGAATATATACAGTTATATTATATTATTCATATGCTTACGTATGTTTTTATATGCATTACCTCTATAGGCCCAGTGATATTTATCATGTGACAGTGATGCCTTGTTACGACAAAAAGCTTGAGGCTTCCAGGGATGATTTTGTTTTCCAAGACCAAGATCAAATGACTACAGAGGTAGATTCTGTGTTGACAACTGGAGAGGTTATGGATTTAATACAGGTACGCCAATAGTTATATAAGCTGATAATAGTATATCATTTTTTTTTTATATTTATAAATTATAATCTTTTAGTACCTCCACTCATTAACATGTCAATGTTCAATTTTGCTCATATATAACAAAGTTATTTTGCCATCAAAAGAAGTAATTAACACGTGTTGATAATGGGTAAATAGGTAATTTTAACATGATATGTTTTCCGAATAAGGAAATGTTTCTACATTCTGTTGGTTGTGCAGTTAAAAGCAGTAGACTTCAGCAATTTGGATGAGTCTCCTCTTGATAAAATGTAAGCAGATCAAACATTAGCTTCTTTTGAATCTCTTCGAAAATATTAAAACTAAAATTCATGTTACCATTATGCAGATTATCCAATGTTAGTGAAGAAGGAAATCTTTTTGGGGTTAGGGGAAGTTCAGGAGGATATGCAGATACAATATTCCGTTATGCTGCCAAAACACTGTTTGGTCATGATATCAGAGGGCCTCTGGATTTCAGAACCGTGAGGAACTCAGATTTCCAGGAAGTTACTTTAGAAGTAAGTTAACTTTTACTTTCTAATGACTTGTTGGATATTATGTTGTGCGTTTTATGAACTCAACAAATTATTGTAAAAAAAAAACAAAATTAAAATCAATAACTTGCAGGTAGATGGTAAAACCGTATTGAAGTTTGCTCTATGTTATGGTTTCCGGAACTTGCAAAATGTAGTGAGGAAACTTAAAACTGGGAAATCTGATTACGACTATTTAGAGATCATGGCTTGCCCTTCAGGTATCTTTCTGCTGTCTCATTTTCCCCCTCTTATTTAGCTGCTTTCAGATTGATGCTAGATAGCAAAACAGCTTAACGCAATTATTTTGCACTTTTGTTTTTTTTTTCTTTAGACATGCAAAAACATTAAGCTAGACAAAGTGATTGTTAGAGGTGGCAACTGGCAAGATAAGTGGTTGCTTATCGGTTCAAAATGAGCTCGGGTTGAATTGTTTGTATTTTAGTATGGGTCAAAATGGGCCAGGTAGACATGCAAACACTTTCATAGACTACAATCCTGAATCTGTGATAATAGTGAATTAGGAGATTGTATGCATTGGATATAGACTTTGGGCAAGTTTCAACTCATCTGACCCGCTCCCCTTTTTAGCTAAAAATCATGGTTTACCCACTTTAGATGAAATCAATGAAATACAAGCCAAATTGACTCGTTCTTATGTGAAGGGGTCGACGTTTTTGTGGTTTGAAGAGCTGGTTTAAGAATAAATGTCAAATATAACATGTAACCAGGGAGAATAAGAAATGGGTTTTAAATTTCACGGTGAACTCTGAACAGGGTGCTTAAATGGAGGTGGCCAACTGAAGCCAAAACCAGGACAATCCGGGAAAGACTTGATTCAAGCATTGGAGACTGCATATATGGAAAATGTAAGTATCAGAGATTCACTATCTGTTGCTTGATTTATACAATATTAATTTAATATATTTGAATAATTTTCAGGTTTTGGTCACTGATCCATTTGAAAACCCAATTGTGAAGATCTTGTACGACGAGTGGCTGGAACATCCTGGTTCTGAAAAAGCTAAACGACACATACACACAGAATATCACCCAATCGTAAAAAGTATTACATCTCAGCTAAATAACTGGTAACACATAAATCGTTTATCTTTAGCTCCGGACCCGTTTTCTTACTCCTGCTGCTGGTGTTCTGCTCGTCACTAATTGTCATTTCCTGTTCTAAAATTTTGGTGAGTCACAAATTTTGATGATTGCAGTAGATTTTTATTTATACTGCACTGCAAGAAAATGCGAGCTGGGAAAGGTAAAGGACGATTGCCGTCTTTCTAGTTTCCATGTATTTTGTATCGTTGTGGTATATGTTTCGATGTAGTTTTATAGCATTCGGGGTGAAAAGGTGCATATTTTTATGTACGGACTGTTTTAACCGTCTTCTGTTGCTTTGTTTTGTTATACTTTCCATTCCTTCTACCGGACAGTGTATAACTTCTACGTGAAATGGTATATAAATAAGTTTGGGCCAAACGCAAAAAGTCGGTTGACCATGTAGTTTTTCTTGTACGACCATTGTAAAAACTTGGGGAATATAATAAAAACTGATGCAAGTTGAGTGGTTAGTCTCATCTTTATTAAACAACAAAGTAATTATGGTTAGTTAGAGGTTACATTAGTATTAGTGGGTAGATTATGTACATAGGGTTAAGTTATTCTACAAAGGCTCCTAGTTGTAAGAAGTGTAAGAAGCCTTTATAGAGTGACAAGTGTTCAATAACCTAAAACCTAAACCCACTACACCCCCACTCAAAACCTAAACACCCACCTCCACCCTACCACCATCCAAAAACCTAAACTGTTTTTAGGAGCTTTTGTACACTTCTTATTTTAAGAAGCCTTTGTATTTAATCCTAATACTATGTAAATATGGGTATTATAAATGCCCTTGCTTTTAACGTCATAGCATTCAATACAAGTTATAATTACACACCTGACGGTGTTTTGCTTGGTAAGGAGTTAGAACTTTGCACCCTTTTTTTTAGGCTCAAACTATCTTGGTGTGTAGATAGCCAACCCAAAAAGGTGTTTTTTGTCCCATGTGCATACCTGCGGTGTCGAGATATGGCCAAAGCGCGACGTTTTGGTCCGATCAACCAGACTAAGACTGACGGGTGTCTGATGGGTCTGTTGACCGGACCAAAACGCCGAGCTTTGGCCGCGTTTTGGTCCTGTCAACCAGACCGGGTGTCAGTCTTTTGTCTGGTTGACAGGACCAAAACGCGGCCAAAGCTCGGGTTTTTGATCCGGTCAACAGACCCGTCAGACACCCGTCAGTCTTTGTCTGGTTAACTGGACTAAAACGTCGTGCTTTGTCCACAACTCGACATTGCAGGGTGTGCATTAAGACAAAAAACACCTTTTTGGTGTGCCAATAGGCAAATGAGTGTGCAAATAGGTACACCCTTTTTTTTAGATACAAGCATCCTAAGATCATGTGTAGTGGTCAAGCCCATAAGGGGGTTATGTGATAAGTGGTAAAATGTGTAAGAGAGGGGTTATATAATTTCAGTGTGATGGAAAGAGGGTTATATAACCCCTTCAATTATACAATATATATACATATGTATGTAAATATATGTGTGTGAGAGGCCAACACAAACCCCAACACCAAACTCCCGTTATAATTTTCGCGTGCATCGTTCCAAACTGCCACATAGCGCCGGCCAGGGGGTGTTCCCCGGCGCTATAAGGGATGATGAGGGTGTTTGGCGTTATATACCATGCGACTACGGGTGCAGTAAGGAGCTATATTACGTAACCTTTTTGGTGTTAGACCCTTCCATTGTTTCCTTCCGCATGGCACATTTCCATTTTTTTGATCTACATCCAATTTGAGATGACCATCCCACTCCATCTCTGTCCTGTAACACCGCCACATCATCTTCGCCTCACCCACTTCCCCTAGCCCACTCTGCCCAGCTTAAGGGCTTTTTTATGTACCCAACTTATTTTAAGTGAATATAGAAATTAGAAAGGTTAAAAATGAAATTAAAATCATCTTCAAAATCAAGTAAACAAAATACTAGTGACCTAACTGAATCCGGTAAAAAACACTTGTATGACTACCTAGGAAAATATCCCTTTTGATAGACAAAACCCGAAAGTTGTGACCTGTTGGTTCAGTTCTGTTTATACATGAGGGAAAACAATAAAACATACCTGTTACAGCAGATAGTGCAGTGGAGAATCCAGTAATGGAGTTCAACATGCTTGTCATCGTGATCTGGTTCCTCCTTAGGGTGCTGACTGATGATGGTGACTTAGAAATCGAATAGGGGATTCGATTAGGAGAGGAGGTCGAATTATTGATGTTAAGCTTAATGGGTTGTCTAATGTGTAACTGAGTAACCCTTTAACCTCCACATAATTCTCCTTATATAAGCACCCATGAGGAAACCTAATTAGTTAATAAGGGTAATATGGTCCATCAACAATTACCAACTAATTATTTAATAGGTTATTATATATTTTGATCTTTATTATGTAAATGATTATAATGGCTATAGATTAAATATTAATACATAATATATTTAATCTTACATTCTCCCACTTAGCCGAGTAATCATTTACTATGAGTATTAGCTAAGCCTGATCAGGAGTTAACACTCATTTTAGCCTTAAACAAGTACTATAGCAGAGAAATACAGCCGTTGAATCATTATGCGACTCAAGACCCCCATTAATCATACTATAGCCTTAATTTAAAACCTAATCATCATGATCAAAATACGCGTAAGCCCTTTGTTAGATTTGTAACTTTATTTGTCAATATGCCATTATACCGGTTGAACATATTCTAAGAGACATACAAAATCAAACTGAGGAAATTTCATTAACATAAAACATAAGCTAGTACAATATGCTCAAATAAGGTCTTTACAAAATCCCATATTACGAACATGTTCTTCATAAACCTTAGGAGGGAGACCTTTAGTCATCGGATCCGCAAGCATATCCTTAGTACTAATATACTCGATACAAAGATTATTTTCCTCAACTCGTTCACGTACGAACAGATATTTTGTATCGAGATATAAACCAGCTCCAGTCGAACTGTTACTGTTCGAGAAACTAACGGCAGCTGAATTACCACAGTAAAGCTTCAATGGTCTAGAAATGGAATTTACGATTTTGAGTCCAGTGATCAGATTTCTAAGCAACATTCCATGACAGGTTGCGTTATAAACAGCAATGTACTCTGCCATCATTGTGGAAGTTGTGGTCAACTGTTGTTTATGACTCTTCCATGAAATAGGGCCGCCTGCTAACATAAAGATATAGCCCGAAGTGGATTTCTTGTCATCTTTGCACTTGGCAAAGTCAGAATCAGAGTAGCCCACCACTTCTAAATGATCACTTCTTCTATAAGTCAGTTTATAGTCTTTCGTCCCTTGCAGATATCGAAGTACCTTCTTAGCTGCTTTCCAGTGATCTAGGCCAGGATTAGTCTGATAACGGCCTAGCATTCCAGCAATATAAGCGATATCTGGGCGAGTACAGACTTGAGCATACATCAGGCTCCCGACTACTGACGCGTAAGGTATCTGGCTCATTTGCTCCTTCTCAACCTCTGTTGTCGGACACTGGAATGAACCGAAAACATCTCCCTTAACTACTGGAGCGACGGAGGGTTTGCACTGTTGCATGTTATATCGTGTAAGGACACGATCTATGTAAGCCTTCTGGGACAATCCTAAGATCCCTTTGTGTCTATCTCGGTGAATTTCGATGCCAATGACGTAAGAAGCCTCTCCGAGATCCTTCATGTCGAAGTTATGCGAAAGTAACCGCTTCGACTCATGCAACATGTCTAAACTATTACTTGCCAATAGAATATCATCTACGTAAAGGACAAGTATAGTAAAGTTGCTCCCACTCATCTTGAGGTAGGTGCATTGATCCACTTGATTCTTCATAAAACCTTGCTTCTTCATGACTTCATCAAACTTGAGGTACCATTGACGTGATGCTTGTTTTAACCCGTAAATGGATTTCTTCAACTTACAGACTAGATGCTCCTGACCTTCAGGTTTAAAGCCTTCAGGTTGTTTCATGTAAACATCTTCGTCCAAATCTCCGTTAAGGAAAGCGGTTTTAACGTCCATCTGATGCAGCTCTAAATCGAAATGAGCTACTAGGGCCATGACGATCCTTAATGAATCTTTACGAGAGACAGGTGAAAACGTCTCTTGATAATCAATTCCCTCTTTCTGAGTGTAGCCCTTTGCAACCAATCTCGCTTTGTAGCGTTCAACGTTCCCATTCGGATCCAGTTTTGTTTTGAATACCCATTTACATCCTACGGGTTTGGCTCCGTTGGGTAATTCTACCAAATCCCAAACGTCATTTTTCTTCATGGATTCAAGCTCATCAATCATCGCTTTATTCCATTCAGAAGACTGATCACTGCTAATGGCTTCATTGTAAGAGATAGGATCATTGAGCTTTCCAGCATCCATTTCAGTCAGGTAGGTAACATAATCATCCCAATTAGTAGGCCTTCTTTGCCTAGATGACCTCCTGAGTGGATTATCGGGTTCAGCGTTGTCTTGGTTTTGAGCGTTTGATGTGCCTTCGTCATGAGGTATAATGGGTTCTGATTGTAGAGGTGAATTTGGAGTTGGTGCAGTAGCTTCAGGTACAGTAGTTGCATTGGGTACAAGAGGAGTAATCGGAGTAATGGTAAGCGACGAGTCTCTCCCCCCCGCGTCTTGTACTTCTTGCAATTCTTCGTAAGGGTTGGTACTGCTCCCACTGACCTTGAAATCATCCAGGAACGCAGCACGCTTGGTTTCAACAATACGGGTGACATGGGAAGGACAATAGAAACGATAACCCTTAGAGTTCTCAGGATACCCGATAAAGAAACATGTAACTGTTTTAGGGTCAAGTTTCCTTAGGAAAGGATTATAAAGTTTTGCTTCAGCAATGCAGCCCCATACTTTCATATATTTAAGACTCGGTTTCCTTCCTCTCCAAAGTTCATAAGGAGTTTTAGGGACAGACTTAGAAGGAACTCTATTGAGTATATGAACAGCTGCTTTTAATGCTTCAGTCCTGTAACACCTGTGCCTCCACAGCCATCAAACAAATACCGAACCAATGAAATATTATATTTCATACTTGGGATTTGTAAAAATATGTGTATCATTTGCACATATCAATTTTTGTTCAATTCCAAACTCTAAATCGCTTTCTGGAAGGTTATACGCGCACCAATGCATAAATATAACCAGTTTAATGCAACAAACACTCCGGAATAGTGACATAGGCTTAACATACCTTAAATAACCTTTACATAACTTAGAAATAAGTTTTGAAGGCTTTAGTATGGCAAAAACAAGTTAATTCGCTTACAGGGACTAAACTTGACAAACTGCGAAAGTATGCCAATTTGAACTGTAACAGACATTCCGGAACATGACCATAAGTTAAACATACCATAAATATCCTTTACATAGCTTAGAAATAGGCTTTGAAGGGTTCGGTATGCTAAAATAAACTTTTGGGGTCATTCAGGGACAAAAAGCGTCAAAAAGTGCACAAGTTTCCATTTTCGCGCATAACTTACGTTCTGAATACATCCGGACATCCAAAAATTTATGTAAGCACTAAAATATTTTATTTTAGTGTTTGGCATAAGAAAAATCCATTCGTCACGCCATTTGGATCATTTTTCGCGCTTATGCGCATTCCGTCGTAATTAACCGAACAACGTAACCGTACGGCTAAACGAACCGACACCCGAGATATTTTTGAACACATTTTAAGTTCCCTATACTTTAACTTCATTTTAGAGCTTTGAAATGGGGTTAACGGGGCTTAAACGTGTCAAAAAAACGCATCGAAAACCAAGTTTTGAGGTTGCAGGGACTGAAACTGTAAATCTGCCAAACTAGGTCCGTAAACACGGGCCAGATGCAGCAAAACGTTTTTTTTTCAGCTTTTAACAGCCCTTAACACTCTCCAAAGGCCAAGTTCCAAGTGTCAAACTCTTATGGTGGATGGCAAATGAGTTACCACAACTTTCCAACAAGTGTACGGCTTAGATCGTGCCCCCTTTTTCCAAGAAATGATCCTAACGGTTGTCCATTTACTATAAATACCCACATACCCCAACTTCATTTCTCACTAGAATCTGATCCTTTGTGCTCTAAGTTGAAACCTTTGTTTCACACCTGAGCTATTTTGATCTAGATTAGCATTCGGGGACCCTTCGTAAGTGTTCCTTCGTTCTTTTATTGCTTTTCGAGTCTGAAAGTCGAACTTTGTTTGACTTTCTGCATTGACCAGTTTATGGTCGATGCGAAGTTCGTTTGAACTTCATAACGTGAGCGTGATCACGATGGTTATAGTCCCTAGTGACTATACCTACTGATTACCACGTTATCTAGGCTCAGTGACGAGCCGTAGTTTTGGTCAGAATACGTATTCTTGCGTATTTTGTAACCAAACTACTTGTGGGTATCAAGACCATTTGTTTTGATACCAAACCTGTTTTCTAAACTTAGTTAAGCATGTTTTAACATGCTTAGCTCGTCACTTTTAGTTTAGTGCTTATTTAGGGTCGTAAGGTAAGCGATCTAAACAATCGCTTATACTTTCGAACCCGACCCGTTTGGTCGATCATTAGGATCCGACCAAGCACTTTAGGTGACCATAGTTTATAGGGAATAACCTTACGAGGTTATACCTTATGGTCGCTTCGTTTAAGTAGTTGTATGATAGGTAGTTTATATGCCTTAGGTAAATTACCAAAATACCCCTTTGATGCCAAAATTCATTTTAAACATATGTAACATAACTTTTGACATCTAAACTGATTTGACAACAATATTAGACACGTTAAGGCATATGTTACTTGTCATAGGACTAGTTAGGCGGTCCGAACGCGTTTCACGCGAGCGACGCGTTAAAGTAGCATAAGCTACCTAAACGGGTCGTAATGGGTCATAAGCACTTATGTTAGGATTCATTTAGTATGTAGGCGTTGTTAAACCATATTACACGAGTTCCCATACTCATTTGGTTTACGAACCCTCATTCTATCCGATCTTCCGATTTAGGTCCGGTTTATTAATGTAGTTACCTATATTAAGTGCCGTTTGATATCCGTGATCTCTAGCATTGCTTGGTGGTTATCTTAGGACTTCTGAGCAATCTCAAGTGAGTACATAGACCCCTCTTTTACCGTTTTCAAACTGTTTTGGGGTGAAACACATGTGCCTACTTGTTACTTTCATGCTTTCACATCATATACATGCTATGTTCATTAGTACATTTATAGTACATGATTTCATTACATTTCATGCTATGTATGTCCATTTAGTTCATACTTAGTACATCGTTTCACATCACATCACTTGCTATGTATGTTCATCTATTGCATACTTAGTACATTTGTTTTCATCACATGCTTACATTTTGATATGATATTTGGTTTGTATAAATGGAACAATACATTCATTAACACCGATCACGCCGTTCGTTAGTAGGTAGTGGTACCATAGGAATTGACAACTCCCGTTCCGGACATCCCGGGTAGGTGGGGATGAAAGGAATGACCGAATTCGATATACAGTTACAACAAGATAAACCTTTAATTTATTTAAGGGTTTATCGCCACAGTCTCAAGGCTTGGATGCATGCATTCTCACAATACCGCATAGATATTTGTATCAGTATAGCATGCATTTCCACAAAAAATAGCTTTGATTTAAACCGTGTTTTACTTCAATACTTTGTTTTTGTGCATATGGTTTAGTTGATATATTTCACTAGCCATACATATCATTTTGGTTACACATTACATGATTTACATTTGACACATAAACATTATTGACATTGGTTACACATTACATGATTTACATATTGACATAGACATTTTGACATATTATTCAATACGTTTGGCAATTGGTTTAAACATAGACATCTTACATTAGTGGTTTGTTTGGGTAAGTGATTCGAGTAACGAGGCGTGTGTAATATGATACAAGCATGGTGGATACGCCGCTGGTACTTCCTATATATAAGTGATTGTATGGTATTACATATCGTAGCGTTATATGAACCATTTCAAATTGAGACATATAACATTTTATACAAATAACCTATTTTTCACAATACATTGCTTTACAAACAACTTAAATTATACAAACTCATTTTTATATGGTTATTCATTTAACCATACATTATTCTCTTATTTATACATATCATCTGATCTTATCATTTTTCAAATGATTTACAAGACAAATCAAATTACAAGGTTCATGACTAAACATTTTCTTAAACAATAAGTCATGAATCCTATTTTCATAAACCTATGTATCTCACAGGCATTTTTATGCTGACATACCTATTTTCACATGTGTTTCAGGATATGATGCATAGGATTTATCAAGATACACTTAGGTGGACTTGGGCCTTAGCGACAATAAAAGATGCAAGACTAGTTATTTATGTTATGTTTCTTTG
The DNA here is from genome assembly GCA_030545235.1 of Helianthus tuberosus. NCBI lineage: Eukaryota > Viridiplantae > Streptophyta > Magnoliopsida > Asterales > Asteraceae > Helianthus > Helianthus tuberosus. The sequence continues at coordinate 124,704,606 of CM060354.1, forward strand.
ATTGTCATGACATTGTAACTACTTTAATCAATAAAACAATATTTCAATTTCCATGTGTTATGAAACAATGATTCTGTTACAACACTCCCCGACGTTTTCCGCCACGTATTGTTGTTCTACATGGTCGGGGTGTGACAGAAAAGTTGGTATCAGAGCTCATGGTTATAGGGAATTAGGTTATTAGTAATACTTTGACCTAGTCTATAACCTTCCTAGGACCCTAATGCGAGTTTACTTGCGTTTAGTCATAAAACAATACTGTCACCTATCCTTAGGCGACAACCACAACAAGAACATAAATTTCAAAACCGCTTTGAAAACTAATCATCTGTTCTAGGATGATTGATTACTAGGTTTTGAACCCTCTGTTGTAAGGTTTTGAACCCCTTTGAGTTTTCAAAACCTCGTCAAGGTTTTGGGTTTTAAATAATGTGAACACGTGCAAACTGGAAGGGTGAATGCCTGTATTCTGGGTTTTCTGTCTAGGCAAGCACTTCGTATACATCTCATCAGACGCAAGACCAGTTGTGCTTACCTGGGAATTCTTGGGATGAGTGTTCACTTATAGGCGAGCATGTCTTCGCGATACATTATTTTTGACCCATTTACTTTGATTTGTCACTGTCTCATTTGTTTGCCTTAGATAACAAACAAATGATCGCAAATTCTTATGCATTACCATTCTGCATTATTTACCCGATGACGTTTCACTTGTTTCTTCCTATGTCTTTCATTTTCTTCTAGAATGTCTCTTCCTCTCAGCACCGGTCAAATGTCCGAGCAAACAGCCAAATTTGCCCAACAAATAGGCGAAGTGATACTGAAGTCTGTGGATCTAGGCATTGCCATGTCTCGTCTAAAAAATGGATCCACTCAGGAGCCACCAAAGGAAGCAGAAGCCAAGCCTTCACCTAAACCAAAGAAACGTAAGGCTTCAAGGAAACCCGTAGCAGTGGCACCAAAACAGGCAAGACCTAGCCAAATGACAGCACCACCAGCCAAGAAACCAATCAAGGAATCAAAGACCATGGATGAACAGGCTGGATCCCCTAAGAAGTCAAAGAAGCGAAAGGCTTCTCAGGACTTCGCCGTGGTCGCTCACAATGGTCGAGCCATCCCCAACCAACCAGCTCAACCCCCTGCTAGGAAGCCATACAACGGAACTGCACCCTTGTGCAACCAATGTAGCCTTCATCATCAGGCTAGTGTGAAGTGCCGCAATTGCCAAACTTGTGGACTTATAGGTCATACGGCAAGGGTTTGTCCAACTGCAGCAGTACCAAATCAAGCAGGACCCATCCGGGTGGCAACACAACCTGTTAAGAAGCAATACAAGGGAACAACCCCAATATGCGACAAATGTAATGCACACCACTTAGCTCACCTACAGTGTCGTCTGTGTGCATCATGTGGGCGACTCGGTCACCTGGCAAATGCTTGTCGATTTACCCCAAACCAAAGTGGTCCAAATCAACCCCAAGTCAACCCTACTCAAGCTCGCTTTCCGCCTGGATCGTGCTACAACTGTGGCGATACGAGCCATTTCAGGAACAAATGCCCAAAGCTTGCTAATGCAAATCCAACCCACGGATGAGCAGTTGGCTGATTAGAAGATGCTGTTGTCTTATGCTTTTGTTTCTTCTATTTCTTGTAATGTGAAACAATCTGTTTGATTATAAATAAATTGTTGTTCACAGTTTTGATATACGAGTGTAGTTACATGTGTGTATGACTTTTCCTATGATACCTACATCAAGGAACTATGTTCCTTACAAACTACTCTTGTGATTCTCCCTCTCAAATGATCACTCATGATTCCCCAAAAAATTTTAAGTACTCGTTTCATTCTAAGAAACGAAGTACATGAAATAAAGTGGAATTATGAGTAATCGTGCTTTTTACACATATGTGCCATTAAATCCTTGGTTAGATAACTAAGGGTAGTTTCAAATCTCATACCCATTATGTTTTGATTTTCTCAACATACACAGTACAAGTATTTCAAAAACAATCTTCATGATCTCAAAACATTTCATATAGTTTGAAAACAATTTTTTTCAAATGCATTGTCTACGTTATTTCAAAAAACATTGGTTAGGTTTAAAAAAAAAAACAATTTTCATAATTTCAGAATATTTCATATAGTCTGAAAACAATATTAACACAGTATATTTTCTTATCAAGTGCATGATTTCAAAAGCATCATTCATGTTTTCCAAAAACCTTATACATGATTTCAAAAATTCATTTCGCATGATTTTAAAACATTTTTATAAATATACTTATCTAAAAACCTACTTTATGATTTCAAAAGTATTATATATAAGGTTTCAAAAACATTTTTAGAACCCCATGCATAGTTTTCCAAATATATTTTCCTCATACATTTACTTAACCTTCAAATTCTGCTTCATATGTTGCCTTGGCATATCTAGCATCTCAACTTCGTAAGCATTTTTACTTCATGTTTTGACATAAGCACGTCCAGTGCAAGGTTTCAAAACATCTTCAACTTCTAAAATCCATATGGGATCTTTTTATCTTCACATTTAGACCCTTGTGGATGATCATCATTCAAATCAGGGTCCTTAATTGGATTCCTTATGTACCTGAATTCGGACATTTCGGTTCCTTATAATCGAAATCGAATTTCTCTTTTAAAAATCTTTCTATCTTTATAGATAGATTCTTGTAAATGTTTAAAGTGCCAAATGAAATCCACGAGATTGATTCCTATTGTACTTTAAATACATGTGCTCTGTCAACAAAACAAATTAACAAATAAACAATCTTTGTGGTTATACGACTATGTGTTTATTCATCTTATGTTTTCTTTTATGCATTTTTGTGTTTGGATACTCTGGATATTCGTTATCCAAATCCTCCTAGAATCTTTCATATCTTCATATGAGGGATTCGTAGTAGGATATTCAAAAAGGTACTACCTTAAATCCTTAATGGGCTTCTATGTAATAGTTAAGACCCTTGGATTATATAGTACCACTCCTTGATTCATAAGAGACCCTTTAGTGGTCTAGTAAAAAAGATTGATTCACAATTTGGTTAAAGGACGACATCTAGTGATGTAGCTGAACAGACTCCTTGATAGTCTATTTAGATCATTTATTGATTTAATTAAAATGACTCTATGGCGGTCTAGTCACACTCATCACAGGATTGTTCATTTGATTTTACCCTACACATTATAAAATAGACTGTGTGAATTGTGCAAGGAATTGTCTAATTATGGACGCGTACATAATTATGAAATTTAGTGCACAGAAACCCAGTAATATTTATTATGTGTAAGAACCGATAGCGACAACAATAACAAAATGAGAACGGTGTAATGGAGGTACGGTGGACGCACCAATGACGCTTTATATACTTGTATATAAGTGTCCCTCTTACATTGCAAGCATAATGTTATTAAGGTTACTAGAGGTTCAGAACCCTAACCAATATTGTTCGATCTTTTCAACTTCATGTTTTAAACTCTCACAAGTTTCCTCTAAATAAATTTCGGGACGAAATTTCCTAAAGTAGGGGAGACTGTAACACCTGTGCCTCCACGGCCATCAAACAAATACCGAACCAATGAAATATTATATTTCATACTTGGGATTTGTAAAAATATGTGTATCATTTGCACATATCAATTTTTGTTCAATTCCAAACTCTAAATCGCTTTCTGGAAGGTTATACGCGCACCAATGCATAAATATAACCAGTTTAATGCAACAAACACTCCGGAATAGTGACATAGGCTTAACATACCTTAAATAACCTTTACATAACTTAGAAATAAGTTTTGAAGGCTTTAGTATGGCAAAAACAAGTTAATTCGCTTACAGGGACTAAACTTGACAAACTGCGAAAGTATGCCAATTTGAACTGTAACAGACATTCCAGAACATGACCATAAGTTAAACATACCATAAATATCCTTTACATAGCTTAGAAATAGGCTTTGAGGGGTTCGGTATGCTAAAATAAACTTTTGGGGTCATTCAGGGACAAAAAGCGTCAAAAAGTGCACAAGTTTGCATTTTCGCGTATAACTTACGTTCTGAATACATCCGGACATCCAAAAATTTATGTAAGCACTAAAATATTTTATTCTAGTGTTTGGCATAAGAAAAATCCATTCGTCACGCCATTTGGATCATTTTTCGCGCTTATGCGCATTCCGTCGTAATTAACCGAACAACGTAACCGTACGGCTAAACGAACCGACACCCGAGATATTTTTGAAAACATTTTAAGTTCCCTATACTTTAACTTCATTTTAGAGCTTTGAAATGGGGTTAACGGGGCTTAAACGTGTCAAAAAAACGCATCGAAAACCAAGTTTTGAGGTTGCAGGGACTGAAACTGTAAATCTGCCAAACTAGGTCCGTAAACAGGGGCCAGATGCAGCAAAACGTTTTTTTTTCAGCTTTTAACAGCCCTTAACACTCTCCAAAGGCCAAGTGCCAAGTGTCAAACTCTTATGGTGGATGGCAAATGAGTTACCACAACTTTCCAACAAGTGTACGGCTTAGATCGTGCCCCTTTTCCAAGAAATGATCCTAACGGTTGTCCATTTACTATAAATACCCACATACCCCAACTTCATTTCTCACTAGAATCTGATCATTTGTGCTCTAAGTTGAAACCTTTGTTTCATACCTGAGCTATTTTGATCTAGATTAGCATTCGGGGACCCTTCGTAAGTGTTCCTTCGTTCTTTTATTGCTTTTCGAGTCCGAAAGTCGAACTTTGTTTGACTTTCTGCATTGACCAGTTTATGGTCGATGCGAAGTTCGTTTGAACTTCATAACGTGAGCGTGATCACGATGGTTATAGTCCCTAGTGACTATACCTACTGATTACCACGTTATCTAGGCTCAGTGACGAGCCGTAGTTTCGGTCAGAATACGTATTCTTGCGTATTTTGTAACCAAACTACTTGTGGGTATCAAGACCATTTGTTTTGATACCAAACCTGTTTTCTAAACTTAGTTAAGCATGTTTTAACATGCTTAGCTCGTCACTTTTAGTTTAGTGCTTATTTAGGGTCGTAAGGTAAGCGATCTAAACAATCGCTTATACTTTCGAACCCGACCCGTTTGGTCGATCATTAGGATCCGACCAAGCACTTTAGGTGACCATAGTTTATAGGGAATAACCTTACGAGGTTATACCTTATGGTCGCTTCGTTTAAGTAGTTGTATGATAGGTAGTTTATATGCCTTAGGTAAATTACCAAAATACCCCTTTGATGCCAAAATTCATTTTAAACATATGTAACATAACTTTTGACATCTAAACTGATTTGACAACAATATTAGACATGTTAAGGCATATGTTACTTGTCATAGGACTAGTTAGGCGGTCCGAACGCGTTTCAAGCGAGCGACGCGTTAAAGTAGCATAAGCTACCTAAACGGGTCGTAATGGGTCATAAGCACTTATGTTAGGATTCATTTAGTATGTAGGCGTTGTTAAACCATATTACACGAGTTCCCATACTTATTTGGTTTACGAACCCTCATTCTATCCGATCTTCCGATTTAGGTCCGGTTTATTAATGTAGTTACCTATATTAAGTGCCGTTTGATATCCCTGATCTCTAGCATTGCTTGGTGGTTATCTTAGGACTTCTGAGCAATCGCAAGTGAGTACATAGACCCCTCTTTTACCGTTTTCAAACTGTTTTGAGGTGAACTACATGTGCCTACTTGTTACTTTCATGCTTTCACATCATATACATGCTATGTTCATTAGTACATTTATAGTACATGATTTCATTACATTTCATGCTATGTATGTCCATTTAGTTCATACTTAGTACATCGTTTCACATCACATCACTTGCTATGTATGTTCATCTATTGCATACTTAGTACATTTGTTTTCATCACATGCTTACATTTTGATATGATATTTGGTTTGTATAAATGGAACAATACATTCATTAACACCGATCACGCCGTTCGTTAGTAGGTAGTGGTACCATAGGAATTGACAACTCCCGTTCCGGACATCCCGGGTAGGTGGGGATGAAAGGAATGACCGAATTCGATATACAGTTACAACAAGATAAACCTTTAATTTATTTAAGGGTTTATCGCCACAGTCTCAAGGCTTGGATGTATGCATTCTCACAATACCGCATAGATATTTGTATCAGTATAGCATGCATTTCCACAAAACATAGCTTTGATTTAAACCGTGTTTTACTTCAATACTTTGTTTTTGTGCATATGGTTTAGTTGATATATTTCACTAGCCATACATATCATTTTGGTTACACATTACATGATTTACATTTGACACATAAACATTATTGACATTGGTTACACATTACATGATTTACATATTGACATAGACATTTTGACATATTATTCAATACGTTTGGCAATTGGTTTAAACATAGACATCTTACATTGGTGGTTTGTTTGGGTAAGTGATTCGAGTAACAAGGCGTGTGTAATATGATACAAGCATGGTGGATACGCCGCTGGTACTTCCTATATATAAGTGATTGTATGGTATTACATATCGTAGCGTTATATGAACCATTTCAAATTGAGACATATAACATTTTATACAAATAACCTATTTTTCACAATACATTGTTTTACAAACAACTTAAATTATACAAACTCATTTTTATATGGTTATTCATTTAACCATACATTATTCTCTTATTTGTACATATCATCTGATCTTATCATTTTTCAAATGATTTACAAGACAAATCAAATTACAAGGTTCATGACTAAACATTTTCTTAAACAATAAGTCATGAATCCTATTTTCATAAACCTATGTATCTCACAGGCATTTTTATGCTGACGTACCTATTTTCACATGTGTTTCAGGATATGATGCATAGGATTTATCAAGATACACTTAGGTGGATTTGGGCCTTAGCGACAATAAAAGATGCAAGACTAGTTATTTATGTTATGTTTCTTTGATTGTCATGACATTGTAACTACTTTAATCAATAAAACAATATTTCAATTTCCATGTGTTATGAAACAATGATTCTGTTACAACACTCCCCGACGTTTTCCGCCATGTATTGTTGTTCTACATGGTCGGGGTGTGACAAGTCCAGAGGAATAATGGTAAATTAGTGTTGGCTAACATACTGCGCACCATGTTCATAAGGGTATGGTTTCTTCTTTCAGCGACACCGTTCTGCTGAGGTGTACCAGGCATGGTGTATTGGTTCACAATCCCCTGGCCCTTACAAAACTCATAAAATGGACCAGGAGCTTGACCCACATCAGTATGTCTTCCATAATATTCACCGCCTCTATCTGATCTCACAACTTTAATCTGACGATCTAATTGCTTTTCAACTTCAGCCTTATAATCTTTAAAAGTTGTTAGAGATTCAGACTTTTCCTTAATTAGATACAAGTACATGTAACGAGAATAATCATCAATAAAAGTGATAAATGAAGTATGTCCTGTTATGCCAGCGATTTGGTAGGGACCACTAATGTCAGTATGAATAAGTTCTAATAAATTAGAGCTCCTAGTGGCACCTTTCTTATTCGCTAATGTCATTTTACCCTTAAGACATTTGACACATGTTCCAAAATCAGAGAAATCGAGTGGAGGTAAGACTTCATCCTTTACAAGACGATTTAATCGTTCTTTTGAAATGTGGCCTAAACGCTGATGCCACAACATAGATGAAGTTTCTAAGTCTCGTTTCTCTTCCATCTTTGTGAGTGATTCATTAATGTTATATGACAACAAAGATTTGGAAAAGTTATCTTCTAGTTCTAATCTATAGAGACCACCATCCAGAATACCAGTACCATAAAGAACAGAATCATAAAGGATAGAGAGTTTGCGATGACCATGGGAAACAATAAAACCGTCCATGTCTAACTTTGGTCCTGATACAAGGTTCCGAGTTACCTCGGGAACATATAAGGTATCATAAAGTTTAATACATAAACCAGTTTTCATAACTAATTGTAATGTTCCAATGGCCTTCACTTCTAATTCTCGATCATCCCCAACCTTAAGCGTTCTTTGGTTTCTTTCCAGCTTCCGGATTGAAAGGAATCCCTGAGTAGAATTGGTAACATGAACCATAGAACCAGAATCAAACCACCAAGAATTAGCAGGAACACTTAAATTATAGGACTCAAGTATCATAAAATAATCGTTACCTTTCTTAGCCAGCCACTCCTTAAAATCAGGGCATTCCTTCTGCATGTGTCCTGTCTTCTTACAGAACTTGCAGCGGATACTGCCTAAGGAGTTCTTAGAGCTGGAAGGTGCACTTGTATTAGGATTAGGATTAGGCCTTTGGACTTTTGAAGCATCCTTCCTCTGATAATTGTTCTTCCTCTTCTTAGAATTGGAGGTAGTGAAGTTTGCAACATCAGTATGGCGATCCATCCTCATACGCTCTTCCTCCTATACGCACATGGCGACCAGCTCACTCATCGTCCATTTGTCCTTCTGAGTGTTGTAATTGATCTTGAATGCTTCAAAGGACGAAGGAAGCGAAGTAATGATGAAATGAACAAGGAAACCATCACTGATTTCCATTTCCAGCCCCTTCAGCTTATTGGCCATGTCATTCATCATCATGATGTGCTCGCGAATGCCGCTCCTCCCATCATACTTAGTTGTCACCAGCTTGAGAATAAGAGTACTAGCGTGTGCTTTAGACGTCCCCTTGAACTGAGCCTCCACATGTTCCAAGTAGGTTTTAGCATCTTCAGAATCAGGAATAGCTCCTCTGATTGCATTGCTGATGGACTGCTTCATAAACATGAGAGACATGCGGTTACACCTAGTCCACTTATCATGAGTTAACTGCTCAGCAGCAGTACTTGTGGCAGTAAGGTCCGCTGGCTTATTCTCTCTTAGAGCATAATCAAAGTCCAGCAGCCCAAGAGTAAGCATGAGAGCATCCTTCCATGCAGCAAAGTTATCACCAGTTAAAGGTGGAATCCCGCAATTGGGCGCTGATAGTGGAAATAAGATGAGCAAGTTATGATACTAATGAAGAAATCCTAATGTGATCTAAGGGCACGTTAAACTAAGGCAGGCATAAATAATGACCATTTTTCATTATGAAGCTGTGATATTGTCTATTACTAACATCAAAATAATAGACTTAGCTAAAAAATTCTACTTAAACGAAGACAAAACAGCTTTGGCTAGAAGTGTAATCATTTAAGCATATGTGCAAAGTGTTTGTAACAAATCAGCTTTGGCCAGAAATTGAAACAATCACTTTAGTTATGCATTTGTTGAGTATGCCATCTATGAATGAATTAAATCAGCTTTGGCCAGAAATTAAGACATTCATGCTTATGATGCACACACAACATAGCTTTCGTAATACTTGAACGATAAGTAGATGTATCAAGTCAGCTTTGGCCAGAAATGATATATCAAAAGCTCATTCAAGTTAAGCTATTCTGGTTTTGCAAAACATTATCTGATTCTGATTAATTAACTAAGTAAATTACAAAACCATTTATTTAATAGCAAACCACCCGTTAGCGCGGATCGATGGTTCGGTTAAAAACCAGTTCCACTTCTCAATATCTATAACCGGTTAAGAACCGGCGGTTAAAGTTAACCATTAACCGATTAATGTTCTACCGGTTATTAACTGGTTCCGGTTAACAAACCAGTTTTTTTGCCACCTCTATGCTAAAGGAGTCATGTTGAACTTGACAATAAACCTAGAAATTTTATACGAGCATGACACGAAACCAAAAATATATGTCAAGGCACGTGGAGAGCTTGACTAAAGAATATAAATGCAGATAAAATAATTACGTCTAAAGTATAAAACACGACTAATTACAATACATCTATTACATGTTAAAAGTTAAAACATAATTACGGAATACTTAGTTATTATGGACTCAGTTTATAGAATACTATTTAAAGGTCTTCTTATGCGTCATTAGGTGCTCATTTCCTTATTTTATTTTAGGGTCCAGTTATCCTACAAAGGAGGTTTTATCTATAAGAAAAGTGACAAGGATTTTGGGTCATTGGATGGATTAATGTGTGGTTAGGATCTAGAAGTGACAAAATTGTAAATAATGTTATTTAAATAACTATTAATTGACGAGAATAGGGGTAGAATGGTAATTGATCTTGTTTTAAAATCAGAAATTGTCATATATAACTTGCAATTATCAAGCTCCCTCTCTTCCTTCAAAATCTGAATTTCTAAAAAACAGATGGATGATCGCCCAAAAAATGGGGCTTTACATACAAAAGTATTCCAGATTGCAGGTGGTGTAAAACACCATGATAAGAGCATCTTTTGAAAAAAAAGGAATAAAATACCATACTAAAACACATTTTAGAAATGCAGGTTTAAAACACCATGTGTTAACGCATGTATAGAACACTATATTAAGAGATATCGTCTTACTATGTATAAAACACCATACTAAGAACATCACATTTTAGAAATGAAGGTTTAAAACACCATGTGTTAACGCGTATAGAACACTATATTAAGAGATATCTTCTTATTATGTATAAAACACCATACTAAGAACATCTTCTGGAAACACAGGTTGTAAAACATCATGAACTAAATTAAGACTTTATTAAAACACCACATTATGTAAACATGTAGGAACACCATACGCTATTTAAACACTATATCATCTAGAAACGCAGGTTGTAGAACACCACAAATTGAACTGTGACTTTATTAGAACACCATGTTATAAACCAGATACGATTAAAACACCACACTAAGAACATCTTTTGGAAACGCATGTTGTAAAACACCATGAATTGAACTAAGACTTTATTAAAACGCCGATCATGTAAGATTAATCGGAGATATGAAAACCCTGAGAAATCTCTCCAAATAGTAACTGCATTATCTTTCCTTATTGGCATTATGGACACAATTACACCAATACCCTCAATGACTTATCTTATTCAATACCACATGTCCTCATCTTTTTTTCCTTGACTTCTTAGGTTAATGGTCCTTTGTAGAGGAACCTTAACCTATTTATTTTAATAACGTTAGAACATTTTAAAGTTTTTAAATTAACACCACCGAGAACTTACAATGCTATGATCATATTAAGATCTTATGTAACATCCTTTGCTTACATGGATCTATATAAAAAGATCGACACGACACATTTTAGCCAGAAAAAAATCTTAGAATAATAAGATGGTGTTTGGTTTACTAATATCATTGGAAATGAAATCTAAATTTTATTTTCGGCGTGTTTGGTTTGTATTTCTTTTTGGAATTGGAATCATAATAAATTTAATTGAGAAAATTCATTCATGTAAAGAAATTCAAACTTCCCTCCACTCTCACCCATTGGAATCACCACTACCATCACAATGTCGCCGTCACTAATGTAGTCACTAGCACCACCATCTATGGTAGTTGTCGGCGGTAGTGATGGCAACGACACATAGGTGGTGGCAATAATGATAAATTAGAATTCCTTCGTGATTGTATGGTTAACCAAATGTATCACAAATCCTGATTCCTTTTCTAGATTATAATTCTTTCAAATTACAATTCTTTCTTACAATTTTCAATTCAAAATTTAATTACTTAGCAATAACACTGATTCTTGTATGTGATTTTGACCCACATTTGGTTCTTTCATGTATTTAATTTGTTAGAAATAACCCGTTGATGTGGCCTTAGAGGATCATTTGAGTAACGTTACCAATATGACATAACCAGTCCCCGACAATTACTTGATGGTAGTAATTGTCAAAATTGATTAGTTCAAGGGGCAATTATGATTTCCCTTTAGGTACCATTAATAGAGAATACATAGAGTTTTTATAACGGATCACTATTTATGACCATTATTCATTGATCTTTATATATTGATGATAAGTGATCAAAAAAATTATGAAGAATACCAATACTAAGAATTCTCTCTAGTGTGATCCATCAACACAAGGTACCATAACGGGAATCATGACTTCATCTTTATTCTCAAAGATAATCATCCCTACAAGTACGTATCTCTAACTTGGCATCTATATTTATATTATGATTGAATAAACATGATTAGGGTTCTTTATTTTTGACCCATGTTTAAAGATATAATCAACATGTGATATCAGAGCATTATCTTGATTATATCCTAATTAGTCGTTGAATTTGATTTGTGATAAGTTATGTGGCATTGGTTCTTTCGAACAAAATATCACAAATAGATGAACATGCATTTCGATGCGTATCAGACAAAACATTAATTTAGTTGTTTCACATATATCAAGTATGGATAGTCCAAGAGACGATCTACTATATTTTTGTCATTAAAAAGTAAAATAAATAAGTTACAATAATCCTTATCCGTTTTATTATATATTCATGATTTTTTTCATGAATTAGATTTTATTTGCAAAAAGGATGGAAATGATGATTATTATTTTTACTCGATACTTTCATATAATTAATTGCCTTGCTTTTCATATTTCCAAACAGTGGGTGTTAAGACTACAATCTTCTATACTATATAATAAAATAAACCAACTTTGGGACACGTGTCACTCATTGGAGGCGTCTACATTTTAATTTCCTGCATTTTCATACTTATCTTATATCAATTAATTAAATAATAAATAAGCAATTAATATTACATCTTATCTTACTTTGAATGTCGAATAGAATCATTCTATTTAATCTAATAATATATTATCTTCAAATTTAAATTATAAATTAAAGATTTTTTAAATAATAGCACAAAACAATAATACGCTCATATAAAAAATTTAAAGTACAAACAAAATATACAAAATAACTTATTAGGCATTAGATCAAACTTTAAAAAACACTAATTAGTAAGAGAAGCTTATAATATAATTCTGTTTTAGATTTTCCAAATTGGGGTTCTAATCAATTCGAATTAAACTTAACCAAGTTATGACTTGATTCGAATTAAACAGAACCAAATTTATGCTTTTTTAAACGAATCCAATAGATTCGCCCCGCTTGCGGTATGCGCATATAATGTATATATGTGTGGACGCTCGGAGGGCAAAAGTGAAATTGCACTAATTTTAACATTATTTTATTAAGTTCGTGAAAATAACGGTATAAGCGGAGGATGGTTAATCATGCATCATCATCATGTGGTGGCGTTGATAGTAGAAAGACAAAAGGGACCATGCACTAACCGGTCTTTGTCCCGATTGTTGAGTGTTATTTGCCTTATATCCAAGGCTTGATGCAAAACTACTATCGAGCCAGGGCTCTCACTGAAAGAAGCCTCTCTATTCCTACGGGGTAGAGGTAAGGCTGTCTACATCTTACCATTCTCAGACCCTACCTTAGTTTTGCTATTGGTGGGATTTACTGAGTATGACGATGATTATAATGATTTAGTATATATAATTGGATTTATTGAACCTATATAATACACAGGGTTTATAAAGATATAACTTTTTTATTATTTAGTTTATAAAATTACATTTATCCAACCCGTGTAATATACAAGGTTATAAAATTACATTTTATTTAACACGTGTAATACACAGTGTTTTTAAAAATATAACTTTTTTATTATGTAGTATATATAATTAGATTTATTCAACCCGTACAATACACGGGTTTTTATTATTTGGTATATAAAATTGCATTTATTCTGTACACTACATGAGGTTCTTAGAGATATAATTTTATTATTATTTAATATATAAAATTACATTTGTTCAACCCTTGTAATAAACGAGGTTTTTAAAGAATAATTGTTTTAATTTAGTATATAAAATTACATTTACTCAACCCGTGTAATACACGGGGTTCTAACCTAGTTTGAATTTATTTTAATTTTAAGTTATCTAAATGATTATTCTTTGAATTCAATTATCTGGAAAACAAATAAGTTGGATGTCTTTTCCTTGAAATTCAATTAACATAATGATTTAATCATCTGTCTTTAAATAAGTTTTTGAGATAGAATAATAAAATGGTAAATTTCAACAAAAATTAGATGTTTAACTTAATGGTACATCGTTTGGTTTTAAATTGAAATTTAAATGATACTATTTTATATAATTACGTGTATGACAATGAACGTAACGGCTAATTATTTGACGATACACATAATGAATTATTAGACTAATTTCCATAAATATTTCATTTCTGGCCTAAAGATTGTTATGTTATATTTATGTGTCATATTCTTTTAATCATTTATGTTCATAACACATGAACTTTGGTCAAAGTCAAAGCGAAGTTAAAGTTCACGTTGAGCATTTAGTCAGTATATTATGTATGTTCATGATACACAAATTTTGGTCAAAGCTAAAGCGAAGCCAAAATTCTTGTAGAACATTAAGACTATATGTTATTTATGTATGTTCATTATACATGAATAGTGAAGCCCAAGATCATGTAGAACATTGAGACAGTCTTGATTTATGTGTGTTCATAATGCTTGTATTTTGGTCAAAGCAAAAGCGAAGCCCAAATACCAGGTAGGACATTAAGCCAATTTATTATTTATTCGTTCACAGTGCTTGAATTTTGGTCAAAGCCAAAACGAAGCCAAAATTCAGGCAGAACATTAAGTTGGTTTTATTTACGTATGTTCATAATATCTGAATTTTGGTCAAAGCCAAAGCGAAGCCAAAATTTAGGTAGAACCTTAAGTTAGTCTGTTATTTTGGTGTTATAGTAGACTATATCTTCAATATAATAATTTGTGTTTGCTTTACTTGATTACCCTATAATGTAAATCACTACCCTATAATTTAAATCACTCCAAGTTTTTTCTTTAGTTAGTATCTTATCTATTCCATCCACTCTAATTCTAAAACCTAAGATGGTTTTGCTTACTAAAGAGTTTCTATAAAATTTGCTCTTATTGGATTGTTGATTATCTCTTAAGATATGACAATCCTACTACTCTTTTCTGATAAAAGTATTGCAGAAGAAAATTAGATCATGACTAGTGGGATAAGTCAAACACTATATCTCTTATGATAATCAAGAACCCACTTAGTTATTGCTATCATGTGAGCTATTTTAGATTCTAAATTTCCTAAGACTAATTTATTTTATTTGGAAGAATCAAGATAACTCCTAAGATGCATGCATTACTCTAGATTCTTACTATAAAGATTAGTGGCATATGTGAATACATCATGATGTACAATACATGACCCATAATTAAAAGGTTTACACATGGAAATCAGTACACTTTTCCGGTGCATTACATATAACTTTTCCACTAATACCATAAGTTGCCTTAAGAATCAACTATATCACTCAAGATTACCAAAGGAAAATGAGTGTGTTGATTAGCAGCATATGTACAGGAAAAGGAATGCATGAAACTGGAAAATTAGATGTTGTTCATCTCACCGCCACTAGACTTAAAAGGATGATACTTTTAAGATTCAGAGATAGTGTACAAGTACTACTTCCAGCAATAAGTTTCTTCAAAGGAAAGTCTCACAGCAAATTTATGCCATTAAACTATGCATGAGCATCGAGACTATCTATAATTCAATGGAACAACTGGCTAAGATAAGTAGTTAGATATTTATGATATTTAAGTCTGCTAATGATAATATTCCAATTAACACATGATGGGTTGAGTCTAGTTCTATACGTTTACTTACCAGAAATCAACAAATAACTAATATGAGAGTTCGTGGCAAAATTTTATGTTAAGACTATAAGAACCATAATAAACTGTTTTATAATCGGGCTTCATAATACCTTATATATTCTGTAGATTATTCAAGATTTAGTATCAATACGAAAGCTACTTTATGATAGTTATGAGGTTTGAATGGTCAAGACAAAGTCACTCTTACATTAAACTCTCATATTATTTGCCATCACAATCTAGATAGAAACCATATAAGATAGAACTAGATGATGATACACTTTTTCACAACCTTTTGTTATCATGAAAATGAAAATTTAACAAAAGAAAAATGAGACCTACAAACTTCATCAATTGAGACCAAATTTCATGAGAAATCATGACTAGGTTAATGAGGGATGAAATATTATCAAATCTCATTCTTAGTGACTTACGAGCATGTGTGTAACACCACGAAAAAACGTGTCCAATTATGTGAAGACACGTGTCCTAAACCCTAATCATGTGAAAGATTGGGTTTGAAGGACTAAAGTTGTAAAACGATCAAAATATGAAACCGAAGGGACTGAAAGTGTCATCATGCCAAACTTGTGCCTCTGAATGACCACCCACGAAAAATATATTCTTAAACGAGTAATTAATTGGATATAAGAAGCCGTTTGTGAAAATAATCGAAAGATTATAAACTACAGGGGTTAAACGTGTCAACATGTTAATTCTTACCTCTGAGTGACCTTTTAACAAACCCAGGGCTTTGAAATATTCAAATATACTCTCAAGAATAAGTGATATAAATTTCACGAGGTTTCAAGATCGTTATGTATTGTTTACACGAATTCCCAAGAATTAGGGTTTAAAGCGTCAACGAGGCGAAACTTATGTTTCCGGAGATCGTTTAACGAAACCGGGCCTAACGGAGTTTGGTTATACTCCCTAGATCATCTACAAACTAACTAGAAGGGTTAAAAGTGCCTAAAATGAAAGATACATTGCATTAGAAGGTACAGGGACTGAAAGTGACAAGTTTGAAACTTGTTTTACTGGTATGTGGTGTGGTGGCGTCGCGCCACAGCCCCCCTTTCACCGTGGCGCGCGGTGACGGCCTTAATTTGACAGAATTCCTTAGCCAGGTGCAGGTCACCTTCTTCCTTGGCCTCCAAACAAGTTTAACTCGAATTCTATGGACATTTGATGGTTTTTAATACCACTTTGGACACTTGGGAAGATCCTAACACCTCCCTAAACACTTGTAATGATCTGGTGTATGTCCCAAACACTATAAATAGACTCATTGTGCAGCCATTTCAAGTGTTCTTGAGCATTTCTGGAGGTTCCTGATTCAAAAGGAATCTCATCTTAGTAGAAAAGATAGCTAGGACCCTTTGTAAGTGTCTTAGCCCCCTTCTTTAGTTCAGTTTTTAGTTTAAAAACCGAAAAGTCAAATCTATCGTATTCTGACTTTGACTTTTGGTTTAAACTCAAATGGTCCAGCCACTGTTCGAAATGAATGTGGTTATGTGACCATAATTAGGTAGGTGATTAACCCTTAAAAGGGCACCTCCTAATTATTTCGTTTGCTTAGTCAATTGTCGGGTCAAACTATTAAGTTAAAAAGTCAAACTGACCAGAATTTGAAATAATAACCATAACTAACAATGCAGAGGTTATAAATTATATTTTATCAATCTAATAACTTGGTAATTAGTATTAGAACATGTTTAAGCATGTTCAACCCGACAATTATCAGTTTAGGGTCGGTTCACAACCGAAAGTCGCAAAAGCTTGACTTTTGCTTTGACTTTCAGTTCTGACCCGATTGAGCTTAATTCTTCCATGTTTTAAGCTTCCATCAGGACCACCTTATGTTGTAGTATGACCCTCTGTAGTTATATTGTCTGGTCCTTAGCATTGTGAATTATATGCTAATCTCTGTTAATATGCTTATAAATTCCCATTTTACCCTTTTGACATATAAACGAGATTTTTGAAAATGTGAGCGGACAGAAACCTTCATTACTGACATATAAGTATGTCCCGAAAATTTGACATCAGTTCCTGGTCTCAAACAGAAGTTATGCTCGGTATCGTAAATTGAAGCTTTTTATTAATTTAATTACGCTATCTTGCATAAGTCATGTTTAAACATAGTTTTTGACCCAAAACTCATTACCTACTGTTAAGATATTATTTTTAGGGATTTTTAGGATTTTTGGTCAGATTGTAATCTGACCATATCATTGAGTTCTTGTGTAATTCGGTAAATGACGATAATACCCTTTTCATACATAAAATGAGATTAACGAATGATTTGAATGCCAAACCTTTTCCTACTGATCTTATATATTAAATAAATTATTTTGAGCATTTAAGGCTGATAAAAATCTCAGATTTCCATAAACATTCTTAATTATCGTCAATTAGCGATTTTACGCTAATTAAGGTGCATAGTATGGTTTAAAACCATATTTAACACCTAAGACTTATTACCTACTAAGTTTTTAAATAAATTTTAATATTATTACAGTAAGTATAAGTCATGAACTCAGACTTCTAAAAAAAATGTCCTTAAAAGCATATGTGAAATGACCAAAATACCATTTCGGGGCATAGTTTGGCCATAAATGGTAAACCTCATATATGTATGATATCTTACTGATGTAATGTGATAAAATAAATATTTTTACTGAATGTTTTAGACCAGAACCTCAGTTTATTATAAAATCTCTTTTATAAACATTAAAATGACCAAAATGCCTCTACGGGACTTATATTGGTTTAAATACTTTTTGGGCATATATGTTAACATCTTACTGATGTATTAACATATCCTAAGCATAATAACATTTTAGACCTGTATATAATTCATTTGGTTACCCGTTATGCATTTATGCGTTCGGATCAGTTTATGTAACTAGCTTACATAAAATAGCCGAAATGGGTTTAACCTTATCATTAAATCTTCAAATTCCAGAATGTGTTTAGTTTACCCATATTATACAAGTATCCAAACTTGTCGAATCTAAATCATATTCTATTCCGATCACCGCTTAATCTAGCGTATCGTACCGTTTCTAAAACTTTAAGTTAGCCGGTCTAGGTCCATGACCTAAATAAGACCCGTTAGCATTCTGAATTGGTTATATATTACCATCATTCCAGACTAGAGCCACCCAGTAAAAGCTACCTGCATTTAATTAGATCGGATACGACTGAGTTATTTTGCTGTTAATCAAATATTAGCTCAGGTAAATACTTTTAACTTATTTTCCCTTATAAGGGCTTGGGATATGGTATTATAATAATACCATTTGGTCGGGTGTGAAATCATTTAATCGGATTGTGATTAATAAATTTACATAACCCGTTTTAATCTGTTTTGTTTGATAACATAAACATTGGGGGTTAATACGACCGTGTCCTGGATATCCTCGGCTCATTTCATTTGAAAATGGCCACGACCTATGCACGGGGTGTAGGCATACACCTGACAGATGCAAATGCTAATATAACCCACATGTTGGGGATAACTCCTTTGTGGGTTCTATAAGTGGTGAGTCGGTTAATCATGACCGGCTTCCAAACCGACCCCATATGTATGACAAACATGTAAAACTCTATACAAGATTATCTTAAATAATTGTTCCAAGTTATAAATGGTTTGTTCCTTGTGCACTTAAATCAATTTTCATAAACTGTTTTCAAAAAAGAGTTAGTTAATTGTATTTACCAGTGAAAACTAACGTATTTTCCAAAGACTAAGTGGAAGGTACTACTCGTAATAGGCTGGGAGTTGCTCGGTGTCGAAATAGAGGATCTTGCAAATCCTTAAAGATGCCTTAAAGTCTGCTAAACTTCATTTTATACATTCTGTAAAGATCCACCTATGGATTTGATATTACAGGCTCGTCTATAATAAATACTTTGATATTTTCAGACACTTGGGTTTGTAATAATATTTTATATTCCAAGACTTCTGCTGTGCTATTCTATGTATATTTGACCATGATGATATCAACTACGTCACGATACTCCCCACCGGGCCCACAGGTAATATGTGAAAATATCGGGGTGTGAAAGGTTGGTATCAGAGCCAACATTGAGTGAATTAAACACTAGTCTTTTGTGTTTAATCTCAATGACACAGTAGGATATTCATTAGACCTTTTGAGTCTAGACTTAACATAGGAATGCTCTCATCCCTATTAAGTAAACATTGTTTTCGATTTTATGTATTTTGAATAAGTCGCCAAGCAAGGAAGCCGTTGATGGAGTTTCTCCTCATCCGAAGCCAAGGAATGCCAAGCTTCGTAATACGGCTAGGATAAGCGTGCGACCGGTTTAGAGGAAAGACCTTTATGGACATATTCCAAAAAAAAAAACCAAACTTTTTGAAATTCTCAATTAAACTTCAGAGTCCATACCGAATGTCCCTGAGGCTCCAAATTTTGAAGTCTGTACCAGTGGACTCCATACCAGGTGGTCCCTGAGGCTCCCGTATTGAAAATAATACCAGTGGATCCTAATGATCCCTATTTCTTACCTTCAAATTTTGAAATCCCAGACTTAGATTATGTCAGTCAAAACCCGATCCGTGATCCATAATATTCTTTAACCATAGAATCCTTGAATTCTACTTCTGTAACGGATCCTGATTGAAATACTCACCTTATTCACTAAGGTCTTCAGTGTCTCTACCGATTATGGTAAACAAAG
This sequence comes from Helianthus tuberosus, assembly GCA_030545235.1. Classification (NCBI taxonomy): domain Eukaryota; kingdom Viridiplantae; phylum Streptophyta; class Magnoliopsida; order Asterales; family Asteraceae; genus Helianthus; species Helianthus tuberosus. Next base: position 124,724,939 of record CM060354.1, read on the forward strand.
AAGAGAAACAATCGAAATGAAGCAAGGAAGACGTTAGAAAATCCTTCTTCCATAATATTCATTGTCTTTTAAGTCCCTATAAGGACCTATCTCTTCTATATAGTCCCTGTGTAGACATATCTTTCAACTTAAGACCCTGTATGGGCATTTGCTATTTAGTCCCTTTGGGGACATTATATTTCATTACAGTCCCTTCGTGGACATTATAATTCATTATAGTCCCTCCATGGACATTATATTTCAATATAGTCCCTTTGTGGACATTATACTTCAATAAAGTCCCCTGGCGGACATAATAATTCTTTATAGTCCTTTCAAGGACATATTATTTCATTAAAATCCCTTGTGGATATAATATTTCATTATAGTCCCTTCAAGGACATATTGTCTCATTAATAAGTCTAGTGGCGATGCTTGAAAATTTCCACCGGGGGGTCGGAAGTCACCGAACCTAAAAATTCTATATAAGTAAATGTTTTTTTATAAAACCAGGGGGTCGAAAACGTATATACCTAAAATTTTTTTACACGAAACATACATACATAACACTACTGAGCGAAAAGTTCTGGGGGTCGGGCGCCCCTCCCGGCCCCTTAAAACCTACGCCCTTGAATAAGTCCCAATGAGGACGTATCTTTCGACTTAAAGTCCCTGTGAGGACATTTGTACAGCAAAGCTCTTTTGTGCGCACACTGTACCAATATAGTCCTTTTATGGACATGTTATTTCATTAAAATCCCTTTGGGGATACGCTATTTCGAAATAGTCCCTTTAAGGACATGACATTTTATTATAACCCATATATGGACTTATAATATTTTATAGTCCTTATACGGGCTTATATTTTTCCTCTTAGTCCTCTGTGGACAAATAAGATACTGAAAGTCCTGATAAAGGCACTACTATAAATTTCCTGATGATTTATGGAAAGTTTTTCTTATATAGGTATTCATATCGTCCTTTATCAAACGATCGTTCCTATTTTACTCGAACTTTATCGATCAGCTGAAAAATTTCAAAGGATCCTCTTAATGGTATAACCTAGCCTATATGTCTATGAACATGGCTGTGATGGTAAAACCCTCTTAAGACAATTAATCCTTGTTAGCATCTAAAAACATGTTAACATTCCTGGCTGTGTGACTTGAGAGACCACATTAGCTTCCAAAAGTACTTGGATCTTTCCAAGCCACCTTCATGGCCTAAATGATCAATATGAATCATGGCTAATAACGTCGAACATGATGTACACATCAAAACATCCATTTGAGATGTATGCCTACGGGCAAAGATGTATTCATGACAAAGATAGTTTTATTTCATAACTTCTTGTCAAAAGGCAATGAACTATGAAATTTTTCCAATCCAAAGGATCATTGATTATGTTTTAATTGTCCTTGTGACAAGGCCTTTTGTGCCATCCAAAAGTCCTTTGAGACAAGCCTTTGCACTATATAAAATGTCTGTACGACATTGACAGTTGTGACTTATGTCCCATGTCTAATAAATATGAAGGATTAGATTCCATTTAAACGCCAAAAATGGTTCATTTAAAACCTAGGCAAAACATAATCAAATAAATTACATACTATCTTACTGGCCTATATGGTTTATTTACACCATGGCTATTTAATCATCAAATTCGACGATTCGCTATGTAACTAAATAAATTATTATTACTCAGTTATAGCCTTCAGAGCTTCACCATGGCTGACCATGGCTGACTCATATGAAGCTCATCATCATCTAGTTAATCAGAATAATAACGCAAGACTAAACTTAACGGGCACCGAGTTACAGGCTATGTTAGATACAGCCGCAAACAAAGCCGTGGACCGAGTATTAAAGGATCATAAGCGAAAGTGCGATAATACACCGAATAAGGGTCACAAAAAGGGTAAGACCGGTTAGAACTATAACCAGTCCAAGCCGAATGAGGCGAAACCCAAATGTAAAACCTGTGGTAAACAGCACTTCGGAAAATGTATTCGTAAACAGACCAGGGGATGTGGCATCTGTAAGGAGATGGATCACAAGACTCATGAATGCAAGGACTTGAAAGACGCCACATGCTATGGTTGTGGCGAGAAAGGGCATATAAAGACTCGCTGCCCAAAGAGGACGACTACAGGGAAATGCACTTTAGATTCACAAGCCAAGCCTTATGGAATCTGTAATAAAGAAGGGCACAAAACTTTGGAGTGCCAAAACATAAAGGACGCAACATGCTATGGTTGCAATGAAATAGGGCACATCAAAACTAATTGCCCAAATAAAACCAAGAAGCCTGGAGAGGCTAATAAGGGAAATGCCTGAACTACATGTTGAATGCCAGAGGTGGTACATATTAATAATATCATCAGGTACATTCCTTATCATTTATCAATGATAATTTCTGCTAAGTGTCCTGTTTTAATACAGGCAATAATAAGTCCTTCATAGACCATAAGCTTAGCAAACTTTTGTTGATACTCAAGAACTTCAGACATTAAGTATAAGGTAGAACCTACCAATGAAACCATTGAGACTGTCTCTTCTATTCTCGATGAAGATCCCTCTGAAAAATCTAAGAGTACTCTTTCTTCAAATAGATTACGACAATATATGTTATTTTAATTATTTTCTCATTGATTTCTATCAACTGCGAGTGCCAACTATGCTTGATAAAAGCGCCATATGAGGATTGACGTAACCTAGTGTGTCCCATAGATTGCTTCCATGCCTGATCAGTTTGGAGGTTTAATGCATGGAACCACTAAGATATTCCAATGGTCATATAATGCTGAAGTCGGCTAGTGGTATTCAAGGAAGATATCCATTATAGAAATGCCTAAGTAGGCATCTCTACTTAAGGCATCCGTGCACTCGTAATGTAGATGTGTCATTTGTATGGCACAGATAGCAGTAAGTTAACCGAAAACGAAGATTTGAGCTATCTCTATCATTTTCGGATAACTTGATGACTTCTCCATTGAACAACCCTATTTACCTCCCGAGAGGCCAAGTAGAGTTAGGATTAACATCCTATTAGGAGCCGTATCTATTACAGAAGCTCTATATCGGTTAGCGCCTACAGAAATGAAAGAGCTCAGGACTCAATTGAATGACTTACTGGAAAAGGGTTTCTTACAACCCAGCTCTTCGCCTTGGGGAGCTCCTATATTGTTTATAAAGAAGAAGGATGGATCAATGCGTTTATGCATTGATTATCGTGAATTAAATAAGGCAACGATCAAGAATCGTTATCCTTTGCCCAGGATCGACGACTTATTCGACCAACTCCAAAGGGGCAAGCTTCTTCTCGAAGATCGATTTAAGATCTGGACATCATCAACTCAAGGTTAGAACTGAAGATGTACCTAAGATAGCGTTCAGAATGAGGTATGGCCACTACGAGTTTTTAATGATGCCTTTCGGGCTCACTAATGCACCTGCAGCATTCATGGACCTCATGAATCGAGTCTGCAAGCCATACTTAGATAAGTTTGTCATTGTCTTTATAGACGACATACTTATCTATACTCGTAGTCAAGTTGAGCATGAAAAACACATTCGGTGTATTTTAGGATTGCTACGACAGGAGAAGCTATATGCTAAATTCTCCAAGTGTGAGTTCTGGCTTCGTGAAGTCCAATTCTTTGGACATGTTGTGAGCAAGCGTGGTATCGAAGTAGATCCCGCTAAAATAGAAGCCATCATGAACTGAGAGGCACCAAAGACACCTACGGAGATTCACAGCTTTCTAGGATTAGCTGGTTATTATAGAAGATTCATTGAGAACTTCTCAAGAATAGCTGCACCATTGACTACTCTGACCAGTAAGAATGTGAAATTTGATTAGGGTCTAAAACAACAAGAATCTTTTCAGATTCTTAAACAGAAATTGAGCAATGCTCCAGTGTTGACATTGCCCAAGTAATAGAAGAGTTTGTCATGTACTGTGATGCTTCACACACCGATATGGGTTGTGTACTTATGTAGAAAAGCAAGGTGATTGCCTATGCATCACGATAACTAAAAGCGCACGAAAAGAATTACATCACCCATGATTTGGAGTTGGGTGCCGTTGTCTTTGCACTTAAATTGTGGAGACATTATTTATATGGAACTAAATATGTGATATATTCGGATCACAAAAGTCTCCAACACTTATTCAATCGAAAGGATCTCAATATGAGACAGCACCGTTGGATAAAGACTCTAAATGACTACGATTGTGAAATTCGCTACCATCCTAGCAAAGCGAACGTAGTCGCTGATGCTCTAAGCCGAAAGGAAAAAGTCAAACCTATAAGGAATAATGCCAAAAGCATCGAACTTAAGAACAGCCTGAATGAAAGACTGTTAGCTGCTCAGAAAGAAGCTGTTTTGGAAGCTAACCTTCCAAATGAAAAGTTAGGTATAACTGCTGAACAGTTAGCACCTGGCAAGGATGGAATCATTAGAATGAATGGAAGAATTTGGATTCCTATTCATGGAGGATTTCGAGAGATAATCCTCCAGGAAGCTCACAATTCTAAATACTCAGTTCACTCTGGAGGTGACAAAATGCATCAAGATTTGAAAGCTAACTATTGGTGGATAGGTTGAAGAAATCTATAGCCACACATGTAGCAAAATGTCTGACTTGTGCTTAGATTAAGGCTGAACATCAAAAGTCGTCAGGTCTGCTACAACAGCCTGAACTTCCCACATGGAAGTGGGGGATGGTAACCATGGATTTTATAACCAAGTTACCTAAAACAAGGCATGGAAATGATACTATATGGGTCATAGTCGATAGACTGACTAAGTCAGCATACTTCTTACCCATCAAGGAGACTCATAGCTCTGACAAGCTAGCTCAGTTGTACGTGGATAAGATTGTATCTCTCCACGGAGTGCCGGTATCTATTATATCCGATAGAGATACTAGATACACTTCTCACTTTTGGAAAAGTTTCGAACAATCATTAGGCACTCGTTTGAATTTTAGTACTGCTTACCATTCTCAAACAAATGGACAAAGTGAGCGTACAATTCAAACTTTGGAAGACATGCTTCAAGCATGTGTTATTGATTTGGGAGGTAGCTGGGATGACCACCTACCTTTGATCGACTTTTCCTATAATAATAGTTACCATACTAGCATTCAGGCTGCGCCTTTTGAGGCATTGTATGGAAGGAAATGCAGAACGCCTGTTTGTTGGGTGGAAGTAGGAGAAGCTCAGTTATCAGGACCTGATATAGTCCTTGAAACGACGGACAAGATTGTCCAAATTCGTGATCGCTTGAAAGCTGCCAGGGATACGAAGAAAAGTATGCTGATAAGAGGCGGAAACCTCTAAAGTTTGAAGTGGGCGATGAAGTCTTACTAAAAGTATCACCCTGGAAAGGAGTGATGCGTTTTGGTAAGAAGGGCAAGTTAAGCCCGAGGTATATTGGACCATTCGAGATTATCGAATGTGTTGGCAATGTAGCTTATAAGCTAAACTTGCCTGAGGTGCTTAGTGGAATTCATGATGTGTTCCATATCTATAATTTAAAGAAATGTCTAGCTGATAAATCGCTAGCAATGTCTCACAAAGACGTACAGATTGATGAAAGCCTGAGGTTTGTTGAAAGACCTATATCGATCGAGGATCGACAGGTTAAAAAGCTCTGAAAGAAGCACGTGCCTATAATTAAAGTTAAATGGGATGCTCGTAAAGGCTCTGAATATACGTGGGAAGTTGAGTCCACTATGCGACAGAAGTACCTTCACTTGTTCCAGTAAATCTCAGGGTTGAGATTTCTTTTAAGGGGGTGAGGATGTAACACCACGAAAAAACATGTCCAATTATGTGAAGACACGTGTCCTAAACCCTAATCATGTGAAAGATTGGGTTGAAGGACTAAAGTTGTAAAACGATCAAAATATGAAACCGAAGGGACTTAAAGTGTCATCATGCCAAACTTGTTCCTCTGAATGACCACCCACGAAAAATATATTCTTAAACGAGTAATTAATTGGATATAAGAAGCCGTTTGTGAAAATAATCAAAAGATTATAAACTACAGGGGTTAAACGTGTCAACATGTTAATTCTTACCTCTGAGTGACCTTTTAACAAACCCGGGGCTTCGAAATATTCAAATATACTCTCAAGAATAAGTGATATAAATTTCACGAGGTTTCAAGATCGTTATGTATTGTTTACGCGAATTCCCAAGAATTAGGGTTTAAAGCGTCAACGAGGCGAAACTTATGTTTCCGGAGACCGTTTAATGAAACTGGGCCTAACGGAGTTTGGTTATACTCCCTAGATAATCTACAAACTAACTAGAAGGGTTAAAAGTGCCTAAAATGAAAGATACATTGCATTAGAAGGTACAGGGACTGAAAGTGACAACTTTGAAACTTGTTTTGCTGGTATGTGGTGTGGTGGCGTCGCGCCACAACCCCCCCTTCCGCCGTGGCGCACGGCGACGACATTAATTTGACAGAATTCCTTGGCCAGGTGCAGGTCACCTTCTTCCTTGGCCTCCAAACAAGTCTAACTCGAATTCTATGGACATTTGATGGTTTTTAATACCACTTTGGACACTTGGGAAGATCCTAACACCTCCCTAAACACTTGTAATGATCTGGTGTATGTCCCAAACACTATAAATAGGCTCATTGTGCAGCCATTTCACTTGCACCATTCAAACAATCACTCCTCTCTCTAAGTTCAAGTGTTCTTGAGCATTTGTGGAGGTTCCTGATTCAAAAGGAAGCTCATCTTAGTAGAAAAGATAGCTAGGACCCTTTGTAAGTGTCTTAGCCCCCTTCTTTAGTTCAGTTTTTAGTTTAAAAACCGAAAAGTCAAAGCTATCGTAATCTGACTTTGACTTTTGGTTTAAACTCATATGGTCCAGCCACTGTTCGAAATGAATGTGGTTATGTGACCATAATTAGGTAGGTGATTAACCCTTAAAAGGGCACCTCCTAATTATTTCGTTTGCTTAGTCAATTGTCGGGTCAAACTATTTAGTTAAAAAGTCAAACTGACCAGAATTTGAAATAATAACCATAACTAACAATGCAGAGGTTATAAATTATATTTTATCACTCTAATAACTTGGTAATTAGTATTAGAACATGTTTAAGCATGTTCAACCCGACAATTATCAGTTTAGGGTTGGTTCACAACCGAAAGTCGCAAAAGCTTGACTTTGCTTTGACTTTCAGTTCTGACCCGATTGAGCTTAATTCTTCCATGTTTTAAGCTTTCATTAGGACCACCTTATGTTGTAGTATGACCCTCTGGAGTGATATTGCCTGGTCCTTAGCATTCTGAATTATATGCTAATCTCCGTTAATATGCTTATAAAAGCCCATTTTACCCTTTTGACATATAAACGAGATTTTTGAAAATGTGAGAGGACAGAAATCTTCATTACTGACATATAAGTATGTCCCAAAAATTTGACATCAGTTCCTGGTCTCAAACAGAAGTTATGCTCGATATCGTAAATTGAAGCTTTTTATTAATTTAATTACGCTATCTTGCATAAGTCATGTTTAAACAAAGATTTTGACCCAAAACTCATTACCTACTGTTAAGATATTATTTTTAGGGATTTTTAGGATTTTTGGTCAGATTATAAACTGACCATATCATTGAGATCTTGTGAAATTCGGTAAATGATGATAATACCCTTTTCATGCATAAAATGAGATTAACGAATGATTTGAATGTGATGTCTGTCGTTAGTGACATGCAAAAACCTAATTAACCTAGGTAGCTAGGGTAAGCAGGGTATCGAATCTAGAGGAGTCTGTGGTTAATGCTAATTATTATTTGTTTGTAAATATTTGAATTACTTTGAGAACTTGCTGGAAAACTATAAACAATAACTTTGAGATTGTAAAAACAATGATAGAAAAAACGTGGTCACTCAGGGATTTTGATTCTGTAATTACTAATAACCTAGTTCTGATTTTATTGGATGCTATTGATTAAATAGTAAATCTGTCACATCTACCAATTACCTATGCAGTTCAAAATCTTAATATTAATTGATCAGATAAATATTAAAACAAACATACATAGAAATCATTCAATCAACAAAAGCATAGTTGGATTCAAAACATAATTATAACTCTGACTGTCACTCAGGATTTGTCTGTCACACAAATTATATAATCACGCAAATAGTCTCTTGTCACCCGACTACAAATCCAAATCTCAATACAAAACAGAAACTAGAATTAAAAGTGTCTCACAAGAATCATTCACCCGAAGTGTCCACGAGAGATTTAGCCGCTCATGATACTTGTCCGATCAAAAGCTTGGTAGAAGGATGATCGCATGATTGAATCAGTGTTGTGGCCGATGTATGATGAATGAATGATGATGTTGATACGATGATTTTTTAGAGCTCCAGGTTATGTGCGGCTGCCTCCAGTTCGTGAATGTAGCCCAATCAAATAATCTACAAGTCTCCTCTCAATCTTTACATCCGCAGCCCAATGTCTCCACAAATATGTCGGCCCAATTCCAAAAACTAAGAATCAATTTTGGATGATGAAAAGTAACAATCATCACATGTGTTGTCAGCCCACTTGTTCTCATATATCGGCCCAACATGATGATGATATCAATCGAGGTGTCCTTTGATGATTATGTGTTGGATCTGAGTTTGTTTCTGATTGTATTTTCGTTTGAAATTAAGATGGAAATGAAAGAGTTGTGCAGCGGAATTAATATGAAAACAAACTTTGCATACAATCAAACAAGAGTATTGCTTTGATCAAGACATTTTCAACAAGGAACCGAATGATTGAATTAACTTTCAACAACGATTACAAGTAATGCTTGAATACAAACTCCCCCTCAGCCAGAGCTCAGCGTTTGTTCGTGCAAAGAAGACGGTATTGCCAGAGCTAATAGAACAGTACAAAGTACTGAACTATTTATAGGCACTAGCAAACCACTGAGCATCTTAGCTGACGTCACCAGGAAAGTGACATCTAACCTCCTAACAAACTCTAACCTCTGATCTATACAAACACTGATGTACTAACTACTGCTATTACATTTCATTACATAAGAGACACTTAAACAGCTGCTGCATCCTTCCACTGCTGTGAACCCAGCAGTGCTTGTCCGGATCAGCAGTACTAGACTCAAGGCAGTAGATTGAATTAGCAGAGCTTTGGTCTTCCATCAGTCTTTGACATTGGGCAGTAGATGCAAGGCAGCAGTTGTAGGTCAGCACTTAGTAAGATCAGCAGATAGGAGGTCAGCAGATATGAAACCACTTTCAAGGGGAGAGATTTGTATGTAAACATCTGCTTATTCTGGATCCACTGCTCTGATCCAGTTTTGGCTTTAATTATCTGTTCCTCTGATAGGGTTCAATCCCAACAATCTCCCCCTGGAACAGATAATGCCAAAACTCTTCATTATTGTGGAAATCTTTATTGCCTCATCAACAGTTCCCTTATCTGACCTTTAAATTGTAATTCAAAGTCTATGGCATCTGTGTCTTCATCATCCCTGCCAAGTGGAAGATCAAGGAGATCCTGCAAATCTTCAAGACTCAGGCCAAGAGCTTGTTCCCTTGATATTTTCTCCACTTCTCCACCAGACCTGAGCAAAGTCAATACGCAGGTCTGTTTGTCAGTTTCCCACTTTTGTATTTTTGAGCCTGGTGGGTTTCTTGGGAGATGTTTATTTGCAGAAGTATTTGGTGAGGCTGGCCTATTCATAACTGGCTGAGCAGCACTTGCAGATTGTTCTAATTCAAGATCTTCTTTTATCATCACTTTCGTGCCTGCTTTTACAATAGCATCTCCAGCTAATAGATCTTGAATTGTTTCAATACTCAACTGGTTTTTGCTCCTTCTTTTGTAGATGGCAGCACCAGCTGGAGCAGTGGTTCTTTTGATTTGCAGTTTTGGTGGTCTTTTTGAGACCTCTGCTTTGGAGTAGTCAGGCTTTTGTGGAACTCTTGGATCTTTCTTTCTAAGTTCCTCTAAGCTTTTATAGGTTGCCCTGACTCTATCTTCTCCCCACTTTGTCACTGAATTCTTTGACCCATAATCAGCTGCAATCAGCTCCTCTTTCATTCTCCTCAACTCTAACATCTTCTCAGCTTCAAATTGTTTAAACTTTTCAGGAGGAGTCTGCTTGACCTTATTTTTAATCATTCCTTGAATCCTGGCTGCTTCCTTTTCAAGCTCAGGAATGGTCCAGTTTTTGTACATGTGCTTCTCCCCCTTGTATTTCTTGTAGGTCATGATGTTCTCAATGTAGTCTTTTCTCAAGGACTCATCTGCCCTTTCTGAAATTTGCTGACATACATTTTTAGCAAATCGCTCCATAGCATTGACCTGTGAAAGTAAAAACTGATAGTTTTGTTGAAATTCTCTATCAGATTTCCCTTTTCTGTTTTTGATTGCAATATCCTCTGCTTGTTTGGCCTTGAGTTTCAAGTATTCTTCAATATTGTTAGGCCTGGGATATCCTGCAATTGATGGCAAACTCCTTTTGGCTGGGTCATCCTCATAATAAAACGATTTTATTTCTTCCCTAACTGCAATGATTTCTAGAGGAAATGAGACACCAGCAGGAGGTAGTGGTTTTAAAATTTGAGCTGAAGAGAGAGGTATGGGTTTAGGAATAGTGACAAGTGATAGGGATTTTGAAGATGTTGGTGGTGGTGAAAGTGAATCATCATCTGATATATAAATTCTTCTCCTTTTTGTTTTAGAAGAAGCAGATGATGTTTTGGGTGGATCAGTGGTGGTAGAATGTATGGCAGTGGTTTGTGATTGACTAACAGCTGTTGAAACAACTGGTGTTTCAACCACTGTTGTCATTACAACAGAAGTTATAACATCTGTTGTCTTCTGCTTTTTGTCAGCAGGTGAAAGTGGTGGTGAAATTGTTTTTGATGGTGACAGTGGTGGTAAAATAGTGGTTGTGGTGTGTGTTGAGGTGGTGTGTGTTGAAGTGGTGTGTGTTGAAGAGAGAACAGATGTTGAAACCACTGAGGTACCAGCAGTAGTTGAAACAGCAGGAGTTACAACAGCTGTTTGGCTGGAGGTTTGATGCTGATGACTTTTGGATGGTGGTTTTGGAATATGCTTTGGAATTCTGGATGAGGTGGACTTAGGCTTCCTTTTTGTCTTAGGATTTTTAGTATCCTTTGAGCCAGAACAACCCTGCTCATACAGCTCCATGAAAGCTCTTTTCTCCTCATTCCACCTTGAAATATCCTTTGCCATTCTATCTCTTTTTACACTTGCTACTCCTTCATCAAGTGCTTCTTGAGTAGCATCAACCTTTTTACTACCATCTGGCACAGGAATTTTTCTGGTCATAGCATCCTTTTCAGGTTCAATGTAGAGACCATCATCTATTCCTTTCTTCTTCCACTCCTGAATTTTCTCCCCCTTTTTGGCATTATCTTCAGGGAGTTGATCAATGAAGAGTACTGTTGGAGGAGCAGTGCCAGTGGTGTGCAGGTTCTGAGTTTTGAGAGCCTTTAGATCAGCCTGAGTGTTCTTGAACCTTGACTCCATTGCATTTCTCAGTTGTTGGACATGTTTTTCATGTTGCTGATCTGCTAATTGTGCTTGTTGATGGAGAAAACATTGGAACAAATTCCAGAGCTCATTTGTAGCAGGTGCCCTTTGTGGAGCAGGTGCTTGAGATGGAACAGCAGTTGATTGTACCTTTTGTACTTGTAACACTTGTTGTAGCATATCTTTGAGTTCTGCAACAGAGTTATCAAGCTTTTCAATACGATCCGTCAATTTCTGGTACTTTAAACCATCACCCAAGTTAATGGGATCATCTGATTTCCCACAAGTAGTGGTTTTATCAGTGGTAGATGTAGGGAGTATACTCCAAACATTAACCACTGATGCCCCTTTTTCTTGGTACTGGGGTCTTCTTCCTTCAACACTTGACAACCTTTTGATGTTGCCAGTAGGATAAATAAATCCACTGGTAGTTGGGAGAGGTGCTATAAAAGGAATTGCCTCCAAGGAAGTCTTATTGGTGTAACCACTGTCCAACTGTAAACCAATGGGTTCAACAGTTGTAGTGGCTGCTTCACTTGGACTACCACCAAGAGTTACTTGTAACTCAAGGGGTCTAACCTCCTCAGGTTGTGTTGGTGGGTTAGCAAAGATTGATACATCAGACCCAGTCAATTGTTGAGGTATATTCTCATTGATAGGTGATTGAGAAGGACTGGTTAATGCCTGGTTCAAATCAATTGCATCCAACAGCAGTTTAGTTGGTGGGGGAATTGTGGATGTGAGGGTGGTGTAGAAAGTGGATTTGCCCCGGGTATTGAGCTGTGGATGATAGAAACGAGTGTTTCCAGAGCATCATGATGTGGAGACCCTACTTGTACAACCTGTTCTTTTTGTGAAGAAGCAGGAGGAGTTTCGGTTATGGGTTGAGATATTTGTACCAACTGCTGTGAGGAAGTAGCAGCAGTGGTTTCTTGTGACACACAGGTAGGGGCTCTGGTATCTCGTCCTCCAGAGTTGCCTTTTTGATGGGTTTTGGGGGTTTTTGAGTTTTTATTTTTGGCTTTTTGGAGATTTTAGGTGTGGGTTTCAAAGCAGTGGTGCTGCTGCTTTGATCACCTTGAGCAGTGGGCTCAGCAGCAGATACCTGAGGAGCAGTTGTAACTGCTAAAATCTGCTCAGGAACCTCTGCTTGTGTTTTATAAGGTGCTAGCATTCTTGAAAAAGTTTCAGTTGTTAAACTGTTTATTTGAGTAGAATCACCTTGGTTTATTACAGTTAAATCATCCTTACTGAATTTCTTTGCAAAATAGTAACTTAAAAACCTTGGAAACAGTAAGAATGATTTTGTTTCAACATTATTAACCAAATCTTTAAAAATTTCCCGAGAATAGTTAAAATTTTCTCCTTGAAGAATTGCATATCCCAGATTTTGAATCTTTAAAGGGATTTCATTGAAAGAAGTGGTTTTGTTTGAAACACATAGTAGGAGGGTATGAAATAAAAATCTGGTTGCAGAAGGAAAATAACCTTTTTGTAAGGTAAGTTTCTTCATCATGGTGGCTTCATACCCTCTCTCAATGAAGTCAGTTTGTAACTCGTTTTTAGTGAAAGAAATTTTACCTTCCTGATCACCGAGTTGAAAGACCTCTGAAATGGATTGTGGCGTGATTTGGACAACTTTACCCTTTATAGAAGAGTTTATGGTGGTTGCAGTGTCTCCTTGTTTTTCAAGGGTTGCATTCATCCAGAACTCTCTTTGGGTCGCCAAATAGATTGGTGCATCGGCGGTGAACAAGGTTTTGTATTTTGATTTTGCCATGGTATCAATGATGGAATCGAAAACATTGGTGGTTCCTGGTTTTGTGAGAAGACCCAGGAGATTGTGAGATGGTTTATGTGGAATTTCAGTGGAGATTGCCTTTTGAGAGGCTGTTTTCGATGAGGATTTGGATGAGGGTTTTGGAGATGACTTCGATTTTGTCATTTTTGAAGAGAATGATCAAAGAAATTTGTGAAAGATGAGATGAAAAACTGCTTTGAGAAGAGAATTTTTAAGAATTCAATTCGACAGTAAAACCCTGTTTTGGTGGTGAGTGGGGGATTTTATAGGGAAGGAAGTGAATGCTAACGTGGCAGCCATTACAAAAGGTCTGACCAATATGTACTGCCCACGTGACAACCCCTGGTGAAAGTGAAGGACAGTACTTTTATGAAAGTGACTAATGAAGGCAGTGGTGGTAGAGCAGTGGATGATTTTCACTATCAGTGGATAGTATATCAGTGGATAAGACACTGCTTTTGAACAACAGAGTTTATCAAATGGAATGAGAGAACAGGGGTTGACTTTCAGCAGTGGACAGACTTTTGAAGTATAGCAGACTTTTGAACAACCAGTGGTTAATGGCAGACTTTTAAGGATTCTAATGAAAAATTTCATGTTTAGCTATTTTTAAGGATGGAGTTTTGATTTTCTGAAAACATTTTGTTGCTTTTATTCATAGAAAAACGAGATGTTGCTTGTTATTCCATGTTCAGCATCCCAATCCTAGAGATCAAGCTTTCAAAAGTGGCTGTATCAATTGCTTTTGTGAGCACATCAGCCAGCTGGTCTTTAGTTGGGACATGATGCAGAGAAATCAAACCTTTTTCATAGCAATCCCTCACAAAGTGATGTCTGATGTCGATGTGTTTGGTGGTTGAATGGGAAACTGGATTTTTGATGATATTTTCTGCTGCCTGGCTGTCCAACATGAGTGGTGTTTTTAAGGCAGTGATACCAAAATCCAGTAACTGATTTTGAAGCCACAGGAGTTGGGCTGTACAGCTTGCAGCAGCAATGTATTCAGCTTCAGCAATGTATTGTTGGGATTGAACCCTATCAGAGGAACAGATAATTAAAGCCAAAACTGGATCAGAGCAGTGGATCCAGAATAAGCAGATGTTTACATACAAATCTCTCCCCTTGAAAGTGGTTTCATATCTGCTGACCTCCTATCTGCTGATCTTACTAAGTGCTGACCTACAACTGCTACCTTGCATCTACTGCCCAATGTCAAAGACTGATGGAAGACCAAAGCTCTGCTGATTCAATCTACTGCCTTGAGTCTAGTACTGCTGATCCGGACAAGCACTGCTGGGTTCACAGCAGTGGAAGGATGCAGCAGCTGTTTAAGTGTCTCTTATGTAATGAAATGTAATAGCAGTAGTTAGTACATCAGTGTTTGTATAGATCAGAGGTTAGAGTTTGTTAGGAGGTTAGATGTCACTTTCCTGGTGACGTCAGCTAAGATGCTCAGTGGTTTGCTAGTGCCTATAAATAGTTCAGTACTTTGTACTGTTCTATTAGCTCTGGCAATACCGTCTTCTTTGCACGAACAAACGCTGAGCTCTGGCTGAGGGGGAGTTTGTATTCAAGCATTACTTGTAATCGTTGTTGAAAGTTAATTCAATCATTCGGTTCCTTGTTGAAAATGTCTTGATCAAAGCAATACTCTCGTTTGATTGTATGCAAAGTTTGTTTTCATATTAATTCCGCTGCACAACTCTTTCATTTCCATCTTAATTTCAAACGAAAATACAATCAGAAACAAACTCAGATCCAACATTATGTTTGTTGACTGAAACTTCCTTATCTCCTAGAAGTCTGCGTACAACCCACCTTACAAATGTCCACCTCCCTCCAAAACAATTGTGTCTTTCATGTGAGTAGGCTGCCCACATGTGCGGCCCAATATGCGTGTATATGTTTGCAATCTTTTCGTGAATAAATAATATCCTCCTCAAAGATAAATGTTGGCTGCCTTGTGCACATGATGGTTATTTTGTTAATTGAAAGCCCAAACCTTTTGTCACCTCCAAAGTCCAAGATAATGATGATGTTGCTGTTGACTTGATGCTTCCAAGAAAATCACCCTCAAAACCTTGTATGTATGCGTCAGATGATGATGATGATGATGATTAACTTCTTGACTTTTGTGTCCCTCACGTGCACCCCTCCTTGTCTCCTTTAAATTCTTTGAACCACAAAATCACGCTTCCATTTAATGTCCAACCGTAGCCTACGGTTATTACCGTAGGTTACGGTTTATACTTCCTGTTTCGTTTATTCTTTCCAAGCCTTAAGCTACAAAACTAAAGTGTAGGCTATGTGGTGTTGATATTGGAACATGTTTGGCTGTTATCAATGTAGCGACCGTAATTTACGTCGCTATTTCTCATCCCATGTATACATTGATTTCAACTTTCATTAAATGACCTAATGGCCTCTAGACTTTAATATTTCGCATTTCTTGTGTTTCCAAGTTATCTCTCGACCCAAACAAGTCCCGGTTAATGTAATTCACTCGATTATTATCCCCGGCTGTTTTGCTTCATCACTAAACATCTTAACTTCACCGAATTAAGTGATTAACCTGCAAAATTACAATCTCGCGTAGTTATCACATTCGCAATTTATAACCGCATAAAACCCACTAAAACACGTGATTCAAATACTTTAACGCCCGGGTTTCACACACTCCATCAGAATTCCAAACCTTTTCTTACTGATCTTATATATTAAATAAATTATTTTGAGCATTTAAGGCTGATAAAAATTTCAGATTTCCATAAACATTCTTAATTATCGTCAATTAGCGATTTTACGCTAATTAAGGTGCAAAGTATGGTTTAAAACCATATTTAACACCTAAGACTTGTTACCTACTGAGTTTTTAAATAAGTTTTAATATTATTACATTAAGTATAAGTCATGAACTCAGACTTCCAAAAAAAATGTCCTTAAAAGCATATCTGAAATGACCAAAATACCCTTTCGGGGCATAGTTTGGCCATAAATGGTAAACCTCATATATGTATGATATCTTACTGATGTAATGTGATAAAATAAATATTTTTACTGAATGTTTTAGACCAGAACCTCAGTTTATTATAAAATCTCTTTTATAAACATTAAAATGACCAAAATGCCCCTACGGGACTTATATTGGTTTAAATACTTTTTGGGCATATATGTTAACATCTTTCTGATGTATTAACATATCCTAAGCATAATAACATTTGAGACCTGTATATAATTCATTTGGTTACCCGTTATGCATTTATGCGTTCAGATCGGTTTATGTAACTAGTTTACATAAAATAGCCGAAACGGGTTTAACCGATCACCGCTTAATCTAGCGTATCGTACCATTTCTAATACTTTAAGTTAGCCGGTCTAGGTCCATGACCTAAATAAGACCCGTTAGCATTCTGAATTGGTTATATATTACCATCATTCCAGACTAGAGCCACCCGGTAAAAGCTACCTGCATTTAATTAGATCGGATACGACTGAGTTATTTTACTGTTAATCAAGTATTAGCTCAGGTAAATACTTTTAACTTATTTTCCCTTATACGGGCTTGGGATATGGTATTATAATAATACCACTGGTCGGGTATGAAATCTTTTAATCGGATTGTGATTAATAAATTTACATAACCCATTTTAATCTGTTTTATTTGATAACATAAACATTGGGGGTTAATACGACCGTGTCCTGGATATCCTCGGCTCATTTCATTTGAAAATGGCCACGACCTATGCACGGGGTGTAGGCATACACCTAACAGATGCAAATGCTAATATAACCCACATGTTGGGGATAACTCCTTTGTGGGTTCTATAAGTGGTGAGTCGGTTAATCATGACCGGCTTCCAAACCGGCCCCATATGTATGACAAACATATAAAACTGTATACAAGATTATCTTAAATAATTGTTCCAAGTTATAAATGTGTCACGGCCCCCGACCCGGTTTGACCCGTTTCAGGAGCCGCGGGACAGAAATCCCGTGGTATTTAATTAAGTGAGTTTAACAGCGGAAATTTCTTCAGGATCATTTTAAAAACTGAAATATTTCCCGATTATTTTATTTCACAACTCAGGATAAAACCCGGTAATTTACAATCTTGAGATTTCACGAAGAAATCTTTTATTTTACAAAACATGTTTCTTTATTTTATACTGAGCGACTTCCTTAAGCTGATAGTGCTTCGCGGCACTTTTCCTGGATCACAACAGATCACCTGAAACATGTTTGAAAAAGGTTTTGTCAGCGGGAAATACTGAGTGAATCATTCATTTTGCTAAAATGACTCTTTTGTTATAATTCACAGTATTAAGAGAGATTACAATGTTTATTTCAACCAAATACCCACAGTACTTGTCATCGACTCGTTTCGGTGACGGTGGTCATATTACTATTGAGTCCGTTCACCCAATAATAATGAGTATCATGAATTAGGTTCGCCCACCTAAAGTGATAGAATAGCAATACTGTGCACAATACCCCACATACCGGCTGTAATTTGGTGACTACATAAACTTAATCACTGTAATTATAATCTTGAAAATAAACTTACTTTTATAAACAGATTTGATAAAAAGAGAATGACTCACATTGTAGATTTACTTATGAACAGAGCTTAGCCTACTGATTAGCCTTGATAACCTAGTTTAAATAATCAAGCACACAAACTAGGTTAGTAACTTAATACAACATTTATGACAACTCACGAGATTAAAACCTTTACAACGAATGACAAAGTGCGATACTTAAACATCCATCGATTTAACGACGAATGACAAAGCATAAACCCTAATGTGGGCAGCACTTAAACATCCATTGGATAGTTTAATCGATCGGACATTGAATCGTAACAGCGATCGAGTTATTACCCTGAATTGTGGCAGCACTTCATGACCAGTGTGTGTTGTGATAGTATTTAAACAATAACTCAGCGTAGATTTGGAGTTTGAACGTCGTTTCAGTGCCCAGATTCCAGTCCCAAACCCCGCAATTTATAGGTAAATTTTTACCCCCCTCGCGTGACGCGAGGGGTCCTGCCCTAGGCTTCGCGTGACGCGAGGCCTCCTATTCTACCATAGGGTAGCTACGTGTATGGGTAGGCTTGCTGAGTCAACAGTTTCTCAAATTTCGAATTTGACAGAGAGTTATTTGGATAATCGTAACTAGGGTTTTACCCCCCCCCCCCTGAGTTTTAGGGGCCCTAATCCTGATTCTGAAAATTCTGAAAATTTTAGGGTTTGTGTAGAATTACTTGGGTGTCTCAATTAGGGTTTCCTAATGGACAATTAAAGTAATAATTAGGATTTTTTAATAAGAGTTGTTACATTCTCCCTACCTTAATAAAAATCTCGTCCTCGAGATTTACTGGAATAAATGAGGATACTTTCGCTTCATTTCTGATTCCAGCTCCCATGTGTATTCAGCTCCTCTCTTTGAATCCCATCTAACTTTGACTAAAACTAGTCGTTTATGTTTGAGAAACTTGATCTTTCGATCCTCAATTTGAAGAGGTTTCTCAACAAATTTCAGCTTTTCATTTACTTCTATGTCTCGAAGAGGTACTACCAGTGATTCATCTGATAAGCATTTCTTGAGATTGGATACATGAAATACATCATGTACTCCAGCTAATTCTTCTGGTAGTTGTAAACGATAAGCAACTGGTCCTATGCGTTGGATTACTGGAAATGGTCATACGTATCTTGGACTTAGCTTTCCTTTCTTACCAAATCTAACAACTCCTTTCCAAGGAGAAACTTTTAATAGTACTTTGTCTCCGACTTGGAATTCTAGTGGCTTGAGTCGATTATCTGCATAACTCTTCTGACGATCGCGAGCCATATTTAGTCTTTCCTTGATTTGAGTAATCTTATCAGTCGTCTCTTGTACTATTTCAGGACCTGATAATTGACTTTCTCCTATTTCTGCCCAACAAACTGGAGTTCTGCATTTTCTTCCATATAGTGCTTCAAATGGGGCAGTTTCAATGCTTGAATGATAACTATTATTATAGGAGAATTCAATTAATGGTAAGTGATCGTCCCAATTTCCACCAAAATCTATCACACATGCTCGGAGCATGTCTTCCAGAGTTTGGATTGTCCTTTCACTTTGCCCGTCTGTTTGGGGATGATATGCAGTGCTTAGGTTTAGTCGAGTTCCCATTGCTTGCTGGAAACTTTTCCAGAAATGAGAAGTGAAACGACTATCTCTATCCGATACAATGGAGAGTGGAACTCCATGTAAGGATACAATTTCATCTACATACAATTTTGCCAACCTTTCCATACTAAAGATTTCTTTCATTGGTAGAAAGTGAGCTGATTTGGTTAATCGATCTACAATTACCCAAATCGCATCATTACCTTTTCTTGTTTTGGGTAACTTAGTAACAAATTCCATGGTTATAAGTTCCCATTTCCATATAGGCATTTCTAATTGTTGTAGCAACCCTGAAGGTTTCTGATGTTCTGCTTTAACTTGTGAACAAGTGAGACATTTAGAAACATATCGTGCTATATCCTTTTTCATTCCTATCCACCAAAAGTTCTTTCTTAAATCTTGGTACATCTTATTGTTTCCCGGGTGCATAGTATACCGAGATTTATGGGCTTCTTCTAAAATTTTAGGTCTTAGGTCTCCTTGCTTAGGTACCCAAATTCTACTTTTGTGGAATCTCCAAATTCCATCTGCTCCTTGTTCTAATTCCTTTATTCGTCCTTTCATTCCTTCAGCATCATCCTTGATTGCTGTAGCTTGAACATTCTTCAATTGTTCCATTAAATCTATTTGGAGATTTAATCTGAGAGCACGAACCCGTCGTTGTTTCTCATAATACTTACGACTTAAGGCATCTGCAACTACATTTGCCTTTCCTTCGTGATACTGAATATCACAGTCGTAGTCACTTAGAATTTCCATCCATCTCCTTTGCCTCATGTTTAACTCTTTTTGCCCAAATATATATCTTAAACTTTTATGATATGTATAGATAGTAAACTTACTTCCGTACAGATAATGTCTCCAGATTTTCAGGGCAAAAATTACGGCTCCTAATTCTAAATCATGAGTCGTATAATTTTCTTCGTGCTTTTTCAATTGCCTTGAAGCATATGCAATTACCTTTTTGCGTTGCATAAGCACACATCCAAATCCTAGTTTTGAAGCATCACAATATACTTCAAAATCTTCAGTTCCTTCTGGTAAGGCTAAGATTGGTGCATTTGTTAATTTCTGCTTTAATATTCTAAAAGCTTATTCTTGCTTTGGTCCCCATTCAAACTTAACTGCTTTACAGGTTAGCTTAGTTAATGGTACAACTATCTTTGAAAAATCCTTAATAAACCTACCCAGCTAAACCTATAAAACTTCTAATTTCCATTGCTGTTTGTGGAACCTTCCAATTGGTAATTGCCTCTATTTTAGCAGGATCTACGTGAATGCCTTCGTGATTCACCATGTGTCCTAGGAATTGTACTTCCTTTAACCAAAATTCACACTTCGAGAATTTGGCATAAAGCTTTTCTTTTCTTAACAAAGTTAAGAGTGCATGGAGGTGCTCACAATGCTCTGTCTGACTTTTGGAATAAATAAGTATATCGTCTATGAAAACAATTACAAATTTATCCAAATACGGTTTACAGATTCTATTCATCATGTCCATGAATGCTGCAGGTGCATTCGTTAACCCAAAGGGCATGACTGTAAACTCGTAATGACCATACCTAGTTCTGAAAGCAGTTTTAGGTATGTCTTCTTCTTGTACCTTCAATTGATGATATCCGGAGCGTAAGTCTATTTTAGAAAAATATCTAGCTCCTTGAAGTTGATCGAATAGATCATCAATCCTAGGTAATGGGTATCGATTCTTAATTGTAACCTTATTCAATTCTCTATAATCGATACAAATTCTCATTAAACCGTCCTTCTTCTTTACAAACAACACTGGCGCTCCCCACGGAGATGAACTAGGTTGTATGAAACCTTTACTTAGTAATTCATCTAATTGCTTTTTAAGTTCTAACATTTCTGTGGGTGCTAACCGATAAGGTGCCTTGGCTATTGGTGTAGTTCCTGGAATTAGATGAATCCTAAATTCTACTTCCCTATCTGGGGGTAATCCCGGTAATTCTTCTGGAAATACATCCGAATATTCTGAGACTACAGGAATTTCCTTAAGTTCTTTACCCTTAGTACTAATGATTACTGAAATCATATATACTATTCCTTGTTTTCGTTCATAATTAGCAACTTTCATTACTGATATGAACTTCATGGGCTTACGTGCTTTATCTCCTGTAATCACAATTACTTCTCCGGTAGGTGCCTGAATTTCTATAGAGTTTTTATCACAAAGGATTCGAGCATGGTTGGCTACTAACCAATCCATTCCTAACACAACATCAAATTCGGCTAATTTCATAGGTAATAGGTTTGCAAAGAATTTATGACCTAAAAGTTCTATATTTTCCTTTTGCAAAACTTTATCTATACTAACAGAATTTCCGTCTGCCGTTTCGACTGTAAAAATCTGCCTAAGGTTGGTGAAGGGTAAATTAAGAGCTTGGCAGAATGAAGTATTAATAAAACTTTGGTTTGCACCAGAGTCAAATAATACTTTGGCGTAAATGTTGTGAACTAGGAACGTACCAGCTATCACATCTGGAATGAGTTCTGCTTCTTGTGTAGTTAACTGGAATGCCCTGACATTCTTCTTTGTAGCTCCGTCAGCTGGTTTAGCTTTGTTGTCTGCTGGTTTAACCAATTTAGGACATTCTGTTTTGAAATGTCCTACTTCTCCACAATTATAACAGATTGTGGATTTCTTCCTGCAGTTTTCTTCACGATGTCCTACCATTTTACAAAAATTGCAGGTTACACCACATCTTCCAAAATGTTTCTTTCTGCAATTCCTGCAAAACGGTGGAGTTGAGGGTTGCCTGTTCCTCGTCTTTTGAAATTGCTATTATTACCCGTACGAAATCCCTGGGTAATTTTCTGAGCCAATTCTTTCTTTCTGTCTTCATCTCTTGTGCGCACCAGTTCATCGGTTAGGGTGTTAGCTAATTCCACAGCATCGTCAATAGTGCGAGGTCTTGCAGCTTTAATGATATTACGGATTTCGCTAATTAGTCCCCAAATGTATCGAGAAATGAGTACCGGTTCTGGCGAAGCCAGTGTTGGTACCACTCTAGCATATTCAAAGAATGTAGAAGTATAACCACGACAATCTACACCCATCATCCGATGATTTAGGAACTTATTTGTCATTTGTTCCTTTTCATACCCGGGACATAATTTTCTTTCTACAAGACTTTTAAATTCTTCCCAGTTCAGGGCATAAGCCACTTTTCTTCCTTTGGCTTGTAACACAGTGTTCCACCATTCAAGTGCTCCTTCCTTGAAAAGATTTGATGCGTACATGACCTGATCATCTTTAGGACATTTACTTATTGCAATTACTGCTTTGGTTTTCTCTAACCAACGCAGTGATGCAGTTGCTCCTTCATTGCCTGCAAATTCAGTGGGTTTACAAGCAAGGAATTCTTTGAAAGTGCAACCATGCGTTGCGGCTTTCATTTTCTTAGGAAATGGAGCTTGATGTGGTTCCTCATTATGATTAACATGATCATTGCCTCCGTTTACACTATTACTGAAGTTATCTTCAGAAATACGTTTACTAGGAACGATTGGTTGCGGTTCGATTGGATTCTTTACAGCAGCAACGATTGCTGGAATAGCATTAGCTATCCCTTGAGCAACAATATTTTCGATATCTTGCCTAGTCATATATTGATCTCCTGGATGTTGCTCAGACTGATTAACCTCACTTACTGGTTCATTACCGCTGTTTGCCATCTGATAATTAATATATATAATTTTATTAGTATCTGATAAATAATAATTATACATAAAACAATCAGACAATTTTCTCAAAACACGTATAGTCAAAATTATCAATTTATCGATTTCATTTTATATATTTTATAGTATGCATCACTACACACCAATATTTTACAAAGTTTTATTCGTAGTTATTTTACAGACTGATGTCATTATTACTATTACTACTACACAACCATAATTTCACCATTATACTATCTCTCGTCACTTATCGTTTTAAAAACGAAGTTCCCTTTCATCATACTTCCAAGCAATTTGTCCCCCTATTTCCCGGATTCTATTCCCTGCATCCATTAACTCTTCGCCAAAATGGCGAAGTTCTGCTAAATTCTCGTTACTCATGGGTGGATTTGGTAATGGTTCCGGGTCAACTTGTGGGAAAAAATGTATCAGGGTTGTTTAAAAGATTTTGGTATTGCCAATCAGTTGTCCACCATTCATCTAATTCTACTGGTAATGGTTGAGGTTGGACAATAGGATCTGGAATAGCAGGTTCCAGATTGATTGGAATTGGAGCTTCTAGTGGATAGCTGAAAAGATCTTCTTCAGTAAATATAAGGTTTGGGTTAGCTGGTTCAAGGTTTCCATCGGAAGGTCCGATAAGGTCACTCATTACTAGTTTATGATCTAAAACTTCCCAGGGAGTCATTTTCTGTTTCTGCCTTGAACTTTCTCCAACTTCTCTTTCTGTTTGCTTAAAACTCTTCTCAGCTTCTATCTCTACTTGATTAATATTTTCCTCAATTTCTACCCCTTTTCCTTTGTCTTTTGGTTCTTCAATTTTGGTAACCTTTCTTGTTGCTGGCTTTTTCCTACATACACGCCTCCAGCCCACAAATCTGCTTCTTTTCTTGGGTTTAGGTTTTGTCAGTGGTTTGGATCGAAATTCCATGGGTTCTTCTTTATCAGCGAAGTAACCGGTGAATTCCTTGGAAACTTCTATCTTAACGGGGTAGAGGTTAAGATTTTCTAAAGCTTCAGATATCTCATTCATGCTGTTTAGCATATACTAAATGTTAAAATAAAATAACAAAATTTCATAGATAACCCTTAAATATTATTGCATACCATACATAAAACAACTGACAATTAAATTATACTACAATTTACTGTGAACTTATTTATTTACTGAATAAGATTTCTGAAAAATAAAGGTACTAAAACTTGAGTTAAAGTATTTAGAGATTTGCATTTTCTGCTACTGTGGCTAGCATATAAAGATCTGCCCATTTCTCATCTAATTTATCCTCCCAAGGTATTTTACTGGTTAATTCCTGGGTTTCCTGTTTAATCTTCTTCTCTCGGTTTTTCTTTATTTCCTCCTGACTTTTCCTAATAATCAAACTTCTTTTATTAGGAGAAAGTGGTTTCTCGTAATGTGCCTTTCTCACAAATATTCCTTCATCAGGAATTACATAAGGTTTTGTTTGGGATGAACTTCCCTTCTCGTTGGATGACATATCTAGTTTAAGATAGATATTTGACAGCTTTTGTTTACCCATACTGTAATTAACAAATAATCAGTTAATAAAACACATAATCACATAATTGGCAATCAGTAAAATTAAGTATTTCTAAATACTTAATAGGCTTAGATCAGTGGCTCTGATACCACCTTTTTCTGTCACGGCCCCCGACCCGGTTTGACCCGTTTCAGGAGCCGCGGGACAGAAATCCCGTGGTATTTAATTAAGCGAGTTTAACAGCGGAAATTTCTTCAGGATCGTTTTAAAAACTGAAATATTTCCCGATTATTTTATTTCACAACTCAGGATAAAACCCGGTAATTTACAATCTTGAGATTTCATGAAGAAATCTTTTATTTTACAAAACATGTTTCTTTATTTTATACTGAGCCACTTCCTTAAGCTGATAGTGCTTCGCGGCACTTTTCCTGGATCACAACAGATCACCTGAAACATGTTTGAAAAAGGTTTTGTCAGCGGGAAATACTGAGTGAATCATTCATTTTGCTAAAATGACTCTTTTGTTATAATTCACAGTATTAAGAGAGATTACAATGTTTATTTCAACCAAATACCCACAGTACTTGTCATCGACTCGTTTCGGTGACGGTGGTCATATTACTATTGAGTCCGTTCACCCAATAATAACGAGTATCATGAATTAGGTTCGCCCACCTAAAGTGATAGAATAGCAATACTGTGCACAATACCCCACATACCGGCTGTAATTTGGTGACTACATAAACTTAATCACTGTAATTATAATCTTGAAAATAAACATACTTTTATAAACAGATTTGATAAAAATAGAATGACTCACATTGCAGATTTACTTATGAACAGAGCTTAGCCTACTGATTAGCCTTGATAACCTAGTTTAAATAATCAAGCACACAAACTAGGTTAGTAACTTAATACAACATTTACGACAACTCACGAGATTAAAACCTTCACAACGAATGACAAAGTGCGATACTTAAACATCCATCGATTTAACGACGAATGACAAAGCATAAACCCTAATGTGGGCAGCACTTAAACATCCATTGGATAGTTTAATCGATCGGACATTGAATCGTAACAACGATCGAGTTATTACCCTGAATTGTGGCAGCACTTCGTGATCAGTGTGTGTTGTGATAGTATTTAAACAATAACTCAGCGTAGATTTGGAGTTTGAACGTCGTTTCAGTGCCCAGATTCCAGTCCCAAACCCCTCAATTTATAGGTAAATTTTTACCCCCCTCGCGTGACGCGAGGGGTCCCGCCCTAGGCTTCGCGTGACGCGAGGCCTCCTATTCTACCATAGGGTAGCTACGTGCATGGGTAGGCTTGCTGAGTCAACAGTTTCTCAAATTTCGAATTTGACAGAGAGTTATTTGGATAATCGTAACTAGGGTTTTACCCCCCCTGAGTTTTAGGGGCCCTAATCCTGATTCTGAAAATTCTGAAAATTTTAGGGTTTGTGTAGAATTACTTGGGTGTCTCAATTAGGGTTTCCTAATGGACAATTAAAGTAATAATTAGGATTTTTTAATAAGAGTTGTTACAAAATGGTTTGTGCCTTGTGCACTTAAATCAATTTTCATAAACTCTTTTCAAAAAGAGTCAGTTAATTGTATTTACCAGTGAAAACTAACGTATTTTCCAAAGACTAAGTGGCATGTACTACTCGTAATAGGCTGGGAGTTGCTCGGTGTCGAAATAGAGGATCTTGCAAATCCTTAAAGATGCCTTAAAGTCTGCTAAACTTCATTTTATACATTCTGTAAAGATCCACCTGTGGATTTGATATTACAGGCTCGTCTATAATAAATACTTTGATATTTTCAGACACTTGGGTTTGTAATAATATTTTATAGAGTTAACTGCCATTTTCGTCCCTGTTGTTTGGTCACTTTGGCCATTTTAGTCCATTTTTCAAAAATGCGCCATTTTCCTCCCCGACGTTCTGGAAAGGTGCCATTTCAGTCCAAAAATCATAATCCAGTTAAGTCAGTTTGTAAATAAGTACTGATTGTGTAAATTTGTAACATAAAGGACCATTTAAGTAAAATGTATAAATATTTATATAATTATAAAATATATAATATCTATATATATATATACATATATATATATATATATATACATATATAATGTATACACCACCGCCGCCGGAACCGGAGCTCCGGTGGTCACCACCGCCGCCGCCGGAACCACCACCATCAACGTCGGAGAGAGAGAGGGAGAAAGTCGGAGAGAGAGAGAGAGAGAGATAACGACGAGAGAGAGAGAGAGAGAAGGAGGCGGGAGAGAGAACCGGCGACGGTGGGGGTGCCGTTTTTCCGGTGAGTTGCAGGCGGTGGCAGTGGTGATGAAGGTCTGATGATGATGATGAAGATCACGATGATGATGATGAAGATCGCGATGAGTTGCAGGGGGTGCCGTTTTTCCGGTGAGTTGCAGGCGGCGGCGGTGGTGGTTATGGATGGGATGTTGACTGTGGTGAATGAGGGTGGTGAATTGGTGATGGTTTTCTGAGATGTTGTTGTTACTGGAGTTAGAGAGAGAGAGAGAGAGAGAGAGTAGAGAGACAAAGGGTAATGTGGTGGGACGGTGGGTGACGGTGGCCTGAGATGTTGATGGCGGCCAGGGCTAGTGGTGGTGGTGTTTTTATATAGAGTAGGGAGAGAAAGGGAGGTGGCAGGTGTGGTGGGGGTGGTGGTGTGTTAGTGGTGAACGAGGTGGAGATGGTGGTATGAGATGTTGGTGGCAGATCGGAGTGGTGGTGGTGGCAGTGGCTGTGGTGGCGGTGGTGGGAACTAGGTGGCGGTGGTGGGAACTGGTCATGCAGGTGGTGGAGAGTGTAGTGATAGAACAGGTGGTGGCGGTGGTGGGAACTGGTGCGGCGGCGGTGGAGGTGAAGGTGATGGTGGTGGTGGTTGTTTAGAGAGAGAGACGAACTGGTGCCATTTTCGTCCCTATGGTTTGGTCACTTTGGCCATTTCAGTCCATTTTTCAAAAATGCGTCATTTTCCTTAAATGGTCCTTTATGTTACAAATTTACACAATCAGTCCTTATTTACAAACTGACTTAACTGGGTTATGATTTTTGGACTGAAATGGCACCTTTCCAGAACGTCGGGGAGGAAAATGGCGCATTTTTGAAAAATGGACTGAAATGGCCAAAGTGACCAAACCACAGGGACGAAAATGGCAGTTAACTCTAAATTATATTCCAAGACTTCCGCTATGCTATTCTGTGTATGTTTGACCATGATGATATCAACTACGTCACGATACTCCCCACCGGGCCCACCGGTAATATGTGGAAATATCGGGGTGTGACAATGTGTTAAAAGCCTTAATAATTAAATGGCTAAGGGAATAAATCAAGTTCCATCAGAAATTATATTTCATTGGAACTTATCCCAAAATGGAATATTCAGACATAATCCATTTATCATTTCAAATAATATCTACTTGTATCTAATATGTCTCCTATGGATCAATTTATTAAAGAAATTAATTCATATATACTACGAGTCCTTCTAAATATGTCCCTCAATTTTTTTAAACATCTGGACATTAAGGAAATCAAGTCTAACATATATGACATGTTCCCTGTCACACCCCAACCGATGGCGGAATCATCGGGGTGTGGCACTAGACGAACCAGATTGCTCAAGAGAATCCATAACAACTATCCATTACCAATATTTTTAAAGGCTCATTGTCCCATACCAACAAACAGTTATTATAGGTAGCGAGTTCTCATAAACAAAACAAGTCCGACAACCTAGATTTTTATTTGATGAGTTTCTAGACTTCCTAAATCTATTGCAGCAAACAGAGCATCAACCTGTCACATACGTTAAAATAAAAGTCAATACATAAAGTAAAGGTGAGTATACAAGTTTGCATAGATAATAGTATAAAAGCGTTTACGCATAACCAGCATGTAACACGTAACGAGCGAAGCTTGTAACTATCAACAATGATACTACCTAACCACGTGACTGCGATGTAGAGTATGCGTGACACATGTTCACAGAAGCGAACACGTGAAGTAAAGTAATGTGATCCTTAGCAACCCCTATTCACAACACGTGCTGAGTCCAACCTATAGTACTATCGTTGCTAAAGGCGGTCTAGTGTAACACTGTACATGCATTCAACAAATCACGTATAGCATGCAGGGATGGTTAGCGTTTATAAAGTGTTTGCGTTGTGTTTTGTGTTTTGATAGAGAACGTATGTAGCACCCAAGAGTGCGTTAAACGAAAATGGGTTCGAGTATATTCACAGAGCGTGTACAAATCAAGAAACATGATCAACAATGGATTGAAGGGAGCGTCGGGTCAGCCTGCGTACGGAAGCAAAAGAATAAGTCCTCCAGAGTGCTGAAACGGTCAGAAATCAAAGTGTCGGTGGGGAAATAGAAGCTTCGTACGAAGCTGGTGCCTTCGTACAAAGGGGCCCTTCGTATGAAGGTGGGTCTTCGTACTTGTGCTGCTTCCGTTGTCCAAAATCGAGTGTCTTCGCGTCGTCTTCGGAAATCGAGTGTTCATCCCTCCAACCTTAGGCTATTGATTAAACTTAAAGTCGGAGAGGTCTTTGATTGAGTCGCGTATGAGAATCGGGCTGTTAAATGTGGAACCAGTGCCTTCGTATGAAGGCAGAGCCTTCGTACGAGGCCATGTGCCTTCGTACGAAGGCAGTGCCTTCGTACGAAGCTGGCTTCGCACAGAACAGTCCAGTTCACAAACGTGGCTGTTTTTGGCATTTGATGCTGTGTTTTCGCCTGAATTGGATGTGTTTTCTGTAAGACCCTTACTATTAATTAACAATTTTCGTATAGTTTACGAAAATAAACATGTAATTATGATTTACATATACGTTGAAAAATACGGGTAAATTAAAACTTTTACAATTTTAAAATAATACTACATAATGTAATTGCGTTCGTCGTTTTAAAATAACGATGCAAAAATGTGCAGAAGCTTCTTTTTCATGTGTTTGGTTCTTGTATGCCGTTTGATCTTTATCAGAGTATTTTCATTTAATTTAATTCTCGTCCCTTCCCCCGGGCTCGTTATTTAATGTAATATGCTTCCGTTACCCGGCTTGCGTTTTCATTTATTTTCAAATGTTTTACTTATTTGATCCGTTTTGGGTACCTTTTAATTCATCCCATTCACCCCGTCCTTAATACATCGGACGTGAATGTGTCCATCATAAGAAGTTCATGGTATCATGTGTTCACAACTTACTTGGCCTGAGTAAGCGATCAACACATGGTACACATGACCTTTTTATAATTTTCACATTACACCCCATGTAAGTAACACCTTTATTCTTTCTATATCTTTGATTCCATTTAGTAAAACTTTATTTAATTGCTAAACAACAATCATTAGTTTTACTCGTTTTGCACTTGAACGTATAAAAAGTTTTTCTTTTCTATCAAACTATTATATAACCACATTTGTTAGTGTGATCGTTACTCTTCTCAATAGTATCCGTATTGAGAATATACACTTGGATAGTTACTTCCGTCCAAGTTTCCACATAAACTAGTTTTGTTATTGTTTTGTCATTCATCATCATGAATAACACTTATTTCTACTTAATTGCTCTTGGAAACTTCATCCTGAATAGATATCCTATTCAGGTTTTCCAAGTTTTATCCTATATATGCAACCGTCATTCTCTACGTGTTTGTTGCATATTACTATTTGTGCGATTAATTTAAAACGTACACCTGGTAATGCTTGCCCTAACGGGCTTTCCATCCCGTTAACCGTGTTCGCGATTTAGGTCCTTGATGAGTATGCTCTGCTCGTCATACTTCGGACCGTTCCTCCTTCATGTTCGTAATTCATTCAACTCTCGTCATCTTCAGATGCGAGTGTCCTTCAGCTAAAATATTCACATAATTAGTAATGTCGACATCAATAATTGCCCGTATTATAATACGAGGCTTTCTACTACATGTGTCAACGCACGTGACTTCGTTAACTGTACCAATCATTTTAATTCGGGTAACGTGTATTACACGATGACCCTATGTGTTATTTACAACACTCTAACATGCTAAACCATTAATATAAATATAATTACCGGATTTGCGATCAAGTCTCGAACCGAACACACTTTATTCTTTAACCATGAGCTCTGATTACCACCTTGTAAGACCCTTACTATTAATTAAGAGTTTTCGTATAGTTTACGAAAATAAACATGGAATTATGATTTACATATACGTTGAAAAATACGGGTAAATTAAAACTTTTACAATTTTAAAATAATACTACATAATGTAATTGAGTTCGTCGTTTTAAAATAACGGCGCAACAATGTGCGGAAGCTTCTTTTTCATATGTTCGGTTCTTGTATGCCGCTTGATCTTCATCCGGGTATTTATGATATTCACCTAAAATCAAAATCAACTCAAAAGTTAGTTTTGGTAGTTAAATAACAAGTTTAAACAAGTCCAAAATTCAGAATGAACAAAATATAATTTTTTTGACAGCTCTGTAGTCTGTCGCGGGCCGCGACAGACTTGGCCTCGTCCTTCGCGGGGCGCCACAGCCCGTGGCGGGGCGCGACAACATAAGTCTTCTCCGTCGCGGGGCGTGACGGCTACATTTCGACAGAAAGTTGTTTTCTGTTGCTGCATTTGCCCAGCTATGTTTTCTAAGAATAATTCCAACTTAAAAGTTGCATAACTTTTGATCTAGATGTCCGTTTTGTGTTATTCTTTTTCCTACACATCCGTAATTTAATTACGGACCCGTTTATTATCTTTGTTTGCATCAAAATCAGATTTATAAGTTTAAGGCTTATAAATCCCTTTTTATGATTATTCGACCCGTTTATGTTAAAATCACACACTTGTTTCTAGTTAATCATAAATCATACACCAAAGTATTTAACTCAAAATCTTTATTTCAGATTTGTAACTTTTGTGAATTACGCAACCAATACCCATGTTATGCGCGTAATTCGTTTTGACCTATTTAGAGAATTTAAACTTTTAAGTTTAAATTTCACTCATTCTTTTCACCCATCATTTTCCCAAATTTGAATTATCTACTTACATTCCAACACAACTATACTCGTGATGGATTTAGTATAATTGACCAATTATCCCGGATTCTACACTTCGGTTGGTTGTTTATGGAAAATACCCGTTTATAGGCACTTAACCCAAAACGGCTTATGTCTAAAACCTTTATACTTATCAAAAGCTTACGTAATCATAATACATGTTCCTAAACGACCTATATGGGTCGTTGCTTGGTTTACCCTTCAAGGGCTTTTTGGTCGATTTTAGTCCCTCATTTCACGATGAAGGACTTTCACTAATTATTTGACCAAAATTGCACTTTTAACTATAAATTTGTTTATGCGTACCTGGCTCGGGTCAACGTGTAGACCCGTTTTATACCTCACTTTTATTAGCCGCTACTTTATAGTGACGCAGTTATCCAATTCCTGTTCACTCATGTGAACATATGACTTAACAACCAAACGTTAGTCGATATCGTCAAATGGTGTTATCACCAGCATTTGACTAGTTTAGCCTATAATACCAAACATTTACCTTTATAACTAACATGGTTGTTAATTACCAATTCACACATCCGACCCATTTAGGATTTTACCACAAGATCCTTTTCCTTATTTAACCCATTTCGGCTTACGCCATAGAGTATCTTTTGAACTTAAAACTTACATTTGTCAACACGTGACTAATTTACTATTTTACCCTTTTTTTTTACCAACCATCATGGTTTTCATCACTTTCACTTGTTCCGACTCATATTATTCACGTCGGAACATCAAAATTCAATTACGGATTTTTCTCTATTCATTTTCAATTCACATACTAAGTATTCTATAAAATAAAAAGGGTGTAAGCAGTTACTTACTTCTCATCCAAATTACGCTTTTCTTCTCATAATTGTTTCATTTGACCCGCTTTCTCCCCAAGCTTCCACCTAGCTTGTTAAGCGCCAAACTATCATTCATCATTCACAAGGTGGTTAGATTAATCATAATTCAATACGATTATTCCACCTTACGCATTTCATATCAAAATTATTATTCATCGTATTGTAGGTCAGTTTGACTTTTTAAAAGTCAAATGCCCATTAGTATATACAATGCACATTCAAGTTCATTAACTAGTTTAGGCATTCACAATTTACCTGGTAGGCGTTCTTTTTAAACTGCCGTTTTAACTAATCTTTTAACCCGGTTCATTATATTTCCAACACTTCAACTAGTTCAAGCGATTATCAAAGCTAAATTATTTATTCATTTCACAAGAACTAGGGGTTCTCATCTATAAGTGAAACCCGTTTCATCATGTCATTAGCAATCATCCGAACACCTAATAAAATCAAGTTCTACATATCAACTAGTAGATATCATGATTTCAAACATCCCTATTCATGAAATAATTCATCAATTTCATTACAACATTCAAAACCCATTTCGAATAATGTATGATCAAGTACTCAAACTTGTAATTTGTTTAAGTACCTTGCCTTTACTGTCAAACATGATGATTCTAATCACTAGTTAGGCACTAACATCATCATATTACAAAAACCCACTTAGCTAGGTGTGGTAATTCATCAAATTCCTAGTTTTTTTAACACTAATACATCAATTTTTCAACTAGGGTTTGTCCCTAGACATAGATTCAACCCAATATCACTCATACATACAACATTCATCACAGAATTTTCGATCATGAGTGTTTATCATACATTCAAAACATCACCAAATTACAAAATTCGACATACCTTGTGATTCCCTAGCTTAGGTGATCATGAATTTATTTAAAGCCCCAAATTCTTGGCTTGATTTTCCCTTGATTTTGATCAGATTTATGGATTTAGGGTTCACTTGGTAGAACCCCCTTTGCTCCTGTGAAAAAATCGACCAAACACACACTCATGTGTGTGTGTTTTGGTTTTTAATTGATTTAATTATAATCATCTTTCATGTTTTACCCTTTTAGTCCCTCAAGGTTTCAAGTTTTATAAAAGGTTTAACTAATTCATGTTTCCTTTATTGTTTTAACCACACTTAACTAACTAGGTTGATATTCCTAGTTACTTAATGATTTCGGGGAAGTCATAACCCGTTTTATTTTTAAGTCCCGTTAGCTCGGGCTCTTACGAACTTTATTTCCTCAAAAACATTTATTCTCTTTTATTTAATATTAGATTTATTTAATTAAATTCTAATATTTACCGGGTTACTTTTTACCACTAACGCCTGTTCATTAATATTAACGTGGTTTGACTATCAAACCCGTTTTCGGGGTGTTACATTTTCGAGTCCAATTCGAGCTGGTTTCGACAATACCTCATTCCATTATTCAGTGAACGAAATACTTGTCGTTTCTGGTCCAGTTTGGTGTAAAAATCAAGTATAAAAGAGTTTTGAAGGGTTTTCACCTAGACTATACACTTGTTGAGTGGGAAATCAATAGATTTCTAACTTGGGAAACCGAAGTTAGTCCCAATCCACTCGGTCGAGTGTAAATCAGTGATGAAAGAAGAAGTCTTGATGAAAAAGATGAGGGTTTGTGCGAAAAGCAGGAATTTATGAAGAAAAGAAGAAGTTAAGTGAAAAGTTGATTGTTTTTATGTGAAAACAGAAGAAGTTTAGATGAAAACGTAGTGATTCTTGTGAAAATCGAAGTGGAAAACGTTGTATAATTGAAGAAGACTGTTAAATCTTACTTGAAAATGGTAGGGCAACAATTCAGCAGAGTTTTGTCTCAAAATCAACAAGTGAGAAATGAATGAGGAGGGCTTAGGTATTTATAGAGGGAGTGGGATCGCACAGGGAGCCTTGGTTCGAACAGTCTACCTTCGTACGAAGGCAGTGCCTTCGTACAAAGCTGCCTAGCTTCGAACAAAGGTGCTGTTTTGTGCAACCTTTTCCTCATTTCACGTGTAAGATGCTCGTTTAATGCGTTTTGTTGCGTCAGATAGCATTGGTACGTTAGGTATTTAGCGTAGCATTGAGTTTCGAGTTGCGTTGCGTTTTAGAGTGATAAATCGAGTTGTGCGAATAGCGTTGAGTTTGCGTTACGATAGCGTTTACGAGTAAACAATCCACATAATGAACACACACAAGTAAAGCACATAAGAACACACACATAACATTACTACTACTGATAACAGCTTTTGCGATTGTAAAGCGTGTTAGTCGTGATGAGCGTATGCGAGGGCGTATGATAACCAACCAAACAAACACCAGCAATTTAAATAGTAGTTCTCTGTAAATCGTGTGGCGTAAGCATTGCGAACATAAATCGTTTAAGCATGTAGTTGTGCGGTGTGAAGAAAAAGTATTTAGTTTAACATAACCCTTTATTTATATCGAATCCCGGGATTCAAAACGGTTACAATTGAAATAAAATGAACAGGTAACGATCCGAAAAGTCGGGTTGTTACATTCCCGTAGCACGTATCTCATTGAAACTTATCTTGTAGCATTCCTAGAGATCTAAAAGGTTAGTGAGAGCATTAAGTGTCTTAATCTTAACTTGCGAGAGTTGCAAGAGGTAGGGGAGTAAAAACTTGTTGTTACCTCAATTTGTACCTCTTTTACAAGACATTGCTCCTTCACAAATTTTCTCTTTAAGAATCTACTATACTACTCTAACAAAAGTTTCATTGGTGCTTAAACGTGGGCACACTCAGATTTCTTACCAAAATTATAATCCTCAAACAGAGAAACTACAATGAGTTACATCATTAACTTGTTTCTCTATTAGAATCTATTGGTCTTCTAATATTGACCATAAGCATGCTAAATTTCTAATGATTTCTAAAATTAGTGGGAGCAGTAAAAGTCCTTATCATGACTTGAAAGAAGTACAAGAGGCGAGGGGAAGAGACTTATTAAATTTTACTCCGATTACACCTCTTGTACACCATACTCCACCAACTCTTACACACTTAGAATCTTGAAAGTGATAGCAACTTAATCAAGAGTTAATCCATAAAACTGAAACTCATAATACAACCCAATAATCAACTATGGAGGTCATATAGGTTTAACTTTGATGATTATGTATCCTACTTGACTGAAGTTGAAATGGATATTGAAAAGTTTACTGGTCCTACCTCCTCTAATTAAGCCATTAGCATTAATCAATTTTCCAAATGGAATAAGAATTGTTATTAGCAAATTTGATTTTATTTGTTAGTATAATGTTTGGGATTTGGTTGAATTACCTAAGGGTGTTCATCACTAAACAAAATCTGAATGCAAACGTTAAGACACTAAAAGCATGATTGATTCCTAAAGGTTATACTCAGAAGAGAATAATTTATTAAAGAATCATCTTACCTTTCTTACAAAAGGTTTCTTTGAGGACCATTATTGTTCTAGTAGCTTATAATCCTTTGTAGCTACATTAAATGAATATTAAAACACTTTATCTAAACAAAGACTTACATGTTCAAAACAACCTGAAAGTTCTAAACTGAAAGGTTAAGAACACTTAGTTTGTAAGTCGATGAAATCCATATAACATCTAAATGTGATGAAATCTTAATGAAATTCTTTTCATCAAGAGTTAAGTGGATTTATGTGTACCTACCTGAAGATGAGTGAGAGCAACTAATGTAAACTTGTCCTTATATAGATGACACTCTTTTGATAAGTATATGTTACATAAGTCAAATAATTTTTCACACATATATTGATATAATGAATCTCGGATATACCACTTACGTGGAAGATATCAAAATATACCGAGATAGACCCAACGGGACATTAGTTTCATGCCATAAGCTTTACTCTAAAGTGGGTCCTTACATATGTAACAAACAATATTGCTCTCATTAAGAGGATAAAATGATAAATGAGATTACTTTTTTATGCTTCGTTAATTAGAAGCCTTACGAAGGTTCAAGTCTATACCTGTTTAGATATTGCTCACATTGATGAGCATTAGACCACGCTAGATTATTGTGAAGCATCTTACAATATCTTTAAGAAACGAGAAAGACTATAAGAAGAGGTTGATTATTCTTACCTTGATTTTGTAATGTTCAAAAGAAACTAAAAGTCAATTTGGGATAATTTTTATGTTTGCGGACAAATCTATCTCATGGAGGCGTCATAAGAAATTGTTAACAACAACCTAAATTATAATGACATAATATGTTGTTAATTAACAACGCAATTGTCACTAAATGTTGTTGAAATTTTATCAGTGGACTCATAAACTTATTAACTCCATATAAATACTATATTGAAGACTTACTGTGAAAAGTCAGCTACCTTATTTCCTCGAATAGCAACAGTTCAAGAGGTGCTGCATTAGACTTCGATACAAAATTATTGTTCGTTTATGAACAAGAAGAGGAAGCTAAATATTTGTATCGAATACATTTACATTCATGATATGCTTGCGGATCCGACAACTAAGGTCTACATCCAAAGTCTTTTTAAGAGCTCATAATAAAGACGCAACGTGATCGTAATCATGAAGGTATAAATCCCTTGCGATTGCACCTTCTGATTACCACATTTAGTAGGCGAAATGACCAGTCAAAGTTTTACGAATTAAAAGTAAAAAATGCGCAAAAGTGCATTTTACGACGAAACTGTTTTTGGGTATTAAAACTTAAAGTTTTGACACCAAATCAGTTTTATAATATTATTAGACATGTCCCAACATGTCTAACTCGTTATTTCTAGTTTAGTGCTTATTTCTTAGTCGTAAGTCGAGCGGTTTGACTACCGCTTTGACTTTCGAATCTGACCCGTTTGGTCAATCTTAGGATTCGACCAAGCGCATTTTTATGAACATAGTAATATAGGGAATAACCCTCTGAGGTTTTACCTTATGGTCATGTAGTTTGGTTAGTTATATGATGAATCGATTTTATATACTTTTATAATGCCGAAAACGCCCTTTTGGCACATAAAATGGTTTTAACATGTAAGACCATATTTTTGACATCTAAACTGATATTATAACATAATCAAACTTGTTTTGACATATAATACTCATCATAAGACTTATTTAACCATTCGAACTCTTAGTTACGCTTACGGCCCGTTAAAGTGGCGTAAAGCACTTTAACAAGTCGTAACGGGTCAAAGCACTTAGGATCTCTTTCAAATCAGAATGTAAGGCTTATTAAACCATATTATACGAGACCCAACTTTTTTTTGATTTATAGACTTCATTCTATCCAATCCTCCGATTAAAGTCTCTTTATGCACTAACACATAGACATTCGACATATTAGGAATCTCTTGAACCTTTGAGCTTTGCTTAAACATTTGACAAGGCATTTATGCAATCCCAATAAAGTACACAGTCCCCTCTTTTACGTTTTTCAAATGTTTTGGGGTGATTCATATGTGCCTATCACTACTTTCATATTTTCAAGAAATTATACATGGTTTGACTACCTAGTATACATAGTACACGGTTTCAAAACATTATACATGGTATACATGGTTTCAAAACATTACATGACATGCTTACATTGTACTAGACATATTAGTGCATTGAACTCGACAATGATACATTCATTAACACTGATCATGCCGACCGGTAGTACGTTATGGTACATAGGATTGACAACCCCATTCCTGCTTCCTAGGTTTGTTTGGAAGTTACCTCTGGGAATGTGTAACAACTCTCATCAAAAGTCATATTTATTTAATTAATTTGCCCAATAGGAAACCCTAATTAAGAAACCCAAGTGATTCTGAACAAACCCTAAAATTTTCAGAACAATCGGAATCAGGATCAGGGCCCCTAAAACTAGGGGGGCAAACCCTAGTTGATATTATCTAAACAGTTTTACGTGTGAATTGAAAATAAACGCAAGACCAACTCAGCAAGGCTAGTATGACACGGGGCTACCCTATGGTGGGTAGGCACCCCTCGCGCCACGCGACACCCCCTCGCGCCACGCGAGGGGGGAGGTTTTTCATGTATAAATATTAGGCAGTGGGACTTGATTCTGGGAGTTGAAACAACGTAAATTCTCACAAAATACACCGATTTATGCTCTGTTTATCACAATTAACACACACGGATCACTAATCGACGCCGCAATCAGGGTATTAACTCGATCGCTATTACGATTCATTGTCCGATCGATCAATATATCCAATGGATGTTTAAGTGCTGCCCACATTAGGGTTATGCTTTGTCATTCGTCGTTAATTCGATGGATGTTTAAGTATCGCACTTTGTCATTCGTTGTGAGAATTTGATCTCGTGAGTTATCGTAAATGCTGTATTGATTATTAACCCAGAATTGTGTGCCTGTTATTAAAATTAGGTTAAAAAGGCTAAATCAGTAAGCTAGGCTCTGCTCAAATTAAATCTGCAAGGTGAGTCATTCTCTTTTTATCAACTATTTTACAATACCTCAAATTATTTTCAAGGTTATAATTACAGGGACTAAGTCATGGATATCTTGAATTACTGGTTAGTGGGGTATTGTGCACATTTCTAATTTTCTCCCAGTTAGGTTCATTGACCTACTCGGGATAATCACTGTTGGGTTCATTGACCTACAGGGATAATCATCACTATTTAGGTTCATT
This sequence comes from Helianthus tuberosus, assembly GCA_030545235.1. NCBI lineage: Eukaryota > Viridiplantae > Streptophyta > Magnoliopsida > Asterales > Asteraceae > Helianthus > Helianthus tuberosus. The sequence goes on from CM060354.1 coordinate 124,764,263, forward strand.
GATCTAATAGTGGTATGACCATCGTCACCATTGTGACTTGTCATCATTGTGACAGAGCGCCAGATAAAAATAAGATAGAAGCCATTGTAATCGCTCTTATGCTGTAATTGATAACTATGCATCATTATGCAAAATAGAATGATTCACTCAGTATTTCCCGCTGACAAAACCTTTTTCAAACATGTTTCAGGTGATTTGTTATGATCTAGGAAAAGTGCCATAAAGCACTACAAGCTCAAGGAAGTGGCTCAGTATAAAATAAAGAAACATGTTTTATAAAATAAAGATTTCTCCGTGAAATCAAATGATTGTAAATTACCGGGGTTTTATCCCGAGTTGTGAAATAAAATAATTGGGGAAATACTTCAGTTTTAAAAGATCCTGATGAAAACTTCCGCTGTAAAACTCAATTAATTAAATACCTCGGGATTTTCTGTCCCGCGGCTCCTGAAACGGGTCAAACCTGGTCGGGGGCCGTGACAGAAAAAGGTGGTATTAGAGCCACTGATCGAGCCACTGATTTAAGCCAATTAAGTATTTAGAAAATACTTAATTTTTAATTACTATTTTGTGATTATATGTTTTATTATCTGACTAATTTTGAACAGTATGGGCAGATTTTTATATGTTAGCTACTGTAGTAGTAAATATAAACCTTTAAATATTCTGACTCAAAGTTTTAGCACCTCTATTATCTACAGTTTATAAACCGTATTCAGTAAATAAATTTACAAATAAAACCTAGTGTGTTTTAATTTTCAGTTGTTTTGGTAGTTACCCAGTATAAAATAATATTTAAAAGTTTTTCTATAAAATTTTGTCATAATTTTAACTTAGTAATTGTGTGTATCTTGCATAAACAGCATGAGTGATCTGTCGGAAGACCTTCAGAATTTAAATCTCTATCCAGTAAGAATAGAAGTTTCCAGAGATTTCAATAGGTATATACCAGACTTAGAAGCACCTATAGAATTCAACGCTTTACCTCTCGAGAAACCCAAGCCTAAGAAAATGGAAATTGGGGAAAGCTCTAGACAAATTGAGGAGTTACCATCTCAAGAAGAACTAGATTTTATAATAGCAAACAATGATACTATTGAGCCTATTAATGAAAATAATTTTATTCGTTCTCTTGAAACACAACTACCAATGAATTTAGAACCAGCTATTCCAAAACCTTCAATCCACTCACAAATAGACGAATGGTTGAATAATGAAATACTGTTACAAAACCATCCCTATAAGCTTTTTCCTAAGTGCAAACCAGAACCTTTACCAAATCCACTAATGAGTAACGAGAATATGGCTGAACTCCGATATTTTAACAAAGAACTAATGGATGCTGGGAATAGGATCCAAGAGATTTTGGGACAGATCTCCTGGAAATACGATGAGAAGGAACGCCGTTACTAGAATATCACCTGACAAAGGATAGAGGATTATGAAACTGTGGTTGTGTAATAGTAATAGTAAAATCAGTATGTGTAAAATAAATAATAAAACGATTTTATATAGAAGCATGATATAATCTATAAAACAAATGAAATATTAGAAAATTTACAATTTTGTTGTATATTCGTTTACGTGATTATATGCAAATTAATTGTGACCTTGGATTATTTCTTTTATACTAATTATTTATCTATAAATTAGTTATCAGATGGAAAACGCTAATAATGAACCAGTTAATGAGGTTAATCAATCTGAGCAACAACCGGGGGACCAATATGTGACTAGGCAAGATATAGAAAATATCGTTGCTCAAGGGATAGCCAATGCTATTCCAGAAATAGTTGCTCAATGGATAGCCAATGCTATTCCAGCAATCATTGCTGCTGTTAAAAATCCAATTGAACCTCAACAAATCGTCCCTAGTAAACGTATTTCTGAAGATAACTTCAGTAATAGCTTAAACGGAGGCCATAATCATGTTAATCATGATAATGAACCACGGCAAGCTCCGCTCCCTAAGAAAATGAAAGCTGCAACACCTGGTTGCACTTACAAAGAATTTCTTGCTTGTAAACCTACAGAGTTTGCAGGCAATGAAGGAGTGACTGCGGCACTGCGTTGGTTAGAGAAAACCGAGGCAGTAATGGCCATAAGTAAATGTGCTCAGGATGATCAGGTCATGTACGCGTCAAACCTTTTCAAAGAAGGAGCACTAGAATGGTGGAACACGGTGTTACAGGCAAAAGGAAGAAGGATGGCGTATGCTATGAACTGGGAAGAATTTAAGAGTCTTGTAGAAAGAAAATTTTGTCCCGAGTATGAAAAGGAACAAATGACAAATAAGTTTCTAACCCATCGGATGGTGGATGTAGATTGTCGAAGGTATACTACGACATTCTTCGAATATGCTAGGATGGTACCAACACTGGCTTCGCCAGAGCCGGTACTTATTTCTCGTTATATTTGGGGATTGATTGGCGAAATCCGTAATATTGTCAAGGCTGCAAAACCTCGCACGATTGATGATGCAGTGGATTTAGCCAATACTCTGACTGACGAACTAGTACGGACAAGAGAAGAAAATAGAAGGAAGGAGGTAGCCCAAAAGATTACCCAAGAATTCCGTTCGGGTAACCATAACAATTTCAAGAAAAGAGAGAATGGGCAATCTACCACTAGTCCATTTTGCAATTCTTGCAAAAGGAAGCATTTTGGAAGATGCAAAGGATATTGCAATTTTTGCAAAATTCCGGGGCATCAAGAAGAAGACTGCAGGAGGAAGAAATTTTCAGTTTTCTACAACTGTGGAGAAGCTGTACATCTTAGGCCAGATTGTCCAAAACTGAATAAACCATTTGACAATAAAGCCAAACCTGCAGAAGGAGCAAAAAGGAATGTAAGAGCATTCCAGCTGACTACTCAAGAAGCCGAGATGATTCCAGATGTGATAGCCGGTACGTTCTTAGTTCACAAACGTTTACACAACAATATTATTTGACTCCGGTGCAAACCAAAGTACTTTATTCTGCCAAAATTCTTAAATTACATTTAACCAGTATTAGGCAAATTTTTACAGTTGAAACGGCAGACGGAAATTCAGTTAAAATAGATAAAGTTTTGCAAAGAAGAAAATATAGAACTTTTAGGACATAAATTCTCTGCAAAACTATTGCCAATTAAATTAGTTGAATTCGATGTTGTATTAGGAATGGATTGGTTAGTAGCCAACCATGCTCGAATCCCTTGTGATCAGAATTCCATAGAAATTTGTGCACTCACTGGAGAAGTAATAATGGTTACAGGAGATAAGCCATGTAAACCCATAAAGTTCATATCAGTAAGGAAAGTTGCTAAATTATGAACGAAAGCAATGAATAGTATATATGATTTCAGTAATCATTAATACTAAAGATAAAGAATTTAAGGAAATTTCTGTAGTTTCAGAATACCCAGATGAATTCCCAGAAGAGTTACCAGGATTACCATCAGATAGGAAGATAGAATTTAGGATTCATCTAATTCCAGGAACTATACCAATAGCTAAGGCACCTTATCGGTTAGCACCCACAGAAATATTAAAACTGAAAAAGCAATTAGATGAATTATTAAGTAAAGATTTCATACAACTTAGTTTATCCCCATAAGGGGGCACCAGTGTTGTTTATTAAGAAAAAGAATGGTTCGATGAGAAAGTGTATTGATTATAGGGAATTGAATAAGGTTACAATTAAGAATCAATACCCATTACTTGATGATTTATTCGATCAATTCCAGGGAAATAGATATTTTCTAAGATCGACTTATGTTCTGGATATCATCAATTGAAAGTACAAGAGGAAGACATACTTAAAACTGTTTTCAGAACTAGGTATGGTCATTACAAGTTTACAGTCATGCCCTTGGGATTAACGAATGCACCTGCAGCATTCATGGACATGATGAATAGGATCTGTAAACCATATTTGGATAAATTTGTAATTGTCTTCATAGACGATATACTTATTTATTCCAAAAGTCAGGAAGGACATTGTCAGTACTTGCATGCACTCTTAACTTTGTTAAAGAAAAGAGAAGCTTTACATCAATTTCTCGAAGTGTGAATTTTGGCTGCCAGAAGTGCAATTTCTAGGTCATATGATGAATCATGAAGGTATTCAAGTAGATCTTGATAAGATAAAAGCAATTACCAATGTGAAAGGTTCCACAATCCGCAAGGGAAATTAGGAGTTTTATAGGTTTAGTTGGATATTATCGACGGGTTATTAAGGATTTTTCCAAGATAGCTATATCATTAACTAAGCTAACCTGTAAAACAGTTAAGTTTGAATGGGAACCTAAACAAGAAGAAGCCTTTAGAATCTTGAAACAGAAATTTACCAAATCCTAGTCTTATCAGAAAGAACAGAAGATTTTAAAGTATATGGTGATGCTTCAAAACTAGGATTTGGATATGTGTTAATGCAACACAAAAAGGTAATTGCGTATGCATCAAGGCAATTGAAAAAGCAGGAAGAAAACTATACCACTCATGACTTAGAATTCGAAACCATAAATTTTGCCCTTAAGATTTGGAGACATTCTCTGTAGGAAAGTAAGATTACTATTTATACGGATCATAAGAATTTAAGACATATATTTGGGCAAAAAGAATTAAACATGAGACAAAGGAAATAGATGAAAATCCTAAGTGACTATGACTGTGATATTCAGTATCACGAAGGAAAGGCTGAAGACAACTAGAGATCGCCAGAAAAGTTATACAGATAATAGATAAAAACCATTGGAGTTCGAGTTGGAGACAAAAAGTTATTGAAAGTATCTCATTGGAAAGGAGTAGTTCGATTCAGTAAGAAAGGAAAGCTAAGTCCAAGGTACGTAGGACAAGTTTCTCAAGCACAAACGACTAGTGCTAGTTAAAGTTAAGTGGGATTCGAAACGAGGACCCGATTACACTTGGGAACTGGAATAAGAAAAGAAGCGAAAGTATCCTCAATTATTCCGGTAAATCTCGAGGACGAGATTTTTATTAAGGAGAGGAGAATGTAACAACTCTCATCAAAAGTCATATTTATTTAATTAATTTGCCCAATAGGAAACCCTAATTAAGAAACCCAAGTGATTCTGAACAAACCCTAAAATTTTCAGAACAATCGGAATCAGGATCAGGGCCCCTAAAACTCAGGGGGGGCAAACCCTAGTTGATATTATCTAAACAGTTTTACGTGTGAATTGAAAATAAACGCAAGACCAACTCAGCAAGGCTAGTATGACACGGGGCTACCCTATGGTGGGTAGGCACCCCTCGCGCCACGCGACACCCCCTCGCGCCACGCGAGGGGGGAGGTTTTTCATGTATAAATATTAGGCAGTGGGACTTGATTCTGGGAGTTGAAACGACGTAAATTCTCACAAAATACACCGATTTATGCTCTGTTTATCACAATTAACACACACGGATCACTAATCGACGCCGCAATCAGGGTATTAACTCGATCGCTATTACGATTCATTGTCCGATCGATCAATATATCTAATGGATGTTTAAGTGCTGCCCACATTAGGGTTATGCTTTGTCATTCGTCGTTAATTCGATGGATGTTTAAGTATCGCACTTTGTCATTCGTTGTGAGAATTTGATCTCGTGAGTTATCGTAAATGCTGTATTGATTATTAACCCAGAATTGTGTGCCTGTTATTAAAATTAGGTTAAAAAGGCTAAATCAGTAAGCTAGGCTCTGCTCAAATTAAATCTGCAAGGTGAGTCATTCTCTTTTTATCAACTATTTTACAATACCTCAAATTATTTTCAAGGTTATAATTACAGGGACTAAGTCGTGGATATCTTGAATTACTGGTTAGTGGGGTATTGTGCACGTTACTAATTTTCTCCCAGTTAGGGTCATTGACCTACTCGGGATAATCACTGTTGGGTTCATTGACCTACAGGGATAATCATCACTATTTAGGTTCATTGATCTAATAGTGGTATGACCATCGTCACCATTGTGACTTGTCATCATTGTGACAGAGCGCCAGATAAAAATAAGATAGAAGCCATTGTAATCGCTCTTATGCTGTAATTGATAACTATGCATCATTATGCAAAATAGAATGATTCACTCAGTATTTCCCGCTGACAAAACCTTTTTCAAACATGTTTCAGGTGATTTGTTATGATCTATGAAAAGTGCCATAAAGCACTACAAGCTCAAGGAAGTGGCTCAGTATAAAATAAAGAAACATGTTTTGTAAAATAAAGATTTCTCCGTGAAATCAAATGATTGTAAATTACCGGGGTTTTATCCCGAGTTGTGAAATAAAATAATTGGGGAAATACTTCAGTTTTAAAAGATCCTGATGAAAACTTCCGCTGTAAAACTCAATTAATTAAATACCTCGGGATTTTCTGTCCCGCGGCTCCTGAAACGGGTCAAACCGGGTCGGGGGCCGTGACAGAATGACAGTAACTGAGTGATATTATTGATAACCTTTGTCTTTATAAAAGTTTATCTGACAATCGATAAGGCTTGAATGTATTCAGCAACAATCCATGTTTATTTTATACAATAAAAGCAATTGTTTTATACAAGACAACACTTTTTGATTAAACAAGACCTTTTGTTTATTCAAAACACTTGGTTTATACAAGACAAGACAAGACAAGACAAGACAAGACATTTTGGTTGTTTATACAAGACATGACATTTGTTGGTTTATACAAGACAAGACATTTGTGGTTTATACAAGACATGACATTTGTGGTTTATACAAGACATGACATTTATTGGTTTATGGTAAGTGATTTAGATAACGAGACGTGTGTAATACGATAAAAGCATGGTGGATACGCCACTGGTACTTCATATATATAAATGCTTTTATTCTATTACTTATCGTTGCGTTATCCAAATATTCAAACAAGGACAAAACAAGACATTTTATTTGGTTATTTCAAAGATATATTTAATAATTAAGTTAATCATGCATTACTTCTTTTAAATCAAATGAATTTTCATATGATTTCATAAAGAAACACTTTTGTTAAAGATTCATGGCTACTTTTGAAATAGTTTAAACATTTTCTTTTAACATTCAAAGCCATGAGTCTTAATCACAAAACCTATGTTACTCACAGGCATTTTTATGCTGACGTTTATTTTCACATATGTTTCAGGAGCTAATGTGTGATGATTTTGAGCATGATACACATAGGATGGACACGAGCCTTAGTTATCTTAAAACATAAAGACAGTTGTTGTGTTTAGTTTGTTTTCATTCCAAGACAATGTAAGTTAATAATTAAATAAAACAAAACCTTGTATACCATGTGTTTGAAAAAATTCCTGTAATGTGACCCCCTGATGTTTTCGCCGTGGTTTGTTGTTTTTACAAGGTCGAGGTGTTACAGGTAAACTTGTGGAAACGCTCCTAGAGGTGTTCCAAGCTTTCAAGAAGAAGAAGAAGTGAAGAAAAGATGAAGAAATGTGAGTTTGGACTCACTTTTGGACTTAGAGTATTCTGCCTTGTTCTTGAGTTTGCAACAGTTTTGAGAGTATTTTGAGAGTGTAGGGGAGTTTGGAAATTGAAAATGGTGAGACGGAGGCTTGTTTATATAGAGATCAGGTAGGGTTTTGTGTTAAAGGAGGTTGAATGGTGATTGGGGAGGAGGAAGATGGCCAATGCATGAGCTGAAACCAACATTCTGCGGATCGAGAGGCTTGGCGTCACGTGAAGGTGAAGGGGGAGGGCCTTCGCGTGATGCGGCGCCTATAATAACCAAACCATTTTTGTTTTGTTACAATATGGCCCCTGAAGTTTGGTTGTTTATCATTTTATGCAATAGCTTTCATAATTAGTATGTTTTCAAGTATGGAACGCGTATGCAAGTATAATTCGAGTACCGTGAATATATGTATGAATAATTGCACGTATATCAAGTGTCGATTTGCAAGTAAACATGTATTTAAATGATTGATTGTATGTATAACATGTATGTATAAAATATGAATTTTATTATGATCAAAGTTTCAAATTACAAAGTTGGAAATGGAATACGAACATGATACGGATACAAGTTTCCATAAATAGAAATACGATCACATTTTCTAAATAAGGAAAGTACAAAAATGTGGAGCGTTACAGTCTTCCCTACTTTAGGAAATTTCATCCCGAAATTAATTCAAGAGGAAGACTCAATGAAATGATGTGGATGCTTGGTCTTTATTTCACTCTCGAGTTCCCAAATGAATTCAGCGCCACGTTTGCCTTCCCATCGAACCTTGACTATGGGAATGTGACTGCGCCTAAGTTGCTTAGTTCCTCGGTCCATGATTTCGATCGGTTTTTCCACAAAGTGTAAGGACTCGTTGATTTGGAGGTCGTCGAGTGGAACTTGAAGTCCTTCTTCAGCTAAGTACTTCTTGAGATTTGAAACGTAAAATGTCAGATGAACGTTGTTGAGTTCTTAAGGTAGATCCAGTCGATACGCTATCTTGCCAATCCTTTTGAGAATCTTGAAAGGACCTACGAAGCGAGGAGCGAGTTTGCCTTTCTTACCAAATCGAACCACTCCTTTCCAAGGGGATACCTTGAGAAGTACGTGATCACCAACATTACATTCCAACGGTTTGCGTCTTCTGTCAGCGTAATTCTTTTGTCGGCTTCTAGCTTTGAGTAGGTTATCATGAATCTGTAAGATCCTGTCCGTCGTCTCTTGTATGAGCTCAGGACTGGTAAGTTGAGCCTCGCCGATCTGGTGCCAACAAATAGGCGAACAACACTTACGACCATATAATGCTTCGAATGGTGCTATTTGAATACTAGCGTGATAACTTTTGTTGTACGAGAATTCTACCAAAGGCAAGTGTATATCCCAGTTGCCACCAAAATCCATTACGCAAGAACGAAACATATCCTCGAGAGTTTGGATAGTACGCTCGGTTTGATCGTCTGATTGAGGATGAAAATCAGTACTAAGGTTAAGATGAGTACCAAGAACGAAGCATATCCTCGATAGTTTAGACGCGCCGATACTTTTTTTGGAAATAACCCATTTAGATATTGTTTTGTTCAATTTTACGAATTTATTCATCAGTTTACATTGTTTGCGATACATTCAGTATGCAATATGTTCTAAATTCCAACCGCGACCCTGCGCAACGCGCGGGTGACTACGACCCTAATCTATACTATATAATAAAGTAAACCTTATAAAAACACATATCAAGAGATTGAGAGCTCTCTAATCTATTTTCCCACCTAAATAAAGTTATCTAATTTATTATTATTAGATAAAAATTTTAAACTTCAAATATATCTTCATTTCTAAATGCTAAAATAGATAAGCAAAGAAAAGTAGAAAAAATGGTTAATGGATTATACTTTAGAATTGAATATGATGATTAATAAAAATAGGTAGATGTCGACGTATTTTAGTTTAGTAATAATATTTAATTTAATTTTAAAAAGTGTTTTTATTAAAATAATTTGGTTTATAATATAATAACTATTAATAATTAAAAAATAAATATATCTCTTTTTTTAAATGCAGGAAAGTTCTTAATTTTACAATAACAGGTAATTTTGATTTAATATTAGATTGTCTCGAACTATTGATAATGGTTCAGTTTAACTAAGAATGAAAAAAAGAAAAATAATAATTCTCAAATTCTACTGTTTTAGTTCATGATTCAGAAGAAAACAAACAGAACCACAATTTTCTTATTTCTCTCTCTTATTAATACATCCTTGGAGTATTCACATGTTTTTAGTGTATTTATTAGTGTAAGCCGGATGAACAGTTTATGAAGAAACTGAAAAGAGTCAAATGTTGTATTCAAAATTGGCTCAAGGTTGTTAAGTTTAAAGAAATGGAGGATGAAGATTGCTTGAAAAAAGAGGTGTTCGATTTACAGGAGGTGTTGGAAATTCGTGATCTTTCAGAAGAAGATACCTGGATATTTGAAGATGGCTCAAAGAGATTACGAAGTATTGAATTTTTCCGAAACCAAGATTTGAAACAAAAATCCCGGGTTAAGTGGGCGAAGGAAGGGGATGAAAACACGGCTTTTTTCCATGGATCGATAAATAATCGGAAGGCGTCCAACGCTATTGCTGGTCTTATGATCGATGGGATTTGGGAATCTAGGCCGACTATGATCAAGAGGGAAGTTCTTCGTTTCATTCGTAATAAGTTCGCGGAAGATTTGGTGGTGCGGCCCATGTTGGAGTGTTATGGGTTGAAGTGTTTGAATTCTACAGAAGCGAACAATTTGGTGGTGCCCTTCACGAATGTCGAAATCAAAGACGCGGTGTTCTCGTGTGGGAATGATAAAGCTCCCGGGCTAGACGGTTTCAATTTCCGGTTTGTTAAAAAATTATGGTCATTGTTTGCGCATGATTTTAATGTTATTTTTCAGGATCTTTACAATACCGACCGGATTAGTCATGGGGTTGGCTCGTCTTTTATAACGTTGATTCCTAAAGTTAGTGATCCGGTGACATTGGGAGAGTATCGGCCCATTAATTTAATTGGGATAGTTAGTAAAACTATTTCCAAAGTTCTTGTAAATAGATTAAAGAAAGTCATGGGCTCAATGATCAACGAAACTCAATCGGCGTTTATTGAAGGAAGGTATATTCTTGACGGGCCTTTAATTGTGAGTGAGACTTTGGCATGGGCGAAACAAAGTGGCAAACAGGTTTTCATGTTTAAAATTGATTTTGAAAAAGCCTACGACAATGTGAATTGGGGCTTTTTGTTGATGGTTATGCGGCAAATGGGGTTTCCCGAGGTTTGGGTTTTGTGGATCCAAGGTGTGTTAAATTCGGCTAGGTCGTCTGTCCTAGTCAAAGGGTCTCCCACGTTTGAGTTCTCTTGTGGTAAAGGTATGAGACAGGGCGATACTATATCTCCTTTTTTATTTATTATAGATATGGAAGCATTGTCGGGGCTCGTTAAGAAGGCATGTGATGATGGGTTGTTTAAGGGGTTGACCTTCATAATAACGGACCATGTTTATCCCATTTGTTATTTGCTAATGATGCTATGATTATGGGAGAGTGGTCGGACTGAAATTTTAAGGTTCTTAGAAGAATTCTGCGCATTTTTTACTTGTGTTCGGGCTTAAAAATTAATATCAACAAGTCGATTCTTTATGGCGTGGGTAAGAATGTAGAAGAGGTTAGAGAGAAGGCCGAAGAGTTGGGTTGTTGTTCGGGTATCGTTCTGTTCAAGTATCCTGGGATTCAAGTTGGCGCTAACATGAGTAGGATTAATAGTTGGAACCCGGTTGTGGAAGTTTTCAAGAAGAGACTCTCGAGATGGAAAGCTAAGGTTCTCTCCATAGGAGGAAGGGTTGTTCTTATTGGAGAGCCTTCCGTGTCATTATTTCTCTTTATTTAAAGCTCCGGTTGGGGTGATTAACAAACTGGAGACGTTGATTAGAAAATTTTTATGGGTAAGTAACTCAGAAGTTAATAAAGTTCATTGGGTGGGGTGGGAGGTGGTTACTCGATCTAAGAAAAATGGTGGCCTTGGGTTGACTAGTTTGGACGTTAGTAATAATACGTTATTACTCAAATGGGTTTGGAGATATAGAAAGGAGGTGGATGCTATGTGGAGGAAGGTTATAGATGCCATTCATGGGTCTATAAGGAATTGGCAATCGGTTCCATGTAAGGAAAATGTGAGGGGTGTTTGGGGCAAGATTGTTACCAATGGGTCTCGGCTATTGATTAACAGCTCATCTTTTAATTCCTTAATCCAAGGGAAGGTGGGTAATGGGTTGCTCATTAAGTTTTGGATAGATCCTTGGATAAGCAACACACCTTTAAAGAATATGTTTCCGGATATTTTTCGGCTCGAAAAGAATAAATGGTGTTTGGTCGCAGACAGAATCGGGCAGAACGGTGTTATATCCGAGCACTGTGCAGGAGTCGGACCAGCTTATAAGTTGTCATCGGATGGTGTCGGGGACTGTTCTTAACGCGTATGAGGACTCATGGATGTGGAATAATAATCAGTTGCAGAATCTTTCGGTTCAAGATCTTAAAGGATGGGTCCGAAGTGGCATGACACAGGAGCTGGTCAGCACGTTCCGTTGGTGTAGATGGTTGCCGGTAAAGTGTAATATCTTCATGTGGAGAGCTTGTTTAGATCGGATTCCTACGAAGGTGGCATTGAGACGAAGAAATATTGTTACATGAGATAGCCTTTGTGTTTTTTTGTGAAAACGCTGAAGAAACGGTCGACCACTTATTGACGGAGTGCAGGTTCGTTCACGGAGTTTGGAGTGGGATTGCGCATTGGTGTCACCTTCCGCCGATTTTCCTGTTTTCTACCCAAGACGTGCAGGCTTTGGTTGAACATGTGGGCTGTCCGAGTAGAAAGAAGGAGGTGATTTTGGGCATCTTGGTCATAACATGTTGGCGTATATGGAAGGCGAGAAATGAGAAGACTTTCAAGACGACAAACATGAAGATTGCTCAAGTTATTTCGGACATCAAATCGTTGAGTTTTCTTTGGTATACTAGTAGGGGCAAAAATGATAGTATGGACTGGTCGGGTTGGCATTCTTTTAGTTTTGATGTAATGTAATTCCGTTGTATTGTGGCTATATCCACCTTGGAGATAGTCCGTTTTGTTTAGTGTTGATTGAAAGTTGCCCTTCAAAAAAAAAATAAAAAAACCTAATTATAATTTTTCACCCCTTTTGCTTTTTATTTATATTTTCTCTTGCCTTTGTTTACTATACACTAACTAAAATTAATACTATGCCATAGACGTATTTAAGTAGTAACAAAATTTGCATAAATACTCTTTTTTTAAATTAAAACTATAAGTGAAAATATAAGTAACAATAAAATACATAAATAATCACATATAATAAAATAATTTATTCTAATACTCTAACAATCTAAGACGTATAATAACACATATAAAATTACAGTTAGACGTTCTTAATTAACCTGACATTTCATATCAAACATATATAAAACTAGAGTTAGACGCTCATAATTAATTTGACGTTTAATGATAATTCATTTGGTTTGCATTTTATTTTAAAATTTAACCCAATAAAAAATAAAAACCAAATAAAATCTTTTAATAAGTAAATAATATATCAATGTCACACCCCAACCGATGGCGGAAACATCGAAGTGAGACGAAATAGATTGGTCGAGACATCATAACACTAATAATTGTGACAAGTATTTAAATAATAAATTTCATTCCATTTCTAAAGAGTCAATTACAAGGATTTGAAGCAAATACAACAACATGAATAATGAAATACAATACAATACAATAGGAGTACAAAATTTAAAGTGTGTATCTAAGCATCCTACTAGATTCCATGCATCACCAACATTATCGTTAAACCTGCAACATGTTTTAAAAGCATAGTTCAATACAAAAGTATTGGCGAGTACACTAGTTTTAAACTCGTGACATATGTGTAAAAAGTATTTTCAATCCAACATAGTAATTTGGTATACAAGGTCAAACTATAATGCAAAACTAAAAGTCAAACCCAAGTGTCCACAAGAATAATAGCATCCCTCGATATAACAATATCGAGACCGTAAAGTATGAACAATAGCATCCCTCGATATAGCAATATCGAGACCGTAAAGAATATAACTTAACAAAACCCCATCGGGTGGTGTGCTACTCCTATAGCGCTATAATTGTTAAGGCGGGTTAACAAGTAGTATGAATTCTAGCATGAACTTAAGCATAACAAAGCATGTATAAGGATTGATTGAATAAAGCATGTTTGTGAATCGTGCATTTTAACAAGTAAAACATGTTGCACCCAAAGTGTATTAAAAGGAAAATGGGTCAAGTGTACTCACAAAATTGCTAAGTCTTCCGATTATCCAACTGTTGACAAGTGTATGAGATTGGGAGGACGAGTGTATAAGGGTTAAAGTCAAGGTATGTTTAGAGTCGAGATTTGGAATTTAAAAGGAATATGGAAAGTACATCTGCAAAAGTAATCATCTAGTCATATAATTCTTGTTTGACACTATGAAACCCCAAGGGTTAGAATGCTTTCATGGGTAAATTACCCATTAGAATCATAACAACTTATTAAGTCTTAGATGATGTAATCTAATACTTTGACAAATGAACACAAATTCATCATCAAAGGTTCGATTATTTAGATAATATATAAGTATTATATAATGTTTATATAGTCATATAGGTCAAGCATGAGGTAGGAGGATGAATCCCCCATTTAGGTACCTCTTTGTTTATCATAGAAGTCATGTAGGAGGTAGGAAGAACAAGTCTTCCATTTAGGTACCTCTAGGTGTTCACCACTACACTTGATGTTATGAACATTCAAGGAGGGTCATGAACATACAATAAGAAAGGAAATAAGACAACTAATCTATGAGAAAACATTAAGCAATGTGTGGATTTTCAAGTAGGATAGCCCAAGCTAATCCTAAATCACACAATCATCAAGCTTTAGGCTTGAACATCACTTGTGGGTTAAACCCTTAAACAAAATAGAAAGTTTGTGAGGTTTACACCTCTGATTTTCCATGTCTCAACCTTGTTTTTAAGCCCAACTAACCATAGAAGTGGTTATGAGCATAAGGACATATGTTTGAGATGAGATAACTCAAGTTTAATCAAGTTTAACAAAGATTGAATCAAAAATAGATAGATCAGTCAACTTTGGAGCCTTTTTGGTGACATTCCAAACCTTGGTTTTCCATGGAAAACCCGTGGAAATGTTCCTAAGGTTAATCCAAGTAAGTAGGAAAAAGAATCAAGTGAAACGGTTAAGAAATGAGTGAGTTATGCTCACTTTTGTAAGAGGTGCCGAATTTGCTCGAACTCTTGATCTCAGCCGCGATTTGGACTGTTTGAGAGTGAATAGGGAGTGTTTAGAAAGTGAAAAATGCTTGGAGGAGTCTTGGGTTATATAGGGGATGGATTAGGGTTTCATTGGGTTGGGCTTTGGGAGTGTTTAGTAGGGTTAATCATTGAAACAAATCTATTAAACCCAGCCCAAGGCTGTTAACCGCATTAAAATACCCCTTTTTTTCTTTGTGTGACATACAATGGATGTATTTTAGTGAAGCATAATATGTATTTATGATATAGAAGTAATTGAAGGTTGGTTAGTAAAAAAAAACTAATACTCAGCCATAAAGGCTGGTCGCAAGCTAATATTCACAACTTTATATGTATATTTTTTTTTGTTGTTTAAATGTAATAAAATGTATAAATGAGATGCACTTTATATAAATAAGATGTTACATAATGTTTGATGTTTAATTCACATGTTATCAAGGTCTAAAGTGTATATTAAACATGTTTTAAAGTACCAAAATGTGTGATAAAAACACATGTATGTGACATATCAAATGTAACAAGTATATTTGATTTATGATTAGGTATAATCAAGTGAAAACATATAACTTAATCTTACAATCAAATAACCAAGTATTTGAATGTATGGAGCTTTGAGAATTACGAATACACAATCAATGTCTACGGGTTAAACTTACGTTTAAGCGAATTATGAATCATGTATCAAACGAATGCACGTATTAATGTATAAATGTTGGGATTGAACCCTATCAAAGGAACAGATAATTAAAGCCAAAACTGGGTCAGAGCAGTGGATCCAGAATAAGCAGATGTTACATACAAGTCTCTCCCCTTGAAAGTGGTTTCAACATCTGCTGACCTCCTATCTACTGATCGAGCAAACTGCTGACCTACAAACTGCTGATCAAGTAAAGGCCTGATGAAAGACTAAAGCTCTGCTGTTCAATCTACTGCCTTGAGTCAAGCACTGCTGATCCGGACAAGTACCGCTGGGTTCACATCAGTGGAAGGATGCAGCAGTAGTTTATTTATGTCTTTATGTTATGAAATGTAATATCAGTAGTTTAGCATAGCAGGGTTTGTATTGATCAGAGGTTAGAGTTTGTTAGGAGGTTAGATGTCACTTTCATGGTGACGTCAGCTTAGATGCTCAGTGGTTTGCTAGTGCCTATAAATAGATCAGTGCTCTGTACTGTTCTATTAGCTCTTTGCAAAATCGTCTTCTTTGCACGAACAAACACTGAGCTCTGGCTGAGGGGGAGTTTGTATTCAACATTTCATTGTAATTGTAATTGAAATAAATTCAATCTTTCGGTTCTTTGTGAAAAGTGTTTGATCAAAGCAATACTCTCGTTTGATTGTATGCAAAGTTTGTTTCCATCTTAATTCCGCTGCACAACTCATCCATCTTCATTCTAATTCAAAGGTAAAATACAATCAAGACCAAACTCAGATCCAACAATTGGTATCAGAGCTTGGACAGTCAAATTTGATTTAACAATCATTTTGACATAAATAGTTCAGCTCATAATCGTTGATACTGATAGTTTGTTCGTTTGTGTTGAAAAACAGAGCAAGGTTTAATCACCATCAAAGTTGATTAATCAGTGCCTGTAAAACAACCAGGATGACATCACAATCACAAGATGATAAGAATAACATTGGCTCGCTTTTTAAACCACCCATGCTTAAACGTAATGAATACAAGATCTGGGAGAGAAGGATGGGTCACATCCTTGCTCAACAGAACAATGGATGTTGGAGGTCTGTTGTTTTTGGTCCCCATGTTCCTATGGTGCCAAGTGCTGAGGACGCAAAGAAGTTCGTTCCTAAACCAACTGAAAACTATACTGAAACGGATTTTCAAAAGTTCGAACTCGATGCCAAAGCATTTAGCATCATAGCATCGGCATTACCAAATGAGATCTATGCTGGACTGTTACATTGTAACAGTGCCAAAGAGCTATGGGATGCATTGAAGGAACAGTTTGGGGGAACTGAAAAAGTTATTGAAAACAATAGGGAAATTCTGAATCAGCAGTATGAAACCTTATGTCACATTAAGGGTGAATCATTGACCCAACAGTTTGAACGTTTTAGCTGTCTCATTAGTGAGCTAAGGCTTGTTAAAGTTGAAATTCCAAAATCAACACAAAATAGCAGGTTTCTTAGATCACTACCTGATAAATGGGACACAATTGCATTTGTGACTAGAAACTCAGCTGAGTTCAAAGATCTGACCCTGACCCAACTTCATGGTAGACTCCTGACCTATAAAAGGGAGTTAAACCAGAAAAAGAAGTTGCAAGAATCTGGCAAAGTTGCTGATGATTATTAATTCGATAGCATAGCTCTTTTGGGTCCGGAAGAATCTGGTAGCAGTGGTAAGGATCGGGGTTATGATCACTTCATTGATATAACTGCTGGTGGAAATATTAACAACCCTGATCCTCACTCTGCAAATTATGCTTTTACTGCAAACTGTGAAAACCAGATATCAGATAACTTGTGCTTTGAACTCAATGATTTGCAACACTTTGATCCCACTGACTTAGAAGAGATGGACATTTTGCATCAATTGGCATTGCTTAGTGTAAGAACAAGCAAATTCTACAAAAGAACAGGGAGAAAATTTCCAGGGTTACATGGGAATTTAAGGGTGGGGTTGGATAAATCTAAAATCAAGTGTTACAAGTGCAAACTGCTAGGGAATGCAGGAGTCAAACTACTGGTCCTATAATTACTCATCCCAGCTCAAACCCTAGACCACAAAATCAAAGCACTCTTCACTATACCAAATATACCCCTGCAGCCCATGTTAACACTGCTCACTATGCTGCAACCCATGTGCCTGTGCATTATGTCCAAACCACTGTTCCACAAATTCAGTATATTCAAACCCGTGTCCCCCAGGCACAAGTGCAACCTGTTGCACCTGAAACTGTTGCTCCAGCAGTGGTACAACCAGATCAGCAAAGCTTTTTCACTCAAGGCTTTGTTGACTGGAGCAACATGCCTGATGAGCTTGGTGATGAAAATTTGCACTCTATGCCTTTAATGAACCTTCTAATGATGAATTTTGTTTGATGGCATTAGAGTCAATAGCAGAGGGGGTGGAAACTGAAGGTGAACAGCTAAGTGATGAAACAGTGGATGAGGTGACTGAAGCAGTTGTTAATGCAGTTGCTGGTGAACTGCTGCTGGGAGAAAATTCAGAAACCCTGATTGAACTCCTGACAGACCCCTGGTCCAAAGAGGACAAAGAAGAAGAGGAAGAGAAGAGAGCAGGTGAGAAAGAAGTAAGAGCTGATGATGAAGAAAATCATCAATGTGATTGTGCCATGATGGCTGCTGCCAAGGCAGCTTCTGCCTGCTTAGATAGCCTCTGGTATGTTGATAGTGGAGGCTCCAGGCACATGACTGGATGTAAAGCCCTACTCAAAGATTTCAAAGTTCATGGAGGGGGTGATATATCCTTTGGGAATAACAGTAAAGGGAAAGTTCTGGGGTCTGGTACAGTACAGTCTGGCAATATAAAATTTGAAAATGTCAATCTGATAGACAGTCTGAAATTCAACCTCCTGAGTGTTTCACAAATGAGTGACAAAGGGTATGGGTCATTCTTCACAAAGGAGTGTTTTAGGATTGTCGGACCAGAAATGGTCAAAAAGATTGAAGCAATAATAAAAACTGGTGAAACAAAACTTGTTGCTCAAAGAAGTGGCAATGTTTTTGTTGTTGATATGTCAAAAGAGTGTCCCAGAGCTGATGCCTGTCTGTTCTCAGCTGCCTCTAACAAAGAGACAGAACTTTGGCACAAAAGACTGGGGCACACAAATCTTAAGACAATCACTAAAATTTTAAAAAATGGTTTGGTAAGAGGCCTACCACAAAATTTTTTTTCATGTCCTGAGTATTGTGTTTCCTGTTTAAAAGGAAAACAACATAAAAGCTCTTTTAAGTCCATTGAAGAGTCCAAAACAACCCAGTGTTTGCAAATGCTGCACATGGATTTGTTTGGCCCAGTTCAAGTCATGAGTCTCAAAAAGAATAGATATTGTTTAGTTATTATTAATGACTTTTCTAGGTTTACATGGACTTTATTTTTACACTCAAAAGATGAGACTGCAGGCATTTTGCAAGACTTTGTGACACAGGTTGAAAAGCAATTTGACCTTCAAGTAAAAGTCTCCAGGAGTGACAATCGCACAGAATTCAAAAATAAGGAGTTGGATGCCTTCTGTGTGAAGAAAGGGATTGTAAGGTAGTACAGCATTCCTAGGACACCAGAGCAAAATGGGGTAGTTGAAAGAAAGAACAGAACTTTGATTGAGGCTGCCAGAACCATGCTTGCTGATTCAGGTTTGCCATTAACTTTTTGGGCAGAGGCAGTATACACTGCTTGCTATGTCCAAAACAGAGTTTTAATAAACCCCAGGCACAAAAAGACTGCTTATGAAATTCTGTATAAAATCAAACCACTGATCTCATATTTCATGGTATTTGGCTGCCCATGTTTTATTTTGAACTTAAAAGATTCCATTTCAAAATTTGAAGCCAAAATTGACTGTGGTTACCATCTGGGATACTCAACCACTGCCAAGGCCTACAAAGTGTTTAATACACGGACCAAGGCAGTGGAGGAGACCTTGAATGTAAAGTTCAATGAACTTTCATCAATGAAAATCCCAGCAAATCCTGCAGATCTGTTTGATCTTGATAAATTCACTTTTGAAAATACTGATGTCAAGACTAACAGTGCAGGTCCATCAGAGGATTCATCATCAGACTATGGGTATGAGATCATCATTCCTCAACAAAAGTCTGTCTCAATGGGCAGAGCAGCAGATGTTCAAAACAACTGTCAAAGCTCAACCACTGCTACCTCAACAGTTGTTGACAAAAGTAGCCCATCAACCACTGCTTCCACATCAACAACCATTGCTGACAAAAGTCCCCAAACAGTGGATAAAAGTCAGCATGTGTCCTCACCATTACCTCCTATTCCACCACCTTTTGAAGCCACTGTTGGGTCATCAAAGTCACCAGCAGTGGTTAGCTCAGATGATACACATTTGCAGCCTTCACCAACAAATGCCATCATTCCATACCAAGGAGATTTAATCTACTTGAGATCTCATCCACCTGACCAAATCATTAGCAACATCAATGAAGGGGTGCTCACAAGAAGTCAAACCCAAAACATTTGTCTTTTTGCTGGTTTTCTATCACTCCATCAGCCAGTCAAGTACCAAGAGGCACTGAAAGACAACAGCTGGGTAGAAGCCATGCAAGAGGAGCTCCACTAGTTTAAAAGACAACAAGTATGGGAGCTTGTACCACTGCCAAAAGATGTCAGCCCCATCGGTACAAAGTGGGTCTTTAAAAACAAAATTGATGAAAGGGTCATTGTTGTCAAGAATAAAGCCAGGCTTGTGGTTCAAGGTTACAGACAGGAAGAGGGGATTGATTATGATGAAACATTTGCCCCTGTAGCAAGATTGGAAGCTATAAGACTGTTCCTGGCCTTTGCTGTCAACCACAACATGAAGGTGTTCCAAATGGATATCAAAAGTGCTTCCCTCTATGGTACAATTCAAGAAAAGGTGTATGTGTGTCAACCTCCAGGTTTTGAGGATCCATTTTATCCAGATCATGTCTACAGGCTAAACAAAGCCTTGTATGGCCTGAAACAAGCACCTAGAGCCTGGTATGAAACTCTTTCCAACTTCCTACTCTCAAATGGTTTCAAAAGAGGAACCATTGACAAAACACTGTTTCTAAAATGGAGAGGGAAGGATTTAATGATTGTCCAAATTTATGTGGATGACATTATTTTTGGAAGCATATGTAACAAAATGTGTGAAGAGTTTAGGGAACTCATGACAGCTGAGTTTGAAATGAGTGCAATGGGTGAGCTGCAATGCTTTCTTGGTCTCCAAGTTCAGCAAATGCAAAATGGAACTTTCATTCATCAAAGCAAATATGCTAAAGAACTTTTAAACAAATTTGATATGAATGATTGTAAACTATGCAGCACACCCATGGCAACAAATAAGCTTGTCATGTCTGATGAAAAGGATGAGCTGATTGACCAAACACTTTATAGAAGCATGATTGGGTCTTTATTGTACCTAACTGCATCTAGACCAGACATCATGTTTGCAACATGTGTCTGTGCAAGAAGTCAATCAACTCCTAGAAAATCAAACCTCATTGCTGTAAAAAGGATCTTCAGATACATAAAAGGTGCTCCCACACATGGTATCTGGTATCCAGCTAATGGGAATATCAAGCTTTTAGGTTTTTTAGACAGTGACTTTGCTAGATGTCACACCACAAGGAAGTCCACTTCAGGAGGGTGCCAGTTTCTAGGCGATTGCTTGTTTTGTTGGCAAAGCAAAAAGCAAGCAGCTGTTTCAACATCCACTGCTGAAGCTGAATACATTGCTGCTGTAAGCTGTACAGCCCAACTCCTGTGGCTTCAAAATCAGTTGCTGGATTTTGGTATCACTACCTTAAAGACACCACTCATGTTGGATAGCCAGGCAGCAGAAAATATCATCAAAAATCCAGTTTCCTATTCAACCACCAAACACATCGACATCAGACATCACTTTGTGAGGGATTGCTATGAAAAAGGTTTGATTTCTCTGCATCATGTTCCAACTAAAGACCAGCTGGCAGATGTGCTCATAAAAGCATTAGACAAAGCCACTTTTGAAAGTTTGGTCTCTAGGATTGGCATGCTAAACATGGAATAACAAGCAACATCTTGTTTCTCTTTGAATAAAAGCATCAAAATGTTTTCAGAAAATCAAAAATCCATCCTTAAAAATAGCTAAAAATGAAGTTTTCATTAAAATCCTTAAAAGTCTGCCACAACCACTGCTTGTTCAAAAGTCTGATCTATTTCAAAGTCTGTCCACTGCTGAAAGCCATCCTCTGTCCTCTCATTTCCTTGATAAACTCTGTTGTTCAAAAGCAGTGTCTTATCCACTGATATGCTATCCACTGATAGTGAAAATCATCCACTGCTTCCATTTTACCGTTGTAACCACTGCCCTCATCAGTATCTTTCATAAACATATTGTCCTTCATTTCACCAGGGGTTGGCATGTGGGCAGTACATTGTGGTCAAACCTTTTGTAACCGCTGCCATGTCAGCATTCACTTTTTCTCTATAAAACCCCCACTTCACACTAAAACAGGGTTTTACTGTCGAATTGAATTCTCAAAAATTCTCTTCTCAAAGCAGTTTTTCTTCAAATTCATTCACAACTTTCTTCGATCATCATCTCCAAAAACCCACTTCCAAATCAACATCCAAACAAGCCTCTAAAAAGGCAAAACCCACTGAAATTCCACACAAACCATCTCACAATCTTCTGGGTCTTCTCACAAAACCTGGCACCACAAATATCTTCGATTCCATCCTTGCTACCATATCTGCTTCAAAGTACAAAACTTTGTTAACAGCAGATGCACCAATTTACTTGACAACCCAAAGAGAGTTTTCGAAAAATGCAACCCTTGAAAAACAAGGAGACACTGTAATAGCCATCAACTCTTCTCTAAAGGGTAAAGCCGTCAAGATTACACCACAATCAATTTCAGAGGTCTTTCAACTCGATGATCAGGAAGGTACAATTTCTTTTAAAAAAAACGAGTTAAAAAATGATTTTCTGGAAAGAGGGTATAATGCAGAAGTAAAAAAGGACACCTTACAAAAAGGTTACTTCCCTTCTGCAACAAGATTTTTATTTCACACCCTCTTAATGTGTGTTTCAAACAAAACTACTGCTTTTAATGAAATACCATTAAAAATTCAAAATCTGGGATATGCCATCCTTCAAGGAGAAAATTTTAATTATTCTCAGGAAAATTTTAATGATCTGGTTAAAAATGTTGAAACAAAATCATTCTTACTGTTTCCCAGGTTTTTAAGCTATTATTTTGAAAATAAATTCAGTAAGGAAGATATTGCTGTAATAAACCAAGGTGACTCTTTACAAATGCATAGCTTAACTGCTGAAACTTTTACAAGAATGTCAACACCTTGCAAAACACAAGCAGAGGTGCCTGAGCAGAATTTAGCAGCTACCACTGCTCCTCAGGTATCTGCTGCTGAGCCCACTGCTCAAGGTGATCAAAGTAGCAACACAACTGCTTTGAAACCCGCACCTAAAATCACCAAAAAGCCACAGAAAAAGAAAACTCAAAACCCCCCAAACCTATCAAAAAGGAAACTCTGGAGGATGAGATACCAGAGCAACTGCCTGTGACAAAACAAAAGTCACAAGAAACCACTGCTGCTTCTTCCTCACAACAGTTGGTACAAATATCTTAACCCATAACCGAAACTCCTCCTGCTTCTTCTCAAAAAGAACAAGTTGTACACATTGGGACACCACAATATGATGCTCTGGAATCACTCGTTTCCATCATCCACAGCCCAATGCCCGGGGCAAATTCTCTTCTAACCCCAAACCTCACATTCACAATTCCTCCACCAACAAGATTTTTGTTGGAAGCAATTGATTTGAACCAGGCACAAACCAGTCCTTCTCAATCACCCATCAATGAGAACATGCCTCAACAAATGACTGGGTCTGATGTATCAATCTTTGCTAACCCACCAACACAACCTGAGGAGGTTACACCCCTTGAGTTACAAGTAACTCTTGGTGGTAATCCAAGTGAAGCAGCCACTACAACTGTTGAACCTACTGGTTTAGATTTGGACAGTGGTTACATTAATAAGACTTACTTGGAGGCAATTCCTTCCATAGCACCTCTGACGTCTACCAGTGGATTCTTTTTGACCACTGGCAACATCAAAAGATTGTCAAGTGTTGAAGGAAGAAGACCCCAGTACCAAGAAAAAGGGGCATCAATGGTTAATGTTTGGAGTACACTCCCTACCTCAACCACTGATAAAACCACTGCTAGTGGGAAATCAGATGATCCCATTAAATTGGGTGATGGTTTAAAATATTTGGGATTGACGGAACATGTTGATAAACTGGATACTTCAGTTGCAGATATCAAAGAAATGCTGCAACATTTGTTAAAGGTACAAAAGATGCAATCCACTGTTGTTCCAACTCAAGCACCTGCTCCACCACAAGCACCTGCTACAAATGAGCTATGGAATCTATTTCAACCTTTTCTCCAACAACAAAAACAAATGGCTGATCAGCAACATGCTAAACATGTACAAGAGCTGAGAAACATCATGGAGTCTAGGTTCAAGAACACACAAGCAGACATCAAGGCTCTCAAGGCCCATTTACTGGAAACCACTGGCACTGCTCCTCCCACTGTGCTCTTCATCGATCAATTACCCCCAGATAATGCCAAAAAGGGGGAGAAAATTAAAGAATGGAAGAAAAGGGGAGTAGATGATGGTCTCTACATAGAACCAGACATGGAGAATATGACCAAGCAGATACCTTTGCCAGATGGTAGCAAAAAGGTTGATGTTACCCAAAATGCACTTGATGAAGATATAGCAAGTGTAGAAAGGGACAGAGAGGCAAAGGATAGGTCAAGGTGGAATGAGGAGAAAATAGCTTACATGGAGCTGAATGCACAGGGTTGTTCTGGGCTAAAGGATGTTCAAAATCTTGTGCCAAAAAGAAATCCCACTACAAAAGTGAGAGAACCCAAGTCCACACCATCCAGAATTCCAAAGCATACTCCAAAACCACCATCCAAAAGCCACCAACATCAAACCTCCATCCAAACAGCTGTTGTAACTCCAGCTGTATCAACTACTGCTGGTACTTCAGAGGTTTCAACATCTGTTATCACTTCAACACACACCACTTCAACACACACCACAACCACTGTCCTATCATCACAATCACCATCAAAAACAAAATCACCATCATCGCCTCCTGCCAAAAAGCAGAAGACAACAGATGTTACAACATCTGCTGTAATGACAATAGTGGTTGAAGCACCAGTTGTTTCAACAGCTGTTTGTCAACCACAAACCACTGCTACTCAAACTACCACCACTGTTCCACCCAAAGCATCATCAGTCCCTCCTCAAACAAAAAGGAGAAGGCTAATCCTAAAAGATGATGAGACATCTCTACCACCAACATCTTCAAAATCTCTGTCACTTGTCACAATTCCAAAACCCATGCCTTTCTCTTCAGCTCAAATTCTAAAGCCATTACCTCCTACTGGTGTCTCATTTCCTCTGGAACTCATAGCAGTTAGGGAAGAAATCAAATCCTTTTACTATGAGGATGACCCAGCTAAAAGGAGTTTGCCATCAGTTGAAGGATATCCCAGGCCAAACAATATTGAAGAATATTTGAAACTCAAGGCCAAGCAAGCAGAGGATATCTCAATAAAAAATAAACAAGGGAAATCTGATAGAGAATTTCAGCAAAACTATCAGTTTCTACTCACACAGGTCAGATCTATGGAACAATTTGCCAAAAATGTATGTCAGCAAATCTTAGAAAGGGCAGATGAGTCCTTGAGAAAAGACTACATTGATAACATCATGACCTACAAGAAATACAAAGGGAGAAACACATGTACAAAAACTGGACCATTCCTGAGCTTGAAAAAGAGGCAGCCATGATTCAAGAAATGATAAAAAATAAGGTCAAGCAGACTCCTCCTGAAAAATTCAAACAGTTTGAAGCTGACAAGGCCTTAGAGTTGAAGAGAATGAAAGAGGAGCTGATAGCAGCTGAATATGGGCCAAAGAATTCTGTGACAAAGTGGGGAGAAGATAGGGTCAGGGCTACCTACAAAAATTTGGAGGAACTTAGAAAGAAAGATCCAATAGTTCCGAAAAGGCTTGACTACTCCAAAGCAGAGGTCTCAAAAAGACCACCAAAGCTGCAAGTCAAAAAAACCACTGCTCCAGCTGGTGCTGCCATCTACAAAAGAAGGAGTCAAAACCAGTTAGGTGCTGAAACAGTTCAAGATCTAAATGCTGGAAATGACCTTGTAAAAGAGGGCGTTAGATTAATGATGAAAGAAGATCCTGAATTGGAACAATCTGCAAGTACTGCTCAGCCAGTCATGAATAGGCCCGTATCACCAAATACCTTATCAAATAAAAATATCCCAAGAAACCCACCAGGCTCAAAAGTACTAAAGTGGGAAACTGACAAACAGACCCATGTATTGACCATGTTCAGGTCTGGTGGAGAAGTGAAGAAAATAACAAGGGAACAAGCTCTTGGCCTGAGTCTTGAAGATATGCAGGATCTCCTTGATCTTCCACTTGGTAGGGATGAAGATGACACTGATGCCCTAGACTTTGAGCTACAACTTAAAGGTCAGATAAGGGAACTGTTGATGAGGCAATAAAGTTCCACAATAATGAAGGGTTTTGGCATTATTTGTTCCAAGGGGAGATTGTTGGTATTGAACCCTATCAAAGGAACAGACAATTAAAGCCAAAACTGGGTCAGAGCAGTGGATCCATAATATGCAGATGTTACATACATGTCTCTCCCCTTGAAAGTGGTTTCAACATCTGCTGACCTCCTATCTACTGATCGAGCAAACTGCTGATCAAGTAAAGGCCTGATGAAAGACTAAAGCTCTGCTATTCAATCTACTGCCTTGAGTCAAGCACTGCTGATCCGGACAAGTACTGCTGGGTTCACATCAGTGGAAGGATGCAGCAGTAGTTTATTTATGTCTTTATGTTATGAAATGTAATATCAGTAGTTTAGCATAGCAGAGTTTGTATTGATCAGAGGTTAGAGTTTGTTAGGAGGTTAGGTGTCACTTTCATGGTGACGTCATCTTAGATGCTCAGTGGTTTGCTAGTGCCTATAAATAGATCAGTGCTCTGTACTGTTCTATAAGCTCTTTGCAAAATCGTCTTCTCTGCACGAACAAACACTGAGCTCTGGCTGAGGGGGAGTTTGTATTCAACATTGCATTGTAATCGTAAGTGAAATAAATTCAATCTTTCGGTTCTTTGTGAAAAGTGTTTGATCAAAGAAATAGTCTCGTTTGATTGTATGCAAAGTATGTTTCCATCTTAATTCCGCTGCACAACTCATCCATCTTCATTCTAATTCAAAGGTAAAATACAATCAAAACCAAACTCAGATCCAACAATTGGTATCAGAGCTTGGACAGTCAAATTTGATTTAACAATCATTTTGACATAAATAGTTCAGCTCATAATCGTTGATACTGATAGTTTGTTCGTTTTTGTTGAAATACAGAGCAAGGTTTAATCACCATCAAAGTTGATTAATCAGTGCCTGTAAAACAACCAGGATGACGTCACAATCACAAGATGATAAGAATAACATTGGCTCGCTTTTTAAACCACCCATGCTTAAACGTAATGAATACAACATCTGGGAGAGAAGGATGGGTCACATCCTTGCTCAACAGAACACTGGATGTTGGAGGTCTGTTGTTTTTGGTCCCCATGTTCCTATGGTGCCAAGTGCTGAGGACACAAAGAAGTTCGTTCCTAAACCAACTGAAAACTATACTGAAACTGATTTTCAAAAGTTCGAACTCGATGCCAAAGCATTTAGCATTATAGCATCTGCATTACCAAATGAGATCTATGCTGGACTGTTACATTGTAACAGTGCCAAAGAGCTATGGGATGCATTGAAGGAATAGTTTGGGGGAACTGAAAAAGTTATTGAAAACAATAGGGAAATTCTGAATCAGCAGTATGAAACCTTCTGTCACATTAAGGGTGAATCATTGACCCAACAGTTTGAACGTTTTAGCTGTCTCATCAGTGAGCTAAGGCTTGTTAAAGTTGAAATTCCAAAATCAACACAAAATAGCAGGTTTCTTAGATCACTACCTGATAAATGGGACACAATTGCATTTGTGACTAGAAAATCAGCTGAGTTCAAAGATCTGACCCTGAGCCAACTTCATGGTAGACTCCTGACCTATGAAAGGGAGTTAAACCAGAAAAAGAAGTTGCAAGAGTCTGGCAAAGTTGCTGATGATTATTCATTCGTAGCATAGCTCTTTTGGGTCAGGAAGAATCTGGTAGCAGTGGTAAGGAACAGGGTTATGATCACTTCATTGATATAACTGCTGGTGGAAATTTTAACAACCCTGATCCTCACTCTGCAAATTATGCTTTTACTGCAAAGTGTGAAAACCAGAAGTCAGATAACTTGTGCTTTGAACTCAATGAGTTGCAACACTTTGATCCCACTGACTTAGAAGAGATGGACATGTTGCATCAATTGGCATTGCTTTGTGTAAGAACAAGCAAATTCTACAAAAGAACAGGGAGAAAATTCCCAGGGTTACATGGGAATTTAAGGGTGGGGTTGGTTAAATCTAAAATCAAGTGTTACAAGTGCAATCGGCTAGGTCATTTTGCAAGGGAATGTAGGAGTCAAACTACTGGTCCTATAATTACTCATCCTAGCTCAAATCCTAGACCACAAAATCAAAGCACTGTTCACTATACCCAATATACCCCTGCAACCCATGTTAACACTGCTCACTATGCTGCAACCCCTGTGCCTGTGCATTATGTCCAAACCACTATTCCACAAATTCAGTATATTCAAACCCCTGTCCCCCAGGCACAAGTGCAACCAGTTGCACCTCAAACTGCTGCTCCAGCATTGGTACAACCAGATCAGCAAAGCTTTTTCACTCAAGGCTTTGTTGACTGGAGCAGCATGCCTAATGAGCTTGGGGATGAAAATTTTGCACTCTTTGCCTTTAATGAACCTTCTAATGATGAATTTTGTTTGATGGCATTAGAGTTAATAGCAGAGGGGGTGAAACTGAAGGTGAACAGCTAAGTGATGAAACAGTGGATGAGGTGACTGAAGCAGTTGTTAATGCAGTTGCTGGTGAACTGCTGCTGGGAGAAAATTCAGAAACCCTGATTGAACCACTGACAGACCCCTGGTCCAAAGAGGACAAAGAAGAAGAGGAAGAGAAGAGAGCAGGTGAGAAAGAAGTAAGAGCTGATGATGAAGAAAATCATCAATGTGATTGTGCCATGATGGCTGCTGCCAAGGGAGCTTATGCCTGCTTAGATAGCCTCTGGTATGTTGATAGTGGAGGCTCCAGGCACATGACTGGATGTAAAGCCCTACTCAAAGATTTCAAAATTCATGGAGGGGGTGATATATCCTTTGGGAATAACAGTAAAGGGAAAGTTCTGGGGTCTGGTACAGTACAGTCTGGCAATATAAAATTTGAAAATGTCAATCTAATAGACAGTATGAAATTCAACCTCCTGAGTGTTTCACAAATGAGTGACAAAGGGTATGGGTCATTCTTCACAAAGTAGTGTTTTAGGATTGTCGGACCAGAAATGGACAAAAAGATTGAAGCAATAATAAAAACTGGTCAAACAAAACTTGTTGCTCAAAGAAGTGGCAATGTTTATGTTGTTGATATGTCAAAAGAGTGTCCCAGAGCTGATGCCTGTCTGTTCTCAGCTGCCACTAACAAAGAGACAGAACTTTGGCACAGAAGACTGGGGCACACAAATTTTAAGACAATCACTGAAATTTCAAAAAATGGTTTGGTAAGAGGCCTACCACAAAAATTGTTTTCATGTCCTGAGCATTGTGTTTCCTGTTTAAAAGGAAAACAGCATAAAAGCTCTTTTAAGTCCATTGAAGAGTCCAAAACAACCCAGTGTTTGCAAATGCTGCACATGGATTTGTTTGGCCCAGTTCAAGTCATGAGTCTCAAAACGAATATATATTGTTTAGTTATTATTAATGACTTTTCTAGGTTTACATGGACTTTCTTTTTACACTAAAAAGATGAGACTGCAGGCATTTTGCAAGACTTTGTGACACAGGTTGAAAAGCAATTTGACCTTCCAGTAAAAGTCTTCAGGAGTGACAATGGCAGAGAATTCAAAAATAAGGAGTTGGATGCCTTCTGTGTGAAGAAAGGGATTGTAAGGCAGTACATCATTCCTAGGACACCAGAGCAAAATGGGGTAGTTGAAAGAAATAACAGAACTTTGATTGAGGCTGCCAGAACCATGCTTGCTGATTCAGGTTTGCCATTAACTTTTTGGGCAGAGGCAGTAAACACTGCTTGCTATGTCCAAAACAGAGTTTTAATAAACCCCAGGCACAAAAGACTGCTTATGAAAGACAACAGCTGGGTAGAACCCATGCAAGAGGAGCTCCAACAGTTTAAAAGACAACAAGTATGGGAGCTTGTACCACTGTTAAAAGATGTCAGCCCCATCGGCACAAAGTGGGTCTTTAAAAACAAAACTGATGAAAGGGGCATTGTTGTCAAGAATAAAGCCAGGCTTGTGGTTCAAGGTTACAGCAGGAAGAGGGGATTGATTATGATGAAACATTTGCCCCTGTAGCAAGATTGGAAGCTATAAGACTGTTCCTGGCCTTTGCTGTCAACCACAACATGAAGGTGTTCCAAATGGATATCAAAAGTGCTTCCCTCTATGGTACAATTCAAGAGGAGGTGTATGTGTGTCAACCTCCAGGTTTTGAGGATCCATTTTATCCAGATCATGTCTACAGGCTAAACAAAGCCTTGTATGGCCTGAAACAAGCACCTAGATCCTGGTATGAAACTCTTTCCAACTTCCTACTCTCAAATGGTTTCAAAAGAGGTACCATTGACAAAACACTGTTTCTAAAATGGAGAGGGAAGGATTTAATGATTGTCCAAATTTATGTGGATGACATTATTTTTGGAAGCACATGTAACAAAATGTGTGAAGAGTTTAGGGAACTCATGACAGCTGAGTTTGAAATGAGTGCAATGGGTGAGCTGCAATGCTTTCTTGGTCTCCAAGTTCAGAAAATGCAAAATGGAACTTTCATTCATCAAAGCAAATATGCTAAAGAACTTTTAAACAAATTTGATATGAATGATTGTAAACCATGCAACACACCCATGGCAACAAATAAGCTTGTCATGTCTGATGAAAAGGATGAGCTGATTGACCAAACACTTTATAGATGCATGATTGGGTCTTTATTGTACCTAACTGCATCTAGACCAGACATCATGTTTGCAACATGTGTCTGTGCAAGAAGTCAATCAGCTCCTAGAAAATCAAACCTTATTGCTGTAAAAAGGATCTTCAGATACATAAAAGGTGCTCCCACACTTGGTATCTGGTATCCAGCTAATGGGAATATCAAGCTTTCAGGTTTTTTAGACAGTGACTTTGCTGGATGTCACACCACAAGGAAGTCCACTTCAGGAGGGTGCCAGTTTCTAGGCGATTGCTTGGTTTCTTGGCAAATCAAAAAGCAAGCAGGTGTTTCAACATCCACTGCTGAAGCAGAATACATTGCTGCTGCAAGCTGTACAGCCCAACTCCTGTGGCTTCAAAATCAGTTGCTGGATTTTGGTATCACTGCCTTAAAGACACCACTCATGTTGGATAGCCATGCAGCATAAAATATCATCAAAAATCCAGTTTCCCATTCAACCACCAAACACATCGACATCAGACATCACTTTGTGATGGATTTCTATGAAAAAGGTTTGATTTCTCTGCATCATGTTCCAACTAAAGACCAGCTGGCAAATGTGCTCACAAAAGCATTAGACACAACCACTTTTGAAAGTTTGGTCTCTAGGATTGGCATGCTAAACATGGAATAACAAACAACATCTTGTTTCTCTATGAATAAAAGCATCAAAATGTTTTCAGAAAATCAAAAATCCATCCTTAAAAATAGCTAAAAATAAAGTTTTCATTAAAATCCTTAAAAGTCTGCCACAACCACTGCTTGTTCAAAAGTCTGCTCTATTTCAAAGTCTGTCCACTGCTGAAAGCCATCCTCTTTCCTCTCATTTCCTTGATAAACTCTGTTGTTCAAAAGCAGTGTCTTATCCACTGATAGAGAAAATCATCCACTGCTTCCATTTTACCGTTGTAACCACTGCCCTCATCAGTATCTTTCATAAAAGTATTGTCCTTCATTTCACCAGGGGTTGGCATGTGGGCAGTACATTGTGGTCAGACCTTTTGAAACCACTGCCATGTCAGCATTCACTTTTTCTCTATAAAACCCCCACTTCACACTAAAACAGGGTTTTACTGTCGAATTGAATTCTCAAAAATTCTCTTCTCAAAGCAGTTTTTCTTCAAATTCCTTCACAACTTTCTTCGATCATCATCTCCAAAATGACAAAATCGAAGTCATCTGCAAAACCCACTTCCAAATCAACATACAAACAAGCCTCTAAAAAGGCAAAACCCACTGAAATTCCACACAAACCATCTCACAATCTTCTGCGTCTTCTCACAAAACCCGGCACCACAAATATCTTCGATTCCATCCTTGCTACCATATCTGCTTCAAAGTACAAAACTTTGTTAACAGCAGATGCACCAATTTACTTGACAACCCAAAGAGAGTTTTGGAAAAATGTAACCCTTGAAAAACAAGGAGACACTGTAATAGCCATCAACTCTTCTCTAAAGGGTAAAGCCGTCAAGATTACACCACAATCAATTTCAGAGGTCTTTCAACTCGATGATCAGGAAGGTACAATTTCTTTTCAAAAAAACGAGTTAAAAAATGATTTTCTGGAAAGAGGGTATAATGCAGAAGTAAAAAAGGACACCTTACAAAAAGGTTACTTCCCTTCTGCAACAAGATATTTATTTCACACCCTCTTAATGTGTGTTTCAAACAAAACCACATCTTTTAATGAAATACCATAAAAAATTCAAAATCTGGGATATGCTATCCTTCAAGGAGAAAATTTTAATTATTCTCGGGAAATTTTTAATGATCTGGTTAAAAATGTTGAAACAAAATCATTCTTACTGTTTCCCAGGTTTTTAAGCTATTATTTTGAAAAGAAATTCAGTAAGGATGATATTGCTGTAATAAACCAAGGTGACTCTTTACAAATGCACAGCTTAACTGCTGAAACTTTTACAAGAATGTCAACACCTTGCAAAACACAAGCAGAGGTGCCTGAGCAGAATTTAGCAGCTACCACTGCTCCTCAGGTATCTGCTGCTGAGCCCACTGCTCAAGGTGATCAAAGTAGCAACACAACTGCTTTGAAACCCACACCTAAAATCACCAAAAAGCCACAGAAAAAGAAAACTCAAAAACCCCCCCAAACCTATCAAAAAGGCAACTCTGGAGGATGAGATACCAGAGCAACTGCCTGTGACAAAACAAAAGTCACAAGAAACCACTGCTGCTTCTTCCTCACAGCAGTTGGTACAAATATCTCAACCCATAACCGAAACTCCTCCTGCTTCTTCTCAAAAAGAACAGGTTGTACACATTGGGACACCACAATATGATGCTCTGGAATCACTCGTTTCCATCATCCACAACCCAATGCCCGGGGCAAATTCTCTTCTAACCCCAAACCTCACATTCACAATTCCTCCACCAACAATATTTTTGTTGGAAGCAATTGATTTGAACCAGGCACAAACCAGTCCTTCTCAATCACCCATCAATGAGAACATGCCTCAACAAATGACTGAGTCTGATGTATCAATCTTTGCTAACCCACCAACACAACCTGAGGAGGTTACACCCCTTGAGTTACAAGTAACTCTTGGTGGTAATCCAAGTGAAGCAGCCATTACAACTGTTGAACCCACTGGTTTACATTTGGACAGTGGTTACATTAATAAGACTTCCTTGGAGGCAATTCCTTCCATAGCACCTCTGACGTCTACCAGTGGATTCTTTTTTACCACTGGCAACATCAAAAGATTGTCAAGTGTTGAAGGAAGAAGACCTCAGTACCAAGAAAAAGGGGCATCAATGGTTAATGTTTGGAGTACACTCCCTACCTCAACCACTGATAAAATCACTGCTAGTGGGAAATCAGATGATCCCATTAAATTGGGTGATGGTTTAAAATATTTGGGATTGACGGAACATGTTGATAAACTGGATACTTCAGTTGCAGATATCAAAGAAATGCTGCAACAGTTGTTAAAGGTACAAAAGATGCAATCCACTGTTGTTCCAACTCAAGCACCTGCTCCACCACAAGCACCTGCTACAAATGAGCTATGGAATCTATTTCAACCTTTTCTCCAACAACAAAAACAAATGGCTGATCAGCAACATGCTAAACATGTACAAGAGCTGAGAAACATCATGGAGTCTAGGTTCAAGAACACACAAGCAGACATCAAGGCTCTCAAGGCCCATTTACTGGAAACCACTGGCACTGCTCCTCCCACTGTGCTCTTCATCGATCAATTACCCCCAGATAATGTCAAAAAGGGGGAGAAAATTAAAGAATGGAAGAAAAGGGGAGTAGATGATGGTCTCTACATAGAACCAGACATGGAGAATATGACCAAGCAGATACCTTTGTTAGATGGTAGCAAAAAGGTTGATGTTACCCAAAATGCACTTGATGAAGCTATAGCAAGTGTAAAAAGGGACAGAGAGGCAAAGGATAGGTCAAGGTGGAATGAGGAGAAAAGAGCTTACATGGAGCTGAATGCACAGGGTTGTTCTAGGCTAAAGGATGTTCAAAATCTTGTGCCAAAAAGAAATCCCACTACAAAAGTGAGAGAACCCAAGTCCACACCATCCAGAATTCCAAAGCATACTCCAAAACCACCATCCAAAAGCAACCAACATCAAACCTCCATCCAAACAGCTGTTGTAATTCCTGCTGTATCAACTACTGCTGGTACTTCAGAGGTTTCAACATGTGTTATCACTTCAACACACACCACAACCACTGTCCTATCATCACAATCACCATCAAAAACAAAATCACCATCATCGCCTCCTGCCAAAAAGCAGAAGACAGCAGATGTTACAACATCTGCTGTAATGACAACAGTGGTTGAAGCACCAGTTGTTTCAACAACTGTTTATCAACCACTGCCACTCAAACTACCACCACTGTTCCACCCAAAGCATCATCAGTCCCTCCTCAAACAAAAAGGAGAAGGCTAATCCTAAAAGATGATGACACATCTCTACCACCAACATCTTCAAAATCTCTATCACTTGGCACAATTCAAAAACCCATGCCTTTCTCTTCCGCTCAAATTCTAAAGCCATTACCTCCTGCTGGTGTCTCATTTCCTCTGGAACTCATAGCAGTTAGGGAAGAAATCAAATCCTTTTACTATGAGGATGACCCAACTAAAAGGAGTTTGCCATCAGTTGAAGGATATCCCAGGCCAAACAATATTGAAGAATATTTGAAACTCAAGGCCAAGCAAGCAGAGGATATCTCAATCAAAAATAAACAAGGGAAATCTGATAGAGAATTTCAGCAAAACTATCAGTTTCTACTCACACAGGTCAGATCTATGGAACAATTTGCCAAAAATGTATGTCAGCAAATCTCAGAAAGGGCAGATGAGTCCTTGAGAAAAGACTACATTGATAACATCATGACCTACAAGAAATACAAGGGGGAGAAACACATGTACAAAAACTGGACCATTCCTGAGCTTGAAAAAGAGGCAGCCAGGATTCAAGAAATGATAAAAAATAAGGTCAAGCAGACTCCTGAAAAATTCAAACAGTTTGAAGCTGACAAGGCCTTAGAGTTGAAGAGAATGAAAGAGGAGCTGATAGCAGCTGAATATGGGCCAAAGAATTCTGTGACAAAGTGGGGAGAAGATAGGGTCAGGGCTACCTACAAAAATTTGGAGGAACTTAGAAAGAAAGATCTAACAGTTCCGAAAAGGCCTGACTACTCCAAAGCAGAGGTCTCAAAAAGACCACCAAAGCTGCAAGTCAAAAGAACCACTGCTCCAGCTGGTGCTGCCATCTACAAAAGAAGGAGTCAAAACCAGTTAGGTGCTGAAACAGTTCAAGATCATCCAAATGCTGGAAATGACCTTGTAAAAGAGGGCGTTAGATTAATGATGAAAGAAGATCCTGAATTGGAACAATCTGCAAGTACTGATCAGCCAGTCATGAATAGGCCCGTATCACCAAATACCTCATCAAATAAAAATTTCCCAAGAAACCCACCAGGCTCAAAAGTACTAAAGTGGGAAACTGATAAACAGACCCATGTATTGACCATGTTCAGGTCTGGTGGAGAAGTGAAGAAAATAACAAGGGAACAAGCTCTTGGCCTGAGTCTTGAAGATATGCAGGATCTCCTTGATCTTCCACTTGGTAGGGATGAAGATGACACCGATGCCCTAGACTTTGAGCTACAACTTAAAGGTCAGATAAGGGAACTGTTGATGAGGCAATAAAGTTCCACAATAATGAAGGGTTTTGGCATTATCTGTTCCAGGGGGAGATTGTTGGGATTGAACCCTATCAAAGGAACATATAATTAAAGCAAAAACTGGGTCAGAGCAGTGGATCCAGAATTAGCAGATGTTACATACAAGTCTCTCCCCTTGAAAGTGGTTTCAACATCTACTGACCTCCTATCAACTGATCGAGCAAACTGCTGACCTACAAACTGCTGATCAAGTAAAGGCCCGATGAAAGACTAAAGCTCTGCTGTTCAATCTACTGCCTTGAGTCAAGCACTGCTGATCCGGACAAGTACTGCTGGGTTCACATCAGTGGAAGGATGCAGCAGTAGTTTATTTATGTCTTTATGTTATGAAATGTAATATCAGTAGTTTAGCATAGCAGGGTTTGTATTGATCAGAGGTTAGAGTTTGTTAGGAGGTTAGATGTCACTTTCATAGTGACGTCAGCTTAGATGCTCAGTGGTTTGCTAGTGCCTATAAATAGATCAGTGCTCTGTACTGTTCTATTAGCTCCTTGCAAAATCGTCTTCTCTGCATGAACAAACATTGAGCTCTGGCTGAGGGGGAGTTTGTATTCAACATTGCATTGTAATCGTAATTGAAATAAATTCAATCTTTCGGTTCTTTGTGAAAAGTGTTTGATCAAAGCAATACTCTCGTTTGATTGTATGCAAAGTTTGTTTCCATCTCAATTCCGCTGCACAACTCATCCATCTTCATTCTAAATCAAACGTAAAATACAATCAAAACCAAACTCAGATCCAACAATTGGTATCAGAGCTTGGACAGTCAAATTTGATTTAACAATCATTTTGACATAAATAGTTCAGCTCATAATCGTTGATACTGATAGTTTGTTCGTTTGTGTTGAAAAATAGAGCAAGGTTTAATCACCATCAAAGTTGATTAATCAGTGCCTGTAAAACAACCAGGATGACGTCACAATCACAAGATGATGAGAATAACATTGGCTCGCTTTTTAAACCACCCATGCTTAAACGTAATGAATACAACATCTGGGAGAGAAGGATGGGTCACATCCTTGCTCAACAGAACACTGGATATTGGAGGTCTGTTGTTTTTGGTCCCAATGTTCCTATGGTGCCAAGTGCTGAGGACGCAAAGAAGTTCGTTCCTAAACCAACTGAAAACTATACTGAAACTGATTTTCAAAAGTTCGAACTCGATACCAAAGCATTTAGCATCATAGCATCTGCATTACCAAATGAGATCTATGTTGGACTGTTACATTATAACAGTGCCAAAGAGCTATGGGATGCATTGAAGGAACAGTTTGGGGGAACTGAAGAAGTTATTGAAAACAATAGGGAAATTCTGAATCAGCAGTATGAAACCTTCTGTCACATTAAGGGTGAATCATTGACCCAGCAGTTTGAACATTTTAGCTATCTCATCAGTGAGCTAAGGCTTGTTAAAGTTGAAATTCCAAAATCAACACAAAATAGTAGGTTTCTTAGATCACTACCTGATAAATGGGACACAATTGCATTTGTGACTAGAAACTCAGCTGAGTTCAAAGATCTGAACCTGACCCAACTTCATGGTAGACTCCTGACCTATGAAAGGGAGTAAAACCAGAAAAAGAAGTTGCAAGAGCCTGGCAAAGTTGCTGATGATTATTCATTCGGTAGCACAGCTCTTTTGAGTCAGGAAAAATCTGGTAGCAGTGGTAAGGATCAGCAAATTCTACAAAAGAACAGGGAGAAAATTCCCAGGGTTACATGGGAATTTAAGGGTGGGGTTGGTTAAATCTAAAATCAAGTGTTACAAGTGCAATCGGCTAGGTCATTTTGCAAGGGAATGCAGGAGTCAAACTACTGGTCCTATAATTACTCATCCCAGCTCAAACCCTAGACCACAAAATCAAAGCACTGTTCACTATACCCAATATACCCCTGCAACCCATGTTAACACTGCTCACTATGCTGCAACCCCTGTGCCTGTGCATTATGTCCAAACCACTGTTCCACAAATTCAGTATATTCAAACCCCTGTCCCTCAGGCACAAGTGCAACCTGTTTCACCTCAAACTGCTGCTCCAGCAGTGGTACAACCAGGTCAGCAAAGCTTTTTCACTCAAGGCTTTGTTGACTGGAGCAGCATGCCTAATGAGCTTGGGGATGAAAATTTTGCACTCTATGCCTTTAATGAACCTTCTAATGATGAATTTTGTTTGATGGAATTAGAGTCAATAGCAGAGGGGGTGGAAACTGAAGGTGAACAGCTAAGTGATGAAACAGTGGATGAGGTGACTGAAGCAGTTGTTAATGCAGTTGCTGGTGAACTGCTGCTGGGAGAAAATTCAGAAACCCTGATTGAACCACTGACAGACCCCTGGTCCAAAGAGGACAAAGAAGAAGAGGAAGAGAAGAGAGCAGGTGAGAAAGAAGTAAGAGCCGATGATGAAGAAAATCATCAATGTGATTGTGCCATGATGGCTGCTGCCAAGGGAGCTTCTGCTTGCTTAGATAGCCTCTGGTATGTTGATAGTGGAGGCTCCAGGCACATGACTGGATGTAAAGCCCTACTCAAAGATTTCAAAATTCATGGAGGGGGTGATATATCCTTTGGGAATAACAGTAAAGGGAAAGTTATGGGGTCTGGTACAGTACAGTCTGGCAATATAAAATTTGAAAATGTCAATCTGATAGACAGTCTGAAATTCAACCTCCTAAGTGTTTCACAAATGAGTGACAAAGTGTATGGGTCATTCTTCACAAAGGAGTGTTTTAGGATTGTCAGACCAGAAATGGTCAAAAAGATTGAAGCAATAATAAAAACTGGTCAAACAAAACTTGTTGCTCAAAGAAGTGGCAATGTTTATGTTGTTGATATGTCAAAAGAGTGTCCCAGAGCTGATGCCTGTCTGTTCTCAGCTGCCTCTAACAAAGAGACAGAAATTTGGCACAGAAGACTGGGGCACACAAATCTTAAGACAATCACTGAAATTTCAAAAAATGGTTTGGTAAGAGGCCTACCACAAAAATTGTTTTCATGTCCTGAGCATTGTGTTTCCTGTTTAAAAGGAAAATAGCATAAAAGCTCTTTTAAGTCCATTGAAGAGTCCAAAACAACCCGGTGTTTGCAAATGCTGCACATGGATTTGTTTGTCCCAGTTCAAGTCATGAGTCTCAAAAGAAGAGATATTGTTTAGTTATTATTAATGACTTTTCTAGGTTTACATGGACTTTCTTTTTACACTCAAAAGATGAGACTGCAGACATTTTGCAAGACTTTGTGACACAGGTTGAAAAGCAATTTGACCTTCCAGTAAAAGTCTTCAGGAGTGACAATGGCACAGAATTCAAAAATAAGGAGTTGGATGCCTTCTGTGTGAAGAAAGGGATTGTAAGGCAGTACAGCATTCCTAGGACACCAGAGCAAAATGGGGTAGTTGAAAGAAAGAACAGAACTTTGATTGAGGCTGCCAGAACCATGCTTGCTGATTCAGGTTTGCCATTAACTTTTTGGGCAGAGGCAGTAAACATTGCTTGCTATGTCCAAAACAGAGTTTTAATAAACCCCAGGCACAAAAAGACTGCTTATGAAATTCTGTATAAAATCAAACCACTGATCTCATATTTCAAGGTATTTGGCTGCCCATGTTTTATTTTGAACTTAAAAGATTCCATTTCAAAATTTGCAGCCAAAATTGACTGTGGTTACCATCTGGGATACTCAACCACTGCCAAGGCCTACAAAGTGTTTAATACACGAACCAAGGCAGTGGAGGAGACCTTGAATGTAAAGTTCAATGAACTTTCATCAATGAAAATCCCAGCAAATCCTGCAGATCTGTTTGATCTTGATAAATTCATTTTTGAAAATACTGCT
Source organism: Helianthus tuberosus (assembly GCA_030545235.1). Classification (NCBI taxonomy): domain Eukaryota; kingdom Viridiplantae; phylum Streptophyta; class Magnoliopsida; order Asterales; family Asteraceae; genus Helianthus; species Helianthus tuberosus. The sequence continues at coordinate 124,804,129 of CM060354.1, forward strand.
GTCAAGACTAACAGTGCAGGTCCATCAGAGGATTCATCATCAGACTATGGGTATGAGATCATCATTCCTCAACAAAAGTCTGTCTCAATGGGCAGAGCAGCAGATGTTCAAAACAGCTGTAAAAGCTCAACCACTGGTACCTCAACAGTTGTTGACCAAAGTAGCCCATCAACCACTGCTTCCACATCAACAACCATTGCTAACAAAAGTCCCCAAACAGTGGATAAAAGTCAGCATGTGTCCTCGCCATTACCTCCTATTCCACCACCTTTTGAAGCCACTGCTGGGTCATCAAAGTCACCAGCAGTGGTTAGCTCAGATGATACACATTTGCAGCCTTCACCGACAAATGCCATCATTCCATATCAAGGAGATTTAATCTACTTGAGATCTCATCCACCTGACCAAATCATTAGCAACATCAATGAAGGGGTGCTCACAAGAAGCCAAACCCAAAACATTTGTCTTTTTGCTGGTTTTCTATCACTCCATCAGCCAGTCAAGTACCAAGAGGCACTGAAAGACAACAGCTGGGTAGAAGCCATGCAAGAGGAGCTCCAACAGTTTAAAAGACAACAAGTATGGGAGCTTGTACCACTGCCAAAAGATGTCAGCCCCATCGGCACAAAGTGAGTCTTTAAAAACAAAACTGATGAAAGGGGCATTGTTGTCAAGAATAAAGCCAGGCTTGTGGTTCAAGGTTACAGACAGGAAGAGGGGATTGATTATGATGAAACATTTGTCCCTGTAGCAAGATTGGAAGCTATAAGACTGTTCCTGGCCTTTGCTGTCAACCACAACATGAAGGTGTTCCAAATGGATATCAAAAGTGCTTCCCTCTATGGTACAATTCAAGAAGAGGTGTATGTGTGTCAACCTCCAGGTTTTGAGGATCCATTTTATCCAGATCATGTCTACAGGCTAAACAAAGCCTTGTATGGCCTGAAACAAGCACCTAGAGCCTGGTATGAAACTCTTTCCAACTTCCTACTCTCAAATGGTTTCAAAAGAGGTACCATTGACAAAACACTGTTTCTAAAATGGAGAGGGAAGGATTTAATGATTGTCCAAATTTATGTGGATGACATTATTTTTGGAAGCACATGTAACAAAATGTGTGAAGAGTTTAGGGAACTCATGACAGCTGAGTTTGAAATGAGTGCAATGGGTGAGCTGCAATGCTTTCTTGGTCTCCAAGTTCAGCAAATGCAAAATGGAACTTTCATTCATCAAAGCAAATATGCTAAAGAACTTTTAAACAAATTTGATATGAATGATTGTAAACCATGCAACACACCCATGGCAACAAATAAGCTTGTCATGTCTGATGAAAAGGATGAGCTGATTGACCAAACACTTTATAGAAGCATGATTGGGTCTTTATTGTACCTAACTGCATCTAGACCAGACATCATGTTTGCAACATGTGTCTGTGCAAGAAGTCAATCAGCTCCTAGAAAATCAAACCTCATTGCTGTAAAAAGGATCTCCAGATACATAAAAGGTGCTCCCACACTTGGTATCTGGTATCCAGCTAATGGGAATATCAAGCTTTCAGGTTTTTTAGACAGTGACTTTGCTGGATGTCACACCACAAGGAAGTCCACTTCAGGAGGGTGCCAGTTTCTAGGCGATTGCTTGGTTTCTTGGCAAAGCAAAAAGCAAGCAGCTGTTTCAACATCCACTGCTGAAGCTGAATAGATTGCTGCTGCAAGCTGTACAGCCCAACTCCTGTGGCTTCAAAATCAGTTGCTGGATTTTGGTATCACTGCCTTAAAGACACCACTCATGTTGGATAGCCAGGCAACACAACTGCTTTGAAACCCACACCTAAAATCACCAAAAAGCCACAGAAAAAGAAAACTCAACCCCCCCCCCCCCCCCAAACCTATCAAAAAGGCAACTCTGGAGGATGAGATACCAGAGCAACTGCCTGTGACAAAACAAAAGTCACAAGAAACCACTGCTGCTTCTTCCTCACAGCAGTTGGTACAAATATCTCAACCCATAACCGAAACTCCTCCTGCTTCTTCTCAAAAAGAACAGGTTGTACACATTGGGACACCACAATATGATGCTCTGGAATCACTCGTTTCCATCATCCACAGCCCAATGCCCGGGGCAAATTCTCTTCTAACCCCAAACCTCACATTCACAATTCCTCCACCAACAATATTTTTGTTGGAAGCAATTGATTTGAACCAGGCACAAACCAGTCCTTCTCAATCACCCATCAATGAGAACATGCCTCAACAAATGACTGGGTCTGATGTATCAATCTTTGCTAACCCACCAACACAACCTGAGGAGGTTACACCCCTTGAGTTACAAGTAACTCTTGGTGGTAATCCAAGTGAAGCAGCCACTACAACTGTTGAACTCACTGGTTTACATTTGGACAGTGGTTACATTAATAAGACTTTCTTGGAGGCAATTCCTTCCATAGCACCTCTGACGTCTACCAGTGGATTCTTTTTTACCACTGGCAACATCAAAAGATTGTCAAGTGTTGAAGGAAAAAGACCTCAGTACCAAGAAAAAGGGGCATCAGTGGTTAATGTTTGGAGTACACTCCCTACCTCAACCACTGATAAAACCACTGCTAGTGGGAAATCAGATGATCCCATTAAATTGGGTGATGGTTTAAAATATTTGGGATTGATGGAACGTGTTGATAAACTGGATACTTCAGTTGCAGATATCAAAGAAATGATGCAACAGTTGTTAAAGGTACAAAAGATGCAATCCACTGTTGTTCCAACTCAAGCACCTTCTACAAAAGAGCTCTGGAATATATTTCAACCTTTTCTCCAACAACAAAAACAAATGGCTGATCAGCAACATGCTAAACATGTACAAGAGCTGAGAAACATCATGGAGTCTAGGTTCAAGAACACACAAGCAGGCATCAAGGCTCTGAAGGCCCATTTACTGGAAACCACTGGCACTGCTTCTCCCACTGTGCTCTTCATCGATCAATTACCCCCAGATAATGCCAAAAAGGGGGAGAAAATTAAAGAATGGAAGAAAAGGGGAGTAGATGATGGTCTCTACATAGAACCAGACATGGAGAATATGACCAAGAAGATACCTTTGCCAGATGGTAGCAAAAAGGTTGATGTTACCCAAAATGCACTTGATGAAGCTATAGCAAGTGTAAAAAGGGACAGAGAGGCAAAGGATAGGTCAAGGTGGAATGAGGAGAAAAGAGCTTAAATGGAGCTGAATGCACAGGGTTGTTCTGGGCTAAAGGATGTTCAAAATCTTGTGCCAAAAAGAAATCCCACTACAAAAGTGAGAGAACCCAAGTCCACAACATCCAGAATTCCAAAGCATACTCCAAAACCACCATCCAAAAGCCACCAACATCAAACCTCCATCCAAACAGCTGTTGTAACTCCTACTGTATCAACTACTGCTGGTACTTCAGAGGTTTCAACATCTGTTATCACTTCAACACACACCACTTCAACACACACCACAACCACTGTCCTATCATAACAATCACCATCAAAAACAAAATCACCATCATTGCCTCCTGCCAAAAAGCAGAAGACAGCAGATGTTACAACATCTGTTTGTCAACCACAATCCACTGCCACTCAAACTACCACCACTGTTCCACCCAAAGCATCATCAGTTCCTCCTCAAACAAAAAGGAGAAGGCTAATCCTAAAAGATGATGACACATATCTACCACCAACATCTTCAAAATCTCTATCACTTGTCACAATTCCAAAACCCATGCCTTTTCAGCTCAAATTCTAAAGCCATTACCTCCTGCTGGTGTCTCATTTCCTCTGGAACACATAGCAGTTAGGGAAGAAATCAAATCCTTTTACTATGAGGATGACCCAGCTAAAAAGAGTTTGCCATCAGTTGAAGGATATCCCAGGCCAAACAATATTGAAGAATATTTGAAACTCAAGGCCAAGCAAGCAGAGGATATCTCAATCAAAAATAAACAAGGGAAATCTGATAGAGAATTTCAGCAAAACTATCAGTTTCTACTCACATAGGTCAGATCTATGGAACAATTTGCCAAAAATGTATGTCAGCAAATCTCAGAAAGGGCAGATGAGTCCTTGAGAAAAGACTACATTGATAACATCATGACCTACAAGAAGTACAAGGGGGGAGAAACACATGTACAAAAACTGGACCATTCCTAAGCTTGAAAAAGAGGCAGCCAGGATTCAAGAAATGATCAAAAATAAGGTCAAGCAGACTCCTCCTAAAAAATTCAAACAGTTTGAAGCTGACAAGGCCTTAGAGTTGAAGAGAATGAAAGAGGAGCTGATAGCAGCTGAATATGGGCCAAAGAATTCTGTGACAAAGTGGGGAGAAGATAGGGTCAGGGCTACCTACAAAAATTTGGAGGAACTTAGAAAGAAAGATCCAACAGTTCCGAAAAGGCCTGACTACTCCAAAGCAGAGGTCTCAAAAAGACCACCAAAGCTGCAAGTCAAAAGAACCACTGCTCCAGCTGGTGCTGCCATCTACAAAAGAAGGAGTCAAAACCAGTTAGGTGCTGAAACAGTTCTAGATCTAAATGCTGGAAATGACCTTGTAAAAGAGGGCGTTAGATTAATGATGAAAGAAGATCCTGAATTGGAACAATCTGCAAGTACTGCTCAGCCAGTCATGAATAGGCCCGTATCACCAAATACCTCATCAAATAAAAATCTCCCAAGAAACCCACCAGGCTCAAAAGTACTAAAGTGGGAAACTGACAAACAGACCCATGTATTGACCATGTTCAGGTCTGGTGGAGAAGTGAAGAAAATAACAAGGGAACAAGCTCTTGGCCTGAGTCTTGAAGATATGCAGGATCTCCTTGATCTTCCACTTGGTAGGGATGAAGATGACACCGATGCCCTAGACTTTGAGCTACAACTTAAAGGTCAGATAAGGGAACTGTTGATGAGGCAATAAAGTTCCACAATAATGAAGGGTTTTGGCATTATCTGTTCCAGGGGGAGATTGTTGTGATTGAACCCTATCAAAGGAACAGATAATTAAAGCCAAAACTGGGTCAGAGCAGTGGATCCAGAATAAGCAGATGTTACATACAAGTCTCTCCCCTTGAAAGTGGTTTCAACATCTGCTGACCTCCTATCTACTGATCGAGCAAACTGCTGACCTACAAACTGCTGATCAAGTAAAGGCCTGATGAAAGACTAAAGCTCTGCTGTTCAATCTACTGCCTTGAGTCAAGCACTGCTGATCCGGACAAGTACTGCTGGGTTCACATCAGTGGAAGGATGCAGCAGTAGTTTATTTATGTCTTTATGTTATGAAATGTAATATCAGTAGTTTAGCATAGCAGGGTTTGTATTGATCAGAGGTTAGAGTTTGTTAGGAGGTTAGATGTCACTTTCATAGTGACGTCAGCTTAGATGCTCAGTGGTTTGCTAGTGCCTATAAATAGATCAGTGCTCTGTATTGTTCTATTAGCTCTTTGCTAAATCGTCTTCTCTGCACGAACAAACACTGAGCTCTGGCTGAGAGGGAGTTTGTATTCAACATTGCATTGTAATCGTAATTGAAATAAATTCAATCTTTCGGTTCTTTGTGAAAAGTTTTTGATCAAAGCAATACTCTCGTTTGATTGTATGCAAAGTTTGTTTCCATCTTAATTCCGCTGCACAACTCATCCATCTTCATTCTAATTCAAACGTAAAATATAATCAAAACCAAACTCAGATCCAACAATAAACATGTATAAACAATGAATAATTCACACGAAAGATTAATTTCATTATGATCGAAGTCCCAGATTTACAATAGCTTGAAACGAAACACGATTACAAAGGAAACGAGCTTCCAAAAATGGAAATACAAGACATGCTTCCTAAATAAGAAAAGTTATGAAAAAGCAGGACGTTACAATCAAAGTCCCATTTTTAAGTTTATATCTTGATGACTATATGTTTTAACCGATTACATTATATTTATTCACCCGTATAATACACGGGTTAATTCAACTCATGTAATACACATGTTTTTATAAAATATAACCTTTTTATTAGTTACTATATAAATTATTTTTATTCTGTAATACAACCAGTCAGAAACCAAGAAACAATGATTAATTGGTCAAAATATATACTGTTTCAATAGGTTATCCTATTATTATGTTTTGTTTTTATTACTTATTATATGCAAATATTGAAGTTACTACTGAACCTGCATTTATTAAAAGATGATATTAATATATTTAATAAATGCAATACCTCTAACATAGTTAATGTTTTTATTTTTCTAATTTGCATAGAGTAAATGTTTTCATTTTTTTTAATTTGCATACAAATATATAAAAAAAAAAGAAGGTAGGGGGAGGGGGTCAAAGTGTAATATTAATATGAAACTGATATTTTACAGTCAAAGGGTTTTCACTTTTCAGACATTGTATCAGGCCGACAAAATCCTCCTAGGTTTCCCCTCTCCCTCTTCGTGCGGTTACGTGTTCTTTTATCAGCACTAACTATGGTGAATCTCATCTCTCTATCTCTCGATCATTTTGATTTGGTTATTGAAACATGCATATTATAACTCTGTATAATCATTGAAGCTCAATTGATGTATTGTTTTTTGCTTTTTGTGATGATCATTTTGATATCTGTTATGAATTTGATCATCTTTTTTCAAAAAATCGATTGAATGCAGCAGTGGAGATGTGCTATTTTGCACGCTTTGGTTTGATTGAAATTATGTTTTTCTTTAACACAAAGATTTATGAATTGGGTGTTCTTTTAGGTTTACTGCATCAGTTTCTTTCGATTTTAAATGAAAAAATGCTTAAGAAAAATCAAGAACGAGTAAGATAATTAATTTCAGCATTATGAAAAAGAAAACAAATATACATTTGTATTTTTTTATATTTCTTTTGTAATTTTTTTATTTTAGAGTATTTATTTGTAAGAATGTAAAATAGTTTATTCATTTTATGGGTTAAACGGATCGTATTTGGGCTCGTACCAAATTTCAGAGTTTGTGTCGAGTTCCACCTACCAACACACGGGCACGCCAATGTAGTAACACCCCTATGAAATATGGTAGATATAAAAATTTATGTTATTTTTAATTGTACATTTTTTAAGGGCATGTTTGGCTAAGATTTTCCAACCAACTTATTAACTTAATCAAAAAGCCAATAAAAGTTTTATTGTTTGGCTAACATTAAAGTCATTTTTAAAATGACTTTTTGAAAAGAAGGAAAAAGAGTTTTTAAGAAGTTAACATGTTGTGACTTCTTGATCAACTTATAACTTTTCAAACATTAAATTACCAAATTACCCCTTATTTTGACACCCATATATGAAAGAATGTCCCTTTTCGTCATTTTAAATCAATAAGCTAGGCCAAACACTTTTTAAAAAACAACTTATTGACTTATTGGTTTTTCACACCCCATAAGCTAATCCAAACACATTTTTTAAAAACTCCTATTCAAAAATTCATAAGTCAATAAGTTCTTTTCCCAAAAGTCCTTTTTAACTTAAATAAGCTTAGCCAAACATGCCCTAATTCAAGCAATCAAGATTTTGTAGGAATACTAGACTAGTGATCTTATCACTTAAAGAGATGTTAGCTTTTAGAAGTCTCTTTTTGTTACATGTTAAGTTGAGTCCACCATTAGGTTTGGTTCTTGGTTGATTGAATCTACATTCAAGTCATAGAAAATTAGAAATCACAAGTTACTAAGAGTTTTTTACATTATTATGGTGTTATTATAAGAATTGTTATATTTTTATAATAATTTTTTTTCTTTTTTCTTTTTTCTTTTTCTTCTTGTAATAGACCACATCAAAGAGACTTGCAGAGAAGAAAGTAGCTAAGTTTGAGAAAAACATAACCAAAAGAGGGTTGGGGCCCATGGCTTCAAAGAAGATCAAGACCGAAATCTACGTTCTTGCTTTGTTCGTTGCGGTGGTGGTTGGATCTTGTAAGTCCTAGACTTTGTTTTACCTAGCCAAAATTCTTAATCGTTCAAATCACTTGCTTTGTCGTTGAACTTACGGTTAGGAGATTTGGGATTCCGATATAAAGCATGGTTATCACTCTTTTTGTTGTCTCAAATAATCAGAATAAGAAGGATTTAATCAACAATGGTTACATGCCTCTTGTGTGTAGCATTCATGGAATGTAGATGTTCTTGAACAAGTTAAAATACTTGTTGCACAAAGTTTGTTAGTGATGATTTCGTATGCTTTTCTTATTCTTGATTGTAATAATAAATTTGATATCCCCTTTGGCTTTAAAAAAATTGTGATAGTCTTTTAATCTTGTAATATTGAGGAAAGACTTTAGGGTTTTATAGAACAAAGGGAAAGCCATCATAATACAACTTTGACCAAGTTTGCATACCAATATAAACCTTTTTGATTTTTTTACCACTTTCTCTTCTTAATCTATTGAAGTGTGTTGTTAAACGTATCACTCCCTCTCATAAACTTGAGGGTGGGACCTAAAAAATATATATTTTTTCTCCCACATAATATATCTTGAAAATATTGTTGAAAAAGTGGACATTGTGAAAAAATTCAAAAAATATAAGTCTTGATAAAAATTGTTGAGATTGTGATGGTTATTGTGTTAAACTTCAGACAGATAAAGGGTAAGTTTGCCTAAAAACATGACCCAATGGGTAATTTTTATTTGCTCACTTGGTGGACTAGGTAGTTACTTTGCTTAAAACAAGTTAACTTTATTTTATGGATTCTACTTTTCATGTTCAAAGGTGAGATCTTTTTTTTTTTCTTAATTTCTTATTCATAATTATGGTTAACAATTTTGTATGTTCTTGCAGTTCTGTTTCAGATAATCAGGCTGGCATTGAAGGGATAAAGGACTACCCAGGTCAACCTTAGTCATATGTTACCTGAAATCCTAAATTAAATACCTATAGAGTTATGTCAGAATTAGCATCTTGATGACAATCATAAACTACTAATAAAACTATGCTGCAATTTTGCATAAATGATTTTACATATAAATCTGTTCAACCCTTTGGGGAACGATTACCATTTATCAAAAGGTTTCACACCTTTTTAACAAGGTCCTTTGTTAGGCTAGTCCTGGGCTTGGACTTCGTAAGGGTAACATGGTCCTTCATCTGACTCGGCCCAGCCTAGACCCTGCTAACCGTAGGGCTTTTATGTAGGGGCGTGTATGGGTTGTGTCAGTTTTAGGCTCCAGCTGAACCAAAACCGAAATTTCGGTTTTAGGTAATTGACCCGTTTTGGTTTTTGGTTAAACGTATCGGTTTAGTTTGGCTTGATCGTTCAACCACCACTATTTAGAAACCGGCTAGGGTTGGTTTAGCCCTTGCCAGCCGAACTAGTTATGGGTCCAGTTCTTAGTGCAACCAACTAATCGTGTTTTAACAACATTGCATTCGAAAAAGTTAAACATGATTTTTATTATCAAGAAAAAGTTTCTCTTGGTTTTTTTTTAGTAATTAAGTTATAACTCATGATGTAAGACCCCCTACCATGCTTCAAGAGGTCTTCCAACTTGAATGTCTCTCAAACACATTTAACTATAAATTAACCTTTGATGGGATGTGCTATCCTTGTGGCTCCTAAAAGCATCAGGCATGGCCGGCCCTGGGGGTGGGCGGGGAGGACCACCGGCCAGGGCCCGATATTTCGAGAGGCACGTTTTTTTATGAAAAAACCCGATATGTATATGTAAAATATTTTTTTAACAGGGTACACTCATACAAACACCAACAAAGGCCCCCTTACAAAACTATTCTTATGGTTTAGATTAGTTATTAACCCCTTTGGCATTAGGTTTAGACCTTTAGTGAGCCAAATACCCAATTTCGTTAAGGCCTAAGGGCACATTTTTTCGAGCTCGAACAGGGTACACAAATTCTCAGGGACGGCAGGCCTCCTAAGACGTCTACTCTATTTAACCGAACATGCATTTTTTGTGAACGACCCATGTGATATTCGGCTACGGTGTTACAAAAGCCTCAGTTAGGGATTTTTGGACCTTCATGAGTATCACTTCACCATCCGTAATGACATATGAGTAGCTTTAATACCATATTGTAACACCCACACCATGACAATGATATTATCTTCTTTGGCACCGATTGGCACTCAAGGTTTTGTTCTTGGTAATCAAACGAGAATCTATCTAGAGGTCATGCAATATGCAAAATAAAATAAAATAAATAAAGATAGTGCATGTGCATTCAAGTTTTGGAAATACACATGCAACACCCGAGCCACGCTATTGTAGTGCTTTTTTGAAACGATAAATCTTGTCTATCCAGGTAGTGGCGGACCTATGAATTATTTTATGAGAGTGAGGATGAGGGCTTTAACCAAACTTTCAAGGAGTATGATCAGGATTTTTTTCCTATAAAATACACTAATTTGTTTTCAAAGGGTGCACCGCCCACCCAACCCAACACCTAGGTAGTGTTTGGTATGAAGAAATAGAAGGCGGAATGGAATTAATCATTCTGATAGAATGAAAAGAAACGTGTTTGGCTATCATATAAGAATGGAATGGAGCATTCCACATTGTTGGCTCATGTGATCCTTCCTGAAGAACAGATGATACAAAGGCAAAACTGGTTTTGCAACAACTGATCCTAATAACAGTGCTTTGAACTCTTTTTCCTTCCAGTGGCAGTGGCATCCAACATCTGATGATCTCTAAAGTCTGCTGATACTCAAAGTCTATTATATACAAAGAACTGCTGAAGTCTAAAGTCTGTTGAAGACCTATCATCTGTTGAAGTCAAAGAACTGCTAGAAGTCAAAGGCCTGATCAACCTTTATGGAAAGCACTGCTTAGTCTTCATCAGTGGTTGAAGCCCATCAGCGGATAGAATTCATCAGTGGTTTGATAATCAGTGTCTAATGTAACAGTGTCTGTAATCATCAGTGTTTAGAGGTTGTTAAGATTGTTAGCTGTCATTGTCTAGGTGATGTCAACAAAGATGCTACAGTGTTTAGAATTGTACTATAAATAAACAGTGCATGTACTATTCTATTAGCTCTTTTCATACACTTGCATCTTGTACGAACTAACACTAGTGAGCTCAGGCTGAGGGGGAGAAAGTGTTCATGCATACATTGAATATTTTGTAATGAAATCATTCGACACAAAGTATATATGATGAAAGCTTTTCTTTCCTTGTTTTTGTTATACAGTTTTTCATTCATTCCGCTGCAAATTATCATCTATTTATCTTCTTCCATTTATCATTTCTTATAAAAACAACACAAACAAGTAAACTCAGATCCAAACAATTGGTATCAGAACATAGGTCAGTCAAATTCGATTTAACAATCAATTTGACATAAAAGATCAGCTCAATTTCGCTGATACTTTGTTTTTTATATTTGTTGAAAAACAGAGTACAAGTGTAATCACGTTCAAAGTTGATTATTCAAAAACTCTGTAAAACAACCAAGATGTCTTCACAATCACAAGACCCTCACAACACCGGCACACTCTACAAGCCACCTATGCTTGTCAGATCTGAATACAATATCTGGCAACGTAGGATGGGCCATGTGTTAGCACAACAAAACACCGGTTGCTGGAAGTCTGTCATCTTTGGACCTCATGTTCCAATGGTGCGGAGTGCAGAAGATCCCAAGGTCCAAGTACCTAAAAGTCCTGAAAATTACTCTGAGCAGGATTTTCAGAGGATTGAGTTAGATGCTAAGGCATTTAGTATAGTGGCCACAACACTACCCAATGACATATATGCTTGCCTGCTACATTGTAACAGTGCTAAAGAGCTATGGGATGCACTCAAAGAGCAATTTGGTGGGACAAAAGATGTTATTGAAAACAATAGAGAGGTTTTAAACCAACAATACGAAACATTATGTCATGTTAAGGGAGAGTCATTGACCGAGCAGTTTGAAAGGTTTAGTTGTCTGATTAGTGAGCTAAAACTGGTTAATGTTGAATATGCTAAATCCACTTTAAATAATAGGGTTTTTAGATCATTACCAGAAAAGTGGGACACTATAGCCTTTGTGACCAGAAATTCTGTGGGGTTCAAGGAGTTAAGTCTGACCCAACTTCATGGTAGGCTTCTCACATATGAAAGAGAGCTGAACCAGAAAAAGAAGTTGCAGAAATATGGAAAAGTGGCTGATGATTACTCTTTTGGTAACACAACACTTTTAAGTCAGGAAGAGTCACCTGGTGGTAGTAAGGACCAGAGTTATGATCACTATATTGACATAACTGCTGGTGGAGCCTTCAACTCTGACTCACACAATTATGCTTTCACAGCTAATGGGGAAAACCAGATCTCTGATAACTTATCCTTTGAACTGAATGACCTCCAACATTTTGATCCCACTGATCTGGAAGAAATGGACATTCTGCATCAGCTTGCTTTGTTGAGTGTTAGAATAAGCAAGTTTTACAAAAGAATTGGTAGGAAGTTTCCAGGATTGCATGGGAATTTGAAGGTGGGGTTGGATAAGTCAAAAATCAAATGCTATAAGTGTAATAGGCTTGGTCACTTTGCTAGGGAATGTAGGAGTCAAAACAGTGGACCAATCATCACTCACCCTAGTCCAAGACCTCAAAACACTCAAAGCACTGTGCACTATTTCTAACATACCCGTGCTCCTCATATGCAAAACACTGCCCATTTTGCACATCCTGTAAACACTATTCCAGTGCAGTATGTCCAAACCACTGTTCCACAGATTCAGTATGTTCAAGCCCCTGTATCACAAGTTCAAGTGCAAACTACACCACAACAAACTACACAAACATCTGCTTCAGTAGAGGCCAGTCAACAAAGCTTCTTTACACAGGGCTTTGTTGATTGGAGCAGTATGCCTGAGGACTTAACTGATGAAAATTTTGCTCTAATTGCAAATCCTGATGTTTCTCCTGATTAATTTTGTTTCATGTCATTAGAGTCAATACCAGAAAGGCAGGAATTTGAGGGAGTGGAGTCCAGATCTGAAGTGGTTGAAGAAATTGCTGAAACAGTGGTTACAACAGATAATGTTGGTGAATAGATGTTAGAAGAAAAGAAAGCTGAACCTCTTTTGGAACCTCTTGTTGATCAATGGGATGCTAGTGTGTGTGAAGGTGAATGTGACTATGCCATGATGGTTGCTGCTAAGGTATCACCTCATATCTTTAAAGATTTGTGTTTAGATAAATGCATTATTGCCTTTGCTAACATTAAAGAGGTGAATGAAAACCTTAGAAACAAGATCTTAAAAGATGAAGTACAATTTGAGAAAACTTTTAAAGAGTTGAAAAACAAATTGCTTGACAAAGAAAATGAAATCAGCAGCATGAAACATGAACACAACATAACCAACGACCAACTTCAAACTATGGTAGAAAAATACCAAGTTTGCAAAAAGGAGCTTGAATCCACTCAAATCACTTGTGAAAAATGGGTAGAGTCTTGTAAAGGTTATGAACTGATGTTGGAAAAGCAGATCAAGAGCAATGTAAAGTTTAGCATTGGCTTTAGAAAACATGGCCAAACTGAAAACACTGCTGAAATTGAATCCAGCTTAGTTGAAGTTATCCCCACAAACATGGCTGGTCAAGAGATAAAAGTCACTGATAAAAATGGAAACAAAATCATTTTAGAAAAACAAGAGGGGTCATCAACCTTTGAAGAGATAGAAAAAAATATCAATTTAAACCCACCTGGTCTGATGAATGTGACATCCTTTAAAACTTTAAGCCAATGGATTTTTCCACAATTGAGGGTGTCAAACCACCTAAGGCTAAAGTCATTCCTCTTAAAGATATCCCAACAGAGGTTAAAAACTCTGATGAAAAAGAAGTTGAAAAGAGGAAGAGAAGAGAAAAGGTAAAGAACCTGTTTTGTGATTTTTGTGAGAAAAGAAACCATGCTACAAAAGACTGTTTTCTTTTGAAAGCCTATGATATAAACAAAATAAGTGTCATTGATCCTGCATCTAAGTGCACAATTTGTGGAAAAACCAACCATTTAACTCAAGAGTGTGTGTATCTCAAAATTTTTGAGGTTAAAAGAAAAGAGTACACATCAAAAATGCTGGAGAGTCCATAAAAACCTTCCACCAAAAACAAACAGACTTTTGTGCCTGTCCAAACAGCTATTACAAAACAGTTAAACAAAACCTCTGCTCCCATAGAGGTACAAGTGACAGATGCACCACAATCAAACCAGTTCCCAAGAGGACATGGTCAACCTTCATACCAAAAAGGTCCCTCATGCTTATGAAGCCTACAAAAGGCCCTCTAAACCCAAAGTGAATAGGCATCCTTTTGGTTATCAACATCTGACAGGAGATGGTCCACAATAGTGGTTACAGAAAAATGCTGAAAAATCTGTTCAAACCCCTGATTTAACCACTGTTCATGCCCCTGGACTTGAGGCTGACCTATTTGTGACCCCATCCAAAGCCATCTTGGCTTTGGAGACACACCTGAACTAATTTGTTACTTGATGTGCAGGGAGCTTCTGCATGCTTAGATAGTTTATGGTATGTAGATAGTGGTGGCTCCAGGCACAGGACAGGATATAGAGCCCTACTCAAAGATTTCAAAAGACATGGAGGGGGTGATATATCATTTGGTAACAATTCAAAAGGGAAGGTGTTGGGGTCAGGGACAATGCAGGCTGGGAAGCTCAAGTTTGAGAATGTCAATCTTATCGACAATCTTAAGTTTAACATCCTTAGTGTTTCACAAATGAGTGACAAAGGCTATGGGTCATTCTTCACTAAGGATAACTGTAAGATTGTTGGGCCAGAAATGGTGAAAACGATTGAAGAAATCATAGCCGGGGGTAAAACACAGCTTGCTGCTCAAAGGAGTGGCAATGTGTATGTGGTTATATGTCAAAAGATAACCCAATGGCTGATGCTTGTCTGTTCTCAGCTGCCTCTAACAAAGAGACAGAGTTTTGGCACAGGAGACTTGGGCACACAAATCTTAAGACTATCACCATACTCTCAAAACAAGGCCTTGTAAGAGGTCGTCCACAAAAACTTTTCACTTGTTCTGAGCATTGTGTTTCCTGTCTAAAAGGTAAACAACATAAAAATTCTTACAAGTCCATTGAAGAGTCCAAAACCACCAAGTGTTTGCAAATGCTGCACATGGATTTGTTTGGCCCAGTAAAAATCATGAGTTTGAAAAAGAAAAGATACTGCTTGGTTATTGTATATGATTTTTCTTGGTTTACATGGACTTACTTTTTACACTCTAAAGATGAGACTGCAGTTATCTTACAAGACTTTGTTAAACAGGTTGAAAAGCAATTTGACTTGCCAATGAAAATCTTTAAAAGTGATAATGGAACAGAGTTTAGAAACAAAGAGTTGGATGAGTTCTGTGTGGCAAAGGGATTGTAAGGCAGTACAGCATCCCAAGAACACCATAACAAAATGGGGTGGTTGAAAGCAAAAACAGAACTTTGTTTGAAGCTGTCAGAACAATGCTTGCAGACTCAGGTTTACCCTTAACTTTTTGGGCAGAGGCTGTAAACACTGCTTGTTATGTGCAGAACAGAGTTTTAATCAACCCCAGGCATCAAAAGACTGCCTATGAAACTCTGTTCAAAATTAAACCACTGATATCCTATTTCAAAATCTTTGGCTTCCCATGTTTTATACTTAACTTAAAAGATTCAATTTCAAAATTTGCAGCCAAAGTGGATTGTGGTTACCATCTGGGATACTCAATTACTGCCAAGGCCTATAGAGTGTTTAACCCAAGGACTAGGTGTGTGGAAGAGACCTTGAATGTATAGTTCAACGAACTTTCATCCTTGAAAATCCCAGCAAACCCTGCTAAACTGTTTGACCTTGATAAATTTACATTTGAAGATGTGTCTGTCAAGACTAACCCTGCAGATACCCAATAATCTTTCTCATAAGACTATGGTTGTGATATTGTGATCCCACAATACAAAATCACTGCCACCACCAGAGCAGTAGATGTTCAAAATAGCTGTCAAAGCTATGCCACTGCTAAATCAACAGTTGTTGATCAAAACTCTGCCATTTCATCATCTCCAACCTCTGTTGATAAAAATCCATCAACAGTGGATAAAAATCAACATTGTGCCACACCCATTCCTCCCATTCCTCCACCTCCATTTCAAACAGATGTTGGTTCTTCAAAATTGCCAACAGATGTTAGCTCAGATGATTCACATCTGCAGCCTTCACCTCTCAATGCTGTTGTTCCATACAAGGGAGATATAATCTTCCTTAAATATCATCCACCTGATCAAGTTATTGGGAACATCAATGAAGGGGTTCTCACAAGAAGTCAATCCCAAAACATTTATCTTTTTGTTGGTTTCCTATCACTCCATCAACCTGTCAAGTACCAAGAAGCACTGAAAGATAATAGTTGGGTAGAAGCCATGCAAGAAGAGCTCCAACAGTTCAAAAGTCAACAAGTATGGGAACTTGTACCACTGCCAGAGGAAGTTAGTCCAATTGGCACAAAGTGGGTCTTCAAGAACAAAACTGATGAAAGGGACATTGTTGTCAAGAACAAAGCCAGGCTTGTGGTTCAAGGTTATAGACAAGAAGAAGGCATAGACTATGATGAGACGTTTGCTCCTGTAGGAAGACTTGAAGCCATCGGATTGTTCTTAGCCTTTGCTGCCAACCACAACATCAAGGTGTATCAAATGGATATAAAGCATGCTTTCCTATATGGCAAAATACAGGAAGAGGTATATGTATGCCAACCTCCTGGTTTTGAAGATTCTTTTTATCCTGATCATGTCTACAAGCTCAATAAAGCTTTGTCTGGCTTGAAACAAGCACCAAGGGTCTGGTATGAAACTCGTTCCACTTTTCTAATCTCCATAGGCTTTACAAGAGGTAAAATTGATAAAACACTATTTTTAAAATGGAGAGGAAAAGATTTGATGATAGTCCAAATTTATGTTGATGACATCATCTTTGGAAGCACATGTAATAGCATGTGTGAAGAGTTTAGACAACTCATGACAGCAGAGTTTGAAATGAGTGCCATGGGTGAACTCCAATGCTTTCTTGGTCTCCAAGTTAAGCAATTGCAAAATGGAACTTTCATTCATCAAAGCAAATATGTAAAAAAACTTTTGAACAAATTTGATATGAATGATTGCAAACTATGTAGTACATCCATGACAATCACAAAGCTTGTCATGTCTGATGAAAAAGATGACTTCGTTGATTAGATCTTATATAGAAGCATGACTGGGTCTTTATTATACCTAACTGCATCAAGGCCAAACATCATGTTTGCAACATGTGTTTGTGCCAGATCCCAGTCAGCACCTAAGAAGTCTAATCTCATTGCTGTAAAAAGAATATTCAGATGCATAAAAGGTGCTCCCACACTTGGTATCTGGCATCCTACTAATGGGAATGTCAAGCTTTTAGGTTACTCAAACAGTGATTTTGCTGGATGCAACACCACAAGGAAGTCTATATCAGGAGGGTGTCAATTCCTAGGCAATTGCTTAGTGTCTTGGCAAAGCAAAAAGCAAGCAGCTGTTTCCACATCCACTGCTAAAGCTGAATATATTGTTGCTGCAAGCTATACAACCCAACTGTTGTGGCTTCAAAACCAGTTACTAGATTTTGGTATAACTTCTCTATAGACTCCTCTCATGTTGGACAATCAAGCAGCTGAAAATATCATCAAAAATCCAGTATCCCACTCAACCACCAAGCACATTGATATCAGACATCACTTTGTGAGGGATTGCTATGAAAAATGTTTGATTTCTCTGCATCATGTTCCAACTAAAGATCAACTGGCAGATGTGCTAACAAAAGCATTAGATACATCCACCTTTGAAAGTTTGATCTCTAGGATTGGCATGCTTAACTTGGATTAGAAGGTAAAACTTCTTTTCCTTGAATAAAAAGAATTAAAATGTTTTCAGAAAATCAAAAATCCATCCTTAAAAATAGCTTAAAATGAAAATTTTTCATAAATCGTTAAAAGTCTTTCCATATCCACTGATGTTTTAAACCTCTAATTGGTTGAAAATTCAGCCACTGCTGAAAGACAACCTCTGTTTTCCATATCCTTTGTTGACCACTGTTTGACCAAACAACTGTGGTTCAAACCTCTGATGTCTATCCACTGATAGACTAAAATCAACCACTGCTTTCATATACACTGTTCCCAACCACTATTGTTTCCCAACAATGGTTTCCAAACAACTGTCATCCATTTTTTCATCAGCGGTTGCCACGTGGGCAGATGTTAACCATCCGATCTTTGAAACCGCTGCCACGTCAGCATTCACTTTTTCCCTTCGATAAAACCCTGATTAGATTCCAAAGAGAGCTTTACGCAATTTACTCGCAGTATCGAATTCAAAATTCTCCAAAACGGTTTCCACCTTCTTCTTCACTTCTTCTTCAACCATTCGTAATTTCTAACTCCGGCCATGGCTCTAATCATCAAACATCCTCATAACTACCTTTGCACCTTTGAAAAAACCAACAAAAATACAGAATTTCACTCAATAAT
Source organism: Helianthus tuberosus (assembly GCA_030545235.1). NCBI lineage: Eukaryota > Viridiplantae > Streptophyta > Magnoliopsida > Asterales > Asteraceae > Helianthus > Helianthus tuberosus. The sequence continues at coordinate 124,822,645 of CM060354.1, forward strand.
TGACATCTTTTCAACCTCCAAATACAAAACACTTCTCACCGCCGATGCACCAATCTACCAAGACACACTCTGCGACTTCTGGGCAAATGCCAATATTGAGGAACTAGGCAATGAGTCATTTGGTATCACATCAACAGTCGAAGCTGTATTGGTTGCCATAACTCCCACTACCATATCTGAAACATTCCAGATGAATGACTTAGCAGGTAAAACTTCTTTCCCAAAAAATGAGTTTCAAACAGACTTGATTGAAAGGGGTTATGATGGACAGTTGAATAAAGCCACCATGTTTAAACCAAATTTTCCACCTCCCATGAAATTCCTGTTCCATACCCTGTTAACATGTGTTTCAAACAAAACCACTGCTTTTAATGAAATACCTCTGAATATTCAGTACTTGGGGTATGCAATTTTGACTAAAAAAGATTTTAACTACTCCCAAGCACTGTTTACTGATATGGTTAATAATTTGAAAAACATAAAAAATGAGAAGAATGCTGCTTTTCTCATGTTTCCAAGATTTTTAAGCTATTGCCTACAAAAGAAGCTTCCACAAAAAGCCTTTGAAAAAGGTACAACTTTTAAAATGAATAGTCTTTCATCCGAAACTTTTACTCGCCTAACTGCCAAAGAGTCAAATGTTCCAAAAACAAAAACAAAGAGGTCTGAGCAAATTTTAGATAAGTCCACATCTGCTCCTCAAACCTCTGTTGTTGAGCCCACTGCTCATGGTGATCACAGCACCACAACCACTGCTGTGAAACCCTCACCATCTAAACCCAAAAAGACCAAATCCAAATCCAAAAAGCCCACCGAACCAAAAAATAAGGGTCCTCTAGAATATGAGATCCCAGAGGTTAACCCTGTGACAACACAAATGTCACTAGAAACCACTGTTACTACTTCCTCACAACAAGTGGAAAGATCTAACCAGAAAACCAAACTCCTCATGTTTCCTCACAAAAGGAACATGTTGTAAGCACAGGGACACCACAATATGAAACATTACCTTTACTTGAAAGTATGTTTAAAAGCCCTTCTCCCGGGGCAATGTCTCTTTCAACACCACTCCTTTCATCTCCCATTCCACCAACCTTTATACCACTGTTTGAGGCTATTGACACTCAGACAATAAGTAGCCCATCTCACCAACACATTACTGAGAGTATAACTTCCACAATGGTTGTGTCTGAACCTGTTCAAATAGCTATCCCACAAACAGTGAGGAGGCTACACCACTTGAATTTCACGAAATTCTTGTTGGTAGTTCAAGTGGAGAAGCTACTACAAATGTTGAATCAACTGATTTACATTTGGACAATAGTTTCATCTCTAAGACTCCCTTGAAGGCAACCACTGATGTGTCTACCAAGGTAACCACTGATGCAGAGGGAAGTCCCTAGAACCAAGAAAAAGGGGCATCCGCTGATGATGATTTGGAGTCTACTCCTATCACAAAAGCAGATACAACCACCTCTGGTGGGAATTCGGGTGATCCTATTAAGTTAGGTGATGAATTAAAATATAGAGAATTGACAGATAGAATGAATTCCTTTGAAAACATTGTTAGTGAGATGAAAGACATGCTGAAACAAGTGCTGGAGGCATCTAAAAGTCAGCCTAGTCACCAGCAAATCACCCAAGAGCTTTGGAATTCAGTACAACCCATTCTTGCAGCTCAAAGGGAATTACCTGAAATCAACCACAACTCAAACATGGAGCTAATCAGAGTTTTAGTTGATACAAGATACAAGGATACCCAGGCAGATATTAGGGGTATTAAAGAATCCCTTGCAAAATTAACTGGCACTTCCCCTGCACCTATCTTTGAAAAAGAAGTTCAAGATGATGCCGAAAAGGGGAAGAAAGATTCCTTGAGAAAACTTGATGTTGAACCCAAAGCAAAACCTAAAGGTCAGCAACAACAAAAGCCAGGATCTGCCAAAGACACTTCTGCAAAATCTTCTGAAAAATCTGATGCTGGAAAGAAAAAAGGAGTTGATAAGACCCTTAATAAACAGACAGATGAAGAGATTTTAGAAAAGCAGAAGAGAAAAGATACAACCGGAAAATAAGGGAGATATTTGAAAGCAGGAATAAGAGAAAAAGATGAAAAGAGAAAACAAAGCACAAAACATTGGCACTTCTAATAGAAGAAAATCATTCAGAAACAACAGACCTCCATTGCCACATCCCCCAAAACCACTTTTGCTTCTAAAAAGCCAACCACTGCTGCATCCAAATCCAAACCTTCACCGCAAAAACCACCTCAACAGAAGCAGAAAACAACTTCATCACCATCCTCAACAAAACCAACAGATGTTGATGCATCAAAAGAATCAACAGATGTTAAGGCAATAGTTGTTGAGACACTAGTGGTTTCAGCAGTTGTTAGCCAAACCACTGACTCAGTTCATTTTGATCCTCCACCATCAACACAACCACCAACACCTCAAAGATTTCACTCACAATCAACCTTTTCACCTAAACCACCTTCTCCATCTAAAACTCCTCCTCCTATAAAGTTTGCCTATGCCAGAAAAAGGAAATTTGTGGTACTTGATGAAGAGAGAAATTCCATCACCAATTCCTTTATCATCTGCTCCAGCACAAGTTATTCCACCCTCATCATCTCCATAAACAAACCCACTCAATCATCCACTCATTGGTTACATGCCACGCAACATCCCCTTGGCAACTTAATATCCTCTGGAACTGCTTGCAGTCCAAGATGAAATGGTACAATTTTACAAAGAAGAGGATCCATCCAAAAGAACCTTCTCATCTTTATATGGCTTCAGAACTCCTAAGAATATAGATGAATATTTGAAGTTAAAGGACCAACAAACAGAGCTGATAGCAAAAGAAGAAAGTAAAGGGTTAGGAGATAGGAGATACCAGGGTTTGTATCAACATGAGCTTAAAAAAGTTAGGAAACTTGAAGACTTTGCTAGAGACCTGAGTAAATCCATGTCAGAATAGCCACCAGATGCTGATCTTCAAGAGGAATTAAGGGTTGATTATTTAGACATCATCATGAAGACCAAGCCCTACAAAGCCAACAAGTATCAATTCAAAGAGTGGCCTCTTGATGCTCTCAAGAAGAAATTAACAGAATTGAAATGATGAAGAAAGATCCTCAAATGAAGTAATCTGCACCCAACTGGAATAAATTCAAGAAGGTTGATGTAGATGATGCATCGAGGTACATAAGAAAGAGAGCCGAGCTTGTTGCAGCTGGATGTGGGCCTGCTAAATCAATTGCCGGATGGTCTAAGCAGAATGTTGATGAAACCTATAAAAGGTTAGAAGAGCTCAGAAAGACAAATCCTAATGTTCCTCAGAAACCAGTGTATGATGATGAAACCACTGCTGATAGGCCTCAACAGACCCATGCCCCTAAAAAGTTGTTCTCATCATCTGCTTTACCCATCAGTGCCTTGAATTAACTAAAAAGGCAGAAGCATGTTAATGAGTAAGATGAGAAGAGGTATGCTGAACACAGAAAGGAGGCCATCACAAATCAACTTTAATATGGATTGGATGATGCTTCTTAACAACTTGCTGCTCAAATATCTGAAACAATCAAAAAGTTGGCAAGCAGACCTCAATCCCCAAACTCATCTCAAATAAGTCTCATTCCAAGAAAACCATCAGACCCAAAAATACTAAAGTGAAAGTCTGACAAAGATACCCACGTATTGATTCTGCTCAGGTCTGATGGTAATGTTGAAAAGCTGTCAAGGAAGGCTGCATATGGTCTGAATACAGGAGACCTTCAAGATCTTTTGAACCTTCAACTGATTGGGGATGAAGAAGACACAGATTCCTTGGATTTTGAGCTCCAATTCAAAGGGAAAATTCGGGAACTGTTGATGAGAGAATAAAGATCAGAATAATGAAGTGTTTCGGCATCATCTGTTCTTGGGGGAAATTGTTGGCTCATGTGATCCTTCCCTTTAGAACAGATGATACAAAGCCAAAACTGGTTCTGCAACAACTGATCCTAATAACAGTGCTTTGAACTCCTTTTCCCTCCAATGGCAGTGGCATCCAACATCTGGTGATCTCTAAAGTCTGCTGATACTCAAAGTCTGTTATATACAAAGAACTGCTGAAGTCTAAAGTCTGTTGAAGACCTATCATATGTTGAAGTCAAAGAACTGCTAGAAGTCAAAGGCCTGATCAACCTTTATGGAAAGCACTGCTTAGTCTTCATCAGTGGTTGAAGCCCATCAGCGGATAGCATTCATCAGTAGTTTGATAATCAGTGTCTAATGTAACAGTGTCTGTAATCATCAGTGTTTACAGGTTGTTAAGATTGTTAGCTGTCACTGTCTAGGTGATGTCAGCAAAGATGCTACAGTGTTTAGGATTGTACTATAAATAGACAGTGCCTGTACTGTTCTATTAGCTCTTTTCACACACTTGCATCTTGTACGAACTAACACTAGTGAGCTCAGGCTGAGCAGGAGAAAGTGTTCATGCATACATTGAATATTTTGTAATGAAATCATTCGACACAAAGTATATGATGATGAAAGTTTTTCTTTCCTTGTTTGTGTTATAAAGTTTTTCATTCATTCTGCTGCAAATTATCATCTGTTTAGCTTCTTCCATTTGATTCTTATAAAAACAACACAAACAAGTAAACTCATATCCTAACACACAAGGAATATAACTCCTTTAAAATATAACAGTTTTTGTTCCTCGGTAAGGGGGCATTTTTTTTTTCCGTTTCTTCAAGGTACGGAAAGGGATATATTATTCTTATTAATATTAATATTAATATTAGTATTAATATCAATATTTTTATTATTAATTTTTTTACCATTAATATATTATTATTAGGCTAAAAGTTGGCTACAAAGTTTAAATTTCCTAAAAAGTGTAAAAAGTCATAAAAGATAATAATATCAACCATAAAACACACCAACAACCCATAAATAACATAATGAACATTACTAATCATCATATATGTGGGTTTTGTATTGTGTTTGGATAATAAGGCTCTGATTATGGAATGACAAATATTATGGTGTTTTATGTTGATTAGTATGTTGTGTTTTATATCCTTAGTTCTACAATAGTTTGTTTGAAGTTTGATGGAATATTAGGGTTTGTATATGAGGTTTTAGTAATCTTCACCATATATTTATTTAGTTACTTATTTGGGTCAAATGCATCAATAATACCCGAAAGAACCCTTTTAATCCTTCTAACCATATTGAAAGAGTTTCTAAGTTAATTAAATTGGAACTTTAAAGTAAGTGCAGAACTTGACAAAGAAATAAAGTTATATAGGGAAATGGCTATGTAATATGTGTCAAAACACATGTAATATGTGTCAAAACACATGCCAATATCCTTTTGATTTCTATACCAGGGAAATGGCTATATAATATGTGTTATAACACATGCCGATATCTTTTTGATTGCTATACCGAGTGCCAATATTATATTTGTTTGGTAACGAAAAAAATCAATGCCGACAGAAAGCCTGTTAAAATTCATTTTATAATTCTATTTGTTTTTTTTAAATCTCAAACATATCCTAGCCATATAAAACATGTGTTTGGCATTTGGGTTTTATGGATTGCTATAGCAAGTGCCGATATCGTAACGAATCAAACCGGTAACGACTGAATTTCAGTTTTGTTATATGTAAAACCGTTACCAACCAAATTTCCAAGGCGGGGAGATACAACTAGTTTACTTAAATATGTAAAGTCAATTCATAATAATTTGTATGCACGTACAAATAGATATTTATAACATTTTTATTTTTATGTAAAATAAAGATAAATCTTGAATAATTTTTATATAAAATAAAAACAAATCTTGAAAACAAATAAAACCAACCCAAATATTCTCTGATGGTCCAGTGGTCCACGCTTTTGCGTAACGTCGGTTCGATCGGTCCAGAACTGGATTATCATGATTCTTCCCATGAACATGCAACTATAACAAAAGACCAGAAATCCAAAAAAGTACATTTTCTTTTCTAAACTCCATAGTTCAAGTTTCAAAAGTTAAAATTACTTAGTACTTCAACCATACAACCACATTATTACATCGTAATGACCAAAAAGAAAGATGCAAACTGTCATTCAATCACCAAATCGAAGAGGACTAGGGTTGACCCTGGCATAAGACAAAAGCTCGGAATCACGCTCGAATATCTCCATTTCATCTGGACTCAATGAGACTATGGCTTCAACACCACCACCCTTGCGCGTTTCACTCACCGCCACACGACTAGCGATTCTAGAATTCATAAGATAATACCATATCGGCTTTCCCCATCCAAAATCCAACTCATACACACCACTATTCAACTGGCTTGTAACAAACAAGCAGTCCCCTTCGCTTGTCACGTCCGCCAGTTGGTTTACTCTCCTTAATAACTCATTAAATGTCTCATGCCCCTTCTCCCCTTTCATGTTCTCGATGTAACTCGGGTTTATTTTCGCTATTGATTCGCGTAGCTCACCCATCAGGGTTGGCAAATCCAGGTGGCCACTAGGAAAGCAGATTGCAGCAGCTGCATCAATAAGGTTTCCAATGGATTCTTTGGGCAAAGGAGGTGATGCCCTATTCCGGAGATTCACCAATGAAACTAAAGCATGAGGTGATTGCGGACCAAATGGTCTTACTTTTGTTGCTGCTAGGGCTGCAGCCTTCCAAATTACAGAAACTGTGGCTTCCATGCGAGTTGGTGGATGTGCAGCCGGTTGTGCCTTGAGCAAAGCCAAAGCCTCAGGATCGAACACAAATCTTTTTGTACTAGGCATTTTGGTAGACAATAATTTGGTAGGAAGTGTGTATTCTAAACAAGGATTGTTAGGAAAAATCTTAGAAGCAATAAAACTTGGTGAAACAGTCTCTGGTGAACCTCTAGCAGCGGCTGCCCATGCTCGCATAAACATATAATATGTGTGTCCGTCAATGAACTTGTGTGACAGCGTCGTGGAAATCGCAATCCCACCACATTTGAAAATGTTCACCTGGCAAACATATCTCTAGTTCAACTTGTTTATCCATACTCGAGTATTATACTTTAAAAATATATTACATTACAATCGATGATACAATTGAAATTTACCTGAATACCTATAATGTAATTTCCTATTGAAGATTCTTCGGTGCAAGGTTTTTCGGGGAGCAACCCTCTCACTCTTTGGTCATCCGGATGACCAAGAAAATCTTGGAGTGTCTGATTTACCCGAGCTTCTGTGTAATAGATTCCTTCATCGTTACACTCAATTTGCAAGGTATCCTTAATTTTTCCAGCAAAAGGATAGAATCTTGTTAAAATCCCAGATAAAGTCTCTTTTAGATGTTTTGATCTTTTTGTTACAACATCCGTAACACTAGCCTTGTCGGTATTAGGAAGAAATAGGATCAAAGGGGTGTAGACGTCGAACAGAAACTGATCTATTATAGAGAGGTTATAGGTTCTTAGATGATGGGGAGTGGGAGAAGATGGTTTGATGGATTCTCTTGATATTATTTCAAGATCTACCTTCTTAACCTCGTTGTTATTCGGTAACCTGTGATGTTAAAAATGATCTCAGTTAAATCACTACACCAAAGAATCATTGATGAATAATTGAAACTTGAATTGAGCTAAAACTTGATCACCAAATATTAACAATTTTATTGACTTTAATCAAGATGATGATTAAGAAACTACAATGAAAACTAATTGTAATATATACTAATAGTTCTCTCCTCGCCACTTATTATAGACTCCTGTCTAACCATCTTTAACGATTTCTATCATAGATGAGCAAAAGGTCCTACTAATTAACTATTCATGCCAATACAACATGTTATGGATACTCATTGGTACCAACCATAACAACTTTACGGTGGGTTTAAAGTTTGACTATTAGGCTATGTGGTGTAGTCTGGCGTCCCAGCTACCTCACCACTTTAACGTTCCCAACACCGCCCTATGAGTGTTAAAGAGAAAAAGAGGATAGTTGGAAGGGGTGAAAACCAATTAAAATCATCCAAGTGGATGGATGTGGACGCCAATACGCATCGCCCAGCCATATCAAAAGGGTTGGCCTTGAGCATGAACCGGGTGACAACCATTTTAAAACTTCTATATTTACTTCTAACTGGACTAATTTGTTTTATAGGTGGAGTTACAACCATTTTAAAAGACCCAAAATATAACCAAACTAAATAACTACCGGTAAAATGGCCCATTTAGTTTTAAAACGCACAAATTTCAAACAATCATCAAACCCAAATTAAATATTAATTCCAATCAATTTAGCGAGTAGGACCCAATTTTTTTATCTTGCCAAGCGATCAATTTTTTTTTAACATTCTCCAAGCGATCAATTTTTTTTAACATTCTCGGAGACGGCCTGCTTATCAATATATTCCAACAAGCAATATGATAGTAATAAAGTGCAAAACCGATGCATGTGCATGAGATGCATGTTTAATTCGAATACTTGTTTAAAAAAACAAAATAATCGAGGTTGGCAAGGCTAACCTGCAGCATGAGGATTCAGTAGCATTTAGGATTGTGGAGGTGCTATAATAGCGACCAGAATATAAGGACGAAGAGGGCAATGGATCTGGTTTCAACGAAGCATGGAAAAATCGATTACGATGATATCGTTTAGAAATGAAAAAACGTTGGGTTGCTTTCTGAACTGAGTACAACCATTTCATTTTCGGTTGATGATGATCAGCCTCATATCCCCATGTTTGTATTTATAGGAGCTTGTATAAATTAATTATTAATTTATTCTGGTCAACCTTGTGCAAAAGCAAATTTATATTTTTTTTAACGGCAAAAGACAAATTTATATTTTTTTGAATGGCAAAAGACAAATTTATATGAATTTATTTATTTATTTATCGCTTGCGGTGTGCACATATAATGTATATATATATGGGCGCTTAGGGCAAAAGTGAAATTGAACTAATTTTAACGTTATTTTACTAATTTCGTGAAAATAACGTTAAAAGCGACAGGTTGTTAATCATGCATCATATAGTGGCGTTGATAGCTAAAAGACAAGGGGGTACATGCACCAATCGGTCTTTGTCACGATTGTTAGGTGTTATGTGCCTTATGTCCAAGGCTTGTTGTAAAACTACAATCGAGTCCGGGTCTTATTAGAAGCAGACTCTCTATCCTACGGGGGTAGAGGTAAGATTGTCTACATCTTACTCTCCTCAGACCCTTCCTTAGCTTTGCTATTGATGGGATTTAATGAGTATGATGATGATGATTTATTTATTTATTTACTATAACAACAAAAATCATGACAGGGAAGAGTGTTACCCTGTCACTGGTTAAAATGGGTGGCAGTCAATAGTGCCAGGCAGGTCCAGCAAAAGTATGATTTTCTTCCGTTTAAATTTACAGTTTTGTCATTTGTTTTTTTTCCTCTCAGCTAAATTACAATTCTCCTCTCAGTTTAAATTTATAGTTTTGCCATCATTTTTGTTTTTTTCCCCGTCAACTTACAATTTTGCCCCCGGTGTAAAATTACGGTCATGCGATCGTTTTAGTTTTTTTTTTTTTTTTGACAAAACTATGGTGGTTTTTTGTTTTAATTGATTGACTCGGTTTAATTTTTATTCGTGCCAGACGACTGCGTGACACACGCTCATTTGTCTTGAAAAAATACAATTTTCCCTCGGTAAAATAATAGTATTTCCATCGTTTTAGTTTTTTTTTTCTTTACCAAAAGTATGGTAGTGTTTTGTTTTAATTGGTTGACTCGATTTAATTTTTTAATATCATGTTATCAGTTTTTAACTGAGATTTCTAACTAGTTTTGGCCTAAAGGACAAAACGTGCAAAATTTTGAAAGGTTAAAGACACCGCCTTTAAACTTTTGGCCAAAAGGACAGCGCCTGCAATTTGATGTAAAGACAAAAGACAAAACTTGTAATTTACTCTAATAAATAAATTTAATTAAAAGATAAGATAAAACTATAATTATTCAAAAAGCAAATGTATACATATATATATATATATATATAGAGAGAGAGAAAGAGAGAAAATATAACGTAATGAATTATTTAACATATTTAATATATAGAAAAAAGCATTTGAGTATAAAATTATGAATTATTTATATTTCCTATTTGATTTATAAAAATAAAACAAAACATGCCTAGAATTCATGTGGCTAAAATGAAAAAAGAAAAACTTTTGATGATCAAAATAAAAAGATATAATTTTATTGTAGCTAACATGATATAATTTAATACATATTATAATATAATATAGGGGAAATGGATTTTATCACCCCAAACTAATTAAAATTGGCCGCTGCCACTCCCAACTTTCATTTTGGCTCCCACCACCCCCAACATAACAATTGGGTTGTTGTGTCATGTAATACCCTAAACCTTAATGTACTGGTTATAAACGTATGAAATATGTAATTTATATTTCATATATTGTTAAATGAGTAAGATGATGGTGTGAAATGTGAAATATCTTAACAAGCGTGGGCTAATATAGGAGACCGTTTAATATTAATAATTAAATATATTATTTTTGACCTTACTCCGTTTAATGAAACTTAGGTTAAAACGTAGTTAAAAATATGCTTGTTCTAATGACATATTCGTCGTTTTATAAAACGTTATATTTTAAAAGTTATACGAGAAAAACGAGTGAAGCAGCTGAATTAATGTATATAAGCAAGCAAGCTAGCAGGTCAAGCAGGCAGGTACGCACGTCACTTGATCCCACATCGCCTCAGAAATAATTTGAGGTGCCTGCTTGCTTCCTTTAATAAGGGTCTCAGTAGTTTGTTTAGGTACTGGTTTCTTTAATGGAAACGCTCTAGTATAGAGGATCTCGAGTATACGATACCCCGTTGGGTGTTGTTAATAGTCGCTTTTCGAGCGCAAGTAGGAGCAGGAGTAGGGAAACTCTACATCAATGTGTCGTAGATAGTTTTAAGGTATGCTCTCGTTTACGTTTATGTTTAGTTATTTATTATTCAATTTTAGTAGTTAATAGGAGTATTATTATTAGTAGTAATATTATTATTAGTAGTAGTGGTAATGTTAGTATTATTTTTAGGTACTAGGGTTATTGTCAGGGGCGGGTATTGGGTAGCCTAGCCTTAGTTAAGCATAGACTGATCAACCATGCTTAAACAAGGCAGCACTAACCAATATCCAACCATGATAATGACTAGTTATGTGTACCATTACCTAACCTAGGATTATGTAATTGTGTCAGGACCTTGAAACATAACCCAGTCGTACTAGCGGCTGTTAAGCAATTGCTAATCAGGTGAGTCATCATACTTGTCTTTTAAACTGTGATAGTATACTCGTCCATAACTGGTAATAATGATGCTGCAGTATGCATGTGTCAGTAGGGGTATATGGGATCCTATTATGCTTAATGAGGTGTGTCACTCTAGGAAGGGTAATAAAGGTGGTGTACCCACAGGCACTTCGTGCTTATAAGGTCCAGCGACACACAATCATACCTATGTGATGGCCGTATGGGGAGACAACTGGAGGACTAGTATGTCTCTTGTACGGTGGTTTGTGACAAGTCAAATGTGACCTATAAGGTTCAATGAGGCCCAACCTAACTATAATGTGATCACATGCCCATATTGTGTATGCATATAATGTAAACTGTGGTCTGTCTTTATAAAAATTGTATAGTATGAGCTCACCAGTATATATCTGACGTCGTTTTGAGTATACTTATCTCAGGTGAGTCATGAGGAAAGCTATAGGAACTACTTGAGAGTTGTGGAGTTTTAGAAGATCAAGGAGTTCTTAGTTGCCAAAAGATTGTAAATAAATAAAGTGTTGTACTCAGACTATTATAGGTTTTAATGAAAGTTTAGTTTGTTTCCGCTGTAAGTGTATCAATTGTGCATAATCACCCGGGTTACGGGGTGGATGTTACAGTTGGTATCAGAGCCCGAGGTTTTAGCGAATTAGGTATTGCAGGAATGCATAAGCTTTAACCAGTAGTTCTTTAAAAATTAATAGCACACTCAGACTAGGCCAAATAACATGTTCTCAGGAAAAGTACTTGTATAGTCAATTGAGTGACGCTAGAAGAAGTAAACTATGTTGTGCCTTTTTATGTGCTATATATATGTGTGTGTGTGTGTGTGTGTGTATATCTCTATGTGACGTATATAGTTGTTTTATTATAATGATGTATCATACATACCAGTAACTCTTTATACTCATATTCCTATAGGAAGGAGACAATGTCTGAACATAGAGATGAACAAGGGTCTAGAAATAATCAGAATAACAGAAGGGGAGAGGAAAGTTCTTATAGGACTCGAACTCCCTCTCACAGTGTCAGGTCCCGGTCTAGTATAAGCATGCGTCTAAATACTGAGGATATCCACAATATAGCTGTGGAAGTGGCTAAGGTAATGACGAATGCATAAACCGGTAATGTTAACCAATCTGGAGAACGACATGAAGAAAGCTCAGCAGCCTCCACGCCAGTACAAAGGGAAGGAATGGGCGAAAGGAAAAACACTATTGCAACCATGCCACTTGAAGGAAAATGTGAATATTCCAAATCAAAGGAATGTACTTATAAGCACTTCATGTCCTGTAAACCTCAGTCCTTTGACGGAAGAAAGGGAGCACTAGAAGCTCAAGACTGGCTCAACAGAATGGAGTCAGTATTAGACATATGTGAGTGTGATGACCGCAACAAAGTACGGTTCGCCATACATATGTTTGAAGCTGAAGCCCTTCACTGGTGGAACATTGTGGTCCGAACAGAGGGAAAAGAAAAGGTTAAGGAGATGAAGTGGGAGGCGTTTATTCATAAGTTTCTTGCTAAGTATTGTCCTCCTAGTGAGACTGAGCAACTGGAAGTGGAATTCTTTCAGTTAAAAATGGGAAATAAAACCTATCGAGAGTATGTTTCTCGTTTCAACGACATATCTCGACTGGTTTCTTATTTAGCATTGACTGAGGAACAACTTATCAATAGGTTTATTTGGGGTCTACCCTCTGAAATGAGGGTGTTTATCAAATCCAAATCCCCCAAGACTTTTGCAGAAACTCTTGAGGCTGGCGCCGTCATGGCTGCCGAGATGATTCTGCGGCAGGCTGAATCTCCCGCACCAAAAAGGAAGTGGGAAGAAAGAAAGGGGGACACCCGGAATAACAACTTTAAAAGGCCTAAAACATTTCCTCAATGTCAAAATTTCAAACGCTTTCATACGGGGGAATGTCGTGTTCCCTGTCCAAATTGTAAAAAGACGGGTCATGCTCTTCAAGAATGCAAGGAAAAGAAGAAGTGTTTCAAATGTGGAGACCCTAACCACATGAGATCTGAATGTCCCGAACTCAAAAGAAATGACAGGACACAACCAAATCAGCCAAAAGGGCGGGCATTTGTACTCATCACGGAAGAAGCCAAGACCAATACAGACGTTATCACGGGTACGTATCTCGTAAATGATGTATATGCGCGTGTGTTATTTGATACCGGTGCAAATAGAAGTCTAGTTTCGACTACCTTTAGACCTTACTTGAACCAGGCGTCCCAAAACCTAGATCATGCCTTACAGTAGAAATGGCTGATGGAAGTCAAAGAGAGATAGTTGACATTGTTAAGAATTGTAAAATAAGCTTAAACAACCATGTTATCCCTATAGACCTAATGCCTATGGAACTTGGAGAATTCGACATAGTCATAGGAATGGACTGGTTGACACCATATCATGCGGAAGTTATATGTGACAAAAGGATCGTCCGACTCCGATTACCTAACGGCAAACAGCTAACTCTATCGAGAGACAGCACTGACAAGACTAAGAACCTCATCACAATAGCACAAGCACATAAATGCCTAAGGAAAGGGTATGTTGCCTTTTTAGCATATGTCGTAAACACTACAGAAAAGCAGAAGGTCGAGGACGTGCCAGTAGTACGAGAATACCCTGAAGTGTTTCCCGATGAGCTCCCAGGACTACCATCGGATAGACAGGTTGAGTTTCACATTGACCTAGTTCCCGGTACATCACCGATTTCTAAGTCACCGTACAGACTAGCCCCGACAGAAATGCAAGAACTCAAGAAGCAACTACAAGAGTTGCTTGACAAGGGGTATATCCAACCTAGTTCGTCGCCATGGGGAGCACCCATCTTGTTTGTCAAGAAGAAAGATGGGACGATGCTCTTGTGCATCGATTATAGAGACTTGAATAAAGCCACTATAAAGAATAAATACCCTTTGCCCAGGATCGACGACTTGTTTGATCAATTACAAGGGGCAAGCTATTTCTCTAAAATAGACTTGAGGTCTGGATACCACCAAGTGAAAGTTGCACTAGAAGACATACCTAAGACTGCCTTCAGGACTAGGTATGGTCATTATGACTTCTTGGTAATGCCATTTGGATTAACCAACGCACCTGCAGTGTTCATGGAACTTATGAACAGGGTTTGTAAACCTTACCTCGATAAGTTTGTGATCGTTTTTATTGACGATATCCTTATCTACTCTAAGAATGAGGTAGAACATGAACAACACTTGAGAGCAGTCCTTGAATTGCTCAAGAAAGAAAAACTCTATACAAAGTTCTCTAAGTGTGAATTTTGGATACGTGAGGTGCAATTCCTAGGCCACGTGATAAATGAATGTGAAATACAAGTTGACCCTGCAAAGATCGAGGGCATCAAGAAATGGGAAGTACCGAAGAATCCCACTAAAATCAGAAGATTTATGGGGTTAGCGGGATACTATAGAAGGTTTATTCAAGACTTCTCAAAGATTGCAACACCATTAACCACACTAACTCAGAAAGCCTCTAAGTTTAATTGGGGACCTAAACAAGAAGAAGCCTTTAACACGTTAAAGAATAAGTTATGTAGCGCCCCAATACTGTCACTTCCTGAGGGAACGAAAGATTTTACCGTCTACTGTGATGCATCTCACTATGGTATGGGATGTGTACTCATGCAAAGAGGCAAAGTGATTGCCTACGCCTCTAGACAATTGAAGATTCATGAACGGAACTACACAACCCATGATTTGGAACTTGTTCCATAGTGTTCGCATTGAAAATTTGGAGGCACTATCTTTACGGTACAAAGTGCACTATCTATAGTGACCATAAAAGTTTAAAACATATATTTGAGCAGAAGGAGCTCAATATGCGGCAGAGACGATGGATGGAGTTATTAAGTGATTACGATTGTGAGATCCAATACCATCCAGGTAAGGCAAACATAGTAGCAGATGCTCTAAGTAGAAAAGAGAAACCTCAACCAATAAGAATTCGTGCAACCAGAATAGAGGTTAAAACTAGTCTCTTAGATCAAGTTAAGAATATACAACAAGAAGCCTTAAAAGAGAATCATATTGTAAAAGAAAGAATGATTGGGAGACTGAAGCTACTGATAATGGGAAATGATAATATCCTTAGGTTCAACAATAGGATATGGGTTCCTAATTTTGGAGGACTGCATGATACAATCTTAGAGGAAGCTCATAAGTCTAAGTATTCCATTCACCCTGGCAGTGACAAGATGTATAAGGATTTAAGGAGAGATTATTGGTGGCCGAGAATGAAGCGATCTGTTTCCCATTATATGGAAAAGTGCCTTACATGCCTTAAGGTGAAGGCAGAACATCAAAAACCCTCCGGATACTTGCAACAACCAGAGATTCCAGAATGGAAATGGGAGAAAATCACCATGGATTTTATCACGAAGCTCCCAAGGTCAAGTCACAGTTATGATACTATTTGGGTAATAGTGGACAGACTGACCAAGTCTGCACACTTCGTGCCAATTCGTGAGGACTATAAGATGAACAAGCTAGCTCAAATTTACCTCAAAGAAATAGTCTCACGACATGGGGTGCCTGTATCGATCATATCAGACAGAGATAGTCGTTTCACATCTAAATTCTGGCAAAGTTTCCAACAAGAGTTTGGAACCAAGCTTAATCTAAGCACTGCATATCATCCTCAGACGAATGGGCAGAGTGAACGGATTATTCAGACATTAGAAGATATGCTTCGGGCTTGTCTAATTGATTTTGGTGGAAGTTGGGACACTCATCTACCACTCATCGAAATCGCCTACAATAATAGTTATCACGCCAACATCAAAGCTGCACCTTATGAAGCTTTATACGGAAGAAGGTGCCAAACTCTTATCTGTTGGACGGAAGTAGGGGAAAGTCAACTATCAGGACCAGAAATCATTGTGGAGACCACAGAAAAGATCCAGTAAATAAAAGAAAGGATGAAAAGTACACAAGATCGACAAAAGAGTTATGCAGATCAGAGGCGTAAAGCCCTAGAGTTCCAACTAGGGGATAAAGTAATGCTTAAGGTATCACCTCTGAAAGGAGTGATTCGGTTTGGAAAGAAGGGAAAGTTGAAACCCCGATACATTGGGCCGTTTGAAGTAACATGCAAAGTAGGACCAGTGGCTTATCGGCTAAAACTTCCTAAACAGCTGGCAGGAATACATAATACTTTTCATGTATCAAATTTAAGGAAGTGCCTGGTGGACGAAGCCCAACAAATATCCCAGGAAGACGTACAGGTTGACGAAAAACTCAACTTCATTGAAGAACCACTACAAATCGAAGATTGGAAGGTTAAAAAGTTACGCAAAAAGGAAATCCCGTTAGTCAAAGTAATACCCCGAACCTTAATGCACTGGTTATAAACGTATGAAATATGTAATTTATATTTCATATATTGTTAAATGAGTAAGATGATGGTGTGAAAGGTGAAATATATTGACAAGCCTGGGCTAATATAGGAGACCGTTTAATATTAATAATTAAATATATTATTTTTGACCATACTCCGTTTTTAATGAAACTTAGATTAAAACGTAGATAAAAATATGCTCGTTCTAATGACATATTCGTCGTTTTATAAAACGTCATATTTTAAAAGTTATACGAGAAAAACGAGTGAAGCAGCTGAATTAATTTATATAAGCAAGCAAGCTAGCAGGTCAAGCAGGCAGGTAGGCACGTCACTTGATCCCACATCGCCTCAGAAATAATTTGAGGTGCCTGCTTGCTTCCTTTAAATAAGGGTCTCAGTAGTTTGTTTAGGTACCGGTTTCTTTAATGGAAACGCTCTAGTATAGAGAATCCCGAGTATACGATACCCCGTTGGGTGTTGTTAATAGTCGCTTTTGGAGCGCAAGTAGGAGTAGGGAAACTCTACATCAACGTGTCGTAGATAGTTTTAAGGTATGCTCTCGTTTACGTTTATGTTTAGTTATTTATTATTCAATTTTAGTAGTTAATAGGAGTATTATTATTAGTAGTAATATTATTATTTGTAGTGGTGGTAATGTTAGTATTATTTTTAGGTACTAGGGTTATTGTCAGGGGCGGGTATTGGGTAGCCTAGCCTTAGTTAAGCATAGACTGATCAACCATGCTTAAACAAGGCAACACTAACCAATATCCAACCATGATAATGACTAGTTAGGTGTACCATTACCTAACCTGGGATTATGTAATTGTGTCAGGACTTTGAGACATAACCCAGTCGTACTAGCGGCTGTTAAGCAATTGCTAATCAGGTGAGTCATCATACTTGTCTTTTAAACTGTGATAGTTGTGACAACCCGCACTAAACCAGGTATCCGTACAACTTAATTAATGATTAATTACTACTTGATTACTGTGCTTGATTGAAACTAGCTGATAAACTGCTACCTGCATATTGATACATGCACTTACTCGCATCATACTTTATTTGCTGTCACTACATTAATTACATACTGAACCCTAGTGACAAACTTGATGCACAAAAAGCACAGTAGCACTAAACGGATACACAGTGAACATGCTGATATAACCAGCATCAGGCAAATACTGCCTCTAAGACCTGTTAAGAGCCTCATATATTTTGACTACACTGGTAGTGAGTGTAGGGATATAAGGGTTATGGTACCGCGTCTCTAGGGATAAGATACACTGATTCGGATGTGCCAAGAACGTACTTTAAGTACCAAACACAGCACTTTAACAATTTAACCGGCTTCTAGCTGACTAGTAAAGTGCCAGAAAATGAGAAAATATTACTAGACACTTTCTAAAGTGTCGGGAAAACAAATTGTGTCACTAAAAATGCAATAACGACACTTTAAAGTCTTTTGTAATACTTTAACGGATTTCTATCCAACCGGACACCCGGACTTTACCCGGAACATGAAAACATTGCTATTTTTATTATTACTCTTTTTCTGAGCCAGTTAGGGTCCCTGATTACCCTAACACCCGTCATAACACGCTATATGCAACTAACGAGGTTGGACACTTAACCTAACTTATTTAACCTAAACTAAACCCCCTAACCATTGCTTAAAATCGGACCAAGGACCCCCCCCCCCAAAACCGAATTGGTTACCTAGGGGGCACCACCTTGTACTTGTGATCTTGCCAAATCTCAAATGTCTAGTATCTTCACTACACAATGACCAATGGATAATGCACCTTGAACTTGTCTATATATAACACCACTACATGAGATAATTACCATCACTAAACTCAAGACCAACTCACTCTCTTTCTCTCTACACTAAGCTCGGCCGAACACCCCTCTCTCACACCCACCATTTTCGGTTCTTGTCTCATCATTCCAAGATCATACAAACGTCCAAGGTCGCATATTAGGAGCTTTGGTGCAAGCGGAACACGAAGGACCTCAACCGTTGGCTTTTATCCACGCGTTTTTCGTCACGATTCTTCCCTAGCCCCGAGCTAGAGGTATATTGTTTAAAACTTGTTTTTACACTCATCTAAAGTGGTTAAAAGGATTATTGTCGGTTGAATCTCGTTATATTGAAAGATGATGCATTAAAGTCTAGTAAAATCACAAAAATGGTGGATAATAGCATATAACTTGTGTAAAACTCGTAGGACTTGGAATATGTGATTATTGAGACCCGATCTATGATGTGGTAGCTCGGAACATCGTTTAACCCGACTTTGTAAGATCATGTATCTTCACATAAGCTCGTTTTTGACTAGATACAAGGGTTAAAGGTGAAACTCTACCACACAAGATACATGAACTTGTGTAGAAATATTTTTCTTGTGTAAAAGTGATTTAACCGGTAAAATAGTGTTTAAAACTAGCGGATCTACGTATCCGCAAGTGGTATTTTTGAAAGACCACACTTTAAAGAAATCATGTTTTTCTAAAGATGGATCTTACACTAATAAATATGATTTTATAAACCACAAGTGTGTAGACACTTGTGAAATGGAAAGATCCGACAAAGAAGTATATTTGTCACTTGTTACTAGAAGTTGTAAAGACGGGTTTCTCTAAACACGAGGTTTTTATGAGATTAAAGTTACTTTATATAAAGATCTACATATATAAAGAGTGTTTACACTATAGATTCGGAAAAACTGCAAGTTCATGCAATTATGCAAATTTACATACTTGTCGACTAGTTTGATGTGTCGGAAATTGTTTGATTGAATAAAGAAGATTGTTGAATTGATTTGTTAAAAGAAAATGATACGCTTGAAAGCGTGGCCACCTCCAGTTACAGAGGAAACTCTGGCGAAATTTTCTAAAAACCTAACACTTAGACTTTTTACACAACAAGTGTTAGAACTATTTTTGGACATATTTTCGAAACATAAATTTCGCCAGCACTATATTTTACTACATATCCGGAGGTGGGATTTTCACAAGGATTAACGTGATAAATATATTTGTCACAACACTGCTTATGATTATTTTGTGAAATACATAAATATTATTTTAGAGTAAAAATAATATTTACAAGCGTTAAGGATTCCAAAACTTTACGAACGCTTCCACATTAACATATAAGTTACACCGGTAATTACATTACCACAAGATTGATAAAACGTAACTTACGCACATGTATTGTATCCCCCATCCTTGGGAGGAAGAATAACTACCAAGTGTATACGGAACATAAACACGAAATAGTTGTCTAACTATTTCCCAAAGACATAAACTATAAAGCTAAGGCACGGCCGTCCGTCTAATAGAATTAGCACTTGTAGGTCGTTGCACAGCTTACTGTATTGGAGACACTTGGTAGAGACGCGCATTCACTGTGAGTTCATGTCCCCCTTTTCTCTAACTGTTTTCAGTTTACTTAACCGCGGGGGTGAAATACATGTTACATTGTTTACAAGTACTTTTATACACGGTATGATTACGTAAGGAGGTTTTAGATCATGTGAATGGGTAGGCGGAAACTTGAGGCTATTAATCCTCAGGGTAGGACCGAGGGACAGGAGCGGTAGATCTATCTGGGTGTAGCGAGCCCAGCCCCAGGCCAAACAGAACGGACCTCGGGGTGACTTTGTGCCCAACGCATAAATCCGCTAGGTTTGAGTCTTCCTACTTGCATTTCACAACATGCTAATGGCCTTGCAAACCATTGGTGATCACAAGTCCTCTTACACTGCTGCATACCAGGAAACTTTTATACTTACAAGTGTTTTACTTACTCACTTGCACATGAACTCGCTCAACATTATTGTTGATTTTTCAACTCACATGTATTTCAGGAAATTAAACGGATCTGGCACGGTATGGAACGTTTTCCGCTGCACTTGTCATGGAGTCATCAGGGTTTAGGGGATGTGTCTCTTTCCTGGACAAGACACAGTCCTTAAACCACGTTCATGTTATGTTTCAGTTTGTAATGTTGTTGAACAAGGTCATGGTTGATGGTTAAAACAATGGCACTGTATTTTGATTTTCAAAACTTAATGGATGACTTGCATGGTTTTTAAATTCATATAGCTTGTTATGGTTAAGCTATGGTATTAAGAAGTCACACCAAAATTAACCACGCTTCCGCAAAGCCAGGGTGTGACAGCTTGGTATCAGAGCTCTGATCATAGCGAACTAGGATTCTGTCTCGAGTCTAGACTATGATCACTAGGGCTCTCACGAAAACATTTTTCTGCATACCACTTAAGTCCAGATCCACACTTTTTACAAACAAATGTTGAGCACATTTTATTAATTATAAGTTCAGCTTGGAGGGCTGAGGATCGATCTGGAGGATCGAGATGGTCAAGGTAGTTGAACACGTTGGTTTGTTATAGGATCGATCTGGAGGATCGAGGTTTGGTTTAAGTGAAGGATAGAGCAGTCTGGTAGACTGAATGAAATTGGCTAGTAAGATTAGGAGAAGTATGTGATACCTTACTTGGTGACTTATGTGATTAACTGATTATATGATTGATTATTATACGTATATGTGTTTGTGTTACAAACGTTATGCTTTCATCAAGTACTAGAAAGATGGGCACTACGAACCCCATGACCATAGTATCAGACGACATAGTTCAACAGGGCACGAGGTGTGCATTTCTGATACTACCGGCACAGACAATGACGACTTTCAGCCCTTTTGTGCACTGCCTGAAGTCGTAGCAGAGCCTACTGATGGCCATCTTGTTGGGAATTTGCCACTGGCGGTGATCCCTGCTCCTGTGCCCCTTGCCGCTTAGCTCGTTGTTGATATGCCTCCGACATTGCCCCTAAGGACGATGCCGAACTATTAAGAGGAGGACCCACTTGAGGGCAAGGCCCTCTCGCTGCTAGCATTAGACTACTGCATGCGGACGCTCCTGCAGGGGAAACTCATTCCCCTATCCAGACTCATTTGAGTCTTTGACATCCGCGTCTTCGCACATACAGGGAATGCAGCACCACTTACACGACGCCGACCCTGATATGGCATCATCAGCTGCACCGGATCCCACACACAGCTTTGAGTTTGATCGCGATTATGAGGACAATTCTGTTTTTCCGCCTGGTGTTGATCCAGACCATGACATTGAGTTCATGCACTTAGACAAGCCCGTGGGGGATCCTGTAACCCCTGTGATTGTTGATCCAGCTGATTTTGAGATGGAGTTTTTGATTCGGAGCTAGCCGTGACCCCTGAGCCAGGCGTTGCTCCTAACCCCGCATTGGAGTATGACCCTGTTCATGCCAATGCACCGGCTGTTGCTCCTTGACTGATCATCTGCTTGGATGAGAGAAAATTTGGGGTAACTGTGCAAGACAATTTATTATTACGGGGGCCCACGTAATAACGATTTGTAGTGCACAGGAATCCTGGTGGACTCTGCAGGTCAAGCTAATAATAACCTAAACACAAATGACCTAGGCGATGTGGCCTCGAGTTCATTCTATTACAAGCAACAAGCCAAATTGACGAGCCTATGTGAAGGCTCAGGAATTTATTTCCCCACTTATACAGTGAGTATATTTGCGTGTGAAATGGGGTGATTACATGATGGCTTACGTTGCTATATATATACCCCATAGACAATTGAAACATTGTCCAACCCGCTTCACGCTATTTCGACAAAAAGGGAATGTCACCCAGGCGTGACACAAACACCAGTACACTGCCAAGGACAGAAGCCGAGCTGCAAGAACGCATCTCACAGATAAATGCAAGACATAAAGCCCTCCACTCTAAGTACAACGATGGCATTACTGGAGATAACCCTCCAACTGGCTGCACCTATAAACAGTTCCTGAACTGCAAGCCTTTGAACTTTGTCAGAACCGGAGGCACCGTTGCATTTGTTCGTTGGTTCAAAAAGATCGACTCCCCTCTAAGAATGAGTAACTGTTCGCCCCAACAGAGTGTTACCTACATCTCAGGGATATTTTTAGATGGTACACTCTCTTAATGGAACCTCCAGGTTCAGACCCTTGGCACAGACACTGCTTATACACTGAGCTGGGACGAGCTCAAGGAAACGATTGAGAAGAAATGTTGTTTTAGGACAGAAATTCAGAAACTTGACATGGAGTCCTGAAACTTGAAAAAGGACGAACCAGGGACTCCTGAACATGACCAGCAATCGCACGACTTGTCTAGGGTCGTCCCCTACTAGGTCATTGATGTAGTATGATATAGCAGTGCATTTGTGAGCTTTACATTGTGGTCTCGAATTGTAGCAATACAATCGCAGTATTCTCATCACATGCGATGTTCAATCAATTGTTTATGTCCTATAACATAAGAGGTTATGTGATTGACTTGTTGATAACATGAAATGTTATGTGTTGGTATTGTGGAATGCATACGTACACTTCACTAACCTATGTGAAACATCTTTTAGAAGATGCCGCCAAGACGGGAAATGCGCATGCCCACCTCTGAGGCAGAACTTAAAGAGATAATTGCTGCAGCTATAGCACAGCACGAGGCCCTGCGCTCCAAACCAATCAAAGGTACCTCAGAAAATAACGGTTGTTCCTACTGGCACTTCCTCAACTACAAGCCTCCGAAGTTCGACGACACTGGGGGTGCCATAACTTTTGTAAAATGGATTGAAAGTATGGAATCCATCTTTCGAAGGAGTGGCTGTACGCCAGAACAACAGGCCCCATACGTTTCTGAGTTGTTTCAAGATGGAGCTCGATTATGGTGGAATCTTCAGGTTCGAATAATGGGCCTAACTACAGCATACGCGTTAACTTGGGATGAGTTGAAAGGAATGATGCATAAGAAGTATTGCCCCCACACGGAAACCCAGAAGTGGGAAGGTGAATTTCGGAGCCTAATGATGGAAGGTCCGAAGGTGTTGGAGTACGTGCAACGACTCCATGATCTGTCACAAATTGTTCCATACCTGGTAAAACCAGAACTGAAGAAATTGGAACAATTCATTTGGGAACTGGCGCCTCAAGTCTTGAGCTTGATGACATCATCTACGCCACCAACAACCATTGTTGCAAATAAGATGGGTTTGGCACTCGTTACGGAAGCAAATAGACTAGAAAAACTTGCAAACCCTGACAAGAAAACTCAGGTAGAGTCGTCTGGAAAGAACAAAAGGAAACTTACCGAAGATACCCAAATGAATAACAATGAACAAAGATCTATTCGAGGTTGCTTTGACTGCGGGGACAAAGGGCATTTCAAGAAAGATTACCCTAACAACAAACAGGCCAATGATAAGATTTACTTAGAAACCAAACCAAGATGTGCTGAGTGCAAGTGTCACCGGGATGGTGGATGTCAGAAGCCTTGGTACGGGAGGAAAGGACACAACAAGGAAGGTTGTGGGATGAAGAGTTTCATACAAGGAGAAAACAGTAACAACGCTCTAGGTGGAAATGGGAAAGGAGATGGCCGAATGATGGGATGCTACCATTGTAAGGAAGTTGGACATTTTAAGAGGGAATGCCTGAAGTTGAAACAAGACCGTGAGAGAAAATCCAACACCAGAGCTTGTGAGGCATGCCAGGATCCAGGTGTGATTTCTGGTACGTTCTCTAACAACCAAAACTTTTGCACCTATTTTGTTTGATGCTGGTGCCGGTTATGGCTTCGTGTCATTAGAATTTAAGAATATACTTGGCTTAACCGTTAGTAAGTTAGATATCCCCTACTCGATCGAATTAGCTAATGGAAAGTTAGTTGGAGCCAACGAAGTAATCAGAGGTTGTGTGATAGAATTGGGAGAACGCGAGTTTACTCTGGATCTACTACCAGTCCAATTGGGAAGCTTCGACGTGGTGGTAGGAATGGATTGGTTATCCGGAAACAAGGCTGAGATAGTATGTCACGAGAAAGTTGTTCGTATCCCAACTGACGATGGTGAGACAATTGTGGTTCACGGAGAGAAGCGTGACACACCGCTAAGATTTATCAGCTGCTCGAAAGCAAGGAAGTGTTTACAGAAGGGATGTGTTGCTTTTCTGGCACACATCATGGACAAGAAGGCTGCTGAGCCAAGGATCGAAGACATCCCTGTCGTAAGGGAGTATCCAGAGGTCTTCCCAGAAGACTTACCCGGACTGCCACCTCAGAGGCAAGTGGAGTTTCACATCGACTTAGTTCCAGGCGCAGCGCCTGTGGCTAAGGCACCATATAGACTTGCTCCGTCTGAGATGCAAGAATTGTCGACGCAACTCCAAGAGTTGCTAGACAAGGGTTTTATCCGACCAAGCTTCTCGCCTTGGGGAGCTCCGGTCTTGTTTGTCAAGAAGAAGGACGGAAGTTTCCGTATGTGTATTGACTACAGAGAATTGAACAAGCTGACGATTAAGAACAGGTATCCTCTGCCAAGAATCGACGATCTGTTCGATCAACTTCAAGGTTCAAGCTGTTATTCTAAGATCGATCTTCGATCTGGATACCATCAACTAAGGATACAGGAGGAAAGTATCCCGAAAACAGCCTTCCGAACTCGTTATGGACACTACGAGTTCCTCGTTATGCCATTTGGTTTGACGAACGCACCTGCGATATTCATGGATCTAATGAATAGGGTTTGCAAGCCATACTTAGACAAGTTCGTGATTGTATTCATCGACTACATCCTGATTTACTCAAAGACGAAGGCTGAACACGAACAACATCTTAGAACCATATTGGAGCTGCTAAAGAAGGAACAACTGTACGCCAAATTCTCTAAGTGCGAGTTTTGGCTACGCGAAGTCCAGTTTCTTGGACATGTGGTTAATGGGGATGGAATTCATGTTGATCCCACAAAGATCGAGGCAATCAGGAATTGGGAAACGCCTACAACGCCAACCGAGATTCGACAATTCTTGGGTTTGGCTGGCTACTATCGGAGGTTCATCGAGGATTTTTCAAAGATCGCTCAGCCATTAACGCTCCTGACACAGAAGGATAAGACGTTTGATTGGGGAATCAAACAGGATGAAGCATTTCAGATATTGAAAGATAAGCTCTGCAACGCGCCAATCTTAGCTCTACCGGAAGGTACCGACGATTTTGTGGTATACTGCGACGCATCGCGTCAGGGATTGGGTTGTGTGTTGATGCAACGCCAAAAGGTCATTGCTTACGCATCACGCCAACTAAAAGTGCACGAAAAGAATTATACCACACACGATTTAGAGCTTGGCGCAGTGGTTTTCGCTTTGAAGATCTGGAGACACTACCTGTACGGTACGAAATGCACAATCTTCACAGATCACAAAAGCTTACAGCATATATTCAACCAGAAGGAGTTGAATATGAGGCAAAGACGATGGGTCGAATTATTGAACGACTACGACTGCGAGATAAAGTATCACCCAGGGAAGGCGAATGTGGTCGCCGATGCCCTAAGTCGTAAAGAAAGAATCAAGCCCATAAGGGTTAGGGCTTTGGAAATGATCATACGAACCGATCTCTCCTTGCGCATTCGTGCTGCACAAAAAGAAGCTCTCAAGGAGGGAAATCTTGAGGAAGAATATCTCCGGGGTATGGAGAAGCTTTTGGTACCAAACGAGGAAGGGACGCTATGTTTTGAGAAAAGGATTTGGGTTCCTCTGTTTGGCGGATTAAGGGAAGTTATTTTCGACGAAGCGCACAAGTCACGGTACTCTATCCACCCTGGATCGGATAAGATGTACCAGGATCTCAAAGACTACTATTGGTGGCCTAGGATGAAAGGCGACGTTGCTGTTTACGTGAGCAAATGTTTAACGTGCGCTAAGGTCAAGGCGGAATACCAGAAGCCTTCGGGACTGCTGCAACAACCTGAGATTCCCAAGTGGAAATGGGAACAAATCTCAATGGATTTTGTTACAAAATTACCAAGAACGCCAAGAGGCCACGATATGATTTGGGTGATTGTTGACCGCCTAACAAAGTCCGCACACTTTCTGCCAATCAAGGAGAAAGACAGTACTAGTAAACTTGCGGAAATTTACTGGAGAGAGATCGTAGCACGTCATGGAGTACCTCTCTCGATCACCTCTAATAGAGACGGAAGGTTTGTGTCAAGAATATGGCAATCCTTCCAAGAATCTTTTGGCTCACAATTGAATCTGAGCGCTGCGTTCCATCCGCAACTGATGGCCAGAGCGAGCGAACAATACAAACTTTGGAAGACATGCTGAGGGCATGTGTTATGGATTTGAGCGGTAGCTGGGATAAACACTTACCTTGGTCAAATTTTCATACAACCACAGCTACCACACCAGTATTGGTGTCGCGCCATTTGAGGCCCTATACGGACGCAAGTGCCGATCACCACTATGTTGGTCTGACACAGGTGATAGGCAGCTTGCTGGTCCCGAGATCGTCCAAGAGACGACAGACATGATCGCGCAAATACTTAAATGCATCGAAGCCGCTCGCCACAGACAAAAGGCCTACGCGGATCCAAACCGGAAGCATGTGGACTTCCAAGTCGGGGAAATAGTGTTATTGAAAGTTTCACCCTGGAAGGGGGTGGCACGTTTTGGTAAGTATGAAAAGTTAAATCCGCGCTACTTTGGTCCCTTCAGAATTCTGGAAAGAATTGGGACAGTAGCATACAAGTTGGACCTACCTACTGAACTGAATGGGGTTCACGATACATTTCATGTATCCAATTTAAAGAAAAGTCCAACTCAAATTGACGTTACCATTCCTATCGACGAGATTCATATTGACGACACGCTCCACTTCGTTGAAGAATCTGTTGAGGTCACGGATTGGAAAGTTAACAAGACCCGCCGGAGCAGTGTCAAACTCGTCAAAGTACGTTGGAATGCCAGACATGGTCCTGAATTTACCTGGGAACGTGAGGACCGGATGAAAGAGAAATACCCCCACTTATTTCCCAAGAACCCTGCTTCTACAAGCAGAACTTAAATTTCGGGACGAAATTTATTTAACGGGGGGAGAATGTGACAACCCGCACTAAACCAGGTATCCGTACAACTTAATTAATGATTAATTACTACTTGATTACTGTGCTTGATTGAAACTAGCTGATAAACTGCTACCTGCATATTGATACATGCACTTACTCGCATCATACTTTATTTGCTGTCACTACATTAATTACATACTGAACCCTAGTGACAAACTTGATGCACAAAAAGCACAGTAGCACTAAACGGATACACAGTGAACATGCTGATATAACCAGCATCAGGCAAATACTGCCTCTAAGGCCTGTTAAGAGCCTCATATATTTTGACTACACTGGTAGTGAGTGTAGGGATATAAGGGTTATGGTACCGCGTCTCTAGGGATAAGATACACTGATTCGGATGTGCCAAGAACGTACTTTAAGTACCAAACACAGCACTTTAACAATTTAACCGGCTTCTAGCTGACTAGTAAAGTGCCAGAAAATGAGAAAATATTACTAGACACTTTCTAAAGTGTCGGGAAAACAAATTGTGTCACTAAAAATGAAATAACGACACTTTAAAGTCTTTTGTAATACTTTAACGGATTTCTATCCAACCGGACACCCGGACTTTACCCGGAACATGAAAACATTGCTATTTTTATTATTACTCTTTTTCTGAGCCAGTTAGGGTCCCTGATTACCCTAACACCCGTCATAACACGCTATATGCAACTAACGAGGTTGGACACTTAACCTAACTTATTTAACCTAAACTAAACCCCCTAACCATTGCTTAAAATCGGACCAAGGACCCCCCCCCCCCCAAAACCGAATTGGTTACCTAGGGGGCACCACCTTGTACTTGTGATCTTGCCAAATCTCAAATGTCTAGTATCTTCACTACACAATGACCAATGGATAATGCACCTTGAACTTGTCTATATATAACACCACTACATGAGATAATTACCATCACTAAACTCAAGACCAACTCACTCTCTTTCTCTCTACACTAAGCTCGGCCGAACACCCCTCTCTCACACCCACCATTTTCGGTTCTTGTCTCATCATTCCAAGATCATACAAACGTCCAAGGTCGCATATTAGGAGCTTTGGTGCAAGCGGAACACGAAGGACCTCAACCGTTGGCTTTTATCCACGCGTTTTTCGTCACGATTCTTCCCTAGCCCCGAGCTAGAGGTATATTGTTTAAAACTTGTTTTTACACTCATCTAAAGTGGTTAAAAGGATTATTGTCGGTTGAATCTCGTTATATTGAAAGATGATGCATTAAAGTCTAGTAAAATCACAAAAATGGTGGATAATAGCATATAACTTGTGTAAAAGTCGTAGGACTTGGAATATGTGATTATTGAGACCCGATCTATGATGTGGTAGCTCGGAACATCGTTTAACCCGACTTTGTAAGATCATGTATCTTCACATAAGCTCGTTTTTGACTAGATACAAGGGTTAAAGGTGAAACTCTACCACACAAGATACATGAACTTGTGTAGAAATATTTTTCTTGTGTAAAAGTGATTTAACCGGTAAAATAGTGTTTAAAACTAGCGGATCTACGTATCCGCAAGTGGTATTTTTGAAAGACCACACTTTAAAGAAATCATGTTTTTCTAAAGATGGATCTTACACTAATAAATATGATTTTATAAACCATAAGTGTGTAGACACTTGTGAAATGGAAAGATCCGACAAAGAAGTATATTTGTCACTTGTTACTAGAAGTTGTAAAGACGGGTTTCTCTAAACACGAGGTTTTTATGAGATTAAAGTTACTTTATATAAAGATCTACATATATAAAGAGTGTTTACACTATAGATTCGGAAAAACTGCAAGTTCATGCAATTATGCAAATTTACATACTTGTCGACTAGTTTGATGTGTCGGAAATTGTTTGATTGAATAAAGAAGATTGTTGAATTGATTTGTTAAAAGAAAATGATACGCTTGAAAGCGTGGCCACCTCCAGTTACAGAGGAAACTCTGGCGAAATTTTCTAAAAACCTAACACTTAGACTTTTTACACAACAAGTGTTAGAACTATTTTTGGACATATTTTCGAAACATAAATTTCGCCAGCACTATATTTTACTACATATCCGGAGGTGGGATTTTCACAAGGATTAACGTGATAAATATATTTGTCACAACACTGCTTATGATTATTTTGTGAAATACATAAATATTATTTTAGAGTAAAAATAATATTTACAAGCGTTAAGGATTCCAAAACTTTACGAACGCTTCCACATTAACATATAAGTTACACCGGTAATTACATTACCACAAGATTGATAAAACGTAACTTACGCACATGTATTGTATCCCCCATCCTTGGGAGGAAGATTAACTACCAAGTGTATACGGAACATAAACACGAAATAGTTGTCTAACTATTTCCCAAAGACATAAACTATAAAGCTAAGGCACGGCCGTCCGTCTAATAGAATTAGCACTTGTAGGTCGTTGCACAGCTTACTGTATTGGAGACACTTGGTAGAGACGCGCATTCACTGTGAGTTCATGTCCCCCTTTTCTCTAACTGTTTTCAGTTTACTTAACCGCGGGGGTGAAATACATGTTACATTGTTTACAAGTACTTTTATACACGGTATGATTACGTAAGGAGGTTTTAGATCATGTGAATGGGTAGGCGGAAACTTGAGGCTATTAATCCTCAGGGTAGGACCGAGGGACAGGAGCGGTAGATCTATCTGGGTGTAGCGAGCCCAGCCCCAGGCCAAACAGAACGGACCTCGGGGTGACTTTGTGCCCAACGCATAAATCCGCTAGGTTTGAGTCTTCCTACTTGCATTTCACAACATGCTAATGGCCTTGCAAACCATTGGTGATCACAAGTCCTCTTACACTGCTGCATACCAGGAAACTTTTATACTTACAAGTGTTTTACTTACTCACTTGCACATGAACTCGCTCAACATTATTGTTGATTTTTCAACTCACATGTATTTCAGGAAATTAAACGGATCTGGCACGGTATGGAACGTTTTCCGCTGCACTTGTCATGGAGTCATCAGGGTTTAGGGGATGTGTCTCTTTCCTGGACAAGACACAGTCCTTAAACCACGTTCATGTTATGTTTCAGTTTGTAATGTTGTTGAACAAGGTCATGGTTGATGGTTAAAACAATGGCACTGTATTTTGATTTTCAAAACTTAATGGATGACTTGCATGGTTTTTAAATTCATATAGCTTGTTATGGTTAAGCTATGGTATTAAGAAGTCACACCAAAATTAACCACGCTTCCGCAAAGCCAGGGTGTGACAATAGTATACTCGTCCATAACTGGTAATAATGAGAATGCTGCAGTATGCATGTGTCAGTAGGGGTATATGGGATCCTATTATGCTTAATGAGGTGTGTCACTCTGGGAAGGGTAATAAGGTGTTGTACCCACAGGCACTTCGTGCTTATAAGATCCAGCGACACACACTCATACCTATGTGACTGCCGTAGGGGGACACAGCTGGAGGACCAGTATGTCTCTTGTACGGTGGTTTGTGACAAGTCAAATGTGACCTATAAGGTTCAATAAGGCCCAACCTGACTATAATGTGGTCACATACCCATATTGTGTATGCATATAATGTAAACTGTGGTCTGTCTTTATAAAAATTGTATAGTATGAGCTCACCAGTATATATCTGACGTCGTTTTGAGTATACTTATCTCAGGTGAGTCATGAGGAAAGCTATAGGAACTACTTGAGAGTTGTGGAGTTTTAGAAGATCAAGGAGTTCTTAGTTGCCAAAAGATTGTAAATAAATAAAGTGTTGTACTCAGACTATTATAAGTTTTAATGAAAGTTTAGTTTGTTTCCGCTGTAAGTATATATATATAGAAAAAGTATATCGTACATTACGGCTTAACATACTTCACGTACAACAACATGCGTGATTTATTCTATAACATGCGTGATTAATCTTTTCAATATGCGTGATTATTGTGTTTCAACATGCGTGATTTTGGATTTTTGAGTTATAACGTGCGTGATTTTAAAATGAACGTACGTAATTACCTGTCGTACGTGATGTACGTTAAGCCGTAATGTACGTTAACCTTCCTCTCTATATATATATATATATATATATATATATTTATGTTTGGAATTAAAGGCTGGAAATTATTAGCATCATTTCCTTGTCCCTTTGTTTCTCGTCCACCACAGTCACCGCCTTATAGAAGTAGTTATCTACCTCGGTTTCTTGCAGCTTTAACGTCATGTACTCGAAGTAATCCATACCTTTGGAAATACAATCTTCATCTTTATTCACATTTACGGATTTGTTACCATCACATTCTAACGCAATCACCTCTGCAAACCACTGCAGCAAAGTATCATCTGACGGTGAAGTTCCAGATCTGAAGTGCCAGGTTCGCCGTCGTAAACTGCCACAAATCATTCACTGAAGTTCCAGATCTGCTTTTGTATCAACAGCAGGTTCTGAAGGTCCAGATCTGTTTTCGAACCATATTCTGATTTTATTGCATTTTTTGTTCATCTGAGATGGGTACTTGTTCGATTATTGGTGACAGGAGCATAGATTGTTGGTGTGAGTCACCGGCGTTACAGGATGGTGTTGAAGGGAAAAACAGGGTGGTGCAGGTGGGGCATGGTGGTGGACTGGTGGCGTATTGCAGGGTGGTGTACTGGTGGCGGTGGTGCTCCTGTGGCAGCCAGATTTGCAGATGGGGGATGTTGTCGTACCATGCTGAACTCTCTAACACCGAAATCAACACCGCGAATCGAATCCAGCTTCAACAGCAACAACAATAGGGTTTCATTCACTCTTAACCGCTCCTTGGCATCTGTTCGAATCAATTCAGCATCGTTAACATTGGTTTCAGCTTCACATACCTGATTTCTGATTGACGAGATCTTGTTGACGCTTTTTCTAACTAAAAATCATCGGAACAGTGACTGAATCTTCAAGGTTGCTGCTGATTTTGGTGGATAGTGATGAGGGTTTTTGTAGTTGTTTGGATGAAAAGAAGTGAACCGGTATTTGTATTACTTCCGGTGAGGTGGACCGGTGGTTTTGATGGACCGGACGGGATAGATAAGCTCTGAAGAATGGATCGTCGAACATGATTTAGGGTTTGATGGTAACAATAAAATGAAATTTGTATGTAGTGATACAGATTAAGTTGTTAATAGATGATTCGAAGATTCGAAAATTTGGGCCTTTAAAATGACCACATCAGCATGCCACCTAAAGCAAAAATGATCACATCAGCATAAAAATCTAACCTAGTTAGTGTCTTGTTAACGACGGGGTGACACAACCATCTAAATGTTAAGTAGAGGGTGGTGTGAGCCAAAATGAAAGTTGAGAGTGGTATTGGCCAATTTTGCTTAATTTAGGGTGATAAAATCTATTTCGCCTATAATATAATATAATTCCGAGTATGTCGTCACGGCTTGTCTATTTTCATCCGCGTCTATGTATAAATTTTATTTATAATGGATTTGCAAGTAGCAATGTACAACTGATCAAAGTACAAACATACATATAATCAAAGTCTAACTTAAAAAAATTATTATATAAAGTTATGTTATTTACCTTTTTCGTATTTAAGTTATATGATAAAAGCTTATTTTTCAATATGATTCGATAAAAACTTTATTCGAACACATCAAATATGTTGATTTTTTTTCTTTACCATGAGCAACTGAACCGTTACCGTATGAACAACATCGCTACAATTACTATATTTGATTTTATGGTTTACTTGATGTGGCAGAATAAAACTCGTTAAAAATGAAGTTGAATTCGTAATAAAAAAAATTGGTACCATAAACTATAGTGAGTGTGAGTACGTATAATGGTACCATGACAAATCAAACAAATACTGGCCGAATAACATTGGTTCCGGTACACATGTCGCTATTCTTCTAGACATATATATCTTTCAATTGCTATAGTAAATATTGATACCGCATCGAACCGAGTTGATACTGACTGAAAGCTCGCGGAAAAACTCGGGCAATCTCACTAGTTTAGCATTATTCTTGTATAGATCATACTTTAGTAATTGTTGATTTTTTTACCGTTTATACTTTGTTTATGTAATTATGTATTATATACATTAATTTTTTGTGTACGTGTCTCTTATAATTGTACTGTGTGTCTAGATTAGTTATCAAGGCTGTCATTTTTACTTTTTAAGTACGCACGCCATTTTTCAAAAAAGAATGTACAAACATGTGTATTTTTATGACATGCAGTGACGCAGATATCTTCTAGAACATTATTTTAGCCGAAGGTCATACGATAATACATTTTACAAAATTTCCCCGCGCGTTGCGGCGGATCGAAATTTAAAATAATTCGAATTTATTCCGTCTAATTAAAAACGTATTATATTTTGTCCAACTTGTTTTCGAACAAAAGTTATGTCAAAACGTAGACAAACTGAAACGTGCATAAAAATAACCATGAAAACGTATTATATTTGACTCGACTTATTTGCGAAAGAAATTTACGTCGAAACGTTAACCAAGCTGAACTTATATCGATACGTACTTAAAAATAAGTACGTAAAAAAGTAATGTTTTTTAAGCTAAAAAAAGGTACGGCGCTTTGCGGCGGCGTTTAATACTAGAAGCGTGCCAGTGTTGTGAATTGTTCGGTTGATTTGGTTATTATTTCTGTTGTTAAGGCTCACTCAGGCGCGCGTCTAGGCCCACTTTTAAGCCCATACTGGCCTTCTTGCTTCGCTTCAAAAGCTACAGGCCAAATTCCAACGAAATTCCGGTCAAAAATCATTTAAACATGTTTGAAACAATTATAAGAACTCTAAACAAGCCTGGAAACAACCTAAAACTAGCCCTAAGAAGCCTAAAACATGTCTAAAATCCCTAACAGTTGTATTTTTATACTAAACGACTCACCTAAAAAAACCTTCGCTTTTTAAGCACCTTGCATTGAGGCCCAAGGCTCACCCTTTAGGCCTTGAGTGCGCCTGGCGCCTTTGACAACTATGGTTATTATCCTCAACCGAAATCGAAGTCATCATGTAGTCTATCTTATTAATCAATCGGTTTTCGGTTAATTAGTTCGGTTTATTTGGTTAAACTGACGGTTTTTATTTGATTCGTTTAATTTTCATTAATAGCCAAAACTAAACTTTGGCTAAAATTTTTGTTTAGAAATACATGAAATGAAAATATAAACATAAAATGGTGGTATAAAAATACATGAAATAAAGGTATAAAGTTAGAAATGTATGAAAATATGAATGTTTCGGTTCAGTTAATTTTAGTTAAACAAGGGTAAAAAAATCGATAACCAGTTTTGGTCAATTCAGGTTTCGGTTAATCGGTTCTAGTTAATTCAGCTTTTGATTGATTTCGGTTCAGTTTCGTTTATCTTTGGTTTGGTTTAGGTAAACGATTCAGTTATTGATCACCCTTAGACATTGTTAATCATGTAACATATCATTTTTTTAATTTACAAAAAATATAGCAATACTATACTTAAGTTAAAGAAAATAAAATATTCATTTTAAGGGTGTAATTAAAAAAATATTAATGTATAAAAAAATTATTACCGTTTTTTTATAAGAGTGAAAGTGTAAATACTAACTAATTATCTATACGTTTGTTAAATGTGAGATAATTAAAACACAATTAAGATGAGGAGATTAAACTGTAATTAGTGTTTGAAATATTCATTTATCCGCATTTTAGCTTGTATTTTATACATTAAAGAAAAAATATCAATTTTGAGTATGCTAAAATAAGCTTGTATTATATATATAGGGTGGAGTTCATCTACAAAGTGTGTTTTTCCTACAAAGTGTAGGAAGTGATCTTGATCATTGGATGAGTGTGTTTGATGGTTGAGATCATTTTGGTGGCATTTTAGTAATATATGTTTTTTAAAAATAGGCTAATTTAGTTGAATGGGGGTAGATGTGTCATTTAATTTGTTTTAAATAAGGAAATAATTGCCAATCATAAACCACCTCCATAATTGTCGCGATTTTCTCTCTCTCTTTACCTCTCTCTAATCCCTCACATCCGGAAACACCAAATCATACAAAAATTAACGATAAATAAAATCTAGATGTGTTTATAGTACTGTGTTTTATTGATAAAACACAAAGTGACGAACTAGTGATTGACTGCTAAAACACAACGTCAAGAATTTGATTATGATAAAACACAATGTGATAAAACCAGTTACAATTACTGACTGCTAAAACACAACGTGACGAATCAGTTACTGGTTGCTAAAACACAACGTGACGAATCAGTTATCGGATGCTAAAACACAACGTAGATGTGTTCATAGAAGTGTGTTTTAGTGATAAAACACAATATGACGAACTAGATGAAATACGAATTTAATGTGAATATGTTGAAGTGATTGTATTATAATCATTAATTCGCATTTGAAATGAAAGAGATATTTAGTTTCCTTAAAATTCTTATTAGTTAGTTTAGGATTCAATAAATTCCATAATTAAAATAATTATCAAATTACCATCATGCCCTTTTGATAAAAATATCTAATTGCCACATGTCACAAGGATATGGCTTCCTACACTTTGTATGAAAAGTTGGCTTTGTAGCCAACTCCTACCCTATATATATATATATATATATATATATACATATATATATGTATATATATATACATATATATATATATGTGAAGGTTCAATTAAAAACAACTAATTAGAGTGAAAACCCGAAAACTATGTAAAAAAGCCTAAAAAGCATACCAATTTTTTTTACCAATTTTC
Organism: Helianthus tuberosus; assembly: GCA_030545235.1. NCBI lineage: Eukaryota > Viridiplantae > Streptophyta > Magnoliopsida > Asterales > Asteraceae > Helianthus > Helianthus tuberosus. Next base: position 124,859,062 of record CM060354.1, read on the forward strand.
GCTGCTTTTTATATATAAAAAAACTTTTTTTCAAAAAAAAAAATTGTATCTCACATGTGCACTACAAATTTTTTTTTCTGAAATTTTTTTATATATAAAAAATAGCGATTTTTAATAAAAAAATTTGTAAAAAAGAATTGGTATGTTTTTTAGTCTTTTTTAGTTAGTTTTCGAGTTTTCGCGATAAAAGGAGTTTTCACTTGAACCCTCCCCCATATAAATATAAATATATATATAGTTTGAGTTTTTTGGGTTAGGGGTTAATATTTTCTACTTTTTATGTGGACTTTACATTGTGATTATTATCATGTGTGTATGTATCTATTGATCTAGGGTGTTATATATGTTTTAATATGCTATGGTACTCTGTCACCGCGTATTTTATGACTGGTAGATTTATATTGCTAAATGTCTAGTTCAGATTGTTTGCATGCAGCTTGGTTTCGAGCCGGGGGTCTTTTTTGGAAACAGTCTCTATTTATATGCATAGAGGTAAAGTTTGTCTAAATCTCACTCTTCCTAGACCCCACCAATAAGCTATTGATAGGATTTACTGGATATGGTTGTTGTTGTTGTTGTATATTATAGATAGTATAGATATGGTACATGTACAACAACAATATTTTTGTCAACATTTGTGATTGAAGACTCACGGCATATCAACCGAGATAAAAGTGATAGTACGTTAGTTAAATATAACGTGTGTAAATATGTTGTTAGTTGTTCATCATCAATACAAAAGGAAGAATACCTGATGTAGAATCGACCAAAAGTAGTAGCATTATGTCTATGTCTAAGGATGGAGGGTGTGGGGATCATGGTTGAAACATGATTTATCATGTAGGAACATATATATGAAAGGCTACACCACCCCTCTTAATGATTCATAGTGGTTGACGTTGATTGAACCACGATTAGCACATGCCACCTTTTTTTCATTTTCCTAGATTTTGACATTTTAAAAAATAAATTAAAATAATAAAGGAGATAGTGGTATCGGTCATGACCACACCCTTAGGGTAGTGATTTTAGATAGTCGATAAGAGGTGGGTGACATGACGCTTATGTGGATGGTCATGGTAGTCATTACAACATCTATGTGAAGGGTTATAAGAGTTATGACCACACCCTTTAGCCTAATCCGCGTAAAAGTATCAAAGTTTTGATCAAGTTTTTCGTTGATTGAGTTTCTATCATTAAAGATATTATAAAGGTAAAACTAACAAAATTCATATGAACTAGAATTTATATCCGTGCGCGTTGCGACGCGCTAAACCGAATCATTCTCGGTTTGATAACACAACACAATCTAGGGAACAAACGGGTCACGATCATAGTGTATATCACAACACAAAGTAATAATTTTTTTGAATTAGGTCTGGCATAGTGATATGTTCTCCAAGACTACAAAAAAAAATTATCAAAAAATAAATAATGAGCCGTTGTTCTTCTAGTGGTCAAGGGGGAGCTGGGAAGGTTTACTCTTCGGAGGTTCCTGCTCGGGCATGAGTTCGAGCCCCGGCACATGTGCGTACTCTAAAAATGGGGCAGCACCACTGTAACTCTGTAAAGGAGGTTTCGAACCTTGGAGTTGTGCGGGGTAGGGGTGAGCAAATTAACCATCATAACCGATAACCGAACCATAACCGACATAACCGAACCACTATTAACCGCTAACCAACAAAACCAATGGTTATGGTTATGAAACTTTGTTTAACCGACCAATTGGTTATGGTTACGGTTATGAAACTTTGATTAACCGATATAACTGAAACCGAACCGAACTTGTAATGTTAAGTTTATATAATGGATTTATGTTTTATATTAACCATATAGAAGTTTTTTTATTAAGATAAAATTATGTTGCTAACAAAATAATCTTGATTTGGATGCCCTTTATATCGATGAAAAAATGAGGTGTTATGATCGTAATTTTTTTTTTTTTGTGAAAGTTACCTTATTAAAGATAACCCTCATCGGTAGTTTAACCAAAAAATGTAGTCTTAGTTATCGTATAAAAAACATCTAAGTTAAGTCCAAACCATGCGCACCCCTATTTATTTCAAAGCTTGATTGGTTAAATAACCGAAATTAACCAAAACCGAACCATAACTGACTTCCTAACCGATTAACCATACCGAAATTCGGTTATGGTTATGGTTAAGGAATTCCATAACCGAGGCTAGCGGTTATAGTTATGGTTAATGGTAAAAACCAAACCAAACCGACCCATGCACACCCCTAGTGCGGGGTCCTCGAGCAAGGGGAGTGCCCACTTTGCGGAGCCTTTGCCGGTTGATCTGCAGCGTTAAAAAAAAATTCAAACTTTTATGAAATTTACCCAAGATACTACATAAGTGAAATAATTCCAATTACTAATATTCTAAATGAATTGTTTGGTTGATGCTATTCACACTGTAACAATTTCCCACTCCTTGTCTTTCATTCTCCACAATCTAAAAGTTGTAGAACAATATAGATCCAGAGAACAATAATTTCGAAGGGAGATTTTGGGAAGTAATGGATAATAATAATAATAATAATAGTAACTTTAAGTCAACAACAGATGAAAAGCCAATGTAATAAAGTAGCATTGCAAATTTAACTTCATAGGAAAAGTGTTTTGAGTTTGATCTTAAAATAAATATATGCAGATGTGAATTAAAAAACACTTTACATCCATTAGATGAAAAAAAAACTACTCCCATAATTCACATTGGGCCAGGTGTGCTTCACCATTCCACCATTTTCATTTTACATAACATGTCTTGTTTTACCCGTTTATTAAAACAATCATATTTAACATGTTTAGAAGAATATGATCATGCTACCTGTTTGATAGAATTAAGCTTTGATAAATTATACAAGTCGACCTGTCTATCACATTTAGTAAAATTTTAGAATAAGTAGTTTCTATCAACTTTAAAATAAGTAATTTAAATATCACACATTTAATGGGTCTAGAATTAAATCAACAATTGGGCAAACTGAGTGAACCCAGTCAGACATCATTGATGACCCGACCTAAAGCTGACCTGTTTAACCAGCATGTTACTGTTTAGTGATACAGTGGTTGATGTGTTGTGTAACTTTTGTATAGAACGTATAATGTCTTGATTGTAGGGGGTACTTACTTGGAATTTATCAAGGGTAAGGTTGACAAGAAGGACCTCTGTCACCTGTCGCTTAGTCTTCTATTGACTGTGGTAGTCCAACACTCCAATAAAATCGGAATATGGCGCAAACATATTAAACATGATTGTTTAAAATTTTTGGTTGGCAAAATAAGGTTGCTGACAACCTACTACTTGTTAATCACTTCCGTGAAGTGGCGCAAGTCTTTCGTACCCATAGAGATTGAAATATAATCTTGGTAAATCATTGTTATCAGGTATTGAGATAATGGATGCAAGGGGTCCAATTCGAAGGTTAACCTCGTGTGACAGTAGGTTAACATAGCGCTTAATTAGACCGCAAACGTAGTCTTTGATGCGATAACACATCAGCATATTGAGCTTTGATTCAGCATACTTTCTGTTAGTTATTTGTGTTATCACCTGGATTGCATCTCCCTGTATGAAAGATCAAAAAACGCTTATGGTTAATTTTTGCATCAGAAACAGATGTAGCATGGACATAGATTAATTGTATTCTTACAAACTGGTCCAAAAATATGTAGCAAGTGTATGTGGCTCTAAATGGGGAATCCATTTCCTTAAGATGCGGACCCATATACTTGTCCATGTTGTCAAAGACGCAAGGCGCACTCAAGGCGCATAGACCTCGCCCGGAGCCTAGGCGCAAAGCGCAAAAAGAGCGAGGGTTTTTTTTTTAAGAAAAGTGCATATAGAGGAAAAAAAATTAAAATATATTATGGTTTGAAAATTAAAATTATTAATAATAGTTTATATAAATACAACTTATTTTTTTTATATATTTAAAGCCCAATTGGTCGCAAAAATCGCAGTAGCAAAGAAAAGCCCAACAAATATAAACAGAAGTCAAAAGAAAGCCCATAATAATAAAACCCAACAATAAAACCCTTAGGTTATCGGTAAAAAAGAAAAGATAGCGCCGCAAGGGAAAGATGCAGAGCATTCTTTAGGTGAAGAACTTACTGGTTTACGAATTTCACTTGAAGTATATATTAAAAGCTACCAACAATTTTGCTGAAGAAAATTTGTTAAAACGAAGTAGAAAGGCAGATGTTTACAAAGGATTGTTCTTGAGGTCTGAAGTAGAGATCGATGTTGTTATACGGAAGTACAGATCTAGTACTGATCTCACATTTGAGTTCTATAAGGACATAAAAAATATATCTTGTGTGAAGCATAAAAATGTCGTATCTTTGATTGGTTTTTGTGATGAGGAAGATGAAAGGATGATAGTTATGGAGTATGTAGTGAATGAAAGTCTGGACAAATATCTAAGCGATCCAACAACCCTCTGGTCCCAAAGATTGTATATGTGTTTTCGTGCTGCATGTGGGTTGTGCTACTGGGGAGCTGAGAATCGTGAAAGTTATTGTGCTAAAAACTTTAAAGTGTTGTTAAATAAAGATAAGGAAGCGAAGTTACTAATTTGTATTGATTCATTGTCTCACGCAAAAGAATCTCAGATTTACACTTTGGGTGTGTTTTTATTGGAAGTGCTTTATGGGAAGAAAGCAACCACTAAAGATGTGAATCAATATCTTAACGATTATAAAGAGGGAGGACTATCCTGATCCTCAGGCACAAAAGATACCTACTTGAATACAGAGTCACTGTCCATTTTGTCACGAATAATCTATGAATGCTTGGAGGAAGAAGTATGTTATCAGATTCTGGAACGACTTAACGAAGCTTTCAAAATTCAGTGGAAACATGAAAATCCTGTAAGTACTTTCACTACACTTCATTTTCAATTGCTATCTAACTAACTTATCAATCAAACATCTTTCCTTCTATATTAAACAATGCTTTGAGAACCGGGGTCGGACCATTTTTTTGAACGGTAACCAGGTCGGAGCTTAAACATGATGTTTTACTGGTTAATTAGTTTGAACGGTAACCCATTGGAATGAATTTACAACCAACACCCACCCCACCAAATTGGTATCTTCAATGGGGTGTACTAATTGATAGAAGTTCAATCACATATCAATGTCAAACTGGCCCTTACCTCCGATGTGTGATGGATAAATTAGCGTTAAGAGATACATATGATTCTTAATTAAAGTTGCTTAAATCTATAAAAATGTCACTATGATTGCCTCAGTCACAGTCCTGGTAGTTTCAGCAGGTCCAAATATGTGTGCCCATTCTCATCTACCCCGTACATTTTTGCAAAATCGAAGAAAGCGCAGACTTCCTCTATAGACCCCTTAAACAGTTGAATAACTAATTTGAAAGTAGACTCAGTGGACACTAATATTAACCATAATAGTAGCAAAAATTTTAAGACGCAAACTACGAACCAAGAGGGTTAGTGTTCTATCAAATTAAATATAACATTGCACAACTATCCCTACATTAAAGAATCTATCTTCTAAGCAACTATAATAACAAATATAGTTAAAAGTGCCGGAAATACCATTAGATATGAAGCTCAAGTTCTGCAAAGCTAAGACTTTGCTAATGATGTTTGCAGGAAGCTAGCCGTGAAACCCAACTCCGGGAAGCCGGAGCCGGAAACCGATGACACGTGACCCATCTTCACTGCACGTGACTACAGTCCAGTAATTACACACTATAGTTGAGTTGGAACCCCAATTTAATAAGCCAATCAAACATTAAAACATGAAAACCCCTTAATCAAAACATGAAAGATGTAACCCAAATAAACGATATCTATAGCAAAACCTAAGAAAAACATACAATAGGAGTTGAGTTCCTTACCTGAAAGACCTGCCACCGGTAACACAAACACCCGGCAACAGCTAACCTCCTTGCCGACATCCTGTTTTGCATTCCTACGTCTTGTGGAACCCTAACATCAGCAATCAGACCCGCAAATCATCGCTTAAACTCTTTGGAAAAACCCTAAATAACTGCTCCGCCACCGCCGGTAGTCTCGACTTCCACAACAAAACCCACCCCGCTGGGAGTCTTCTCCGTCTCTGTCTCTCATCTCTTCTCCCCTCTCTCTCTCTTCAGACTCTTTCATGTGGGTTAGGGTTAGGTTTTGAAGAAAGGAGAAGGGGCGGTGGGTATTTGGATGCGTGGCATGTATTTATTTGTAGCCATACATGTGGCTTGTACTACTGTTCATTTCAATTATGTTATTAATAGATAGTAATAATAGTAATATATTAGTGACTATTTTGATTATATGTAGTAACTGGATTAGAATCCCGTGTATTACACAGGTTGAATAAACATAATTGTATTGTATTTACTAAATTATAAAAATAATATATATATATATATATATATATATATATATATATATATATATATATATATATATATATAGGGTGAGGTTCCTCTACAAAGTGTGTTTTTCCTACAAAGTGTAGGAAGTGATCTTGACTGTTGGACGAGTGTGTTTGATGGTTGAGATTATCTTGGTGGCATTTTGGTAATATGTGTGTCTTAAAAGTATGATGATTTAATTAATTAGGGGTAAATGTGTCATCTAGCTTGTTTTTAATATGGAAATAACTGTTATACCATAAACCACCCCACATTTCTTGCGAGTCTCTCTCTCTCTGCCTTCTCTCCTTCGCGAAGAAACACAACGTCAAGGATGAATCATACAATATAACACAATGTCATTTAACTTGTATGGTGTGTTATACAATATAACACATCGTGAAGAAACCCAAAAATTATAAAACACAACGTCAAGAAACCACAAAAGACATGTCATTTGTGAATCATAACTTGTATAATACATTGTGAATTAATCTGTAACTTGTAAAACACATTATCAAGAAATTACAAGTACATCTCCTTCCTAAGAACACAACGTCAATAATTACGAATACATCTCCTTCCTAAAACATAAACTGCTATAACACATATCGTCAAGAAATTGTTCATGAAGGATTGCAGTTGGTAAAACACATCGTTAAGAAATTATTCATGAAGAATTGTAGAAGGTAAAACACATCTACAAACACATCTCCTTCCTAAAACATAAACTGCTATAACACATTGTGAATTAACTTGTAACTGGTAAAACACATCGTCAATAAGGATTTCACCTGGTAAAACACATCGTCAAGAAATTGTTCATCAAGGATTGTAGCAGGTAAAACACATCTTCTTCCTAAACATAAACTGCAATCAACCATGGCATTTGAAATCGAGATTTTTTTTAGTAATATGAATTGATCGAAAGAGATAAAATCTAATGGACTGTGTTTGTGAATTAGCGATGATCTTAGTATAAAACTATAACTTCCGAATTTGAATTCAAAGAAGATATTCAGTTACCATAAATATCTCAAATTAGTTTAGGAGATAAAATCTTCCATAAATAAAATAATTATCCAATTACAAGTTTGCCTTTCTGTATAAAAATATTAAATGCCACATGTCAAATGTCAAATGGAGAATGCTTCCTGCACTTTGTAGGAAAAGTTGGCTTTGTAGCCAACTCCTACCCTATATATATATATATATATATATATATATATATATATATATATATTTAGAAACCTCATTTAACATGAGTTGAATAAATGTAATTTTATATATTATATAATAAAAAGTTATATCTTCAAAAATCCCGTATATTGTACGGGTTGAATAAATATAATTTTGTATCCCAAGTAATCAAAAAAAGTTATATCTATAAAAACCTTATATATTACACGGGTTGAATAAATGTAAACTTGTATACTAAATAATAATAAATTTATATTTTTTTTAAAAACCTGTGTGTTACACGGGTTGAATAAATCAAATTTTAAATAAAAAATAATAATGAAAGTTGTATTTTTAAAAACCCCGTGTATTGAGATGGGTAGAATGAATGTATTTTTGTATGGTAAATAATAAAAAAAGTTATAACTTTAAAAAACCCCGTGTTTTACACAGGTTAAATAAATGTAATTTTGAATAGTAAATAATAAAAAATATATATTTAAATAATTCAAATTTGAATATGTTATTGGATTCGGTTCGAAAATCATAATTGTGGTACAGTTTAATTATTAACTACACCCCCAATTTGAAATATCAAAAACAGAATTAAATTATTCGCTTTCTATTCCTAATTAGTGTTTGTTATTTTGTGTATTTTGTTTGTAACTTTAATTTTTGATATCTACGTATTATTGTTTTTTTTAAGTTTAATATTATTGTTTTGTGTTATATTTAAAAATATCTTAAATTAACAATTTAAATTTGAAAATAATATTTTATTAGAAAAATAGAAGTATTAAAGACAAGTGTCATATATTGGTTTATTTTATTAAATAAATAAATACATATATTCTCGTATAGTGATTTAGTCAGTGGTATAAAATCTCTTGTTTTTCCTTTATTATTTAGTGAATGGTATAAAGTCTCTTGTTTTTCCTTTATTATACGGAGGTTTAAAATTGAACAATAAAAAACCAACCATTAATGTTAGTTTGAAGGATAAAATTAAACCACTATTTTCACTAAGAGGGGCATAATCAAGGATGTGATAAAATGACTGATTTTGTAACGGGATGGATAGTACATTCAAAAAAGGGAAAATGCCACTAAAATGTAACTAAGTTTGTTAACTGTTGTGAGTGCATAATGTCTATCATTTCTGTCAATCACGTATCGTAGCTTAAATCAGATGATACAAGATTGGTTCTGAACTGAGCTAAACATTAAGTTGATGTGTATTAGAGTTCATCCGAACGGATAGATATTAGGACCATTCGGACCGATGCAACATGTTCATCCGGAAGGCTGTTTTAGTCGTAAGAGTCCATCCGTCTGGATGGAGGTCCATCTGTCCGGATGGAGGCCATCCGCTAGCATGTTTGGTCCGGATGGAGACTGCTATATATATAGGGGAAGGTTCATTTGAGATGAAATTTAATGTGAGAAGAAAAAGAAGAAATGACATATTAGTAAAATGCTATTTCATTTATAACTCATATCATTAATTTGTTTCTCTTTAATTAATTAGTCAACTAATCATTAATTGTCCTACATATAATCTACAAAATCTACACATATCAAAATTTCCTACATATACCCTACACATTATAGATTTTATCCTACACAGTCGAAATTTATCCTACACACCTCGAAATATATCCTACACAACTCGTAATTTATCTTACACAACTAGTAATTTATTCTACACTTTAAATTAAGTTTTTTTTTTAATTTGGAAAAAGTATATATTTTGAAAAGGAGTTACAAATTTAATTTAGCTAGTTATTAAAGGGGAAGAATACAAATTAACTATTTATGTAAGTTTACCAATATACCCTTACATTAAAATTAAATACAAATATTAAATGAAGTAAAATGAAGCATTATTTTTGGTTGAAACTTCTTTTTTTCTTCTTACAAAAAAAATCTTCTCATTTGAACTATATATATATATATATATATATGAGTAGGGTCTTGCCATTTGATAACTTTTGGTGACTAAAGTGGGGAAACTATGTCCATTTGATTTCATGGTATTGTACCTGTCATATTATTAATAGAAATCAGCTTATAATTACGTCTTCGTGTTCAGTCCACACATGTGATTGGATTCCGAACAACTTACGTGTGTCACACCCCTTTCTAAGGAAGAAGCACGAGATGTGATCCTGAAAGGTTTTCATTGCATACGAATGGTAAACATACTACATGAATGTAAAACAACTCCACAATGCCATTAATAGTTTAACATCCCAAAATAAAGGTTAAGTCATAAGTTTACATCACACATAAGATAATTTTTTGAAAAGTTTACAACTTCGTTTCAAAAACAAATATCAAGGTTTTGATCATTATATCTCCGCGGGAGGCGGGATATAACAAACAAATCCTACAAAAGTGGCAGGGGAGCCTCGAGACAAAATAACTTGACACATCAACAACTATCCTAAACAAGGAGACCGCGCGTACATCCACCTAGTTGCCTGAAATACATGTAAGTTTTGGAAAATCGTTAAGACAAGTTGGTGTGAATTCATGCAGTTTTACGTAAAACATTTAAGTATTCGTTGTAAGAATCATGGTATGTAATTGTACTTGAAAAAGTATTATGTAAATATAAGGAAATCGAGATCGCTAATGGTTTGCAAGGCCATTAACAAGTGTAACGACATAGGAAGCATCCAAACCATAGGCATTTTACTCGTCGGTTCACGACTAGAGACACAAATGCACTCTCGGTAAAAATGTGGCCAAGAGTGTGGCTGCCTGAAACCCATTAGATCTAACCTTTTGTTCCGCGGTCTAGGTATTACGTTGATTAATGGTGCTTATGGTACCCTACTCGTGACATGATCTATAGCATCATTCCTTAGTTTTGTTTCTACATACCATAGTACATGTATTTTCCCCAAGTTTAGAAAACAATAAAATGTTTAAAAGCGGGGACATGAACTCACAGTTTTGCGTATCTTGCGTCGTAAACTTCACCGGCTATGTTCGTAAACGTCATGACCTATATATGTTCTATGTACGTTAGTCACTAGACTTGTAACACACAAGTACAAGTCACCATCTTAAGTTTATATATTTGTCTTGTATGTATTCATCATGTGTGAGGATCGTGCCCTTGTTTGTCGGGTCTCGCCCGTTCGTCGTGTTCTTGTATTTTGAATTTCTATTGTTCTCTCGTAAATATATATTTTACTTCCAAAATACATATTTGTTTATGTAGTGTTTGACCAACGATAGGTGTTAAAAATAATTATATTTCTAACTTGTCCAAATATGTTACTTATATTATTTTTCAAAAATAAATATAAGTATTTTGCTAAATAATATCTTCAATATTATTTTTGTGCAAGTATACTTAGGAAAGTATACTTGTATTCTCATGTAAATACTTGTGTATTTTACATTAATTGCCAAAAATCAATACTTTGATTTTTAATACTTTCTGGAATTATATTTCTTAAAAATAATATTTTTAAGACTTGTGTGAAACATATATATTTTGTCATGCTTGGAAATATATATATATATATATATTTATTTTTGTTATTCACCTGATTTTGTATAATTTTTACTACTTGGTAATAGTTATATATTTGTCCAAATATATAATTAAGTCCAAAATTGTCCAAGCCCAAAATTTGTTAAGGAATATATTTATACAAATATATTCTCTTGTATTTGTCCATATACCCTTTCATGGGTTATTTTTGTATGAATATTCATAGGTATTTGTTATGTATTTTCATGTGTATTTTGTTGGTGATACTCCTTGGGAGTATTTAGTGTATTTTCATGATCCTAAAACACTACTATATATAATACACATAGTATACACTTAGCACAAAATTTGGTGATCACTAAATATATATATTTTCCCTAAAAATATGCATACTTAATATTGATTTTAACTTGAAGAAATCCTTATTTCTTAGCTTATAATCTTGTACAAAAATTAGGAAACCTTGGTAAATATTTGTAGGTGAATTTTTGGGGAATAAGTTTCACCAAAACTTATATTTTTCTAAGTGTCATAATTTTATAAAAAAAATTGACATAGTTTCCCCTAAAAATTGAAGTTTCCCATGTTTTCAAAACATGTGTTTATTTTTTTTTTTCATCATCAAAAACAATTTCCAACAATTTTCACAAGTAACATACACTAATTTTATCATGTAAAGTTTTATGATGAACTTGATTTTTGTTAAAAATGTGTAGTCTTTTAGATCTACACTTTACATACAATGATCTTTCAAAAACAAGTGTTCTTGTAAATTTTAAACAAACTTTTTATGAAACTTTAACTTACTAACTAAACCATCCATGAGTTTTAGGGATTCAAAGTCTTGAAAAATAGGTTCTAAAACCATTCTTGTGCTTATTTAAAAGATCTTTATGTTTAAAATCATGTTTCATCATGGATCTTCCAAGATCCATACTTAACATACATGAATCTTTCATAAATAAGCTTCTTGATGAACCTTTTATAAACTTTTCATGGAGTTTAGTTTCAAAAGTTTGTTTTACATAAACTTAGTTACTTCAAGAACACAAGATCTTGCCTTAAAAATCATTTTTCAAGTTCACATAATGGTCTTTCAAGTTCATCTTCAAGTTTAACCATGGATCTTTCATGATCCATGCTTAAACTTGTTAAATCTAAGCTGCTAACAAGCTTTAACATGATAGATCTATACATAACCACAAGATTCAACAACAACAACTTCATCACATACATTAAACATCACTAAAATCACTTGTTTTTCTTTAGATTATGTTAGATCTTCATATCTTCATCTTTTAAAGTTTAGTTTCTTAGATAGTGTAACTTGTACATAACATTAACATGAACCAAAATAGTGTTTAGAATGCTTACTACTAGCTCTGATGGCTAGGGAAGTGGCTCAACAAAGATGAAGATAAAGATGAAGATTGAAGAAGATAGGTGGTTAAAAGCTCCTCCAAGTGGTCCTTCAACTTCTAGCACTTGACACCTTCCTTGATGATCTTCTTACACCTTAATACTACCTTGGATTTCTTAGAAGATGATTGAAAATGAAAGTGTATATGTGTGGGAATGAGTCCGAGAGCAAGAGGAGGAAGGAGGAAGAAGATGGTGATTTTGAAATGATGTAGATAATGTTTAACTCACTAATGGTTCTTTATAAAACCTTTCCAACACATGTTTACCCATTAGTTCTCTTATCCCATATCTAAGCTACCATGTAAATATTTTAATGGACAAGAAATGGTGGGCCACTTGGGGCCGGTTGCAACAAGGGGGGGGGGGGGGTAAAGTGCAAAATCTTGGAAGTTTAGGGTGAAAGATCTAAACTAGAAGGTTTAAGTAATATTAAGTGTGTTTATGTGTTTTTATGATTTTTAAGGTGTTTTATGACCAATATTAGCTTTTTATCATAAAAACAATGTTTCTAGTCTAGTTTTGATGTTTTGGGTAGTGTCCGGTTATTCGTTCGGTTATCGGTTCGTTAAAGTGCTAAATTGCGCAGTTTTACTAGATATGAAGCACCCTTTATGACAGTTTTAATTCTCGACACATTACTACTAGTTATTCTGGACACTAAAACATCAATTCTTCAAAGTATTTTAGTGTTAAATTGCTGAATTCTGCAGAATTCAGCATTTAAAGTGAGTTTCGAGTGTCTTTTAGTGTTTATTTTAGCTTCCGAAAAGTGTATACGTTAACCCTTGTATCCACACTTGGGTTTTAATGTGTTTTTGATGTTGGACCTACTCCTAGGCCCTAATATACTGTCTGACTGCTTTCTGCGGAAATGCTGACACAACGTGTCTTACCAGTGAGTTTACTAGTCTTTCTGACGCAACGCTTAATGTAATGCACAATGCGATATTTGAAGTATAAAACATGCATGAATTCTTATGTAAAGCAAGCAAACATATAATGTTGACGTTTAAGCACATAATTGCAGATAATAAATAATAAATAAAATAGTACAAAAATTACCGGTTTTGTGCCAGTTGTCACAGTCTCCCCCCGTTAAAAGAATTTTGTCCCGAAATTCAAGCTGAGTTATCTCTCGCAGGAGCTTTCTTGAATAGGTGGGGGTACTTGGCTTTAAACTGGTCTTCACGTTCCCATGTGTACTCAGGCCCATGTCTAGAGGTCCAACGTACTTTAACAAGTTTAATGCGACTTCTCCTTGTTTTCTAGATCTTCCAATCCATTACCTCAACAGTCTCTTCTGTAAATCAGAGTTTGTCGTCGATGTGCACCTCAGCCGCTGGGACGATAACTGTTTCCTAGGTTGGACTCTTTTTGGTGTTTGACACATGCAACGTATCATGTACACCATTTAGTTCCTCTGGTAACTCCAGTTTGTCCGCTACGGTACCAATCTTTACCAAGATCTTGAATGGTCCAATGTATCGTAGATTCAACTTTCCACGTTTCCCGAACCTTGCTACACCCTTCCAAGGTGAGACCTTCAACAAAACTTTATCTCCCACCTCGAAGTCTAAAGGTTTCCCTCTTCGATCGGCGTAGCTCTTTTGTCGATCACGAGCCGCCTTGATACGGTCTCGGATCTGCATGATTTTGTCGGTCGTTTCTTGAACAAGTTCGGGACCAATCAACTGTTTATCTCCGGCGTCTGCCCAACACAACGGCGAGCGACACTTTCGGCCATATAGAGCTTCGAACGGTGCGGCTTTTATGCTTGTATGGTAGCTGTTATTATAGGAAAACTCGACCAAAGGTAGGTGAGTATCCCAGCTACCGCCTAAATCCATCACACATGCGCGAAGCATGTCTTCAAGAGTTTGTATGGTCCGTTCGCTCTGGCCATCTGTTTGCGGATGGAAGGCCATGCTTAGATCCAATTGAGGTCCAAAGGCCTCTCGGAAGGATTGCCAGATCCTTGATATGAAACGTCCATCTCTGTCTGAAATAACCGAAATAGGCACTCCATGACGTGCCACAATTTCCTTAAGATACAGCTCAGCAAGCTTTCCAGTGCTATCTTTTTCTTGAATTGGTAGGAAGTGTGCAGACTTTGTTAATCGATCAACTATTACCCATATCATATCATGCCCTCTAGGGGTCCTGGGCAACTTCGTTATAAAGTCCATCGAAATTTGCTCCCACTTCTATACGGGAATTTCAGGTTGTTGCAGTAGACCTGTTGGTTTTTGATATTTGGCCTTAACCTTAGCACATGTTAGGCACTTCCCAACGTAAGCAGCAATGTCGCTTTTGAGTTTTGGCCACCGATAATACTCTTTTAAGTCCTGATACATTTTGTCTGATCCTGGGTGGTTCGAGTATCTTGACTTGTGAGCTTCATCAAAGATTATCTCTCGAATACCGCCATAGAGCAGAACCCAAATGCGTCCCATAAAGTATAATGTTCCCTCTTTGTTTGGCACCAATTGTTTCTCCATACCTCGGAGATATTCAGCTTTAAGGTTTTCCTCATTGAGGGCTTCTTGTTGTTCATCATGAATGCGTGATGTGAGATTCGTACGAATAGTCATTTCCAATGCTCTAACCCTTAAGGTCTTAACCCTTTCCTTTCGACTCAAGGCGTCCGCTACCACGTTCGCCTTTCCAGGGTGGTACTTGATCTCACAGTCGTAATCGTTCAGCAACTCAACCCATCGTTGCTGGCGCATATTTAATTCCTTCTGATCAAATATGTGCTGCAAACTCTTGTGGTCCGTGAAGATCGTACAACGAGTACCATACAAATAATGTCGCCAAATTTTCAAGGCAAATACCACCGTGCCTAGCTCTAGGTCGTGGGTGGTATAGTTCTTTTCATGGACTTTCAATTATCATGATGCATAGACGATGACCTTTTGGCGTTGTATGAGCACGCAACCCAAACTTTGACGTGAAGCGTCACAGTATACCTCGAAGTCTTCAGTGCCTTCGGGTAGAGATAGTATCGGTGCATCGCATAGCTTGTCTTTGAGAAGTTGGAAGGCTTCTACCTGCTTGTCCCCCAGTCAAACTTCTTGTCTTTTTGTGTAAGGGAAGTTAGCGGCTGGGCAATTTTAGAGAAATTCTCAATAAATCGTCGGTAATAACCTGCTAATCCCAAAAACTTTCGCACTTCAGTCGGTGTCTTGGGGGCTTCCCAATTCTTTATCGTTTCAATCTTTGATGGATCTACATGGATACCAGTCTCGTTTACCACATGGCCAAGGAACTGTACCTCGCGAATCCAAAATTTGCATTTTGAGAACTTCGCATAAAATTTCTCTTTGCTTAGCATTTCCAGAATGGTTCTTAGGTGTTGCTCGTGTTCTTCCTTTGTTCGTGAAGAGATCAAAATATCATCGATAAATACAATCACAAATTTATCAAGATATAGCTTACAAACGTGATTCATCAGATCCATAAATACAGCCGGTGCGTTTGTCAATCCAAACGGAATCACTAGGAACTCGTAGTGCCCATAACGAGTCTTGAACGCAGTCTTCGGTATGCTCTCCTCCTGAATCCTCAACTGATGATAGCCCGATCGAAGGTCAATCTTGGAGTAATAGCTCGATCCATGCAACTGGTCGAATAAGTCATCAATCCTCGGTTCCATAACGGATACCGATTCTTAACAGTGAGCTTATTCAACTATCTATTCAATACACATCCGCAAGGTTCCGTCCTTCTTCTTTACGAACAAAACTGGAGCTCCCCAAGGCGAGAAGCCCGACCTTATAAATCCTTTATCCAACAACTCCTGGAGTTGTGTAGATAATTCTTGCATCTCGAATGGTGCAAGTCGATATGGTGCCTTGGCCACAGGAGCGGCACCTGGAACCAAGTCAATATGGAACTCGACTTGTCTTTGCGGAGGTAATCACAGTAAGTCTTTGGGGAAGACTTCAGGAAAATCCTTTACCACAGGAATCTCTTCAAGCTTCGGCTCCTCAACCTTCTTATCTACCAAATGTGCCAGGAAGGCAACGCATCCTTTTCGTAAGCATTTTTGTGCCTTAATACAGTTGATGATCCGCAGAGGCGTGTCTCTTTTCTCTCCATGCACTATGAGTGTTTCATCATTCACAAGGGGAATGCGAATGATCTTCTCATGAAAAACGACTTCGGCTCTATTCTTGGATAGCCAATCCATGCCGACCACTGCGTCAAAGCTACCCAACTAAACCGGTAAAAGATCAATGCTAAATCTTCGTTCAACAAGTTCCAATGTACATCCTCTAACAACTTCGCCCGTTTCAACAAGTTTACCATCGGCTAGTTGTTTGGAATAAGGAATATATAATCTACTAGATTCTATTCCAAGAATACGTTTAAATTCCACATACATGAAACTATAATCGGCACCAATGTCAAATAATATGGATGCAAAGTGATTGTTAACGAGAAATGTACCGATGACCACGTTAGGGTCCTCGCGGGCATTCCTTGCTCCTATCACGAATGCTCAAGCCTGGGCATTGTTTTCCTTTGAGCAGTCTTTCTTGAAGTGCTCTTTGCTACCACAACCAAAACATCCTTGGTTTTGCCCATTTCCGTTTACATTTCTATTACTAGTACCATTGCCATTTTCGTTACCGTTCCCATTTCCAGCACCATTTCCATTCCTATTTCCACTTCCACTTCTTTTTCCCCAACAGTCATCGGCACGGTGCCTCAATTTTCCACACTTATCGCACTTTGGAATGCGACAAGCTCCATCATGGTGACGCTTGCACTTGTTACATTTGGACAGAGTGCCCTGGTATCCTCTAGTTGCAGCGTCATTCGTAGCTGCAAATGTTCTCGTCTCCTTGGGTGGATTGGGGTCACGCTTCTTGCTGTTGGAGCCCTTTTTGTAGTTACGGGTCGCTTTATTCAGATTTGAATGTTTCCTTTTCTTGTCACCAGATGACTCCGCATGCGTCTCGGTTTTCTCAGTAGCCTTCAACGATAACTTTTTCATGCGAACATCATCCTCAGTAAGGCTGACAGCCAGAGTCACAGCCTGAGTGCAGCCTGGAATTTATTCAACCAATTCGCACATGAGCAATCAATGAAACATTGAAAAAAGACCGTTCATAAGTTTCATCTAATTTTAGTAAATCAACTTAACGTTACCTTGGTTAGGGTTTCCTCCGGATGAATCTCCATGTCCTTTGTGTCCGGTACAACCTGAGCCTCCACCGTGCTCAGCATGGTTCGCCTCGTACTGGGCGATAGCTTCAAAAATCCTCTCTTCCAGAAGTGTGTTCAATTCTTTAGCAGTCCTCGGCATCGGCGGAGGAGGAGGTTGGTCAGATCCTCGAGTGTTCACCATTCTCCTAGGTGCCATGTTCTTTCAAAACACAACACAATAGAGTTAGGCGTTTATCTGATACCACCATACTAGATAGCAACAGAATATATATACATATACGTATATACACACATAAGTAACATCAAACAATCCACCAAACATATAAATCAATTCGTACAGCAACAAGCATGCATAAACAGATAAATACTGATGTGTCACAAAGATAATCACCGAGTTTTTATACATATCAAGACAACTTGTTACATAATTATTTGTGAAGAAAACAAAAATGCATAAGGGATACATCACCCAATAGTACAAGTTTTAATACATACAAAAGGAAAAATATATTTCTTCACATTGACGGTCCTTGTCTTCAAGTAGTACCCAAAACTCGGCTGTAGTCTTCAGACCCAAAAATACTGCTCCATCAAAACCTGCAATTAAAAATCTAATGGGCTGGTGGAGAGGGTGGGGGCGTAGGGAAAACCAAGCTACGAAGGTGAGCTACCTCATCCTCGAGCTCATGGTCTAGACGGATCAGAAAACTAACCTGCTGCTCTAGGGTGAGGAATCGAGCAGCATGACTATCAACTGGTGCATGAACAGGTGGTGGTGAAGATGCCGGTGGGGGTGAGGATGGTGGTGGAGGTGTGACTGGTGGCGGAAAGTCCGGTGGAGGAGGTCGCCTAGCGTCAGCTTGGTTGTCCAACTCATAGACTCTGCGGTAGAGGATCTCTACCTGCAGCTGGAGTGATAGCAAGAGGTCATCTCTGGTGTAACCAGAGTGATGAGAAGGATGATACAGACCAGACAACGGCATAGTATATGGAGGGAATAATCGAGGTGACTGAAGACATGGACTCGACTAGGGTGGGGGTATGTGTGGATGACCTGAAGGCTCTCCCCCATGAGTAGGAGGGGTACGTGGAAAAGATGTAGCATAACGAATACTATGTAACCAACTAGAATGGTCCACTGGGACAGGTGGCTGTGAAGAGTTGTCACTGGTAGCTCGAATGGGGGTATGATGAGGTGTACCAGTAGGTGTAGGAATATGAACGGGAGTAGCTGGTGCAACAGACACAACATCAACATCATCAGTAGGGTAAGCCTCTAATCCAGCGGCTCGAAGGGCAGAGGAAGTCACTAACTCAAAGGAGTCGGCGTCAGACTCAAGATCAGAATCAGAAGAGATATCGATGACAGAGACAACTGGGGATGCCACGTCTAGGATACCGATGTCGAACACTTCGCCATCGACAAGATCGTCGTCAGGGTGTTCCACCTCAATCACGGGGACATCAACATCGTCATCCAAATCAACAACGAAAGGCCAATCCTCAGCAGGGATGGCAGCAAGGGGAATAACATTAATCGGAATAGGCTCGACAAGATGCTCACCATCGGGATGTCCGATGATAAGCTGGTCATGGAGGAGTAAAGGAAAAGCTAGGACATCATCAATGAAAGGGACGTCGTCACAAAAATCTGTTAGGGCGAAAGAATGAAAATCGTCGAGATCATCGTCATCAGACATCATCTCCGGGTTGCTCTCGGAGTCAAATGTGAAGATCTCGGGAGCGTGTTCTACCTCATCATCGGAGACAATAGCCATAGGATCTTGCTCATCAGACAGACCACTGCTCTCAGAAGATGACATGAGTACCTGCAACATAAAGGTCACGGTATATATATACATCTATTAATTATTACTACTTAATTAATACATATATAATTACACACAAATATGCAAGTAGTCCCTAGTTAATAATATGTGCTACTTTTGTGCACCCTCCAGAGGTTTCCTAGTCTATTCTTGTGTGTGACTTATTCATGTAATCGTCCTCTTTTGATTTTTGAAAAACAAGTTCACGTAGTGGATGTCGCGGAAAGTTTTCTGCAATGAAAAACTTTTGAAAATTGTTTTAATGAGAGGATCCTAAGGATTATAGTCTAAACTCGAGAAGGAATCCTGGTTCACTACAATCGCAGCTCTGATACCAATCTGTCACACCCCTTTCTAAGGCGGAAGCATGAGATGTGATCCTGAAAGGTTCTCATTGCATACGAATGGAAAACATACTACATGAATGTAAAACAACTCCATAATTCCATTAATAGTTTAACATCCCAAAATAAAGGTTAAGTTATAAGTTTACATCACACATAAGATAATTGTTTGAAAAGTTTACAACTTCGTTTCAAAAACAAATATCAAGGTTTTGATCATTATATCTCCGCGGGAGGCGGGATATAACAAACAAATCCTACAAAAGTGGCAATGGAGCCTAGACACAAAATAACTTGACACATCAACAACCATCCTGAACAAGGAGACCGCCCGTACATCCACCTAGTTACCTGAAATACATGTAAGTTTTGGAAAATCGTCAACAAAAGTTGGTGTGAATTCATGGAGTTTTGCGTAAAACATTTAATTATTCGTTGTAAGAATCATGGTATGTAATTGTACTTGAAAAAGTATTCTGTAAATGTAAGGAAATCGAGATCGTTAATGGTTTGCAAGGCCATTAACATGTATAACTACATAGGAAGCATCCAAACCATAGGCATTTTACTTGTCGGTTCACGACTAGAGACACAAAAGCACTCTCGGTAAAAATGTGGCCAAGAGTGTGGCTGCCTGAAACCCATTAGATCTAACCTTTTGTTCCGCGGTCTAGGTATTACGTTGATTAATGGTGCTTATGGTACCCTACTCGTGACATGATATATAACATCATTCCTTAGTTTTGTTTCTACATACCACAGTACATGTATTTTCCCCATGTTTAGAAAACAAGAAAATGTTTAAAAGCGGGGACATGAACTCACAGTTTTGCGTATCTTGCGTCGTAAACTTCACCGGCTATGTTTGTAAGCGTCGTGACCTATATGTGTTCTATGTACGTTAGTCACTAGACTTGTAACACACAAGTACAAGTCACCATCCTAAGTTTATATATTTGTCTTGTATGTATTCATCATGTCTTACCAGAAGAGAGTTCAATTCTTCAGCAGTCCTCGGCATCGGCGGAGGAGGAGGTTGGTCAGATCCTCGAGTGTTCACCATTCTCCTAGGTGCCATGTTCTTTCAAAACACAACACAATAGAGTTAGGCGTTTATCTGATACCACCATACTAGATAGCAACAGAATATATATATATATATATATATATATACGTATATACACACATAAGTAACATCAAACAATCCACCAAACATATAAATCAATTTGTACAGCAACAAGCATGCATAAACAGATAAATACTGATGTGTCACAAAGATAATCACCGAGTTTTTATACATATCAGGACAACTTGTTACATAATTGTTTGTGAAGAAAACAAAAATGCATAAGGGATACATCACCCAATAGTACAAGTTTTAATACATACAAAAGAAAAAATATCTTTCTTCACATTGACGGTCCTTGTCTTCAAGTTGTACCCAAAACTCGGCTGTAGTCTTCAGACCCAAAAATATTGCTCCATCAAAACCTGCAATGAAAAATCTAACGGGCTGGTGGAGAGGGTGGGGGCGTAGGGAAAACCAAGCTATGAAGGTGAGCTACCTCATCCTCGAGCTCATGGTCTAGACGGATCAGAAAACTAACCTGCTGCTCTAGGGTGAGGAATCGAGCAGCATGACTATCAACTGGTGCATGAACAGGTGGTGGTGAAGATGCCGGTGGGGGTGAGGATGGTGGTGGAGGTGTGACTGGTGGCGGAAAGTCCGGTGGAGGAGGTCGCCTAGCGTCAGCCTGGTTGTCCAACTCATAGACTCTGTGGCAGAGGATCTCTACCTGCAGCTGGAGTGATAGCAAGAGGTCATCTCTGGTGTAACCAGAGTGATGAGAAGGATGATACGGATCAGACAACGGCATAGTATATGGAGGGAATAATCGAGGTGACTGAAGACATGGACTCGACTAGGGTGGGGGTATGTGTGGATGAGCTGAAGGCTCTCCCCCATGAGTAGGAGGGGTACGTGGAAAAGCTGTAGCATAACGAATACTATGTAACCAACTAGAATGGTCCACTGGGACAGGTGGCTGTGAAGAGCTGTCACTGGTAGCTCGAATGGGGGTATGATGAGGTGTACCAGTAGGTGTAGGAATATGAACGGGAGTAGCTGGTGCAACAGACACAACATCAACATCATCAGTAGGGTAAGCCTCTAATCCAGTGGCTCGAAGGGCAGAGGAAGTCACTAACTCAAAGGAGTGGGCGTCAGACTCAAGATCAGAATCAGAAGAGATATCGATGACAGAGACAAATGGGGATGCCACGTCTAGGATACCGATGTCGAACACTTCGCCATCGATAAGATCGTCGTCAGGGTGCTCCACCTCAATCACGGGGACATCAACATCATCATCCAAATCAACAACGAAAGGCCAAACCTCAGCAGGGATGGCAGCAAGGGGAATAACATTAATCGGAATAGGCTCGACAAGATGCTCACCACCGGGATGTCCGATGATAAGCTGGTCATGGAGGGGTAAAGGAAAAGCTAGGACATCATCAATGAAAGGGACGTCGTCACCAAAATCTGTTAGGGCGAAAGAATGAAAATCGTCGAGATCATCGTCATCAGACATCATCTCCGGGTTGCTCTCGGAGTCAAATGTGAAGATCTCGAGAGCGTGTTCTACCTCATCATCGGAGACAATAGCCATAGGATCTTGCTCATCAGACAGACCACTGCTCTCAGAAGATGACATGAGTACTTGCAACATAAAGGTCACGGTATATATATACACATCTATTAATTATTACTACTTAATTAATACATATATAATTACACACAAATATGCAAGTAGTCCCTAGTTAATAATACGTGCTACTTTTGTGCACCCTCCAGAGGTTTCCTAGTCTATTCTTGTGTGTGACTTATTCATGTAATCGTCCTCTTTTGATTTTTGAAAAACAAGTTCACGTAGTGGATGTCGCGGAAAGTTTTCTGCAATGAAAAACTTTTGAATAATTGTTTTAATGAGAGGATCCTAAGGATTGTAGTCTAAACTCGAGAAGGAATACTGGTTCACTACAATCGCAGCTCTGATACCAATCTGTCACACCCCTTTCTAAGGCGGAAGCACGAGATGTGATCCTGAAAGGTTCTCATTGCATACGAATGGAAAACATACTACATGAATGTAAAACAACTCCATAATTCCATTAATAGTTTAACATCCCAAAATAAAGGTTAAGTTATAAGTTTACATCACACATAAGATAATTGTTTGAAAAGTTTACAACTTCGTTTCAAAAACAAATATCAAGGTTTTGATCATTATATCTCCGCGGGAGGCGGGATATAACAAACAAATCCTACAAAAGTGGCAATGGAGCCTAGACACAAAATAACTTGACACATCAACAACCATCCTGAACAAGGAGACCGCCCGTACATCCACCTAGTTACCTGAAATACATGTAAGTTTTGGAAAATCGTCAACAAAAGTTGGTGTGAATTCATGGAGTTTTGCGTAAAACATTTAAGTATTCGTTGTAAGAATCATGGTATGTAATTGTACTTGAAAAAGTATTCTGTAAATGTAAGGAAATCGAGATCGTTAATGGTTTGCAAGGCCATTAACATGTATAACTACATAGGAAGCATCCAAACCATAGGCATTTTACTTGTCGGTTCACGACTAGAGACACAAAAGCACTCTCGGTAAAAATGTGGCCAAGAGTGTGGCTACCTGAAACCCATTAGATCTAACTTTTTGTTCCGCGGTCTAGGTATTACGTTGATTAATGGTGCTTATGGTACCCTACTCGTGACATGATATATAACATCATTCCTTAGTTTTGTTTCTACAAACCACAGTACATGTATTTTCCCCATGTTTAGAAAACAAGAAAATGTTTAAAAGCGGGGACATGAACTCACAGTTTTGCGTATATTGCGTCGTAAACTTCACCGGCTATGTTTGTAAGCGTCGTGACCTATATGTGTTCTATGTACGTTAGTCACTAGACTTGTAACACACAAGTACAAGTCACCATCTTAAGTTTATGTATTTGTCTTATATGTATTCATCATGTGTGAGCGTCGTGCCCTTGTTTGTCGGGTCTCGCCCGTTCGTCGTGTTCTTGTATTTTGAATTTGTATTGTTCTCTCATAAATATGTATTTTACTTCCAAAATATATATCTGTTTATGTAGTGTTTGACCAACGATAGGTGTTAAAAATAATTATGTTTTTAACTTGTCCAAATATGTTACTTATATTACTTTCCAATAATAAATATAAGTATTTTGCTATATTATATCTTCAATATTATTTTTGTGCAAGTATACTTAGGAAAGTATACTTGTATGCTCATGTAAATACTTGTGTATTTTACATTAATTGCCAAAAATCAATACTTTGATTTTTAATACTTTCCGGAATTATATTTCTTAAAAATACTATTTTTAAGACTTGTGTGAAACATATATATTTTGTCATGCTTGTAAATATATATATTTATTTTTGTTATTCACCCGATTTTGTATAATTTTTACTACTTGGTAATAGTTATATATTTGTCCAAATATATAATTCGGTCCAAAATTGTCCAAGATTAAAATTTGTTAAGGAATATATTTATACGAATATATTCTCTTGTATTAGTCCATATACCCTTTCATGGGTTATTTTTGTATGAAAATTCATAGGTATTTGTTATGTATTTTCATGTGTGTTTTGTTGGTGACACTCCTTGGGAGTATTTAGTGTATTTTCATGATCCTAATACACTACTACATATAATACACATACTATACACTTAGCACAAAATTTAGTGATCACTAAATATAGAGTAAATTGCCATTTCCGTCCCTGAGGTTTGGGCACGTTTGCCATTTTCGTCCAAAATGACACTTTTCTACCATTTTGCCCGCTCACGTTTGGCCATTTTTGCCATTTTCATCCAAATTCCTAACTTGGTTAGAAAGTTCAGTTTAATAAGGTTTTTTTTTAATTTATAATGTTTTTGGATAAAAGGTAGATTTTTTTTAATTTATAATGTAACTGAAAACTCAAAATCAGAACATCATCATCATCATCATCATCATCTGCAAGAAGCTCTCATCCATCATCACCGACACCACCATTCCCCACCACCTCCACCTCCGCCACCAATCCCCACCACAACACCACCTCCACCTCCACAACCGGCTTCATCTTTCTCTCTCTCGGAAACCACAACCATGTTCATCAGTCATCTTCATCGTCACCAGTCATCTTCATCGGAATCCACAACCATCTTCGTCGGAACCCACAACCAGTTCCATCTCAGATTCAGTTTCTAATATGTCTATTTTTACCAGATTCAGGTTCGATTCCGGTTCATCTTCATCTCAAGTTCCGATCTGCTTCATACAAACATGGTCGTGATGGTGGAACGAAACCGAGAAGATGCAGCTGACGATGGCGATGGAACCGTGACGTTTTCTGGTGATGGCGGAGAAGGACGACGGCGACGGCGTCTCTCTCTCTCTTATCTCTCTCTAAACCCTTTCTTGAAGATCTTGAAATTGCATCAGATCTACAAACAATAGTCGAAGATTATGAAGATTATGATGGTTGAAATGGATTTGCAGATTATGAAGATGATGATGATGTAGTTTGCTAATAGTGTTTTGAAAGGAATTAAATAGTTTGGTAGAGATGAATTTGGTGTCTCGGAATTTGCAGATGATGATGTTCATGGATTCTTGTATTGAATTAATATTTTGAATATTTTGTGATAGATGATGATGTTCATGTGAAGATTGATTTGTTCTTGATTTGGGTTTGAAGATGATGATGATGATGTTCAGAGATGATGAAGTTCATCTGTAAATTGTTTTTTTTACAACTTACCCCTCCATTATAATTGGGAATTTCAAAAACAACTCTATCAGACGACATAATGTAACTAGGTTAGGAATTTGGATGAAAATGGCAAAAATGGCCAAACGTGGGGGGCAAAATGGTAGAAAAGTGTCATTTTGGACGAAAATGGCAAACGTGCCCAAACCTCAGGGACGAAAATGGCAATTTACTCCTAAATATATATATTTTTCCATAAAAGTATACATACTTAATATTGATTTTAACTTGAAGAAATCCTTATTTCTTAGCTTATAATCTTGTACAAAAATTAGGAAACCTTGGTAAATATATTTAGGTGAAATTTTGGGGAATAAGTTTCATCGAAACTTATATTTTTCTAAGTGTCAAAATTTTATAAAAATTTTGACATAGTTTCCCCTAAAAATGGAGGTTTCCCATGTTTTCAAAACATGTGTTTATTTTCTTTTCAGCATCAAAAACAATTTCCAACAAATTTCACAAGTAACATACACTAATTTTATCATGTAAAACCTTATGATAAACTTGATTTTTGTTAAAAATGTGTAGTCTTTTAGATCTACACTTTACATACAAGGATCTTTCAAAACAAGTGTTCTTGTAAATTTTAAACAAACTTTTTATGAAACTTTAACTTACTAACTAAACCATCCATGAATTTTAGGGTTTCAAAGTCTTGAAAAATATGTTCTTAAACCATTCTTGTGCTTATTTAAACGATCTTTATGTTTAAAATCATGTTTCATCATGGATCTTCCAAGATCCATACTTAACATACTTGAATCTTTCATAAATAAGCTTCTTGATGAACCTTTTATAAACTTTTCATGGAGTTTAGTTTCAAAAGTTAGTTTTACATAAACTTAGTTACTTCAAGAACACAAGATCTTGCCTTAAAAATCATTTTTCAAGTTCACATGATGGTCTTTCAAGTTCATCTTCAAGTTTAACCATGGATCTTTCAAGATCCATGCTTAAACTCGTTAGATCTAAGCTTCTAACAAGCTTTAACATGATAGATCTAAACATAAACACAAGATTCAACAACAACAACTTCATCACATACATCAAACATCACTAAAATCACTTGTTTTTCTTTAGATTATGTTAGATCTTCATATCTTCATCTTTTAAAGTTTAGTTTCTTAGATGGTGTAACTTGTACATAACATTAACATGAATCAAAATAGTGTTTAGAATGCTTACTACTAGCTCTAATGGCTAGGGAAGTGGCTCAACAAAGATGAAGATGAAGATCGAAGAAGATAGGTGATTAAAACCTCCTCCAAGTGGTCCTCCAACTTCTAGCACTTGACACCTTCCTTGATGATCTTCTTACACCTTAATAATACCTTGGATTTCTTGGAAGATGATTGAAAATGAAAGTGTATGTGTGTGGGAATGAGGTCGAGAGCAAGAGGAGGAAGGAGGAAGAAGACGGTGATTTTGAAATGAAGTAGATAATGTTTAACTCACTAATGGTTCTTTATAAAACCTTTCCAACACATGTTTACCCGTTAGTTCTCTTGTCCCATATCTAAGCTACCATGTAAATATTTTAATGGAAAAGAAATGTAGGGCCACTTAGGGCCGGTTGCAACAAGGGGGGGGGGGGGGTAAAATGCAAAATCTTGGAAGTTTAGGGTGAAAGATGTAAACTAGAAGGTTTAAGTAATATTAAGTGTGTTTATGTGTTTTTATTATTTTTAAGATGGTTTATCACCAATACTAGCTTTGTATCATAAAAACACGAGTAAACTGCAATTTTACCCCCTGAGGTTAGGGGTCATTGGCATGTCTACCCCCCCCCTAAGGAAATAATTGCAATTTTACCCCCCACTGTTCAGTGTTATGTCGCAACATTACCCCCTGTTAACAGTCAACGGTAGTTTGACCTTATAGGTGAGGGTATTTTGGTAATCTCACCCAATATTTATTATTATTATTATTATTATTATTATTGTTGTTATTATATATATCAGTTGAATTTCACACCAAACTTCTTCTAATTATCTGTAGATGATAATGGTGAAAAAGAAAGAGAAAGTATAGATTCATCTTATTGTTCATCATCATCATCAGTCTACCACACTCTCCCTCTCTCTCACAAGAACATCCACCATCGAAACACCTACCACCACCATCAGGTCCACCACTGTTGATGGCCATCTCCGCCACTTCTCCTTACCACCACCGTCTCCGGCACCCTTCTTTCCCCCACTTCCTTCTTTCCTTCCTTCCTTCTTCCCATTAAATCCCTTTCAGATCTGCAATCTCTTGGGTACCCAATTTCACTAAAAAACCCTATGTTAGTTAAACAACCCTAGATAGATAGATTGCAGATGAAGGCAGGCACGGGCACGGGGCAGTGGTCTAGGGCTCAGTTTATGAAGATCTCGTTTGGATGAAGACGGTGCCACATGACTGCTTGTTCCTTGCTCAGTTACATTGCCATCGTTTGGATGAAGACGGTGCCCTTGCAGACTATTAGGTCTAGGGCTCAGTTTATGAAGATCTCGGTGCTTAGCTTAGTGTTTTGTGCGTCGGTGGTCAGTGGCAACGTCTCGCTTAGGTATCTGCCCGTCTCCTTCACGCAGGCGGTTGGAGCCACCACTCCTTTTCTTCCAGACCCACTTCACTATGAAGATTGATTATGAGTCGGGTTTGGTTCTTATGGTTGGATCTTGCTCATGGGTGTTCTTGTTTCATGTGCAGTGTTTTGGGGTTTAGGGTTATTAGATCTGGGTTTTTTGTGCAGATGTATGAATCTGGGTTATTAGATGTTTGGGGTTCATGTGCAGATGTATGAATCTGGGTTTTTTGTATGAAGATTGATTGATTCAAAACATCCCCATCTGTGTTCATGTTCATGTGCAGATGTATGAAGATGTTTGGGTTATTAGATCTGGGTTTGTTTTTTGTGTGCTTCTTGGGGTTTATTGGATCTGGGTTTGTTTTTTGTGTGCTTCTTGTGTGCTTCTTGGATTTGATATTATGCCATTGAATATGAAGAATGAACAGTGATGGGATGATGGTGGCGGTGGTCAGAAGAGGAGAAGGAGGTGGTGGTGGTGGTGATGAACCTGATGATGATGATGATGAACTTGTTTCGTTGATTTGTGGATCTAGAAAACCCAGAATGAATGAACTGATGATGATGATGAAGAATAATGAACTGATGATGATGAACTCTTGAATTTTTATATAATTTTAATAAGACAGGGGCAAAAATGACTTTTCACACATTATAACAGTCAAAACAAACGTTGACTTAACAGAATCTGTTAACAGGGGGTAAGGTTGCGACATAACACTGAACAGTGGGGGGTAAAATTGCAATTATTTCCTTAGGGGGGGGGGGGGGGTAGAGATGCCAATGACCCCTAACCTCAGGGGGTAAAATTGCAGTTTACTCTAAAAACAATGTTTTTAGTCTAGTTTTGAAGTTTTGGGTAGGGTCCGGTTATTCGTTCTGTTATCGGTTCGTCAAAGTGCTAAATTGTGCAGTTTTATTAGATATGAAGCACCCTTTATGACAGTTTTAATTCCCGACACTTTACTAGTTATTCTGGACACTAAAACATCAATTCTGCAAAGTATTTTAGTGTTAAATTGCTGAATTCTGCAGAATTCAGCATTTAAAGTGAGTTTCGGGTGTGTTTTAGTGCTTATTATAGCTTCGGAAAAGTGTATACGTTAACCCTTGTATCCACACTTTGGGTTTAACGTGTTTTTGATGTTGGACCTACTCCTAGGCCCTAAATATATAGTCTGACTGCTTTCTGCGGAAATGCTGACACAACGTGTCTTACTAGTGAGTTTACTAGTCTTTCTGACGCAACGCTTAATGTAATGTACAATGCGATGTTTGAAGTATAAAACATGCATGAATTCTTATGTAAAGAAAGCAAACACATAATGTTGACGTTTAAGCACATAATTGCAGATAATAAATAAAATAGTATGGAAATTACCGGTTTTGTACCAGTTGTCACAACGTGTTCGTACACATTCAACGGTCAAGGAATCGATCCAGGAGTTGAATTCACAAGTGGTATCAGAGCGAGTGTTTGTTTGCTCGTATTGAAGACACGAAGATTCAAACAACTATATCAGATTCAGAGACAAATTGCTTCATCTTTTTTTAATCATCTTCTACATTTCTTTTTGAACTTAAAACTCAGATTCACAATGTTTTCATGGTTAAAATTGGCTGAATTTTGAATTTGTTGTGTGAAAAACGTTTTTGAACAATCCTACAAAGTTTCAGTTCATAATTCAAACTAAAATTCATTAAAATCTGGAAAAAACCATGAACCACGGAACTAAGTTTGCTGATATCATCATTCATCCGGACGGATAGACTTGTTCATCCGGACGGATAGAATTTTCAGTAGCAAAATTGTTCAAGGTTTCTTGTTCATCCGGACGTATAGGCTTGTTCGTGCCCATCCGGAAATTGTCCATCCGGAGATTTGTACATCTAGATAAAGTACATCCGGAACTGTCCATCCGAAAAATGTCCATCCGGAGACCAAAGTCCATCCGGATCAAAGTCCATCCGGACTAAATCCCATCCGGACCAGTTCATCTGGACAAGTTCATCCGAACCAAAGATAGTCAAATACCTTATATTGTTTGTCTTTCAAATCTGATCAAGTGTTTGATTGTGTGTTTGCAGGTAATCATGGCTGACGAATTTTACAACGAGTTTTACAATGCTTTTACTTTCAATTCATCTGAAACGACAACAACGGCACCGAAAATTGTTTCGAAAGCGATTACTAAAAATTTGAAACATGAATTTTTTTACGAAACTCATAATAAGCCACCAAAACTGAATAACATTGAAGATTATAATTGGTGGAAAGAAAGGTTTATTAACTGGGTAAAAGCTTACGCAAATGATTGTTGGTTTTGTCTAGAATTTGGATATAAAAGACCGGTAAATGCCAGGAATGAAGAAATTCCATTTACAGGTTTTAGTAAAGAAAATAAACAAACATTTTCTGATGAACAAAGAATGATTGCTTTAATTCAACAGTCAATTAGAGGTGATATCTTTGCATTACTGAATCATGATGGTTCATCAAAATCTATGTGGGAAGCGTTACGTGTGAAAGCTGAGGAAGGAAAGAAAATCAAGAAAAATAAAATTTCGTTACTAAAAAAGGAATTTGATTTGTTGAATGTATGAAAGGAGAGAATGTGAGACTAATGATTGAGAGATTTTGTCATTTAAAGATTGAACTTGAGAGGTTTGGAATTACAAAAACTAGGGAAGAAATCATTGACAAAATGATTGAAGCGTTACCACATGTTGATGACTGGCATACTTTTGTCATGATTTTGTAAAATGATTCAAAGTTTGATGATTTCACCCTAGATAATTTGATAGAGAGAATTGAGGGACATGAGCTGGAATTGCAAAAGCAGAATAAAATCAGTAGTTCAACTTACCAGCAGAATGTGAGCCTTTACTACAGAGGAAGTTTGCCTTCAACTAATCAATCGTCTAAGCCTGGTATAGCTTTTAGTGTCGAAAAGTAAAAGGATTCACAGAAGAGTTCATCAAGTTATGATCCAGGTTATCATTCTTCTTCAAAAAGCATCAAATGCAGCAGAACCTGATGAGATTCATTGTAACATTGCTTTGAAGCTGAAAAATTCTCCGACAATGAGTATCAATGCTGCTAAACAACAAATGAGTTTCTTAGCGTTGATTCTAGAATCGTATGAGAGTCTGGTGGTGGGAAGAACTGGAAACCCCGAAATGACAAAAGAAATTATGACCAGATAGATCCAGAAGAGATGGAACTCATTGACATCAGATGGTGTTTGGCTAGTGGCATTAGAAGAGCACAACGGTTTATGGAGATAACAGGCAGGCAATGTCTTGCAGGTTCAAACACAAACTTGGGTTTGACAAGTCAAAGGTTACATGCTTTCGATGTAAGCAGAAAGGTCATTTCAAAAGAGAGTGTGTCAATCGGGAAGTAGCAGATCGTGTCAATCCGTTTCATGATGATTACTATAAGAAAGCTATTTATCATCAAAACAGTGATCAATCGTCAAAGCCGGTTCAAAAGCAGATTGTTGAAGGATCATCTAGGGTTAAGAAACAAGTTATGGTGACGATTCATGACGATGAAGGGTTCAACTAGAGCAAATATTTACCAAAAGAAAAGTTTGCAATGGTGGCTGAAGTAAAAACGACAGAGGAAATTCTTGAAGTAAACATACAGAGAAAGAAGGTTTGCAGATTATAGAATTGATGAGATGCAAAAAGGGTATGATGAAGCTAGGAGGTTTGGTTGATAGGACAAGAAAAGAGAATGCTTCATCAATCACAAAGGAGATCCAGTTGTTGATTCAAGCAAAGTGGTTTGTAATGATGTACTTGCAGTCATTCCTCTGTCCGGCGAATATTATTCTAAGATAGAAGCAGATAAAGATTATCTCAAAAAGTTGGATAAGATAATCAGAGATGTAATGACAGTAAGTTTGAAGAAGAGAGAATGAAGAACAGTGGTGAAAAGCTGGTGGATGAGTTGAAGAAGACTGCAGAGGAAGGCAGTGATGAAAAGAAGGATGAAGAGGTGAAGAAAGAAGAAGAAGCTGGTAAAGAGAAACAGGAGAAAGTTGATGAGGATCTAGAGAAATCGGTTGGTGAAGTTGTTTCTGAAGAACAACAGGAGAAGAAAGAAGATCAGAAGCAGACGACAAAAGAAGCTGAGGTGCCAACTATTGAGGTAATAACTAAACCTGAATCTTCTGAAGTATTAAATAAAACTGTTGAACAGTGCAAGAAATGCATGAAAACGTGTAGTGCTTGTACTGAAAAAGATGAAAAATTCAAAACCAGCGACATGGAGTTTTCTAAAATTGAAAGAGATTTCAAAGATAAATGCAAAGAGATGTTTGAAAAAGAAAAGGTTTTGATAGATAACGATGAAAAGCTGACACAAAAATGTAAAGTTTTGGAAAAAAATGAGATTTTGAAACAAACTTAGCAATGACAGAAGAATGTGTTCAAAAAGAAAATGCGGTTCAAGAAATGAAAAAGGAATATGATTCAATAAAATTGGCATATCATATTACAAAAGAATCATATGAGACAGTGAAAAGCCAAATGAAACTTGTTCAATCTAGATTGTCATAGTGTTCTGAGACATCACAAACGCTTAAACAACAGTATGAAATAAAACAACAAATTGTAAATTCATATATTGAAGAAGTTGTTGAGCTTAAATGTAAAATGGCTGATTTAGAACAAGTTAATATCAAGTTGCATAGTTATCACGCTTCATCATATGTTCTTGAACGTATTTTCAACATAAAACGGATGATAAAGATTCTGAAAGAAACAAGAAAGGAATTGGTTCAGAAATATCATCAGGTTCCACCACCGTTTGAGAAAAAGTTCACATTCTATGATGATGAGAAGGTGGAAAAAGCTTTCAACATGGTTGATCAATTTCCAGAAAATATTGACATAACCTATTCCAAATCTAATGATACTGGTGACTCAGAGGTGGTAGGTAAGGTTGTTGAAAGTGTTTTGCAAGATGATTCTACCAAAACAGATAACTCCGAATCACATGATGATAATGAGGGAAGTTTTCATGAATGTTATCTTAAAAATTCAAAATTTGAGAAAAATGTGAATGATGATCCGATAGGATTGGCATATAATATGATTGGATCGGACAAATTATTCTAAGATATTGAAGTTCTGATTTAGAATGTGATTTCGGAAAAGAATGACAAAGTGTTCAAATTGGTAGGAATTGAAAAGTCTGAAATTTCAAATTTTGCTGAGAAGAGCAAGAAGTCTTTTTATAACAAAACTGATTACAAAAAGAAAAACATGAAGGTTGGGTTGGGTTATAAAAAGAAACAATATCAAAAGAAACGATTCGAAAAGACAAATTATCAAGAGAAGACGAACTTTGTTCATGGAACAAGTTCTGAGGAAGAGAAAGAACTCCAATTTAGGCAACAGTCTAATGATGAGTTCTATGCTCAGAAAAAGCAACAACAATAGGCCAAAGATTTTTAAAAAAGAACATGTTTTAAATGTGATCAAACTGGACATATTGGTCGCAAGTGTCCAAATTTTAAACATGTTGGTGTTAAGAAAAAGAACTCTGATGTTGTGAATCAAAAGTCAACCAAGTTTGAATCAAAACAAACTTGGAAGCCGAAAAGATCAAAGGCTGAATCACAACAAACTTGGAAACCAGTGACACCCAGATTTCGGACAACACAAAGTTGGAAAACAACTGTTGATATGACAAAACCAAACCAGTTTTGGAAACCAAAAGATGTTGTATCAAAACAAAACATTCAAAATGATTCAAATTTTTATCGAAGGAATGTTTCAAAAGGGCAAATCTGGGTGGTCAAGCAACAAAAGGTTTATGATGATGAGAAAAAATTAAGAGAATGCTTTTGAAAAAAATGAACGAAATTTTCCAGTTCTACCTGGGAAAATATATGTTCAGCTACCTAAGTCAAAGCAGGCTTGGGTTACTTTGTTCAAGTAATTGACTTGTTTGAATGTGCAGGTGCTCCTGAAAACAAACAAATGTCAAACCAAGGAGAGGAGCAGCCTGGCACGGGAGGCTGAAGATCCCTGCAACTGACAAACTGGGAGTTTATTCATTTCTATACATAAATAAACCATATTTTAAAAACTCTAAAAAATTTAAAAATTTAAAAACCAAAAATATGTTTTAATTTGCTAAAAATTGAACAATGAAATATGTTTGTTTTTAAATTTGTTAAAAATCAAAAATTAAAAAAAAAACATGTTGATTGAATATGCCGAAACCCTCACGGTTGAACAAACATGATTATTTCACAAATGATTAAATGGTTTTAACATTGTTAAAAATCAGTGTGTTGTAAATCATGGGGGCACTTTCTGTAAAACAGAGCATGTGAAGCAGAAAATGGATGGCGAGATGAAGCTACCTGCATCGGGTTGTCAAATTTTCTTTAAATGTTTTGAATTTAGGGGGAGTAAAAATTTTTAGAAAATACAAAAACATTTGAAAATTTGAAAAAGCCAAAAACATAAGAAAAATAAAAAGTGTTTTGTGTAAAAAGAGGAAATGATAGTAAATCAGTAGACAATCACAGTACGCTAAAGAAATGGAAAGTCAAATGTGATAAACGGTCTCATTAATGATATGCCAGTAGGTTTTTACACATTTAGTAAATTTATTTCGAGATATAAACCTAAATATCAATAACTTTCTTATTTCGTGGGGAACATCTTTCGGATATATGGGTAACCCCCGAAATCTCGTTTGAGAGGTTACCTGATTCTGAGATACTAGGTCTTTATACTGTTTGATATCTGGGGTATTATACCTGGTCTTCTGATTTTGCGTCAGCAATGGCCTAGACCTCGTTTAATACTTTATGCGCTTAATAAAATTTTCCCTCTGCATAAAAATTGAGAAATATCGAAAGATATAAATTAAGTGCAGTTGCAAAGAAGATCCCTAAGTGGGACACACCTCAAAGTCGAGCCTTCATCTTTTTGTCTGAACGGTAGTTCATACCTGAGCTCTCAAGGTCTCGCATTAACCTAGAGTACAGATATCAATATAGTATATTCACCTGTAAGACTAAATCTAGGGAATCTTGATACAGGAGTATATTTTGAGGTGGGACACTCAAATAAGTTAAGTTCTTAAAACACTAAATCTCGTATCTTGAATCAGTTGAACTCTGTGTGAAAATTTAAGTGGATCAGTATACTGACAATCTAAGTGAATCGTTTAGAACTTAAAGTGTTTATAGCTAAACGGTGCTAGTGATTTGTTATAATCTGATATGATCCTCTGACACGAACTCAAACAAAAATTTTGTTTGTAAATATTTCTTTACTGTTTTATATGTTTAGAAAAATCACAAAAAGATTTTTTCTGCTTTATTTTCGACAACCGGTGTCTGAAAGTTGAGTTTTAAAATCTAAGTATGCTGAACATGTCTCAAAAAAATAAACAAGTTCATTAATTTGAAACTTGAGGTTTTTAAAAGAAAAATCCGAAAACAGTTTGTGAAATCTCCGAGGTCATTGAGTTGGACTTGGATGATTACTTGATAAAAGTTTTGGATGCTTTAATTGTCATATTTTGATGTTTAGAGTCAGGTTTTCGATCTTAGTACTTTTTGAGCCAGGTCATCGATTTTGGAAAAACAAAATCTTTCATTGTTAGATGTAAAATACAAATTTCTGTGAACAAACGATGTCGTGTGCAGTCACATATTTGAAATGCTCCAGCTTATCTATGTTAAATGTTTAGAGCTAGATTTTTTTATCTTGAACTTAAATTGTCAAAATATCTTACAAACGGTTTGAGATTTGCAGATATTATTCCAGATTACGACCTCGATAGCTTAAAGCAAGGGGGAGCTTGTATTCGAAGAACCACCTGAAAAGCACAGAAACTTAACGAAAACGGGAGCCTGGAGATAGAGTCAACCGAAAGGGGGAGCTGATTCAGAACACAGAATCAAGAGGAGCTTGAAGAGGGAGTCTGTGATTGCTAAAAATGTAAAGCTTTTCTGAAGACTCAAAGAGAGAGAGAGAAGACAGAAAGCTAGAAGATTGACTAAAGTAATATCCAAGGGGGAGTATGTGAGTGCATAATGTCTATCACTTCCGTCAATCACCTATCGTAGCTTAAATCAGATGATACAAGACCGGTGCTGAACTGAGCTAAACATAAAGTTGATGTATATTAGAGTTCATCCGAACGGATGGATATTAGGACCATTCGAACGGATGCAACAGGTTCATCCGGAAAGTTGTTTTTGTCGTAAGAGTCCATCCGTCCGGATGGAGGCCATCCGCTTGCATGTTTGGTCCGGATGGAGACTGCCTATATATATATATATATATATATATGAGTAGGGTCTTGTTATTTGATAACTTTTGGTGACTAGAGTGGGGAAACTCTCTCCATTTGATTTCATGGTATTGTACCTGTCATATTATCAATAGAAATCATCTTATAATTACGCCTTCATGTTCAGTCCACACACGTGATTGGATTCCGCACAACTTACATATTCGTACGCATTCAATGGACAAGGAATCGATCCAGGAGTCGAATTCACAACTGTCTCAATTAAGTCATCCAAACTTTTTTTGTCTCTCTAAAGTCACTAAACTTTAATATTGTGTTATAATACTGTGTAATTATCAGGTTATCAGGTTACTATGTTTTCCGTTTATTTTTTATTTTTTTAATGCTTATGTGGATATTATTTATATTAGGTGGAATTTATTAAGAAAAAAACGTATTATAACCTACCTACGAATGTTTCATTCTCCCAAAACCCTAGACGACATGAACAGCGACGACAACCGACCTTCAACCTTTGATGATCAGATTCGTGATTCGTCAGGTACGATTGCTTCTTTCATTTTTGTTTCATAGCAATGATATATATTGTTTCGACGACGACCTGTATCGATTC
The DNA here is from genome assembly GCA_030545235.1 of Helianthus tuberosus. NCBI lineage: Eukaryota > Viridiplantae > Streptophyta > Magnoliopsida > Asterales > Asteraceae > Helianthus > Helianthus tuberosus. Next base: position 124,896,264 of record CM060354.1, read on the forward strand.
GTTTTTGTTTCATAGCTTCTTTTGTTTTTGTTTAATAGCAATGATATATATTGTTTTGATCAAATTTAAGATTCTTGTCTTATGAGAGATGATTGTTGGGCATAATTGTTGGAAGAGAGAACAAGGATTGGAAATATTACATGGGGCATGAGAGATGATTGTTGAACTCTAGTTGAGTATATCTGAATAATTCTTGCTGAGTATTGTAACACTTAGTTCCTCAATTACATGCTTAAACCTATCTGAATATATATAGCATCATGCTTTTTTAATATATAAAAATTTTGAGGTGGCTTAATCAAATTTAAGATACCGCATTCAATTTTTTAATATTAGTATTCTGCATTCAATTTTTTTTTTAATTTAAGGTCCTTGTACTTAGTCCATATTAATATGCGTATAGTAATTTAGCTAGGCTATTTGGGTGATCATTGTTGCTTTACTAATTTGTATTATTTTGCTATTTATATTCAGCAATAAATAGTACAGAAGTTGGGTCTCAAACAACATTGCAACATGAATATGTGTTAGTGCATATGTTTGTTGACTTCGTCTTATATCGAGTCTCAGTTTCGTTGCGGATCTGATCAAGATGATGTCATCATTCTCAATGATGACATCATATATATGACATCACAATAGTACATCATCACACGAAATTGGACACGAAATATGAGTTTATAATTGTTTATTATAATTTTTGTTTGAAAAGTAAACATTTGAGTTCGCTTGAACGGTCACGTGTATGTTTCAAGCGAAACTGATTCTTGTGAGTTCGCTTGAACAGCCATGTTCATGTTTCAAGCAAAATCCCCGAGGCTATATAAAGGTTGTGACACCTATTCCTCCACGGCCATCAAAAAAATACCAAACCAATGAAATATTATATTTCATACTTGGGATTTGTATAAATGTGTGTATCATTTGCACATATCAATTCTTGTTCGATTTCAAAATCTATATCGCTTTCTCGAAGGTTATACGCACACCGATGCGTAAATATAACCAGTTTAATGTAACAAACACTCCGGAACAGTGACATAGGCTTAACATACCTTAAATAACCTTTACATAACTTAGAAATAAGTTTTGAAGGCTTTGGTATGGCAAAATCAAGTTAATTCGCTTATAGGGACTAAATTTGACAAACTACGAAAGTATGCCAATTTGAACTGTAACAGACATTCCGGAACATGAACATAAGTTAAACATACCTTAAATATCCTTTACATAGCTTAGAAATAGGCTTTGAGGGGTTCGGTGTGCTAAAATAAACTTTTGGGTCATTCAGGGACTAAAAGCGTCAAAAAGTGCATAAGTTTGCATTTTCTCGCATTACTTACGTTCTGAATACATCCGGACATCCAAAAATTTATGTAAGCACTAAAATATTTTATTTTAGTGTTTGGCATAAGAAAAATCCATTTGTCACGCAAATTGGATCGTTTTCCGCGCTTATGCGCATTCCGTCGTAATTAAGCGAACATCGCAACCGTACGGCCAAACGAACCGACATCCGAGATGTTTTCAAGCATATTTCGTGTTCCCTATGTCTTAACATCATTGTGGAGCTTGAAATTGGGTTTGACGGGTGTTAGAAGTGCCGTTACGCAACGAAACAAGGTGCAGGGACTGAAACTGTCATTTCTGCATAGTTGATGGCTTACGGACCGTAAGCCACCACCCTTACGGTCCGTAAGGGGTCCCCAGCACATTAGAATCTTCTAAACAGGCCGTTAACAGCTGTTACCCACTCCCAAACCCAATGCCACATGTTTATCCCTGATGGTGGGGGGCCAATTGATGTTCCATAACATTCCCACAAGTGTACGAATGAGATTCGATCACGGTTTTCAAGAAACGATCCTAACGGTGGTCCTAATCCTATAAATACCCACCTCAATTCCTTGCAAAACCCACAAATCTGATCTAAGAAGCTCTAAGTTGAAGCCATTTGCTTCATACCTGAGCTACTTGGATCGAGATTAGCTTGCGGGGACCCTTTGTAAGTGTTCCTTCGTTCTTTTTATTGTTTTAGCGTGAAAAGTCAAACTTTGTTTGACTTTCTACGTTAGCCAGTTTATGGTCAATGCGAAGTTCGTTTGAACTTCATAACGTGAGCGTAATCACGATGGTTATAGTCCCTAGTGACTATACCTACTGATTACCACGTTATATAGGCTCAGTGACGAGTCGTAGTTTCGGCCAAAATGCGCATTCTTGCGTATTTTGTAACCAAACTACTCTTAGGTATCAAAACCGTTTGTTTTGATACCAAACCTGTTTTCTAAATTTAGTTAAGCATGTTTTAACATGCTTAGCTCGTCACTTTTAGTTTAGTGCTTATATAGGGTCGTAAGGTAAGCGATCTAAACAATCGCTTATACTTTCGAACCCGACCCGTTTGGTCGATCATTAGGATCCGACCAAACACATTAGGTGACCATAGTTTTATAGGGAATAACCTTCCGAGGTTATACCTTATGGTCGCTTCGTTTAAGTAGTTGTATGATAGGAAGTTTATATGCCTTAGGTAATTTACCAAAATGCCCTTTTTACGCCAAAATTCATTTTAAGCTTATGTAACATAACTTTTGACATCTAAACTGATTTGGCAACAATGTTAGACATGTTAAGGCATATTTTACTTATCATAGGACTAGTTAGGCGTTCCGAACGCGTTTCACGCGAACGACGCGTTAAAGTAGCATAAGCTACCTAAGCGGGTCGTAATGGGTCGTAAGCACTTAGGTTAGGTTTCATTTTAGTATGTAGGCTTTGTTAAACCATATTACACGAGTCTCCATACTCGTTTGGTTTACGAACCCTCATTATATCCAATCCTCCGATTTAGGTCCGGTATATTAACATAGTTACCTATATTAGGTGTCGTTTGATATCCGTGATCTCTAGCATTGTTTGGTTGTTACTCAAGGACTACTAAGCAAACTCAAGTGAGTACATAGACCCCTCTTTTACTGTTTTCCAAACATTTTGGGGTGAAACACATGTGCCTACTTGTTACTTTCGTGCCTTTCATGTTTTCATATCATATGCTTGTTATGTTCAATAGTACACTTATAGTACATGATTTCATTGTGTTTTTGCTATGTATGTCCTTTGTTGCATACTTAGTACATCGTTTTACATTACATTTTATGCTATGTATGTCCATTGTGTGCATACTTAGTATATCGTTTTACATTACATTTTATGCTATGTATGTCCATTGTGTGCATACTTAGTACATTGTTTTACATCACATCACATGCTATGTATGTTCATTTGTTGCATACTTAGTACATTTGTTATTCATCACATGCTTACATTTTGGTATGACATTTGGGTTGTTCAAATGGGACAATATACATTCATTAACATTAGCTACGCCGCTCGTTAGTAGGTAATGGTACCATAGGACTTGACAACTCCCATTCCTGAACCCTAGGTTTGTTTGGGTGGAAGGAATGACCGAATTCGATAAACATAACACAGATAGACCTTTAAATTCGTTTAGGGGTTTATCGCCACAGTCACAAGGCTTGGATGTATGCATTTTCACAATACCGCATAGATGTTTGTATCAGTATAGCATGCATTTGTTCCACAAAACATAACTTTGATTTAAACCATGTTTTACTTTAATACCTTGTTTTTGTGCATTTTACATATGGTTTAGTTGATATATTTCACTTACCATACATGATATTTTGGATGCACATTACATGATTTGCATTAGACATAAACATTTTGACATTGATATACACAATTCATGATTTACATTAGACATAAACCTTTTGACATTGATATACACAATTCATGATTAACATTAGACATAGACATTTGACATGGTTTTCACACAAACATTTTGACATTTGATTATACATAAACATTCTACTTTGATGGTTTGGTTTGAGTAAGTGATTTAAGTAACGAGGCGTGTGTAATATGATACAAGCATGGTGGATATGCCGCTGGTACTTCCTATATATAAGTGCTTGTATGGTATTACATATCGTAGCGTTATTCGACTCATTTCGATTTAGACATATAACATTTTATACAAATAACATACTTTTCACAATACATTGTTTTACAAACAACTTATCTAATACAAACTCATTTTACTTGGTTATTTACTTAACCATGTATTATTCTTTTATACATATATATCATTTGGTTTATTTATCACTTTTCAAATGATTTACAAGACAAAGCAAATTACAAGGTTCATGACTAAACATTTTCTTAAACATAAGTCATGAATTCTATTTTCACAAAACCTATGTATCTCATAGGCAGTTTTATGCTGACGTACCTATTTTCACATGTGTTTAAGGATATGATGCATAGGATTTATCAAGATACACTTAGGCGGACTTGGGCCTTAGTGACAATAAAAGATGCAAGACTAGTTATTTATGTTATATTTATTTGATTGTCAAGACAGTGTAACTCTTTTAATCAATAAAACAATATTTCAATTTCCATGTGTTATGAAACAATGATTCTGTTACAACACTCCCCGACGTTTCCGCCACGTTTTGTTGTTTTACGTGGTCGGGGTGTGACAGAAAAGTTGGTATCAGAGCTCATGGTTATAGGGAATTAGGTTATTAGTAATGCTTTGACCTAGTCTATAACCTTCCTAGGACCCTAACGCGAGTTTACTTGCGTTTAGTCATAAAACAATACCGTCACCTATCCTTAGGCGACAACCGCAACAAGAACACAAATTTCAAAACCGCTTTGAAAACTAATCATCTGTTCTAGGATGATTGATTACTAGGTTTTGAACCCTCTGTTATAAGGTTTTGAACCCCTTTGAATTTTCAAAACCTCGTCAAAGTTTGGATCTTATAGTGTGAACACGTGCAATCTGGAAGAGCGGATGCCTGTACTCTGAGTTTTCTGTCTAAGGCTAGAGTGTTCGTACAAATCCACATAATCGGACCAGTCACTCTTACCTGGGAACTCTTGGGGTGAGTGTCCACTTATAGGCTAAAGCATGTCTTCGCGATACATTAATATGATCCGCTTACTTTGATTTGTCACCGTCTCATTTGTTTGCCTTAGGTAACAAACAAATGATCGCAATTTTCATGTGTTACCATTCTGTTTTGATTATCCAATAACCTTTCACCTGTTTCTTCCTATGTCTTTCATTTCCTTCTAGAATGCCTCTTCCTCTCAGCAACGGTCAAATGTCCGAGCGAACAGCCAAATTTGCCCAGCGAATAGGCGAAGTGATTCTGAAGACTGTGGATTTAGGCATTGCCATGTATCGTCTCCAGGATGAAGCCACTCAAGAGTCACCAAAGGAGGCAGAGGCCAAGCGTTCACCTAAACCAAAGAAATGTAAAGCTTCAAAGAATCCCGCAGCGGTTGCACCAAAACAGGCAAGACCTAGCCAAGTGACAGCACTACCAGCCAGGAAGCCATACAATGGAACTGCACCCTTGTGCAACCAATGTAGCCTTCATTATCAGGCTAGTGTGAAGTGCCGCAAATGCCAAATTTGTGGACTTATAGGTCATACGGCAAGGGTTTGCCCAACTACAGCAGTACCAAATCAAACAGGACCCATTCGGGTGGCAACACCACCTGCTAAGAAGCAATACAATGGAACGGCACCAATATGCGACAAATGTAATGGGCATCACCAAGCTCACTTACAGTGTCGTCTGTCTGTATCATGTCGGCGAGTTGGTCACCTGGCAAGTGCTTGTCGATATAACCCGAACCAAGGTGGTCCAAATCAACCACAAGCCGACTCTGCTCAAGCTCGTTTCTCACCAGGGTCTTGCTATAACTGTGGTGAGATGGGCCGAACTGCTGCTGGTTTGTCAAGTCATATATGAATGAGAAGTGTAGTTTAAAGTGATATCTTCTGTTTTCTACTCCTTTCTATCTGATTCTAAGCTGTTTGAGTGTTTCCGACACTCAAATAGTGTGTATTGACTCAAATTGACTCATTTGGTCAGTCAAAACGATCCTACAATTGGTATCAAAACCAGTTATGAGCCAATATACCTGAATCACAGCATTTTTCTTACACTTTTTGAATTTCTGGACATTTCAACGGACAAAATGGACTGAGTTTTGGACAGTGTGTGTAAAAGTGAGTTTTAACAAACCCTTGAAAGTATCAGCTTAAAATTCGGACTAAAACAGATAAAAATGGCCTGAAAACATCATCTCGCTTGAACGATCTTGTTGAGTCCGCTTGAAAAGTGAGGTATTTTGAAGCGAATTGGTTCATTTCGCTTGAAAAGTTCTTAGTTCGCTTGAGTAGTTGAAAGCAGTTTCAAGCGAATTAGTGAGTTCGCTTGAGAAGGTGATTCGCTTGAAAATTCATTTCTTTCCGCTTGAAAATCTACCAGAATCCGCTTGAAAACCGTTTGAGATATATCTGTTTTCACGTGAAAAGTGCATCTTTGTGTGAAACAGTGTTCAGATATACATGTGATTGTAGATAATTCATAGTGTTGATAACATCAATACTTATAAAAGATTGTAGGCCATTTATTGTTTGCATGTGAATTTCGATCAAATCAAGAAACATCACGTGAATCTGCTTTAGTCAATATCTAGGCCATACAGCAATTCATTAATATCACTGTTGTCGAGGTTTATTAATTCAAGTTGTTGACCATTTTGAGTTCTAAAAAGCATCTATCCATTAATTCCTAAAGTCCAAAAGGAATCTAATCTGATGTGTGTTGTCGGCCACGAGAATTGAAAAGGGAATCCATTAAAGCAATTAAAGTGAACATTGAGGTCCAATGAATTTGAATTGAGAATTCATGTTGCATGTGATCTGACAGTTTTGTTATGTACATCTGATATTCATAACAGTTGTTATCGAGAATCATTGTAAAGTGCATGTGACAATTTGAGAGGTTCATTTGAAATACAATTAATCAGACTTTGCATGTGAGTCCATCAGCCCAATCAAATTTAGCGGCCCATGTGACTTAAGTAATTTCGGTCCAATCAGATTTTGTTTACTTAAAGTTGTCAGTAAAGTGAGTCTTTAGTTTAATTGAGTTTTGAGATAACAATTTAGATAAAGTGTCAGTTGTGCATGTGATCTGATCATTTAGTTTGAAGGTCCAATCAATTTTAAAATCAAAGTTCTCGGCCCAATCAACAGTTGAGTGTAATAAATGTTGTGTGCAGCCCATGTGAATGTGTGATGATATCTCGATTCATGTGATTCATTAAATCAAAAGTTTGTGTGTTTGAATTGATTTGTGGTTTGTGTCAGTAGTCATCATGTGTGTTTATGAAATTTGCACGAGATTCATTTTTGTCGTGTAGTACTATTAGTCAAGTGGTGGGTCAGAAAGTTGATTTTGTTTAACTCACTTATCGGATCACAATTTGATTCAAAGGATATTGTTTTGTTCAAGTTTAAAGTGCAACAAATCGAGCGGCAATACAAACGAGTTGCCACCCGATTCTAATCAGTTCTTCTTGTCTGTATTTCAGGTGATTTATCAAGCATTGGATACTCGCCTGAGCAAATTCCCACCTGATCCGTTGTTGTCGGATTTTTGTCACTCAATCGGATATTCATCTGATTCAGTGGTTTGATAAAGTGATTGAATTGATTTTAGATTGTGTGAATTTTCATAACGTTTGAAAATCTGTCTTTGTGATTCTTTCAATACTTAAACATGGGTTCTGAGTTTTATATTGCAGAGAATAAGTTTGCTAGATTTACGGGTATCAAGGGAGAATCAACTATAGAGTTGATCGAAAGGTATGTCAATTTATATCTAGAGATGGAGCGTTTGAACATTACCAAAATGGATGAGGAGTGGGTTGACAAGTTGGCAAATGCTTTACCGCGTGATATGTGGGGAACGTATTTGTTAGCTTGGAAGAAAAACGGTGCTTATGGTTTCAATTTGAGCGCGTTCATTGAAAAGATTGAAGCTCAAGAACTTGAACTCCAAAAGATTAGAAAAATGAAGTCTGTTGAAGTAAAAGTCAAATCTGAGGAAAATGTTCAAATGGTAGAGAAGCAAGTTAAAGAAATTTCAGCTATCAAGGTTGAGAAGAAAACTGAAGCTGAAATGATGTCCGAGAAGTGTATAAACAGTGAAAAATCTGAATCAGACAATGCCAAACTCTTGAAGAATATAGAGAGTTTGACAATGGAAATCAAGAATTTGAATGATGAGAAGAAATCTGATGATAAACAGATTCTTGAACTGCAGGAAAATTATGAGAAATTGAAATCTGAAAATGTCAAACTGTTAATTGATTTGGACAGTTTGACATTGGAAAACAAAATTTTGAAAGAAAAGGAAAAAGATTTGGAAATGAAAAATTGAAAATTGAAAAAGATTTTCAAAGTCAAATGACGATTTTAGAAGATGAAAAATCTGTTATTTTTAAAAATAATCTTGAAAAACAGATTGTAATAAATTCCCATCTTCAGAAAATCATTCGGCTTGAAAATGAAGCTGAAATTGCTTGGAATAAAATTGATGACAAGGTTTTGTGAATTCATCGGTACCAGATTATATCTGTCCAAAACCGATCAATTCTATTCCAATAAGTGACAATGTCACAAATTATGACAAAGTCATAATTAAAGATTGTGATGATAAAGCTGATGATAAAAAAGAGAAAAAGAAAATATTTTTGGAATTAAAAGAAAAATTTAAAGAAACTGTTTTACATTCGACTGAAATAGGTGAATGCTAAAAGCAAAAACCTGTTAAGAAGAATGTAGAACAAAAACAAAATGTTAAAAATTCGAAAAATTTTCAAAACAATAATAAAAGCTCATCAGTTAAATCATCCAATCAAGATAAAAAACCACAAAAATTGAAAAACCAAAATTTACAAAAAGTTGGTGATATGTGGTGCAGGTTTGACCGCAGTGCTTCAAAGATAAATCCAGCTTTCAGGAGGAGTGATGATTACCACAAAGCCAGACAATGTTATGATCTGAGCGTTTGGTGTAAAAGTGGTGAATGGTATGATAACAGAGTGTGCTACACTTGTGGTGTTCAAGGACACAATGCTGTTAACTGCCAGAATCAGTGGTATGAAACGAGGAGATGCTATAACTGCCAAATCAAAGGACATATTGCAAGAGATTGCTCAATGAGATCAATGGAAAGATCGAGGGCTGAATCTCAGAAAAAGATGAAGAAATCAGTCAAGGTCAAAGAAAAGCCCAAAGAACAGAAGGTGAAAGAACAGAAAGTGAAGCTTACACAAGGGCAGAAAGACCGACTGAGAAAGAAAAGAAAGAAAGCACGAGAGTATCTCGAAAGGATTTTTGCCTCGGACACAACAAGAAAATCAGATAAAAGTTCTAATAAATCGTCTTGCTCTCCAAAGAATGATAAATCAAGCAAAACGAATTCATCAGATACAAATCTGAGGACAGAATGGTGTGTGAAGAAAGAAAAAGTTCCGGCGATGAATCGGTTGTGTTAAAAACAAAGGAGCCACCTTCTGATGATAAATTTGTTTTTTCGAAAACAAAGAAGGTACGTTCTGGCGATGATCCTGGCTCGTCAAAGTCAGAAGAGCCATCTGTTGATCAAAAAGGAGAAAATTCAGTTCCGCTAATGGATGATATCAACTTTCCACCATTGCGAGCTGAAAATTATAAACAAAAAGTTGACGAAGTTGAAATTTCAAATCAATCTTTTTCTGAAAAGAAAGATTTTGATGTTGAAAAAGCCTTTAACCCCAATGTTCTAAATATTTTTGGAAAAATGGTTGATGGAACAGTCAAAGGGGTAAAGGAATTTTATGAATCAAAAAGGTATGTTCAAAACACCCAAGGACCGTCAGGCTTGGGTGAATCTCTTTAACTGAAAAACCTGACTTGCCAGAACTCCCAGGTTGGTAATTTGGGAGTAGGAATCGGCATCTTTCTTGAGAAATTCACAGGTTGGTAACTGTGATATTTTGACTTACAAGTGGTTAATCAAGGACATTAAGTTGTACTTGATTTAACTATCTTACAAGTGGTATGATTGTTGGAAATTGTTTTGTGATAAACCTACAAGTGGTTGAAAACAGTGTGATGAATTAAATCCCATGTTTGTGAAATGGCAAACAAAACTAATTTTCCGGAAAAACCATTTTGATTAAAACAAACTTAAGTGTTTTGAAATCTAAATGGGAAAACAGTTTGTTGTCAGGGGGAGTTCTAATTGTTTAAGCCAAGTGAATGGCGATTTGAAGCAATTCTCATCAGTTTGTCTTTTTACTTTGTACAGTTTGTTTTCAAATTTTCCCAGAAAATAAAAATTGAAACATATTTTGATTTTAGGGGGAGAAAAATTTTAAAAAAAAATAGAAAATTTGAAAATGCCAAAAACATTGAAAAATTCAAAATGAGTTTTGTTGTGAAAAAAGAGGAAATGATAGTAAATCAGTTGGACTATCACAGCATGCTAAAGAAATGAAATGTAAAATGTGATAAACGGTCTCACTAAAGATGTGACGATAGGCTCAGCTAGACTAGTAGATTTGCGAGAACGATACAAACTTAAATGAAAAAGCCTAGTTCTAGTGGGAAACATGGTCGAAAGCATAGTACTTAGTTTTGTCCTTCTTGATTGTGTGCCTACTCAGTAATTGCTGAATGCTAAAGAGCATAAAAACCGGTCAGTTTGTGAACTTTCACAACTTGCTGAAAAAGTCGCTGTGATTGTGCATTTTATTTTGCAAAGACTTAAACTTGTTTTATTTCTTTATTTTGTTTAAGCATTGGACATCCTCTGCGTATACGTGAGTATCGAACTGGATGTTAGTGCCTAAACGTTCTGCTTTATCTTCATTGGTGTTTCGTTTAAGCTTTGGATCACCTCTGCGTATACGGGAGTATCGAACTGGTGGTTAAAGCCTAAACAATTTCAACTTGTTTTTATTTCTTATTTTGTTTAAACATTGGACTTTCTCTGCGTATCGAAAGATCGACCTGAATGTTAATGTTTAAACATTCTTCGTTGTTTTCGCACATATCACAGTTGATGAAAGTTTAAAGGCATTACTCGAGTTAGTGTATTGCATGATGAGGGGATATGCTGAGATCGTGGGGTCCATAAAAACTTAGTGCAAAATTAATATACCTTAACGTATCGGTAAGCATTTCAAAAGTTTTTAGATTGAGTTTAAGTGGACAACAATATCGTCAATCTATGTGAATCGTTTAGAACTTGATATGTTTAAAGCTTAACGGTGCTAGTAATGTGTCTCAAAAACTGATATGATCCTCTTACACAAACTCAGAAAAAATATGTCTGTATATAGTTTATTTCCTAAAAACCAAAAATATTTTAGTGTGTTTTAGCATAAAATTTTGAAAAATCCAAAAAGATTTTCGACAACTGATGTTGGAGAGCTGATATTCAAAATTCTGAGTGCTAAACATGATGAACAAATGGTTGGGAGAGTTTATTTGAGATAAGAAATGATTTTGAAATGTTTAAATGGTTCATTAATTTGAATCAAAATTTTTTGAGTGTTACGAATTCAAGAGGTTAAGTAGAGTTTATTCATGATAAAATTGTTTATCTTACAAAGTGATAGGGAGTGTGCAGGTTAAAGCCAGGTTTCTGATCCTGTTGCTACGGAAAGCCAGGAGACGTTTCAGATCATGTGAAAGTGCTATGACAGATTGCGATCCCGGAACAACTTAAGGGGGAGTCTGTTAGCAAAGGGGAGTTTGAAAAGTGAAAGAGCCAGACTCAGAGTCTGAAGATTAGCTGATGATGGTGATTGAAGAGAAAGAGAGAGTTTGAAGGATGCTTAGCGTCAAATATTTTGGAGAGTGTGAAGACTGATTAAGACTGAAGTTATGACATTCTAACGTTTCGTACTGAAGACTCCGTCAACATCCAAGGGGGAGACTGTTAGTGCATATGTCTGTTGACTTCGTCTTATATTGAGTCTCAGTTTCGTTGCGGATCTGATCAAGAATGATGTCATCATTCTCAATGATGACATCATATATATGACATCACAATACTACATCATCACACGAAATTGGACACGAAATATGAGTTTATAATTATTTATTATAATTTTTGTTTGAAAAGTAAACATTTGAGTTCGCTTGAACAGCCATGTTCATGTTTCAAGCGAAATCCCAGAGGCTATATATAGGTGTTCTAGTTTCTCATTTGTAAGAGTCCCATTGTTCTTGTACCGAACTGCTGCTGGTTTGTCAAGTCATATATGAATGAGAAGTGTAGTTTAAAGTGATATCTTCTGTTTTCTACTCCTTTCTATCTGATTCTAAGCTGTTTGAGTGTTTCCGCCACTCAAATAGTGTGTATTGACTCAAATTGACTCATTTAGTCGGTTAAAACGATCCTACAATATGATCAAATCGAAAAGGACCCTTTTTGAGTCTACTTTGTGATGACAGTGATAACGAAAAGGATGATCGTACAGAAAAAGATGATGAGGCCAGTTTCACTGAAGATTGGAGTGCAAATGAAAAGGATTATGATAGTGATGGTGTTGAAAATATGGAGCATGATGTTGTATATCCGAATTACGATCCAACAATTAATTGGAGATTGACCAAACCTATTCTAGGAATGAAATTTGAGAGTCCTACACAACTAAAGGAGAGTTTAATTGATTGTGGAGTATCAAATGGTTATCAATTAAAGTTTACAGTCAATTACTATCGTAGGTTGCTGGTGGTATGTGAGGAAGAAAAAACTGAAGATGAAGAGTACATGCAGGAAAAAAGAAGAAAGTCAGGACGTGTCCATTTAGGCTTTGGGCCTCAAGTATTATAGGCGAGGATTCATTCCAAATAAAAACACTAAACGAGAAACACACATGCACAAGAAAGTATTGTTTGGGCTCTCTTGTTACATATTCTTGGATTGTAAAACGGTATTTCAAACAAATAGTTGAAAATCCAAAAATTAGTTTAAGGCAAATGCAGACCGATATCATGAGAAAATTTGAATGCAAAGTGAGTATTGGTCAATGTAGTAGAGCAAAAAAAAAGGTTTTGGATGATTATGAAGGTGGTTTAAAAGAACATTATGCTAGACTTTCGAATTATAAAGCCGAGATATTAGAAACTAATCCAGGGAGTACTGTCGCTGAAGGTATTGGATGATTACATTTTTTGTATTTTTTTAAACTTTTCGATAGGTATTGGAAGGTAGTTCCAAGTGATAACACCGTATTTGAAGTGAGAAGTGAAAAATATGCGTGCGTGGTGAGCCTTGATGAAAAAACTTGTAGTTGTAGATTATGGCAGTTGTCAGGCATACCTTGTGTTCATATAGTGGCAGCGTTGTCCTTCGTTAACAAGGACCCAAAAGCTTTTATTAGTTCTTGGCTTAAAAATGACATGTTCAGAGAAGCATATAAATATCCAATCAAACCACTGAGAGGAAGTACATTTTGGCCCAAAACTGATGATATAAAACCTTTACCTCCAAAAGAGAGACGAATGTCGGGTAGACCACCAGTAAAGAGGAAAAGAAGCGCTGATGAGAAAGAGAAAAAGAACCCGAAGGATGGAATTGGAAGAAAAATGTCTTGTGTGAGTTCATGTTAGGATCGATTCCAATACCCCGTTGACTACGTAGATCTCGTATCTTGTGCGGAATCCAAGTATGAGAGTAGATCAGACAAGAATAAGCTAATTAAATGTTGTTTTCTATTGATTGATATTCAGTACAATACCACAAAAACAATTTGGCAGAGTTTCCCGACTCTATCACCAAAAGTTACAAATGAACAAGACTAACACTAGTATATATAGGCAAGGTCCATCCTTAGATACATAGGTGCAGATCAACACAACAACTACGGATCAAGCCCCTTATGCGCATGGACATCTTGTACGGATCTGGATTTGGTACGGACCTACAACGCTGGTGCGGATCTACTTGATAACTGCAGATCTAGGTGCATGCGCACGGACCAACATTGTTGACCCTAACCTGAGCATCATGTTGATCCGTGCGGATCAACATGTTTTACTCATCATCTGTGCGTACATTGATGTTCATCTGTATGTTATTCTTTAACACTTCTACACCATGTCTTGATCATTCGTTCAGCTACGATACGTGATTGACGGAAGTGATAGATATATGCACTCACAGACTCCCCCTTGGATATTGTTGCAGTCAATCTCGTAGCATCTTCATTCCCTCTGGGTCTTAAGCAAGCTTTGACAGATTTAGCACCACAGACTCCCCTTTGCTTTAACAGATTCCCCTTGGATTTGAGTTATGAATCCTTAGATCCCCATTTCAATAGACTCTCTCTCCAGCTCCCCCTTGCTTTGAGCTGTCGGGATCTCAACCTGGATCATTATCAATTCAAAACACTTGTAAGAATATCTAGCCATTCTAGGATCGAGAAACCTGGCTCTATGAAAGACTGATTATATGACAATTTGAATCATTTGGGAGAATTTCTAACAATTTTAGAATCAAACACCTGACTCTCGCAAAATTCATTTGACAATTAAATTTATCTGAGATGTCCAGGATTAGAAACCTAGCTCTTAACACAAATATTTTGACAATTAAAGCTTTTTAGGTCATCCAGGATTGGTAACCTGGCTCTAATTCAAGAATATTTGACAATTAAAGACCTAATATCTCAGAATCAGGCAATCTCTCAAACGAAATTTCGGAGTACTAAGTCCATTTATCCGAGAGATGTTCCCCACGAGATAAGAAAGTTATTGATTTTATGTTTATATCTCGAAATCAATTTACTAAATGTATAAAAACCTACTGGCATATCATCAGTGAGACCGTCTATCACATTTTAACTTTCCATTTCTTTAGCATGCTGTGATTGTCTTACTGATGTACTATCATTTCCTCTTTTTACATAAAACTCTTTTGCATTTTTCATGTTTTTGGCCTTTTCAAATTTTCTACTCCCCTTAAAATCCAAAACATTTAAAGAAAATTTGACAAACCGATGCAGATAGCTTCATCTCGCCATCTACTTTCTGCTTTACATGCTCTGTCTAGTATAAAGCACCCCCATGATTTACAACACATTGATATTTAACAGTTTGAAAACTATTTTTCCAATTTTATCATGTTTGTTCAGCCGTGAGGGTTTCGGCGTATTCACTTAACATTTTTTATAAAATTTTTAAATTTTTGACAATTTAAAAACAAACAATTTTTAAGTTTTCTGTTTTTCTAATTTTTAGGATTTTTATTTTTTATATGTTTTATTTATTATTATTAACAAACAAATACTCCCTGAACTCAACCACAGGGATCCTCCTCCTCCTGTGCCAGGCTGCTCCGCTGCTCTTCTTGACATTCAGCTGACTTCTGGAGCACCTAATTACTTGAATAATGCAACCCATGCCTGTTTGACCTTGGGTATTTTGACTCAATACGAATCATTCAACTTCGGAAAAACTTTGTCATTTTTGTAGGATCGAATTCGGACCTAAACGAATCGCGTAGAAGAATTTATCTCAGTTTGAACAGCGGAAACAGACAAACCGAGTACAATTCAGCAAGTATACACACTAAACAGTCGATATTATTGATCTGGACAATGTTTACAACCTGTCGATACTTCGGCAGCACTTCGTGGCTCACCGGAAGACAACACCTAGAACTATTGTTTGATTTCGCTCATATGACCCTATTTATAGTCAACATGATTGCGCTCATATGGACCTGACACATAAGTGAAATCACCCACATGCCATAAAAGCGAAATCAACTTTGACATAAGAACGAAATCTATCCTATGACACAAAAACGAAATCACATGTTGTCACATGAACGAAATCAGAATGATATGTACGTTTGACCGAAAACACCAACTATTTCCCATGCAAGCTACTTTGTCTTTTGTGAGATGATGCCATGATGATGTCATATTGATGATGTCATCATGTTGAATCAAATCCGCAACGAACTGAGACTCGATATAAGACGAAGTTGACAGATGAATGCACTAACAGACTCCCCCTCAGATGTTGACGAGTCTTAAGTGTCGAGTCTTCTCAGTCTTCAGTCTATATCAGCTTCAGGCTCCCCCTTTTATCAAGCTTCCGTGCTTTGGGATCGACACCTAGCTTTCCATCTACAAGCTTCTCTTTGCTTCAAGCTTGTCTTCAGACTCCCCCTTAGACTCTGCTATCGGGATCGTAGTCTGGACTATCTGCAACACTCAAACATCTATAAATACAATGTTTTCGTATTATCAATCAAATTCTCTAACCCACTCCCCCTATCAACAAACTTTACAGATTTGGCAGTGTTAAAGAATCCAACTCCCTCACAGTTTATCAGCCAAGTCCAAACTAATGACCTTGGAAATATCACAAACTGTTTTTGAAATTTTTTATTTTAATTCAAGTTTCAAATTAATGAACTTGTTTTATTTTCAGAAACACAATCAGCTTACTTAGATTTTGAAACTCAGCGCTCAGACATCGATTGTCGAAAATAAAGCAGAAATCAAAATCTTTTTGTATTTTTCTGAAAATATAAAGCAGTTCATTAATTTGAAACTTGAATTAAAATCAAAAATTTCAAAAACAGTTTGTGATATTTCCAAGGTCATTAGTTTGGACTTGGATGATAAACTGTGAGGGAGTTGGATTCTTTCACAAAAACTTTTTCAGTCTTATTTTCAACCTTCTTGGTCGAATCGATTTTCCGTTTCTCATTAACAGAAGCATTTTCTTTCTTGACCACCCAAATTTGTCCATTTGAAACATTCCTTTTATAAAATCTTGGATCATTTGAATGTTTCATTTTCACAAATCACTTTTAGGTTTCCAGATTTGTTTTGATTTTGATTCAACTTGGATGCTTTTGGTTTCCAAGTTTGTTTTGGCTTTGAAATATCAGCTTTTGGTTTCCAAATCTGTTTCGACTCAAATTTGGGTGTCTTTGGCTTCAAAGTTTGTTTTGACTCAAACTTGGTTGACTTCAGTTTCTCAACCTCAACTTTCTTTTTCTCAACATCAACAGGCTTCAGATTCAGACATTTGCGGCCAACATGCCCAATTTGTTGACATTTAAAGCATGTTTTCTTTGAAACATATTTGGCCTGTGGTTGTTTCTTTTTCTGAGCATAGAACTCTTCATTAGTCTGTTGACTAAATTGAAGTTCTTTCTCTTCTTCTAAACTTGTTCCGTGAACAAAGTTCATTTTCTTCTGAAGTTTTGACTTTTCAGTCCTTTTCTTTTGATTTTGTTTCTTTTTATAACCTAACCCAGCCTTTGTGTTTTTCTTTTTGTAACCAGGTTTGTTATAAAAAGTTTTCTTGCTCGCTTTTCTGGCAATTTTTTCAATTTCAGCTTTCTCGATTTCTACCAATTTAAAAACTTTATCAATTCTTTCTGTAAGCACATTTTGAATCAGAAATTCAACACCTGAGAATAATTTATCCGATCCAACCATATAATATACCAAGAATATCGGATCATCATTCGCATTTGTCTCAGATTTTGAATTCTTTAGATAATTTTTATGAAAACTTTACTCATCTTCATCATGTGATTCGGAGTTATCATTTTTGGTAGAATCCTCTTTCAGAACGCTTTTAACAACCTTACCTACCACCTCTGAATCACTAAGATCATCAGATTTGGAGTAAGACACATCAATGTTGTCAGGCAATTGGCAACTATGTTTATAGCTTTTGCCACTTTCTCGTCATCATAGAATGTATAATTGTTCTCCAATGGTGGTGGCACCTGATGAAATTCTGACCCAATTCCCTTTTTGTTCTTTTCAGAATCATGATCATCTAGTGTGATGTTGAAAATATGTTCGAGAATATATGAAGAAGCATGATAACTTTGAAGCATATTGACTTTCTTTTCTTTCTCAGTTAATTCTCGTTTGACTTCAGCAAGTTCATCAATATATCGATTTAAAACCCTTTGTTTATTTTCATAATTAGCTTCAAGAAATCTTGTCGTTTCAATATATTTTGAAAGTCTTCTTTCCATACTTTTTTTCTTCACTTTTCAAAGTTTCAAAAGCTTCTTTTTACAGTATGATACAACAATTTCATTCCATCGTATTCTTTTTTCAACTCTTGAATAATATTATCTTTTTGTAAACACTCGTTGCAATCTGCTGAACACTTTTGTTTTAAAACTTTATTTTCTTTTTCAAGATCATCACATTTCTGTGTAAGCTCCTCCTCTTTTTGTTTCAAGAATTTTTCAATTTCAAACATTTCTTTACATTTTTTTTAAAAACATTTTCTATTTTTGTAAATTCAATGTTTCTGGATCTTAAATTTTCATCCTTCTCAGTACAGTCACTGCATGTTTCCATGCATTTCCTGCACTGCACTTCAGTTTTGCGTTCAGATTTATTATTAATTTCATCATTATTATCAGTTGACTTAGCCTTATCAGACGACTCAGTTGATTTAGTTTGAGTTGTTACCTCAACTTGATCTGTCGATGTTGTGTTGTCGGTCGTCTTTTTCAGAATCTCACCCTTCAGCTTTTGGCTCTCGTCAATAATTTCTTCAACACTCTTCTTCTTCTCAACACTTGCATAGAATACCCTTCTTATGCCCTCTTCTACTTCTTTCTCATAATTCTTATCTTCTTGGATCCTTCTATAAAATACTCCTGCAGTTGGAATAGCAGCAACAAGCGCTTCAAAATCTACCACAACAGGATCAACTGCCGGATTCCCTTTAAGATCAAGATAGCACTTCCTCTCATCATCCCATCTATTTGCATGCTTTGCTTCTATGAAAACATTATACACCACACTCAACTTCATTCGAGCATGACATTCTTCTCGAGTCGGTCTTACCTCAGCAACCAACGCGAGGAAAGGAGAACGTGGTAGCGAACGCCTTGAGTCGAAAAGAATGAGTTAAGACACTAAGGGTTCGAGCTTTGGAGATGACAATTCAGAAGAACCTCACCACGCGTATTTATGACGCGCAACAAGAAGCACTCAAGGAAGAGAATATTATGGCTGAACTTCTCCGGGGTATGGAGAACAGTTGGTGCCAAAAGAAGATGGAACATTATACTTCATGGGACGCATTTGGGTTCCACTTTTTGGCGGTATTCGGGAGGTTATCTTTGATGAGGCCCATAAGTCAAGATACCCGATCCATCCAGGACCGGACAAGATGTATCCAGACTTGAAAGAGTATTATTGGTGGCCTAATCTTAAGAATGACGTCGCTACTTACGTTGGAAAGTGCCTAACCTACGCTAAGGTTAAAGTCGAATACCAGAAACCCTAGGGATTGCTTTTACAACCTGAGATCCCCGTTTGGAAGTGGGAGCAAATATCGATGGATTTCATAACAAAATTACCCAGGACCCCAGAGGACACGATATGATATGAATAATAGTCGATCGATTGCCAAGTCTGCACACTTCCTACCAATACGTGAGAAGGATAGTACTGGAAGCCTTGCCGAACTGTATCTTAAAGAAACTATGGCACGTCATAGAGTGTCTATTTCAATAATTTCAGACAGAGATGGTCGCTTGGTATCAAGGATTTGGCAATCTTTTCAAGAGGCCTTTGGATCTCACTTGGATCTAAGCACGACCTTTCATCCGCAAACCGACTGCCAGAGCGAACGAACCATACAAACACTCGAGGACATGCTTCGTGCATGTGTAATGGATTTAGGCGGCGGTTGGGATACTCACCTACCCTTGGTCGAGTTTTCCTATAATAAAAGCTATCACACGAGCATAAAAGCCGCACCGTTCGAAGCTCTTTACGGTCGCAAGTGCCGCTCTCCGCTATGTTGGGTGGAAACTAGAGACAGACAACTGATCGGTCCCGAATTAATCCAGGAAATGACTGACAAAATCTTTCAGATCCGAGACCGTATCAAGGCGGCTCGTGGTCGATAAAAGAGCTACGCCGACCGAAGACGAAAGTCGTTAGCTTTCGAGGTATGAGACAAGGTTTTGTTAAAAGTCTCGCCTTGGAAGGGTGTAGCAAGATTCTGGAAGAGTGGGAAGTTGAATCCATGGTATATTGGACCATTTAAGATCTTGGAAAAGATTGCTACCGTTGCATACAAATTGGAGCTATCGGAGGAACTTAATGGCATACATGATACATTCCATGTGTCGAACCTCAAGAAGTGTCCAACACAGGAAATAGTTATCATCCCTGCAGATGAGGTACACATAGATGAAAAACTTTGATTCACAGAAGAACCTCTTGAGGTGATGGACTGGAAGGTCCAGAAAACGAGGAGAAGTCACATTAAACTGGTCAAAGTCCGTTGGAACTCTCAACACAGGCCCGAGTATACTTGGGAACGCGAGGATCAATTTAAAGCCAAGTAGCCCCACCTGTTCGAGGAAACCCCTGCAAGGGATAACACCGCTTGAATTTCGGGACGAAATTCTTTTAACGGGGGGAGACTGTGACAATCGGCACAAAACCGGTAATTTCCGTACTATTTTAATAATTAATTATTGTCTGCGTTTATGTATTTTAAACGTCAACATTATATGCTTGCATGTTATATATTTGAAATCATGCATGTTACATATTTCATTTATCGCATTGTGCAATACTTTAAGCGTTGCGTCAAAACAATTAGTAAACTCCCCTGTTAGACAAGTTGTGTCTGCATAACTTCAGTATTCAGTCAAACGATAGATTTAGGACTGTCCGACATCAAAAATACATTAAAACCCAAGAGGGTGAACAAGGGCTTACATTAACACTTTCCGGAAGCTTAAATAAGCACTAAAAACTGTCCGAAATGCACTTTAAACACAAAATTCTGCACTTTTCAGCAAAATTCAGCACTTATAAGCTAAAATAACATGCAGAAATAATGATTAAACATCCAGAATAACTTGTAAAGTGTCGGGAATGAAACCGTGTCACAAAAGGTACTTCATACCTTGTAAATTACACAATTTAGCACTTTAACTAACCGATAACCGAACAATTAACCGGACACTACCCAAAACACCAAAAATAAACTAGAAGCATAGTTTTATTGTTTTAAAGTTAGTTATGATCATAGAACACTTTAAAACACATAAAAACACTTAAACATACTTAACATCACACTTTACCTTCTAACTTACATATTTACACCCCTTACTTCCAAGCTTTACAATTTACCCCCCTCCCTAGAGATGTGGACGGTCAACATGAGGGCCCCACATGCCCTCATGTTGTCTCCTAACTTGGTTTGTGGTTTAGAGGTTAAAGATGTTATTTAGTGGAAGATGATGTTATTTGAAGATTATAAAACACCTAACACCCAACATCATCTTCACTTTCTCATTTCCACAAAATTCAAACTCCATCTTCTCCTCTCTTCAGCCACACCTCACGGCCACACCATCACCAACACAACCTCCATTTTTCTTCATCATTCAGGCCATTCCAAGGTTACTCAATGGTGCTAGAAGACTATCTAAGAAAGTGTGAAGCATTGGAAGCTCAAGGACCACCATTAGGAGCTTTTAACCACCACTTTTTCATCACTTTTCTTCTTCATCTTGTTCTTGCCACTTCCCTTGCCACAATAGCTAGTGGTTATGTTGGTACATATTTTGTATGTCTGCAACTGTGCGAATAGCTAGATAGAGCATGTGTTGAATATTTTATAGAATAGTGAAAGTTGGACAAGGTTTAGAATTGTCAAGGTCTATTCGGATGGATGGAGCCCATCTGGATGTATGGACAACAGGTTAGTCCAAACCCCATCCGAATAGGTGTTATAATGTTAAAGTCCATCCGGACGGATTGCTCATTCGGACGGATAGGTTGTTGCCTATAAATAGGGATGTGGGGTTCCCATTTCGACAAGCTTTTGGTTCCCAGAGGGAAGATGTTGTCCAGCTGGTTTCACGGGTATGTAACTTTCATATTATCAATAGAAACCAGATTATAAGTGATTGTTCGGTGTCGTTCTCTATCTTCTACTCTTTTCTTATCACCGAACTGATCATCTCAGGACCAAAGCTCCGTCAAACTCGACGTTTCCTGGACTATCAAGTGGTATCAGAGCTACGGTACCGATTCAATCGATCTAACAGTTGATTGAATCACCTACGCTCAATAATTTTGGATGTGTAGTGAGTTTTGACGTTAAAACATAGAAAAACAACAAATTGAAGGTCAATTCACGGATGAAATTCAAAATTGAAGACATCATTATGTTCGGAATTGATTTTTGATCAATCCTATGAAATTTCATCATAAAATTCAAGGTAATAAAGATTCTGGATCGAAATATGTGGTTTGAAGTGTTCTTAAAGAAGTTTAGATTGTCACAGTGGATGCACACATCCGGACAGATGGAGCCCATCTGGACGGATGGACTCTGGCACATCCGGATATGGAGAAACACACATCCACGCGGATGAACTTATTTGTCAGATTTTACGAACTTCTTGGACACTCAGGTTTAACAAGACAATTCGTTCCAAAGTCAAATATGATGATGAAATCATGGATTAAAGAATTAGTGGGGTAGTCCTGATACTGGTGTAGAATGTTTATCATCCGGGGTATCTGACTATTTAGGGGCCAAAGTGTTAAATCCGCATAGATGAAAATCTGACTTTTGGTGGCGAAATTGTTATATTCTTCATATAGTCGAGTTTTTCAGAGATGACAAAAGACTGAATTGCTCAGTTTGAGGGGGAATTTAGTGGAAAGACGTCAGAATTTGCAAAAATGAGGGGGAATAAAAATTTTTCAATGTCATATATTGAAATTCCGGCATTTTTGAAATTCGTGACACTGCAACAGTATTCGGTGGTTCCGACTTTAGGATTATTCAGGAATGTGAAGCTGATTGTGGATGATAGCTTCTGAGATCGAGATTATCCGAGAGGATGAATCTGATTGTGGACGAATGCTTCGGAGATCAGTATACGTTATTAGATGATTTGTTATCCGATGAAGATTTGCTGATTGTGGAGGTTATCGTTTACACGGATCTATCATTCTAGAAGGTGCTGAACGTTGATCACGGAAAATGGGATTTCAGATTTTCAGGGGTAATCACAGATTTGTCGTTAACAAGTGGGGTATTTTAAGTTTCTATCAATTGCCGGTTGGGTTTTTGTACAATACTTAGATCGAGCAAGCGGAATGCGAGATCATGGTGCTTAAATGTCATATCAAAAACTAAACTCAGATGTGGCTAAAGCTGAAACAGAGATTGTTGCATTGATTAGTTTCAAGTTGGTGATTGTTCGTGAAGATTGCAGTTTAGCAAATCTGAGTAGGAGTCGTGAACTGTGCAACAAAGACCTGAAGATTCATTTCAGGGGGAATTTGTTCAAATATTGTCAAAAGTAAACCCGGATCATCAATCAAGGGGGAATCTATTGAAGATTTCAAGATGCCTGATGTGTACAAAATGCAACATATAAATTTCATCAATTGTAGCATAAAACTAACCCTTTTTTAGTACTAATGTTGGAAAAAGTGTGCTTTTGTCTTCCTTTTGTATTTTCAGGATTAAATGAGCTCAAATTAACAAAAGAAGCAAAAAGGCAGCTAAATCTAACATAAATACAAGAAAAGGAACAAACGTGGCATGCCCAACCTCCCCGAAAGCATCTTCACAAGCAAAACAAGAGAACAGAAGGCTGAACACGCCCTGGCTCAGTGAACACGGGGGCGTGCCCAAGTGCCAGCATAAAAGACAAAGCTATAGAAGCTTCTATCCCCCACCACGGGGCTGTGCTCAGCGGACACGGGGCCGTGGTAAACTACAAGATTCGCAGAATCCAGGCAAATCTTGATAGTACAGATATGCTTCTGCACACGGGGGCGTGCCCAGCGGACATGGGGGCGTGGTCAACTAATGCAGACAAACTGCAATTAATGAAGACAGAGAAGAGGATGGACACGGGGCCGTGCCCACTGGACACGGGGCCGTGCCCGAGCTACTGTTCAGGCTATAAATAGGGGTGCTTGGCTCATTTGCAAACCATCCCTTGGCACACCACCTCTCTCACACTTCACCCACCACCCACCACCATCACAACACCACCATCATCCATTGTCCATCATAGAGTGTGTGAGTCATCTCGGGATCGAAGATTGATCGTAAGAGTTCTTGACAATCAAAGGCCATGTTTGCCTAAGTCTCTTACATCACTTGGTGAAGACAAGTGTCTAGTGTAATACTTTTTATTTTTAATCTTTTCGCACTTTTTACTTGGTTATGTATTAATGACTTTAATAACTAGTTTCTTATGTTAAAGGTGATTCTTCCTTATCGTTTGTCCGTGGTGTCTTGGCATTATTTTACTGTCTATATAAAATAAAAGATTTTCACCATTCATATCTCCACGGTCTATATGGAGATATGTTGGCTACCTGGTTGGGGGTTAAGGGAACGGTTTGGTAAGAGTCTTGCCTTGTTCAGTGTATAGATCCTGCAAGGACCTGGGTCAAATTTAGTAGGACCTCCTTCAATACCCACCGGTATTGGATGGCGGGGGTCCAAACTCTTTGATCCCCTCATATGTAAGCTACTATTAATACTTTAACCCGGCTACTTAGGACTGTATCCCTGCTGACTCAGACTACTTAGCCGAGGGTAACGTCACCTTCAAAAGAGGGGCCTACCATAATATGCATTAATAACTTAATTAATTATCTTTCAATAATCCGACCCTTTAGGATTGTATCCTTGCTGACTCAAACTACTGGGTTGAGGGTAACGTCACCTTCAAAAGAGGGGCCTACTACAATAACTAAGATAATCTCTTAAAAAGTGCAAAAGTGCGGAAATAATCAAAGGTTACACTATACAAGAGTCGGAGCCAAGTGATTCATCTTGTCTATCTGTTTTTACTTTTATTTTATTTTTTCAGCATTTTAGTTTGTTTTTATTTTTCTAGTTTAAAACCTTTTTTCTAACTTTTGATTTGATTAGACGTTGAGGATAAACCGGTACTAAAAGCTCTTGTATCCTTGGACGACCTCGGTATCTTACCAACACTATACTACGCTCACGATGTGTGCACTTGCCCATATGTGTGTTTAGTGTTAGTAAATATCGTGTTTTATAAATTTAAAACTTGGCTAAAAAAACTGTAAAAGGGCTTAAAATATACTTAAACTTATATACACACTTCACACGCATCAAGTTTTTGGCGCCGTTGCCGGGGACACAAGGATTTTAAGAAAGCTTAAAATCGACGTCCTAATCAGTTTTTCAAAACATTTTTAAAACGCGCGCACATTTTTCTGCATTTTAGTTTAGTTTTGCATTTACAGTAGGTTGAACAAGGGCCGAGCTCACTGAACACGGGTCCGTGCTGCATATTTTTCATAAAACACCCAGATACAGTAGCTTGAACATGGGGTCGTGCTCACTGAACACGCCCCCGTGCTCAACAAAATCAGTAACTTTAATTAAAACGCCCAGATACAGATTCTGTACACGGGGCAGTGTCCACTGAACACGGGGTCGTGTCCAGCCTCTGTTTCCATTTTTATTTTTGTTTTCTGATCTCGAGACTTGGTTGTGGTCTGCTGAGTGATTCTTATGGATCAATACTCAGGAGGTTACAACTACACCTATGAGGAGGATGATTATAGGAGTAACTATTGTACTATTTGTGGTTACCCGCACCCGGTTCAATATTGTAACTTATATCAACCGTCCACTTCATACACCTACTATGAGGAGCCCAGTTACGAGCCATCAACTTCATACACATCCTATGAAGACCAAAGGTATGAACCTCCTCCTTCATACTCATATTTTGATGAACCAAGGTATGAGCCTTCATACTCATACTTTGAGGAACCAAGATATGAGCCACCACCTTCATATGCTTATTATGAGGAACCATGGCGTGAACAACCCACCTCATATGAGTATTATGAACAAAAAAATTACGACCCTTATCCATCATATGCTTACAATGAAGAACAATGGTGTGAACCATCTACTTCATATGGGTATTATGAGGAACAAAGGATCGAACAACCGGATTTGAGCTTTGAAAATCCCGATCCTTTTTCTATAACCGAAGTGACCGATAGGATATTAGAACACCTTAAAGTTATCGAGCGCTATATAAAAGAATCTCGCACAAGGGAAGAGGAGTCCCACGCAAGAGAAGAATTAAATAAAGAAGAGATAATTGAAGGTGTAAAATGGAAGAACAAATAAGTGAAAAACCGACACATGAGTTAAACAACGAAAAAGGTGAGTCCGACAATGCTAAAATTCAAGAAGAGTCTAATTTTGAAGAAATTAATCTCTTGTCACCTTCTTTTGAAAATCATTGTTAAGTTCCTACTCATGCTAAGTTTTTAAAAGAGTTAAACACTAACACTAAAATTGGCGAAACGGTAAGTGTTAAGTTAACTAATGATCAAACCTCGCTAATAAAAGAAGACCCATTTGAAATCAACATTACACCGGTTCCATGTTATTTTCAAAATTCATTTATTAGTAATGTCACAATTGATAAAGATCTTTGTGTTAACATAATGCCTAACTATATTTTCGAAAAATTAAGTATTAGTGATTTTTCTCCACTTCAAATACCCATTTTTCTATCTAATCGGAAAATAATAAAATCAATCGGTGTAGTTGAGGATGTCTTGGTTCTAACAAATCAAATGGTTATCCCAACCGACTTTATCATCCTCGATGACGCTCCTATAGTGTTGGGACGACCCTTTATAAAAACTCACGAAGCTTTGAAAAGCCTGAAGTTCAACAATCTACCTATTCAATTAGGGGCATTTAAAAAGAGTGTCGATCTTGAGCGGTCAATGAAATATCCATTCGGCAATAATGACCCCCTAATTGAAGATGCAGATGAACCACCCGATACAAGTGAAAATTTTGACCACTTTGTTGAAGAAGAGGTCGCCATAGAACAAACTTTTAAAGTTCTTGATCAAAATGAGCAACCAAATAAGGAGTCTCCTAAAGACCCACCTCTTGAGCTCAAAGAACTTCCAAAAGGTTTGGAATATGCTTTTCTAGACAAAGATGGTAATTCACCTATAATTATTTCGTCTAAATTAAGTAGTTTAGAAAAAGAAAAATTAATTAACCTTTTGAAAAAACACAAAAATGCGATTGCTTGGAAGCTTGTGGACATTAAAGGAATAAGTCCATCCATGTGCACGCACAAAATTTTAATGAATGATGACTACAAATCGGTAATACAACCACAACGTCGAGTAAATCCAAATGTTCAAGAAGTGGTTAAAATTGAAGGCATCAAATTACTTGACGCCGGACTTATTTATCCTATCTCCGATAGTCCTTGGGTAAGTCCCGTCCAAGTAGTTCCAAAGAAAGAAGGTATGACGGTAATAACTAATGAAAAGAATGAATTAATACCAACGAGAACCGTCACAGGATGGAGAGTATGTATAGATTATAGACGATTAAATGAAGCAACAAGGAAATATCACTTTCCTTTGCCCTTCATTGATCAAATGTTAGAAAGATTATCCGGTCATAAATTTTACTGTTTCTTGGATGGTTTTTCAGGTTACATTCAAATCCCGATAGCACCCGAAGACCAAGAAAAGACAACTTTCACATGTCCCTATGGAACTTTTACTTATCGACGCATGCCATTTGGTCTATGTAATGCCCCCGCAACATTCCAACGTTGCATGGTAGCCATCTTCCATGATATGATAGAAAAGACAATGGAAGTCTTCATGGACGACTTTTCTATCTTTGGGGATTCATACGACCAATGCCTCGATAACCTTGAACTAATGCTATCCCGATATGAGGAAACTAACCTCGCCCTTAACTGGGAGAAATGCCACTTCATGGTAACTGAGGGAATAGTACTCGGTCATAAAATCTCAAACGAAGGAATGGAGGTTGATCGAGCCAAAATAGACACTATTTCTCGATTACCACCCCCATCCTCCGTTAGAGCTATCAGAAGTTTCTTAGGGCATTCCGGATTTTATAGGCGGTTTATCAAAGACTTTTCTAAAATTTCAAGGCCTCTAACAAAATTACTTGAAAAAGATGTTCCTTTCATCTTTGACAAGGATTGCAATCAAGCATTTCTAACCCTAAAGGAAATGCTAGTCAATGCACCTATCATGATAGCGCCTGATTGGAAATTTCCTTTCGAAATCATGTGTGATGCAAGTGACTTTGCAGTTGGAGCTGTCTTGGGACAAAGAAAAGAAAAGCATTTTCACCCAATTTATTATGCTAGTAAAACACTTAACGATGCATAAGAAAATTACAAAACAACTGAAAAAGAATTACTAGCTGTGGTATACAGATCATGCAGCCATTCGATATCTCTTCAAAAAGCAGGACGCAAAACCATGTTTGATTCGGTGGATTTTACTCCTCCAAGAATTTGATATTGAAATCAAAGACAAAAGAGGAGCAGAAAACACCACAGCAGATCATCTTTCACGCTTAGAAGACCCAGCTTTGGAGGCAACCAGGGATGAGCAAATCAACGAAAAATTTCCAACAGAGTCCCTAGAAATGGTGGAATACAAGGAAGACCATTGTACGCCGACTATGCTAACTACTTAGCTAGCGGTATAGTCGCTATGGGTTGGCCACATCATCAAAGAAAAAAAATTATTTGCTAATGTGAAGCATTATTTTTAGGAAGACCCTTATCTTTTCAAAATGTGTGCCGACCAACTCATCCGACGATGCGTACATGGTAGCGAAGCAAGAAGAATTCTCCGCCATTGTCATGAAGGTCCATACGGAGGACATCATGGTGCCACTAGTACCGCACGAAAGGTATTTGATTCAGGGTTTTATTGGCCAACCATTTACAAAGACGCCCAAAGTCTTGTCAAGACATGTGATGCTTGCCAAAGAACAGGTAATATTTCTTCCAAAAACGAAATGCCCCAAAATGGCATTCTTGTTTGTGAAATTTTTGATGTGTGGGGACTTGACTTTATGGGACCTTTCCCACCGTCAAAAGGAAACAAATATATACTTGTGGCAGTAGATTACTTGTCTAAATGGGCCGAGGCCGAGGCACTTCCAACAAATGATGGAAGAGTCGTGGTAAGATTTCTGAAAAAATTATTCTCTCGTTTTGGAACACCTAAAGCATTAATAAGTGATACAGGTACCCATTTTTGTAACCGTCAACTCAAAATTTTTTTAACAAGATATGGGGTCTATCACCGGGTCTCAACAGCATATCACCCTCAAACAAACGGACAAGCCGAAGTAACTAATAGAGGTTTACAACGAATACTTGAAAAAACCGTAGGGTTAAATAAAAAGGAATGGGCTGATAAATTAGATGATGCTTTATGGGCTTTTCGAACTGCTTATAAAACAACAATAGGTACAACCCCATATAAGCTAGTTGTTGGTCCCGTTGATACAGGATCTGATCGTAGGAACAAGATGAATCGATTTCGTCTTAATGTGCGGAATCCATTAAGAAAAATCACAGATTTATGCAACAGAGAATTCAACGTTTAACTGCTTGTCTGTTCATTCTATTAATTGTTCTGAAAATCACAAAGTTCCGGTAGACGTACAGACTATCCGTGCGTGTCAAAAGTTCTAACAAAGTAGCACCGGACCTTCTATATATAGACAAACTCAGGAAGCTAACAAGTGTTGTACGTGCGGGTGGGCTACCCGTGCGTATGGCTTACCCGTGCGTATGGCCATCCACGCGTATGACTTATCCGTGCGGATAAGTCATCCGTGCGTGTTACCATCCGCGCGTATTGCCATGCATGCGGATGAGCCTTTCCCAAACAACACTTTTACATACAAAACCTATTCCCGAGTTGTCATGCTAACTACATACATACAATCAGACAATATACATAAACACAGAATACAAAATATGACTACATGCTGACGGAAGCTACAGACGTAATGTACTAACAGACTCCCCCTCGGATGTAGCTGTAGTACCTTCCAGCATAGTCTTTAATTCTTTCTGCTGCGTCTTCGCTCACGCGCTTTCTCTCTTCTTTTCTGTGCCTTTTCCTCCAACATTCTTTTTCTCTTTTGTCTTCCCTCAGTCAACCACCAATGTCTGTAGACAGGATCTCCATCACGCTTCCGTTCCCATCTTGGAATTTTGTTTTCTTCAGATTCAATTGGTGTTTGATCTGTTGGAGGAACAATCCCCATTCTACGTTTTCCCATTTCAGCAGCTCTTTCAGCAATCTTTTTGGAGCGTTGTTCACGCTTGTATACTTTCAAGAACTCATCAATCTCTAGATCTCTCCATTTAGTCTTCCAGTATCTTCCAGAGTTGATGTCTTTTGTGTAACAAACATCCACAACCTTTTGATATTGCAAAGCTTGCTCTCTATCAGGTCTTTCGTAGACTATCTTGTTGTAGAACAAACAATCGATATCCTTCTTCGAGCAGTTGACAAGCCACATAGGATCTAACACACAGATCCTTCTAGCTTCTCCTGTGGACTTGTTTTTTAAAGAAATTATTGCTTCAGCTGTAGTTTGATTATACAACCATCCTTCAAACTCATCGTGGAAATCTTGCTCCATCGCCCTTAAAGGCATATTCTTCAAACAACTTGGAGGTTTGATATCCAGAGTAATATCCTTTTCACCACTTTCTAAGATTCTGACAATCTGTTGAGGAAAATGTGGTTTCCAATAAGGATATCTTTTCTCAGCTTGCAGCTTCACGTAATTCCATAACCTTTGATCATGTTGTCTAACATCCAACCCATGGTAATATTCTTTGATGTTCTTTGTTTTCACCAATTCGTCTATATCCCACCATGGCAGAGTTTTGATATCAGACAAGAACTCAAAATACTGTACTCCCTGTTCTCTTCTGATTGCATAAACTTTCAAGTCTTCCAAATATCCCCAAGAAAGAATGTCACCCCAAGAGAGTTCTTTGTCGTGTGTAAAGAATTGAAGTGCTCGAAGTTTCTTTCTCTCTTTCGGCATGACTTTGTACCATTTCTTTCTTTCTTCTGCCAAATTTTCTCTCGGTATGGTATCTGGAATACCTTCTGCAGACACTTTCTCCACTATCTTTCTTCTAATTTCATCTTCATTTCGGTCTTTAAACATTTCCGTCAACGAAGGAAATGTTGCATCAATCCCAGAATAATGAAAACGAACTTCATCATCAGATGAATCTGAAGCATCTTCAACAATTACATCGTTGTAATTATCAGCTTCAAATGCATATCTTGTCTCAAATATATCTTCAGAAGTTTTAGGAATCTCATCTTCAATATCGAACTTAAATTTACCCTCTTGCAAACCCAATTCCTCTAACATCTCTTCCCTTGTTCTTCTAACCTCAATCACTTCTTGACTTTTATCTTGTAAGAAAATGACAGTGGGATTTGAGAGGAATACCTGATCCAAGTGCTGCTTTCCAGAAGTAGAAGTTTCTTGATGATCATCATTTTCTTGTTCGTTGATCTGATCATTCAGAAACTCCTCTATCCTTTGTTCATCAATAGGATTCTTCACAATCAATCCTGACGAACCTTGATCATTGTCATCATTCTTCTTATCATCATCATCTTTCTTATTATCATCGTCTTTCTCATCATCGTCGTTTTTCTCCTCATCTTCATCTTCTTCATCATCTCCAAGAAGTTCTTCATCAGAATCACTAACTTCTTCACCCCGAGCCTTCTTCGCTTCTTTTCTCCTTTTCATAACTTTCATTCTGTAAAGACCATCTTTTACGTTGAGTGGCACAGTATAAGCATTACCAACAAGAACAAACTGCTTTGTTTTCCATTCAAGTAGTAACACTTCTTTCCCCTTTTTCTTCTTTTGTGCAACAGCAACTCTACGAATGATTTCATCAGAATCAATGATTTGAGAAGGCCCTCCAACCAACATGAAATCTTGATCATGTACAACTTGTTCTTGAACACCTTGTTCTTGAGCAACTTGTTCTTGAGCATGTTGTTCGTGAACATGTTCAGCATCAATCATTTCGGCATCAACTTGAAGTGAAGAACCACCAGCTTCTTGAACATCTTTAATTATACTTTTGTTCTTTTGGATAGCATCCTCAGCCAGTCTTCGTTCTCTTTCAAGTCTTCTCTCTTCAACTTTTCTTACTTCAATTTCATTGTAAGCAGCATGAACATCCTTTTTCAAAAGGTTTTCCACAACAGAGTATAACATCTTGAGTTGTTCATCTTTCATTACTTTGTCTGCTTTCATGGCTTCCATCTCCAACTTCATTGCTTTCATTTCATTTGAAGTAGATTCACTCATTTCACTGAGCACCTGATTGAGTGTTTGATTTACATCTTGGAGATTCTTGTTCAATGAAGAAATTTCTGCCATAAGAGCTTCAATCACTTTAGTATTACTATCACCATCTTCCTTAATTTTCTTCATGGTGCGTTCATCCTGGATTAACACCGTTCTAAGTTGATCATGAGCTTTCATTATCTTGTTCACTTGCTTTACTAAAAGATCACGTTCACTTTCATCTTTTTCTTTTTCTTTCTCAAGATCTTTGACTTTCTTTGCAAGAACTCTCACTGCTTCATTGTTGAATAAATCATCATCAAAATTCAGATCTTCTAAAGGATCACCTGAAGCAGGTGGAATATTGCTGAAGAAATCATCTGAATCTCTTGGTCGTGAGGACGATTCTGGAATCTCTATAATTTCTGGTACTTTTGGAAATTCTGAATATGAGACTCCAGCATCAGTAACTTCAATATAGTCATCGTGACTAGTCTGCTTTTCGGCTTCTGTTTCTTGTGGTTGAGGTGATTCAACATGTTGAGTATCTTTACCATCATGTTCCTTTTGAACTTGACTTTCGCCTTTTCTTGCTCGAACACTTCTTGGAATAAGACCAGCTACAACTGCTTTTCTTTTCTTGATTTGTTTCTTTGGACTTTCAGGATCATAAGTTGAGTCTTCTTCATCTGACCCTTTCTTTTTCTTTGGAGACCTTTTCTTTAACTGAGCTTTTCCTTTGCCAAGAGTAAGTGCATCAAGTTCAGATTCTGATATTGTGGTTTCAGAATCATCATCACTTGAAAGATCTTGAACGACTCCTTCTTGATCTTTAACACTTTCTTGATCTTTAACACCTTGAGCAGCATCCTCATTTTTCTTTAAGAAACTTTGAAGAGATTGTGATAACAATTCAGCACCTTCTTGAATAACTGTTGATGGTTCCAGAACTTTTTCATCTATCAACTTGTGCTGCTGTTTTCTAGAAGACCCTGCAAAACAGATGTTTGATACATTTATTAGAAATTTCCACAATATAAAATTCTAATTTCCTTGTGACTCCCCCTTTCACAATACCCTTTTTCACATTCTTCGGAATAGAAACTGCAGGGGACGTCTTTGGAGTTCTCTTTCTTTTTCCATCTTTGATACACCACCATCTTGTATCTTTCTTATAGAACAAACTCATCTTGTCATCTTCATTATCAGAATTGCTATCTTCATGTCTCCACGCATCATTCTCTGGAGCTACATAGTTTGGATTTGAAATTTTGCAGATCATTCTCTTTGCTCCAGGATTTGGACCTTTTATCAATCTGTTGATTGTATCTGGTGTCATGTGCCTCAGGCCCAAAATGTCACTACTTCTCTTTTCTAAACCTTAAAACTGATCATCTATCAACATCTGGACAAACCTAGGATACATAAGAAACCTCTTGCTTCCATCCTTTACATTCTCAGACATATGATCAAAAATTATTTGAGAGATATTGTACGGTCTGTTCAGTACAAGACAAGCAATGATATTCATGATGTAATCTTGAGTTTCATCATATCCACCTTTTCTGTGTGACAATGCATGTATAACACAATGAGCCATGAACTTATAAGCGTGGCTAAAACTTGTCTTCTGCATCCTTCCATTCACACTACCGGCAAAACCCATCCTACACCACAATCCTTTTACTAAACGTTCAGAAACTATGGTTGGGTCACTATCATTGTCTCCTAAATTCAACACTCTCCTTATAACACCAACTGTCACTTTCATCTCCAAATCTACATCTCTTCCATTCTCATCCTTCTTTGATACAGCAGAATAAATGGTCTTATCACTTTCTGCGTATCTTGCAGCACTCCAAAATCTTTTCACATGAGATTCATAAGCTACTGTCTTATCAGTTAAGGCCTTAGAAATTCTACTTTCCCTCAAGAATTTTGCAACATCTTGAACTATTGTGTTTTCGGTATACACTTTGTCCAATACACAAAATATATTATGAGCTTTATCCCAATCCTGCAGAAATTTTATTCATTTTTTTTTAAAAAAATTGGGATCTCAAAATATTCTGTCAAGGAAAGACTTGTTGTATGGTATGACACTTGAATGGTTATCCGTATGCAAGACTTATCCGTGCGGATAAGTTGTCCGTGCGGACAACTTGTCTATGCCCCGTATAGCCACCCGTGCGTACAACATAACATTGCCCCGGGTTGCCATCCGTGCGTACAACATGTCATTGCCACGGATTGCCATGCGCGCGTACAGCCTGACCTTGCCACGGATTGCCGTACGTGCGTACAACATGACTTGCCACGGATTGCCATACGTGCGTACAAGTTATTCGTGCGGATACAAGTCACAGATGAAGAACAGTTTATGAACATAAAAATTTTCTATGGCAAAATCTAAAATTGAACACAGATCTACACAGAGGATGTTAACGCGATCAAAACCCTATGTTCAATGATGTCTAAAACGTCCTATTCACAGGTCAATTTCACAAAAACCTAGCCGACACTACGTACCGTCCAAACATCAGATCTACCAGATTTTAACATGATATAACACAAATTAAACCGGTAAAACTCTAGATCTAAGCATTCCGAACAAAAACCTATGATTTATTCATGACAAAACGAACTAACACAGGCTAGATCTAAGATTTAAGGCTCCGAAAGAACAGATACGCGATGAACAGATATTAAACAATGGATTATTGCAGATTTGAGTTAGAAAAACATACCTTTGCCATTGCTAATGTTGTGCAAACCAACGAAAACAAAGATCCGTGCAAAGAATTCCGAAATCAGAAAGTCAAAGTGTGAGAGAGAAAGAGTATTGTGCGTGCGGATAGCTTTGACTGACTCTTTGACCCCCTATTTATACTATCATCATATGCGTATGGTCACTCGGGCGCATTGCCATCCGTGCGTATCGCTACCCGTCCGGATGAACATCCGAATGAGGCACACTTTACCTTTTCAATGAAAACTTTGATTTTTCTCAACTTTTGTCAGATTTTAGAAATCCACTTAAGTTGCTTGGTTCAAATTAATGACCCAAGGAACTTAATTTGTCGACCAAGTCCAACTTAATGACCTTGGTTGACCTGAAGCAAAACATACTGACTTTTGAAAATTCTGTTCAAACATTTTTTTCTGAAAAAAAAATTACAAGTATCAACTTAATGAACTTATGTTTCACATTTTCAATTACAGATTAGTCATAATTAGCTCCAAACTCATCTTCCATCTCAGAAACTTCCTGCATCTTCTATCACTTTCGAATCCGAAGATCAACTCTCCACTTTGGTTTGTCGGAAAATGAAGCAGAAAAATAAAATCTTTTTGGGATTTTTAATGAAGCAAATAGACTAAAAATGAAAACAGAAATAAAAGAGCAGTAAATGTAAACTATTTACAAACATATTTTTGGTGAGCGTGTTAGGGAATCATATCAGCTTCCGACAAGTTACAAGTACCATTAAGCTTAATTTTCATGCCAAACATTAAACAATTCACCTCGATTGTCGATATGCTGATCCACTTAAATTCTTACACACATTTCAATCTGTTCAGGATACAGTTTTAGTATTTTAGAGACTTAAACTTATACGTGTGTCCCACCTCTTGAATATACTCCCGTATCCAGAATCCCAATAATCAGTCTTACAGGTGAGTATACTACAATGATATCTGTACATAATTTAGGTATGCGAGGGCCGAGGGATCTCAGGTCGATACTTCCGTATACGCAGAGAGATATCAGCTTCGACTTTAAGGTGTGTCCCCTTTAGAGGATCTTTTAGCTACAACAGCAGCGACTAGCAATTTTATTGTTTCGGCATGCTGAGGGTTTAATGCTATGTTTCAAGCATTTGCAGAAAGTATTATCCAGGGACTAGGTCAGAACTACCGTTCAGCAGAAGTCCCGGAATAATACCCCAGACATAATTGAGAATAAAGACCTAGTATATCAGATTATGAGACCTTTCAAACGAGATTTCAGGGGTTACCTATATATCCAAGTAGTGTTCCCCACGAAATAAGCAAGTAAGATTTTAGGTTTATATCCCGAACAAATCTACTAAATGTGTAAAAACCTATCGACACATCATTAGTGAGACTGTTTAACGTATTTGAACTTTCCATTTCTTTAGCGTACAGTAACCGTCTAGCTGATGTACTATCATTTTCCCTTTATACACAAACTCTTTTTGAAATTTTATCATGTTTTTGGGTTTTTGAAAATTTCTAATGTTTTTGGCTTTTTCAAATTTTTTATTGTTTTTGTATTTTCTGAAAATAAAACTACTATCTCCCCCTAAAAACCAAAACAAGTAAAAATTCGACAAACCATTGCAGATTGTTTCTCAACATCATCTACAGTGGCACCTTCATCAACGCCAACAATTTCCTCTGCATCCGATAGCAACTTCATACCATTAAGTTTCAAAAGATATTTAAAGCGAGTTTTGTCAAAGGCTTTGGTATGTAAGTCAGCTTTTTGTTCATCGGTGTGGATTTTCTCTATTCGTATCAACTTCTTCTCGAAACAGTCTCGGATGAAGTGATGACGAATTTCAATGTGTTTTGTTTTAGCGTGATAAACAGGATTTTTTGTTATGTTAATTGCAGCCTCATTATCAACAAAGATAGGGGTGTTAAGAAATTGCAAACCGTAGTCTCGCATCTGTTGCTGGATCCACAAGATCTGAGAGCAGCAGCTGCTAGCAGATACATATTCAGCTTCACAAGTGGATAAAGCGACAGAGGTCTGCTTCTTGCATTGCCAGGTGACCAATCGTGGTCCGAAAAACTGGCACCCCGCTGTAGTTGATTTAGCATTCACTTTGCAGCATCCGAAATCAGAATCAGAATATCCTTCGAGCATGAAGTCGCCAACTTTTGGATACCACAACCCCAGAGATGGAGTTCCTTTCAGGTAGCGTAGAATCCTTTTCACAATTACCATGTGCGAAGCTCTAGGATTTGACTGAAATCGCGCTGCGAGGCAGGTTGGGTACATAATATCCGGTCTTGATGCCGTCAAGTACATTAACGAGCCGATCATGGAACGATACAATGTTTCGTCTACCTTCTCTCCGGTGAGATCAGGGTTTATCCCATGGTTCGTCGCTAATGGGGTGGACATTGGTGACATTCCTGACATCCCGAATTTCTCCAGAACATCATGAACGTATTTTGTTTGATGTATGAAAGTTCCCTCGGGAAGTTGATCAACTTGAAGTCCCAAGAAGAACTTCATCTCACCCATTGAAGACATTTCAAACTTCTGCTTCATAACTTGTTCAAAATCTTTGCAGAGTTGTTCATTTGTGGACCCGAAAATTATGTCGTCCACGTAAATTTGGACAATCAGAAGATGCCCATCGACTTCTTTTCTGAAAAGAGTGGCGTCTATCTTTCCTCGAGTGAAGTGGTTG
The DNA here is from genome assembly GCA_030545235.1 of Helianthus tuberosus. NCBI lineage: Eukaryota > Viridiplantae > Streptophyta > Magnoliopsida > Asterales > Asteraceae > Helianthus > Helianthus tuberosus. The sequence goes on from CM060354.1 coordinate 124,933,920, forward strand.
GCTAACAGATGTTGAGACAAGGTCTCATACCAGGCTCTCGGGGCCTGATGTAAGCCGTACAACGCTTTGTCAAGGAGATAGACTTTATCTTTGTGAATTGGATCGGTGAAGCCCGGTGGCTGTCCGACATAAACCTCCTCTTTCACCTTGCCATAGAGAAACGCCGACTTCACATCTAACTGAAAAACTTTAAATCCTTTCCATGATGCGAATGCAAGGAAGATTCTGATAGCTTCAAGTCTTGCGACAGGGGCATACACTTCGGTGAAATCTATCCCCTCCTGCTGACTGAAGCCTTGGACAACGAGTCGAGCTTTGTTTCGAATGATAACACCTCGATCATCCCTCTTGCATTTAAACACCCATTTGGTATTAATCTTCCGGTGACCATCGGGCAAATCTACTAGCTTCCACACACCTAACTTTTCGAATTGGCTTAACTCCTCCTGCATTGCATTTACCCATGAATCTTCAGTAAGCGCCTCTTTATACGTCCTTGGTTCTATCTGCGAGATAAAACAACTTAATGAGAATTCAGTTTGTAAAGGAGCAACTTTTGTGTAAAAACATGTAAGCCCTTGATCAAGCTGTCTTCGAGTGCGGACGCCTGATTGCAGTTCTCCAATTATCAGTTCCTCCGGATGATAAGAAAGCGTTCTTGGCATCACCTCGCCTGAAACATCAACTTCGCTCTCCAAATTTGTGACGTTTTGATCAGTAACTTGTTCACTAACTGGAATAGTTTGATTTGGAAACTGGATTAGCTCCCCCTCAGAGTCTGAATCATCATGATCGAAAATTGGTCTGTTTTCAGATTCTTGATTGTCATTCTCTACCGTCTGATTTTCTTGAGCAACATCATTTTCAACATCGTCATGTTCTCCAGCATTGCTTGGACCCGCCTCGTCATCATTTGAAGCTTGTCGTTTTCGATAAGATTCTGCTGGGAACCTTTCATCTTCATACTCTCTTAGAATATCCAACTCATCAAAGAACTCTGGTTCTTCCTCCATGTTGAAGGATTCCCACAAAGTATCATAATTGAAACGCCATGAGTCGCCCGGATTCTGTGGAGGCATTATGTGACCTTGACATTCAACATTTTGAGCTTCAATAATTCGCTTCAGACTTGGAACGAAGACTCGTCGTAATGGACTTGCATATCCTACGAATATTCCTTCAAAACTCTTCGGACCCAACTTTCCAAAAGGCTCTAGAACTGTACAGGGTGACCCGAACGGTTCAAGATATTTCAAATTCGGTTTGCGGTTATTGATCAACTCAAAGCATGTTTTGTTGAATTTCTTGACAGTGAGAACTCTGTTGAGAGTATAGCATGCGGCTGAAACTGCTTCTGCCCAGAAATTTATCGGTAACTTTGAATCAGCAAGCATTGTTCTGGCCGTTTCAATCAGTGTCCTGTTTTTACGCTCTGCAACTCCATTCTGTTGCGGAGTGTACGGAGCACTGAACTCATGCAAGATACCTCTTTCATCACAATATTCTTCCATATTGTTGTTCCTGAACTCAGTACCATTATCACTTCTAATTCTTCTGATACGCCTTTGGTACAAATTTTCAATCTTTCTGAACAACCCCTTCAAACTGTCAAACGTTTCCTCTTTCGACTTCAAGAATAACACCCATGAAAATCTGGAATAATCATCAGTAACCACAAGATAATAAAGTTCTCCGGTAATACTTTTGACATTCACAGGACCAAATAAATCCATGTGAAGTCTCTCCAAAGGTCTTGAGACTGAATTGACTTGCTTTGTGGGGTGTGACTTTTTCTTTTGCTTGCCTTTCATGCAACTAATGCACTCTTTTTCCAGATGGAAACCTTTAATGTGAACTCCCAGAACCAAATCATTGTGCACCAGATGATTCATTTTACGAAGATGAATGTGCCCCATCTTACAATGCCACAACTTTGATTCTTTCTCCGTTGCTCTTGAAACAAAACAGTGTGCTTGACCCGTTGTTGTAGTTGCTACAGTCATGTCTAAAACATACAGATCATTCACTCTAGGAGCTCTCATAATGATCCATTCTTCAGGAATAACAAAGCCTGGTTTCAAAATCAAACACTCTTTGTCTGTGAAGTGAGTAGTATACATCCGGTCACAAATCTGCGAGATACTTAGCAGATTATTTTCCAGCTCAGCAATGTAGTTAACTCTTTCAAACGTGACGATCCCGTTGGATAACGTTCCTTCACCAACAATTCTACCACCTTGGTTACCCGCGAATCCTACATAACCTCCATTAATATTTTTGACATCATACAGCAGCGCGGTCTTTACTGTCATGTGCCGAGAAGCTCCACTATCCATAATCCAACGTGAAACGGATCTCGGAAGCTCCTGCACATGTCAAAAACATTTAATGAGATTTTGATGCTACCCAAGACTCTTTTGACTCAGGTAACTTGAAATTAAGGTGAGTTGTTTTAGTGTAAAGTGGCGGAAAGTTTTTATCATTCATTTTAAGGCTTTCATCAGTTCCAACTTCAACCTCTTTGAATAAGAAAAATTCGTCTTTTTGAGGTTGATCAGCTGATTGATTTTTCTTCACCACGTATTTCTTTTCAGAAGTCGATTTTTGTTTCTCATAAAACTTCAAGGGTACATACTTCTTCTTGGTAGAAGATGATGATTTTTCAGTTTCAGACACCTTTGGTGAATCAACTTTCTTTTCAACAACTTTTGGCTTCCATGTTTGTTGAGGTGATGCAACCCGTTGGTAAAATTTATCATTTTTAGATACCGAATTCTTAACAGGTTCAGTTTTGATCTTGGTGTTATCATTTTTCAAAACATTTTTCTCAACAATCAATAGAGCCTTTCCTTTCACAACATCTCTTTTGATAGAGTTTTTTACAGTTTCAGTCTTAGGCTTCAAGTTGGTACACTTTCGCGCAATATGTCCAACTTGATTACATTTGAAGCATGTTCGGGTGTCAACTACCCGACTTGAGCCTTCAGACTGAGGCTGTAAGGCCTTCTTTTCAAAGAACTCTTTGTTTGATTTTAAAAAGATTTCAGACTCTTCATCAGAAAGTGAACTTGAACTGTTCAAAAACACCTTTTTCACAGCAAACTTCTTGTTCTGAACATTCTTTTTCTGATAATTCTTACCACCCTGATATCCTCCCGACCATTTATTTTGATTGTTGTTAGAAAAACGTGGTGGAATAACAGGTTTCTTATAGTAAGCTTTATCTTTCTCAAAATTCATTTGTCTCTTTGTCTGTTTCAAACCGTCCACTTCAGACAAATCAATTTCAACCAATTTGAAAACATTTTTCAATTTGTTCACATTAACATTCTCCAGAGGAAACTCAAAGTCTGAATACAACTTATCAGAACCAGACATCTTGTACATCACAAGACCCGGTTCATCATTTAAGTTGTTTTTAGATTTTGGTTTCGGAATGTAATTGTTCAGAAAAAATTCTTCATCTTCAGTCGAATCACTATCCAAGACACTTTCAGCCATGCCTTTTATGATCTCAGTTTGAACACTGTCATCGGATGATGATGAAGAAAATGTCACATCAATTGATTCTGGCAGTTTTATCTCATTTGTTTCAACATCATCATTAACCAACCCAGATTGCTTCTTTGAAAAATTGTTTAGAATAGGTAGCGGAACTTGATGAAACCCTACCCCAGTTCCATCACAGTATACATCTTCGCCAGCTTTGGTTTTCCCAATGGGTTTTGGAACAATGTGTTGCAAAACAAAGCTTGCAGAGTTGTAACTGTTCAATTTCAAATTAATACGCTCATTCTCAATTTTAGCTTCTTCAAATTTCAGCTTTAATTTTGCAATTTCATCAAGTTGTTGGTTGATTAACTCTTCTTTTACTCGAAGAACCCCTGATAATTGAAGATTTTCTTTCGTTGTTTTACCGTTTCTCTCATCAGAATCTTTAACCGTTCGCTTTAGCTTCTCAAAATTTTCAGAAATTTTACGATTTTCAAGAATCAACTTTTCGTTTTCTTTTCTTATTCTTTCAATGTCATTTTTATCATTTTCAATTTTATCAGCTAATTCTTTTTATCTATCATTCGAAGCTTTCAGCATTTTGTCACGGTTTAAGATTTGATTTTCAACACTTTTGACTTTACTAGTCAACTCTTCAATCTTCTTACCACTGAGGTAAGTGATTGTACTACAAACTTTGCACTCTTTCATGCAATTTTTGCAGTCATTTTCAGATTTATCTTTCTTACCTGACTCAAGTGTACCATTTGAACTGACCTTGTTTGTGGACTCAGTTCCAGAACTAGAAACTACCTCAAGTTCTTTTGCTGCAAGAACTTTTTCAGCCATCTTCCTCAAGTTTTCAACCGTTAGCTCTTGTGATGTATCAATGATCCCATCATCAGCATTCTTTGACTTTGGTTTCTGTTCTGCTTCTTTGACTTTTTCTTCTTTCTCTACTTGTTTCTCATCACCACCTCCCCACCATTCTCTTTGTCTAGCTTCTTCTTCCTCGGCAAATTGTTGTGTTAGAGCATCAATACTGATGGAATCTGGGTCAACAGCAATGTTTCCTTGAGGATCAAGGTAACATTCTTTGTCGGCATCCCACCTTTTTGCTCTTTTAGCTTCTTTGTAAGTGTTATAAATTCTGTTCATTTTGGTTTGGGCTTTCATTCTTCGGTTGACGAGTTTTTCTTCTTCAGTTCTAATGTCTTTAAAAGGAATAATCTTCGTCACGAATGCATAACCCACCGCATCTTCCTCAGGTAATAGTTCGCTCCAATCATAACCTTCGTCATCATGGATCACGGCAAGAGCTCTAGACTTCTCTTTGTTGTCTTCAACTTGCTTCAATCTAGGTGGCTCAGATTTATTCTGGTGATAGATTGCTCTCTTGTAATAATCATCTCTGAAAGGGTTTTCTGACTCATCAGCATATGCATTTCTGCATTCTCGTTTGAAGTGACCTTTCTGCTTACATTTGAAGCATGTCACCTTCGATTTATCAAACCCCAGCTTAGTAGAAGCACCACCAATTGTCTTTCTGCCGGTAATCTCCATGAAACGTTGTGCTCTACGAACAGCACTGGCCATAGCCCAACGAATATCGATTAACTCCATTTCCTCGGGATCAATCTGATCATAATCTTCTTTCGTCAGATTGGTGTTACCTATCTTCCCGGCTACTAACCCTTCATACGACTCCAACACAGATGCTAGAAAGATCATCTGCTGTTTGGCCGACTCCTCATCAAAATTTTGAGCATTCTTCAAATCTACCGCAATGTTGCATGAAAACACATTCTTTGGAACAGATTGTTGTTGACTTGAAGAATTTGAAGAAGATCCCTGACTTAGAGTATTGTATGAAAAACCTCCATGAAAACCACTGTTTGAACTTGGACTTTCTTTACTTGAAGTGTTTGTGTTTTCAGCGGAGAAAGCAGTTCTTGGAGAAACATTCTTGGGAATCATACTCTTTGGATAGTACAATTCCATGTTTTGTTGGTATGATGAATGATTTATTTTGTGTGTTTTCTTTATCTCCAATTCATGACTTTCTAGTCTTTCAATCAGCAAGTCGACGGTCAGACTTTCAGCTTTGATTGTGTTTTTTAACATCAGTGCATAGTACTGCCAATCCATCTCTTCTGGTAGCGAATCGAACAGTTTGTCAACTAGCTCCTCTTGAGAATAGTTTATTCCGTGCCTCGCCAATTCCAACTTTAAGTGTCCAAATCTTTCAATCATTTTACAAACAGATTCACCTTTTAAGCATCCGAACAAATCAAACTCCTTTCGCAGCAATTTCTTTTTGTTTTTGATTATTTCTTCACTTCCTACACATTTTTTATTTAACTTTTCCCATAGATCTTTTGCGTTTGTGTATTCAATGAGTGAAATAATGTCGTCTCTTACGGACTGGTGAATCAAAGCGATGCATTTTTGTTCAGCTATAAAGTTCTCTACGGATTCACCTTCTGACAAATTCTCACAATCTTGTCTTTCTGCAGCATAACCATTCTTTAAGTTCTTCCAGCTCTGATATGCGAAAACTTTCAGCCATTCTTCGAATCTTTTTGCCCACCGATTATATTCTTCGATTGCCATTAGTTTTGGTGGTTTGTTGTAGGTACCATATGCACTTTCAACACTTAGTGCATCGGATAAAGTTTTCGTCGGGTTCAGATTATCATTTGACTGGTTGGAAGTATTGTCTCCGGAATTACCCGCGAAAGCATACATCTCACTGAAGGGATTCATGAATTCTTCCATTTTTAAGTACCTGAAACAATTTTCAAACACTTAGACTATTTTTACAAATTCTAAAAATATCAAACACTAGAACCGGATAGTTATCCGTTCGTGTAGGAAAACGGATGATAACAAAGTCTATCCGCACGGACAGTGATCCGCTCGGATGGTTGTGCGTACGGGTAACTTTGACCTTTTGACTTTTCCTGTTATCCGCATGGGTTGTAATCCGTGCGTGTAACAATGATGATGTCAGCAAACAACTTGCAGTAACTAACTAATCCAAACCGTTCAGACAGCTGTCCGCACGGGTGAATGACGTCATCAAATACGAACAGCTAAACATGATTTTCGATGAATTTGATCTAGTTTTAGATTGAATCCGATTATGAAACTAAGTAGGATTATACTTTGAATGATTGCGAGTCGATTGATATCGATTTTAACAAATTTTAACCGTAAATTCTTGCTCAATTTTAAATTTTTCTGATTTTATGGTGACAAACGAAGAACAAATGTAAAAACTGAGTAGATGTAGAAGAAATCTGTCAAATTTCCGGTGAAATTTGAATCAAATCGGCAACATATGTCAAATCTCCGATGAAATTTGACTTTGATCGGCGAATAAAGCTTGAATTCCGGTGAATTTAGAGTTGTTGATCTCGATTCAGCTCCCTGGATGCTCTGATACCACTTGTTGGTCCCGTTGATACAGGATCTGATCGTAGGAACAAGATGAATCGATTTCGTCTTAATGTGCGGAATCCATTAAGAAAAATCACAGATTTGTGCAACAGAGAATTCAACGTTTAACTGCTTGTCTATTCATTCTATTAATTGTTCTGAAAATCACAAAGTTCCGGTAGACGTACAGACTATCCGTGCGTGTCAAAAGTTCTAACAAAGTAGCACCGGACCTTCTATATATAGACAAACTCAGGAAGCTAACAAGTGTTGTACGTGCGGGTGGGCTACCCGTGCGTATGGCTTACCCGTGCGTATGGCCATCCACGCGTATGACTTATCCGTGCGGATAAGTCATCCGTGTGTGTTACCATCCGCGCGTATTGCCATGCGTGCGGATGAGCCTTTCCCAAACAACACTTTTACATACAAAACCTATTCCCGAGTTGTCATGCTAACTACATACATACAATCAGAAAATATACATAAACACAGAATACAAAATATGACTACATGCTGACGGAAGCTACAGACGTAATGTACTAACACTAGTCTATGGAAAAAGCTGTCATTTGCCACTAGAAATTGCACACAAAGCCTACTGGGCAATTAAAAATGTAAACTTAGATTTAGAATTTGCCGGTAGAAATCGATTTTGTTAATTAAATGAATTAGACGAACTTAGGAATTATGCATACTCAAACTCTGAAATTTATAAGGAAAGAATGAAAAACTTGCATGACAAACATATTTAACCTAGTGAATTTCGAGTAGGAGACCAAGTTCTTTTGTTTAATTCACGACTTCGATTATTTCCTGGAAAATTAAAGTCTAGGTGGTCAGGACCTTTTTCCATCACCCATATTTTCCCACACGGTGCAGTAGAAATTAAATCTCGGAATGGAATTCCATTCAAAGTCAATGGCCAACGGCTGAAACTCTATCAAGGATTTATTGAGGATGAAGATGAAGAAATCTCGCTTCAAACGGTCGAAGAATAAAAGCATCAACATCATACCTGGTAAGTTACGAACGAATGGGTTGACATCTAAATCGGTAAGTTTTCTAACCAAGTTTATGGGAAACAAGGGCACTCACACGAGCACTAAAAAAATTTTCAACTTTGCTCGGCACGAGGCCGTGTCCGCTGGACACGGGGCCGTGTCCGCATGACTGTCGGGATAAATCCCCTTTTTCATAACAGTTACACCATTCCACACGCCCCGTTTCCCCAAAAACGCTCTGGTTCAAGGCGATTTTCCGCAGATTTTCGACGTCTCCTCTACTTCTAACAACACCAAGGTATGATTCTATCATCATTAGTAGTTAGATTAAGCATTTTCATGTAGTTAAAACATCAAAAATTTGGGGAAAATCTAGGGTTCTTGAACTTCATCCGGATCAAACCTCAAATTTTTGTATAAATCTGTTAGCATTAGTTTAGATTAGTGTTATAGGAAGTAAATCCACTTGTATTGTTCAAAGATTCGCCCGATTTTTCACAAAAACCTCAAACCCTTGTTTTTGAACCGAAAAAGATAAAATTGAAGGGGTAAACGGTTTGTTTTGGGAAAAACGGCACTTGGGGTTTCATTTTCGGGGAAAACCGCACCTATTGAACCAAAAATTTTCAAGTTTTCGAAACCGGGTCGAAAAATGAAATTTTTGAGTAACAGATGCCCGGACACGGGGTCTTGTCCGCTGAACACGGGGCCGTGTCCAGCTCGCTGTTTGCAGTTTTGTCCGAAAATTCCATTGTTTCATGCTAACTTTTGGTGTATTCCTTCAGATGTCGAAGAAATTCACGAGGTTCAATGAAAATGAGCTCGATGCTAGGGCAAGATACGAAATGCTTCAAACAAGACCGGAAGAATACCCAAGACAAGCATGCATGGATCTGTTAGCAATGGTGAACCAACTTGACCGGTTTAACAACCTCGTTACCGGCCCACTAAGAGTCGCCCTAACCACTCGACTTCGCTTAGTCCACGAGTGCACTCTGGAATTCTATAGCACCTTCACATTCAATTCAAGGTGCGACCCTTTCGACAATGATGGAGTGTCATTCCGATGTGGTGGAACTAGGTACTCAATTTCGATGGCACAATTTGGGTCGATAGTTGGGCTGTATGCGGAGGAAGATGCGGGTAATGAAGAAAACACCGGAGGGGTGCGAGAGTTGGATGAGAACGAACGCCAAGCCGCGTGGGCTCAGATTGGTGAAGGGCACTACAACCCGAGCAGTACTAAGAGCACTAAGTTAAGGGACCCACTCTACCGTTACATCCATAGGGTCCTTGCTTACTCTCTTAGCTAAAGGCATGATAGCAGTGGCGTTGTTGGGTTGAGAGATTTGGTGGTCCTTCATTGCATTCATACCCGCAGACACCTCGATGTTCCGTACATCCTGCTCCGTAACATGCATCTGAACTGGCTTGCTACTTCACCAACCCCTATCTTCTTTGGGGGGTGGATATACCGTCTCTTCAAGCACTTCGTGAACATACCTAGGTCCTTCGAAAGAAGCCCATGGTCGGGAAGAGTGGACGTACACATCTGCCACTCCATGAACCTAATTTATGAGGCCGAAGACGGGTCGGTTAGCTTCCAAAGGATGCAGGGGCATGCATGGAACCTGCAAGAGGAACTCGTCCTTCACGCTCCACAGCATCATCAGTACCAGTACCAGCCCCATGGTGAACCGGGCCAGTCCTCCTCACAAGGAGGTGGTTTTCCTAACTTCCAAAGTTTACATGATTTGTTGTAGGAAAACCTCATGTACACCAGGAACACCTATAACATGGCAAGAAACACGTATACCCGGGTCAGAGCTATTGAGAGAAACATATCCGACATTCAGGATGACATTGGGAGCATGAGCATCCGGGGGTACATGGCGGGGCACGGAGGAGGAGGTGATGACGATGAGGACGAGGACATGGACTAGGCGGGAGGAGTAGAGGTAGGAGCAAATGGTTGGAGATCCCACATGTTAACCCCCCTCCCCCTTTATCTTGAACAATTTCCAGCCTGCGTGCCGTGTGTTGAACAGTTTACTTCCTTTAACTCTTTTTACTTTCTGCATTTGCTTTTCTTTTTAACTTTGTGATGTGGATGTTGAACTTGGTAATTTAGGATGTTTGTTATGGTTTGGTGTAGTGTTTATTGACAAAACAGGTACATACGAGGCTTAGAGCACTAAACATTAGTGCTACTAAAGCCGGGACAGGAAAACCGGAGCCAGAAACCTGTTTTTCAACTTTGCAGATTGTCTACACGGGGTCGTGTCTAGCCGACACGCCCCCGTGCCCACTTCCCCAGACCTACTGTTTGTTTAAATCTGCAGACTTTTGCCAGACACGGGGTCGTGCCCAGTGGACACGCCCCCGTGTCTAACTTCTGTAAGTTTTCGTTACTAGCACTCTGACACGGGGTCGTGTCCATCCGACACGGGGCCGTGTCCAGACGCCCAGTAACATAAAATTTAGCTTTTTTACACCTTTTTACACATTCAATCAACCTAAAAACTTATTTTTCGGACACATTAAGGACAATGTGTAATTTAAGTGTGGGGGGATGCTAAAACCTTGAATCTTGCAAGTCCTAATTACAAGCCTTACACAAAACTCTATTGGAACCGCTAATCACCCCAATTTTTTTTCAAAAATTTTTCATTTTTTTACTTGTCTAGGTTTAACTCGGGAATTTCAAATTCTAAAAAGGTTATATTTTTACAAATTTACAACCGATAGCGTCGTGATAAAAAGAACCAACATAAGAAAATTATGAAACGGCATGACAAGCTTAGTTAAAATTTGATTATATATACTTGATCACATAAAAACCCATTCCCACAAAAGTGAGTTTTGAGCCTTTATTGAGCATACAAATACATATCTTTAAACTAAATGCTCATTTTTCGTTTCTTGTGTGAATAGCCTCTTGGTTCTTACAACTCTAGAACTTGCCATGACGATACATTCCCGGTCCTTACCAACTTAAACCCGAGTAAGTAAATGATGGAGGCATTAGGACTAACCCTTTTTATTTCTACACCATTATTTTTTTTTTACCACCTACCCAAAATCCCCCTAGTTAACCCCTTTGAGCCTAAACCTTTTCATTTCTTAACCCAAACCAAACACCCTTTCACCCACCAAAACCTTTTTATTTTTAACCCTTTGTTTTAGTAACAAGCTCGGTTTTTCTTATGACTTTTCAAAAATAAAAAATAAAAAAATTTGTTGATGATGAAGCAAAAAAGAAATAAACAAACAAGTTCATCCAAAATAACTTTGTTTGAATAAAGGCTTCATCAAAATAAAAATTGCAAAAATAAAAAGTCTTACGAAAACCAACGCTTTTTACGCCTTTCGCCCTTTTACTAACCACTAACCCAACCACCTACCTTTAACCCAAGCCTAACCCTTCACCCAAAAGTCCTCTTGATATTTACAAAGGTATCTAGTTAAAAAGGAGGATGATTGATTGCTTGGCAAGCCTATGGTAGGAGTAAGTTCCATGTCGCTATCGAGTGATTCACTAAAATATATCTTCGGCCGAGTGTTGAGTGATCCCCCGTGAGGTATGTGAACTTGTATATAAATGGAATTTTAAAAGAGGCATGTTATGCCCTAATAAGTAATTTATCTTATGAAAAGTTTTAAATAAATCATGACGAATAGGTTTGTAAATAAATAAAAATAAACTTAATAAAGAATCTTGGAAATCCCGACACTCTATGACAAGCCCAAAAACCTTCTCTTCTACCCATTCCATTTGGGAGTGTAAAACCACATTATAAAGAGTTTTGCTTGAGGACAAGCAAAGATTCAAGTGTGGGGGTATTTGATGTGTGAAAAATGTAACATATAAATTTCATCAATTGTGGCATAAAACTAACCCTTTTTTAGTACTAATGTTGGAAAAAATGTGCTTTTGTCTTCCTTTTGTATTTTCAGGATTAAATGAGCTCAAATTAACAAAAGAAGCAAAAAGGCAGCTAAATCTAACATAAATACAAGAAAAGGAACAAACGTGGCATGCCCGACCTCCCCGAAAGCATATTCCCAAGCAAAACAAGATAACAGAAGGCTGAACACGCCCCGTGCTCAGTGAACACGGGGGCGTGCCCAAGTGCCAGCATAAAAGACAAAGCTATAGAATCTTCTATCGCCCACCATGGGGCCGTGCTCAGCGGACACGGGGCCGTGGTCAACTATAAGATTCGCAGAATCCAGGCAAATCTTGATAGTACAGATATGCTTCTGCCCACGGGGGCGTGCCCAGCAGATACGGGGGCGTGGTCAACTAATGTAGACAAACTGCAATTAATGAAGACAGAGAAGAGGATGGACAAGGGGCCGTGCCCGAGCTACTGTTCAGGCTATAAATAGGGGTGCTTGGCTCATTTGCAAACCATCCCTTGGCACACCACCTCTCTCACACTTCACCCACCACCCACCACCATCACAACACCATCATCCACCACCATCATCCATTGTCCATCATAGAGTGTGTGAGTCGTCTCAGGATCCAAGATTGATCGTAAGAGTTCTTGACAATCAAAGGCCATGTTTACCTAAGTCTCTTACATCACTTGGTGAAGACAAGTGTCTAGTGTAATACTTTTTATTTTTAATCTTTTCGCACTTTTTACTTGGTTATGTATTAATGACTTTAATAACTAGTTTCTTATGTTGAAGGTGATTCTTCCTTATGTTGGCTACCTGGTCGGGGGTTAAGGGAACGGTTTGGTAAGAGTCTTGCCTTGTTCAGTGTATAGATCCTGCAAGGACCTGGGTCAAATTTAGTAGGACCTCCTTCAATACCCACCGGTATTGGATGGCGGGGGTCCAAACTCTTTGATCCCCTCATATGTAAGCTACTATTAATACTTTAACCCGGCTACTTAGGACTGTATCCCTGCTGACTCAGACTACTTAGCCGAGGGTAACGTCACCTTCAAAAGAGGGGCCTACCATAATATGCATTAATAACTTAATTAATTATCTTTCAATAATCCGACCCTTTAGGATTGTATCCTTGCTGACTCAAACTACTGGGTTGAGGGTAACGTCACCTTCAAAAGAGGGGCCTACTACAATAACTAAGATAATCTCTTAAAAAGTTCAAAAGTGCGGAAATAATCAAAGGTTACACTATACACGAGTCGGAGTCAAGTGATTCATCTTGTCTATCTGTTTTTACTTTTATTTTATTTTTTCAGCATTTTAGTTACTTTTTATTTTTCTAGTTTAAAACCTTTTTTTCTAACTTTTGATTTGATTAGACGTTGAGGATAAACCAGTACTAAAAGCTCTTGTGTCATTGGACGACCTCGGTATCTTACCAACACTATACTACGCTCACGATGGGTGCACTTGCCCATATGTGTGTTTAGTGTTAGTAAATATCGTGTTTTATAAATTTAAAACTTGGCTAAATAAAGTGTAAAAGGGCTTAAAATATACTTAAACTTATATACACACTTCACACGCATCAATGCCTGATTGAAGTTGCAGAATATGTGAAGTTACAGAATATTCAAACACGACTCAAGGTTTTCAAAGTGATGATTCGACAGTGACAGGCAAGGGGGAATCTGTTGGTGCATATTTTGTATGTCTGCCACTGTGCGAATAGCTAGATAAAGCATGTGTTGAATATTGTATAGAATAGTGAAAGTTAGACAAGGTTTAGAATTGTCAAGGTCCATCCGGACGGATGGACAATAGGTTAGTCCAAACCCCATCGAAATAGGTGTTATAATGTTAAAGTCCATCCGGACGGATGGACATAGGCTCATTTGGACGGATAGGTTGTTGCCTATAAATAGGGATGTGGGGTTCCCATTCGGACAAGCTTTTGGTTCCCAGAGGGAAGATGTTGTCCAGCTGGTTTCACGGGTATGTAACTTTCATATTATCAAAAGAAACCAGATTATAAGTGACTGTTCGGTGTCGTTCTCTATCTTCTACTCATTTCTTATCACCGAACCGATCATCTCGGGACCAAAGCTCCATCAAACTCGATGTTTCCTGGACTATCAGGTCAGCATCATAAACTCCATTTTACTTCATGTTAGTAGTATGTACAAGCTACACCATCAAGAAATCTAAACTTTAAAAGATGAACACATGAATAACTAACATAATCTAAAGAAAAACAAGTGTTTTTAGTGTTGTTTGATGTATGTTATGAAGTTGTTGTTGTTGATCTTGTGTTTTTGGTTAGATCCATCATATGTAAGCTTGTTAGAAGCTTAGATCTAACAAGTTTAAGCATGGATCTTGAAAGATCCATGAAGAAACTTGATGATGAACATGAAGATCTTTAAAATGAGCTTGAAAATGGATTTCTCATAATCTTGAAACCACTAAACTCATGGATGATCAATTTTACAAAATAAAGTTTCATTAAAGTTTACTAAAGTTTACAAAGAAGCTTTGATTTAAGTAGACCTATATGTTTAGTGCATGGATCTAAATTACTACACATATTTATGAAATTTCAAGTTCATCACATAAAAAGTATGATGATTTTTAGTGATCTTTACTTGCTAAATTGTTGAATCTTGAATTTTGATGGATAAAAGAAAATAAACACATGTTTTAAAACATGGGAAAACCTCCATTTTTAGGGGAAACTATGTCAAAATTTTTATAAAATTTTGACACTTAGAAAAATATAAAGTTTGGTGAAACTTTTTCTACAAAAAGTTGTTCAATAATATTTAACAAAGGTTTTCCCTAATTTTTATACAAAATACAAGTTAAGAAAATAAAGTTTTCTCCAACAATTAAAACAAGTATAAGTATATATATTATTAGCAAAATACATATATTTAGTAGTCACAAAAATTATCTGCTATGTGTATATTATGTGTAATATATATTAGTGTATGTTTAGGAACATAAAAATACACCAAATACTCCTACTCCCAAGGAGTATAAACACCAAAACACACATAAAAATACACAAGGAAATATTTATAAATAATATATACAAAATTACCCATAAATGGGTATGTGGACAAATACCAAAATATATAATTATATAAACATATTCCTTACAAATTCTTGGACTTGGACACTTGGACAAATATATACATTTATGGACACATATATAACATTACTACAATTAATAGAAATTTTGCAAAATCGGACAAGTGACAAAATATATATATATATATATAT
The DNA here is from genome assembly GCA_030545235.1 of Helianthus tuberosus. Classification (NCBI taxonomy): domain Eukaryota; kingdom Viridiplantae; phylum Streptophyta; class Magnoliopsida; order Asterales; family Asteraceae; genus Helianthus; species Helianthus tuberosus. The sequence goes on from CM060354.1 coordinate 124,949,051, forward strand.
ATATATATATATATATATATTACAAACAAACCTTAAAAATATATTATTTTTAAGAAATATAATTTCGGAAAGTATTAAAAATCATAATAATTGATTTTTGACAATTAATGCAAAATACATATGTATTTATACTTAAATACAAGTATACTTTCCTAAGTATACTTATACTAAAATAATATTGGAAATATTATTTACCAATTTACTCATATTTAATTTGAAAAATAATATAAGTATCATATATTTTGATAAGTTAAAAATATATATTATTTTTAACATATATCTTTTGCAAATTCTACATATGCAAATATATTTTTTTTTGGAATAAAACATATATATTTACAAATAACAAATACAAAACTATATATATTTTAAAATATATATTGATAATTCATGAACATATACATATAAAACACAACAAATACATAAGACAAGATGGTAACTTGTACATAGTGAATTACGAGTTCAGGTGATTAACATACGTAAAACACAACAAAACCTGTGAGTTCATGTCCCCACTTTTAAACATTTTCTTGTTTTCTAAACTTTGGCGAAAATACAGGTACAATGGTGTGCTAAAGAAAACTAAGGAATGATACATTAGATCATGTTACAAACAGGGTATATGTAAGAACCATCAATCTAAGTTTAGACCGAAGAGCAAAGGTTAGATCTAGCAGGTATTGGCAGCCTCACTCTTGGCCCCCACATTTGCCATAGAGTGCTTTTGGGTCACAGCCGTGAATCGATGGATAAAAGTTGCCTAGGTTTGGATGCTTCATATGTCGTCACACATGTAAATGTCCTCGCGAAACATTAGCGATCTTGATTTCCTTACGCATTACAACTCAAAACATTTTCTCTTACATTTACATACCATACTTTATTCAGATATAACTCATACATTTTATACAAACTCTATGAATTCACACCAACTTTGTTGACGATTTTAAACTTACATGTATTTCAGGAAATTAGTGGAAGCTATGCGGGTTTATGTTCAAGAAGTTAGGTTTATGTTCAAGATGTTATGTGTCTACGCTCCTTTGCCACCTTTTGATGGATTTGTTTGCTATATCCCGCCTCCTTGCGGAGATATAGGAAGCAAAACCTTGATCTTTTAATTTGAAATGATGTTGTAAACTTTTTAAATAATTGTCTTTTGATGAGATGTAAACTCTTAACTTAACTTATGTTTTCAATGTTGAAACATTGAATGGCAAATTGGAATTTGTTTTTATATCATGTAGTATGTTTACTTATCGTATGAAATGAGAATCAATCACAATCACACCTTGCACTTCCTCCTCTAAAAGGGGTGTGACATTGAAAGCTAAAATAATCTACATCATCTGATCAACAATAAATAGTGCTTAGAAGACATACTCTCCCCAATGGCAAAGACATCAAAATCTGCTACACCTAAAGTCTGCTAAAGCTAAAGTCTGCCAAAGAGAAAGTTTGTTGAAGTTAAAGTCTGTTGATAACAAAGGTCTGCCATAGTGAACCTCTACTGGAAGACAAAGTCTACTGAAAGCAAAGGTTTGATCATCCATTGCTGATGAAGACAAGGTCTGAAGAAGCAAGGTCTGTTGAAGCTCAACATAGGTTAAAGGTCAACAACGGATTACTCAACAGATGCTGCCCATCAGAGTTTTCAAAGTAACCGTGTTTAGAATTAGCAGATGTTAGAGGTTGTTAGGTTGTTAGTAGGGGTGCAAACCAGCCGAGCTACTCGAGCTCGGCTCGAAAAAAAGCTGGAACGAGCCGAGCTTAAACGAGCTCGAGCTCGATCCCGAGCCTAAAAACAAGCTCGTTTAGTAAATGAGCCCGAGCTTCGCTTATCGAGCTCGAGCCGGCTCGCGAGCCTTAACGAGCTTTCTTTTTTTATATTTTTATTAATATATTAAACATATATTTAGATAATAATATTAACCATTTATATAAATATAAAAAAATAACTAAATTATATGTATAACAATAATTATAATTAATAAAAATTAATTAATAAATACTAAACGAGTCGAGCCCAAGCCGAGCTCGAGCTTGAAAAATTACCTTCGAGCCGAGCTCGAGCTTTAGAAATAAAGCTCGAATCGAGCCAAGCTCGAGCTCGAGCTTTCATATGTTAAACGATCTCGAGCTTTCATATGTTAAATGAGCTCGAGCTCGAGCCTGGTCGAGCTCGGGCTCGGCTCGTTTGCACCCCTAGTTGTTAGGTTATTAGATGTCACTGTCTAGGTGACGTCAGCTTAGATTCCTCAGATGTTTGATTTGTACTATAAATAGAACAGTACATGTACTGTTCTATTATCACTTCTTCTTGACATTTTGTACGAACAAATTAGAGTGATCAGGCTAAGGGTGAGTTTGTAATTCTCATGCATACGTGAATCATTGTAATTACGACCTTTCAATGAAAAGCATGATAATGAAAGCAAATCTTCCATTGTTGTGATTTAAAGTTTATTCTTCCGCTGCATTTTTTCCATATTTGTTTATCCTCATTCATTATTCATCTTAAACCTTCACAAGAATTCAAACTCGGATCCTAACACAAATAATACGGGGAGGCATTTTTGTACACTACAAATCTCATGTAGGGGAATAGTGCCAAGCAGCTGCCTGGCACTTCCCCATTGGTCCAGCCAAATTACGATTTGCCCTATTTAAATTTACAGTTTTGCCATTACTTTGTTTTTTCATCCTCTCAGCTAAATTATGATTTTGCCCCCGATTCAAATTTACAGCTTTGCCATCATTTTTGCTTTTTTTTTCCTGTCAAGTTACGATTTTGCTCCTGGTGTAAAATTATAGTTATGTCATCTTTTTAGTTTTTGTTTTCGCTTTTTTGCTTTACAAAACTATGGTAGAGTTTTGTTTTAATTAGTTGACTCGATGTAATTTTTATTCGTACCAGGCTCATTTGTTCTGAAAAATTACAATTTTGCTCCCAATTTAAATTATAGTCTTTCCAGCATTTTAGTTTTTCTAGCAAAAGTATGGTAGTGTTTTGTTTAAATGAGTTGACTCGATGTAATTTTTTTTCAGATCGTGTTATGAGTAGTATGTACACGTAACCGAAACACAAAAGTATATGTTATGAAAGAGAAATATTCGGCTTAGTGCCCGCAACACAGATAGGGACAAAAATTAGTAAGAGAACATAAAGTGTGTGTGGGATCATTAAGATTTATGACTATTTATAATTTAAAATCCGATGTCCGCGATAGGAATGAAATTCTTCAATTGGGATCTGCTCCATTCTCATATTTTAGTTTCCATGTTTATCAATATCACGTATTAAAACCTATATAAAAAAACAAGTTTTTGGTGCATCATCAGTTGTACATTAGGCTTAGGGTGTTTTCCAAAAAAAAATAAAAAAATCTTGTGGTTCAAATTGATCCATTTGTGACCGACTTTATCAATATCTGGTTGCATCCCCTCTCTCTCCCCATTGTCTCTACCCACTGCTTTAAGCTTTGTTTATGATATTTCTGCTTAAAGTTTTCCGGTACCCACAATAATTTTAGAGAGAGAGAGATCAGCGCCCTCTTCTACAACGGTTCTCAGGCGGATGATGATGATGCAAGAGCTTGCCACCGTCGGTCAGTCATCACAGAACCTCAGAAAACACCCCCCTTTAAAACCCTAAATCACTATCTTCTCTCTACGACTGCAAATCCATTTGCAAATCTGATTAACATGAAGCATAAGCGGAACAATAGCAACAGAGAAAGGGTCATTAACTTGAATTCTGGCGTGATTATTATCAAGGTTTGTTTAACTTATATATTATCCCCTCTTTTGCACTATTTGTTTATGTTGAACTGTAATTTGAATTATGAAACCCCTAAATCGGAAACAATCGTGTAGGAACGCTGTTTATGAAATTATCAAGGTTCTGATTTAGTGACGATAATCTGTTGAGTAGGAGACCCTTGGGGACCCTACCGGTCGAAATAAATATAGGCAACACTGAATCTTTGATGATTGATGTAGTGATGATTGAGAACTGTTGGTGGGTTACGGTAAGGCTGACAGTGGGATTAATGGCCATGGAGTTGTAGTGGTGTAGATATGTCTGTTAATGGTGGTAATTGACGGAGAGGTGTACTTAATTTACCACATTTATGAGCTATTATGTGTTGTACCATTAGTTTTTTTTTTTTTTTTTTTTTTTCTGAAAATCGTTGTTGTACGGTGTCTCTAAGAGCTTGTAACTAAGATTTGTTTTAAACATGTAGGATTTGGTTTTTCCCAGTTAGCACACACACATGTGTGTAAAGAGAGTGAGAGGGAGAGAGATAGAGAGTGCGAGAAATGGAGAGGCTGGGGTGGCCAGCCACCACCTCTGGTGGCGGAGCACAGCGGATCTGTGGCGAAGCTTTCTAACTTCTGGTGAGTGTTGTACCCTCACCTACAGAACAGAAGACAAGGAATCCGGTAATCCGGCAAGAATTCCGGTAAGCTCGATTCAGTTGCATGCTCCTTTTTCAGTTAGATGGGTCAACATTGTGTGCATTGAAGCTATTTTCAGCATTACAGGAATCCGGTGAAGCTCCAGCGAGTTCTCTGGTTATCTATCTGGGTGTACATGTCATTAAACCTTAAAGATCGGTGGATGACCCGTATCATGACAGGTGGACTTAAATCCAGAAATCAGCGTGGGTACAAGGGACGGATGGCGACGAAAACTGCTGGAACTAGGGTTCCGGCATCCATCTGTATCCCTGTCAGTTCAATTTGCCTTTCCATTTCATACAAATTGTAACAATTTTGTTAAACATCAATTCTAACTTTGCATTAGTTAGCTGTTCCCAACAGATGATTCCGGGTGAACCAAATGATATGTGGCTCACTTATAACCTGATTGCTCCAGGTGATACTTTCATGGCTGTTAGTCTGTTACTATAAGTTTTTTCTCTTCACAGCTTTGAATTTCATTATTATTGTCTTGTACAAATTCATTTAGGTCTTTACTTTAAACAACTTTTCAACTTCAGAATTTGGAGTTTTTCTTTTCTTTTCTTTTCATTTTTCTTGCTAAATAAGTTTCGGTTTATTAGTTAATTGAGCTAGAGTATTTTTTGATTTGTATTTTACTCAAAGTTCTTAGAGAAGCAGAACGAGTGATTTTGAAACTTGAAAACCTTAGAATAAAAGTAAAAAGGTTAAACCCTTATTCAGATTATAATTGATAAATGAACCAGAAAATGGCCATACTCAAAATACCAGAATTCACAAACCTTACATGATGGACAAGTAAAGCCAAGAATATATTTTCCACAAGAGGTTAACTTTCTTAATCTATTCTTTCATGTTCTGTCTTATTATATTGTGTATTGTTGTACAAAATTATCTTATCACATGGGTAGAGCAATAGAAGGGGGTGTATGAAAGGCACAGTATCACCTGTAACATTATATTCTATGCTTCAAGAAATGTTGTTGTGGATCTCTGATTTTAAGTTTGTTATACTTCCATGTGGTTCAAATGGATTATATAGCTTCGATGCAACTACCCCGTTTTCAAACACAATGATTTTGCCTTAAGTACTTTTACAAATTTACTAGGGATGGCAATGGGTCGGGTTCAGGAGGGTATTGGTAATCTCATACCCATACCCGGTTGTAAAATCGTGTCCCATACCCGACCCAATACCTATCAGGTATTTGCCGGGTATTGGTTATCGGGCATACCCGCGGGTATTAGGTATGCCCGTTAATTTGTTAAAAGATACCGATTGGGATTTCCAAATACATTTCCTTTTTACTATTATAATTATTTTATAACTTTTATATAAAAACTAATATAAGTTAAAATATAGATTTTATCTCAATTGCTGAGTGTTATGTGCCTTATGTCCAAGGCTTGATGCAAAACCACAATCGAGCCGGGGGTCTCATTGGAAGCAGCCTCTCTATTCCTACAGGGTAGAGGTAAGGCTGTCTACATCCCACCCTCCTCAGACCCTACCTTAGCTTTTGCTATTGGTGGGATATACCGAGTACGATGATGATACTGCTGCAGTTTAGCATGCGTAGCCTTTCCCTGAATTTGTTTGGTTACTTGATTTTATTCTTGCCAAATAAGTTAGTCCACATTTTTTGAGCCATTTCATATGTCATTTTGATGGTTACAGGCTTATTTTTTCTTCGCGGATTGTGGTTGCTCAGTGCCAACACTAATGGTATATAAGAGCATTTGTGAAGCGGATCACCCTAATTACCTTTGGTAAGATATTATATCCACGTCTTCAACAATATAAGGCCTCATTTGTGTTTTAGGAAATTTGGCACTCATTTTTCTTTCTTATTAGTTTAACTTTTCCTTACCCCTTTTCCGTTACATTTTTTTTTGGAAAGATTGAGCTTTTCGGGTTTTTCTTATGTGTGTTCCGAAGAAACCTCAGTAGCAATATGTATATGTTCATAGTTATTCTCAATAATGTAAAAATTGGGATAGTTATTCTCAATAATGTAAAAATTGGGATCACATAAACCCTTACGGTTCGTGTTTTGGTGACTATATTTAGATGGTTTTTTTTTCTCATGAATGCATATAATAGTCATAAATACAACAATAGAATAATTAAGTATGTTTATCGATTTGTTGGAACAGTTTGGTTTAATGGGGTTTGAGTGGAAATTAGTATGCTTATAGATTGTTTTGATTTGTTATATTTCCTTTTTAGGTGGCTATTTATCATCATGTGGCTTTCAGATTTTGAGAATTTCATTGCATTTAAAGACGTATATATATATGCTATTGGTTCTCTTATTTTATTTTTAGATTGAGTATTACATATAGGAAACGGAAAGGGTTAAGTGTATTTTTTTTGTCTATCTCATTTTAGATTGAATAGGTTAGACGAAAGTGGCTATTTTAATGGCTATATTTATGTTGTATACTACTGTATAGTCTCTATGTATAAGTCCTCAAGCTTTTGATACAATCGTTTGATGCAACAATTAGAAATGTTATATTTAATAATTTGGTTGTTTCTTTTTCATTCGATGGTGGTGACCAAGTGCTTATCAGAGATTTCTATTTACTATTAATGTAGATTCTATTTTATTGGCAACCATGATGTGTTATTCTTGGCTTGGCAACTGAGGTGGCTTTGAAAGAAGCAAGTAGTTGCTGTGATGATTCTTATCCGCTCATTTAAAATATTTAATAAAATGTTCTTTTTTTTTTATCTCTTTAGGTTTTTAGGTGTGTTTTTAGTTATGGATGGGTTGCTTTGGCTTTTTATGCGATTAACAGCCTTGCGTTTAATTGCTTACCTATAATTTGTATTTCTTACCTTAAAAATGACAAGTGAAAGGACTCCTTGAGCGTTTACGAAAACTGTGGACCGCGAAAACTGTGGACCGCAATATAATGCAACCGTGTTGCGCTCGGGATACAATTCTAGTTTCATTTATTTTTAAAATTTCATATATTCAAAGATATCATAAACTATAACTTTGCTCAAAGATATCAGAAACTATAACTTTGCTAGATAAATAAACATATATATATATATAGGATAAGGATCATGTGAGAAGTAGTAGGCTAAATGAGAAACTTGAGAAGTATTTTGGACCACACATTTTCCCTAAGCAAAAAAATGCAAAAAAAAGGTTAAAAAATGCAAAAAATATATATATATATTTTTTTTTTGGAAAAATCGCAGCTTTTTCTTTAAGAATTAATTTTTTTTTTTTATTTTTTTTTTTTTGGATTTATACACATGTGAATATTGTTAATCTTTTAACTATACATATATGTATATTGTCCATTATACATATATGTATATACATGTTTAAAATTGAAAAATAAGTGTTATTTAGGGTTTAGCATTAGTATTTAGAGTTTAGCATTAGGGTTTAGGGTTTAGCTTTATGGTTTAGGGTTTAGCTTTAGGGTTTAACATTAGGGTTTAGCATTAGTATTTAGGGTTTAGCATTAGAGTTTAGCTTTTGGGTTTAGCATTAGGGTTTAGCTTTAACTTTTGGGTTTAGCTTTAACTTTTGGGTTTAGCTTTATCTTTAGGGTTTGTATTAGGGTTTAGCATTAAGGGTTTAGTTTTAGTGTTTAGTTTTAGCTTTTGGGTTTAGCATTAGGGTTTAGCTTTAGGGTTTAGCATTAGGGTTTAGGGTTTAGCATTAAGGTTTAGCTTTAGTGTTTATGGTTTAAGATTAACAATATACACATTTTTTCAATTTTAAACATGTATATACATATATGTATAATTGACAATATACATATATGTATAGTTAAAAGATTAACAATATACACATGTGTATAAATCCAAAAAATTTTTTTTTTTTAATCCTTAAAGAAAAAGCTGCGATTTTTCAAAAAAAAAAAAAAAAAAAAAAAATTTTGCATTTTTTTCATATTTTTTTCACATTTTTTGCTTAAGGAAAATGTGTGGTCCAGATTGCTTCTCAAGTTTCTTAAATAGGGTGGACTTCTCTTAGGATCCCTACCCTATATATATATATATATATATATATATATATACTAGCCGGAACCCGCGCGATGCGGCGGCAACAATTTAAAACGCGTTACTCGTTTTGTGTATGGTACCGCAGTTATAGCACGGTTCTTCTTTGCGACATTTGTAACCCGTTTAAAAACCAAACCGATTTTAAAAAAACAGTTAACACCGATTTTTGGCCCAAACCGGTTTTAAAACCAAACCGAATTCACCAAACATATCTATACACTTCACTTAAAAAATCAGTTCTTAATGTTTATCCTGCTATCACAGGCAAGAAGCGGCCATGGCCTGTAGTTGTTAAGTATGTGCAAGAAGAAGACAATGAAGACGATAGAGAAAATGATGAGGATGGATGGAGGTATGGTGCTGGTGGAGTTAATCATGTTGATCGCGGTGACGACAAAGAGATCGACCAAATACAAGATTAGTCCGGAAGAAAATGTGTTTGGTCCATGTATGTATTCAAACCTTTTTTCAATTAAAGAATTAAACATTAGGATTTTTTTTTTTTTTTTTTTTTTTTTTTTTTTTTTTGACATGGCTCATCATACATGGTGAAAATGAATGTCATATGATACAATTAGCTAAGAAGGTAGGAGTGTAGGACATGAATGATCATCAGTTTGGAGATATCTTGTTTTCACAAATCACAATAATGATGACCAGTTTCAACAACTCATAACAAAGCCATTGTTGTAGAAAAAAAAATTAAAGTTCATAGAATTTCTTAAATATAAAGCATTATATATAACATTTAGTTAAATTTAGCACCGCAGTTTATTAGACTTATTACACTTTCTTTAAATATGAGTGGTTTTTCATGTAGAAATCATCTTAAAGTATCATCTTGAAAAACAATATCATTATAAGATAGTTTATTTCTTTTTTGTACCTGTTTAACCAATAAACCTTTCTTTTTTGTCATCTATCAGCAAAGCTATTTCAACCAACATGTGAAGCAAAAAGCCTCAAGAACAAATTAGCAAAACACCAGATTAAAACACAAAACAACTAAAATACGCAGAGAGTTGAACAACACAATGAGACCAGTCTTACCTGTTCTTAGACTATGAACAACATGTCTCCAAAACCTCTAGTCTCTTGCTCTTATATAATACCACCACTAAATACAGACTAATAAACTGCACATACTATGACTTTAGCAAAGTCAAAACTTAAGTTTCAAAAGAACACCTGAAAACATGATCATTTTTTAGAAAAAGCAAGATTCAGCACAGCAGTCAGTGGCTTGGCCTGTTCTTTGCTTAACTTATCTTATAAATCATAGATTTTGATGTAGCTTGGGTCTGACTCCAGTTCTTGAGCACCGATAACGACACAGGTCCCACCTTTTCACCACTCAGCCATGTAACAAACCACTGAGAGCTTTCAATGTCTTCAACATCCACCTTGCTCATATCATCCATGCTTGACTTTTCTTTACTAAAGTCAAACAATTGACTTGGACTTTTGACAATAGATGGTTTTCTTGACTTTTCTAGCTGCTCCAGGGAACCAAAAAAATTCTCCAGTTTCATCGCCATTTCGTATGTTCATGAACTATTTCAATAATTTTTAAGAATTTAATACAAACAAATTTGAAAAATATAAATATAACAACCGGTTCAATCTGTCCAAACAGCGTAACCGAATGATTCCGGATGGGTTTGCAATATTGTGACATCACACATAGAGGTTCTGCCGAGAAATTTTGTCAAAACCAGCTGAACTGAGCTGTGAACACCCCTAAATTTAGATTAGTATAGAGTAAGTTCCATCAATTACTAAAAAAAGGATATTCTTTTCTCCATCTTTTCTCGTTTGCTTGGTCGATACGATGTTTCAATATGCCAAGCTCTCGAGGAATCCACTAACTAACAGAAAATGATTATAGCAGTTAGCAATTGCATTAACCAACTAATATACGTAAAGAGGTAATAACTTGATTAATAGCATAAACGAATTTTCTATGGAGATCAATAGACCAAACAACCCGTGGCTTCTTCTTTGTCGTTGGATCGTCATTTTCATTACCATTTTCTTCTTCATTCGTTTTCGGTTCAACTTCTCGTTCTGATCTCCACCTTTGTTTCCTTAATCTGATTTTTCATGGTTGTGTTTTGACTTTGACTGTGATTTTGACTCAACTTTTCGCCTGATCACCGGCTGCCATATGTTACGTAGCTCCTCAAGGCGAACCGGTTTCACGAGATAATCACAAGCGCCATGAGTGATCCCTTTCATCACAAGATTCCGGTCACCGTTTCCTGATAACACTGAGACAATTTCATGAAATCTTTGCATCAGTTTTGAGAAAACACAAATCGGTTTGACCTTATAAAGTCAAAATTATAATCTAGATTCGGCATCCTGCTTACTGATGACTGGTAAATCCATTTCGAGCCCAACGAGTTCAAGAAGCTTGAAACCATCCATGTCTGGCATGTAAACATCATTGATGATCAAATCAAATCTGTTTCTATTCTCTCTCAACATACTTAGTGCTGTTATTGCTTGATTGTTGTAACTGCACAAAAAAAAAACACATGATCTTTAAACCAAATAATTCAAACCCATATAAGGGTCACAGTCATATTATCTATCCACTTAACAATAATTTGAGACACATAATTCAGTAAAAATCAAGCCTTGACCCTTGTTAACAAAGACTACAACTTGTAAGGCTACTCAGTGTGGTTGATGGAGGATGGGCCTCCACGTCAGCGCCACGTAGGATGGGTGTGAGGATGGGGCAAAGAGGATGGAGCCAAGGAAATGGGGGATTGTATGTATATGTGTGTGTGTGAGGAGGTACGTCCTCGTCGTCAAGGGTCCAACGATCTCGACGAAGGAGGCACGGCGACGAAGCTAAGGAAATGGAGAGGGGGGGGGGGGGGTCGGCGCCGCCCCAGGACGTTCCTCGGACAACCCCCGTACCCGAGTAGACTAACAAAAAAGATCACAAAATTGCCTCAAAATTGTAACCCTAATAATGATAACTGTGCAGAAACTGAATAAATGAAGAACAATTGTTGAAAAAAAAAACAATTATATTTTATTATTTTTAAACCACAAACAAAAGTGAAAACACAAACACATAAAACAAAAACTCAAGAACAAACCTTGATATTGGCATTTTCTCAAAAGACCCTCCTATAATTTCAAACAAGTTGGATTATCATCAACAGCAAGAACTCTCATATGTTGGTTGGACATTTGCAGCAAGAAGAACTCCATATGTAGCTTTAGCTGTATTTTTACCAAATTGTACCACATATGTCACCACAGATGATATTAACTCCAAATGTTTTATTTAATATCAAACAATCAAATCCCACCAGCACCAATAATCTAATTTCACACAACAAACAAAAATCTAAAAAAAGTAAATAAATAAAACTCAGATTTAGAAAATAACGTACACCTCTGTCTCTGATTCATTCGACTTCAAGCTTTCGTGTGCGTATTTGTTCAGATCAACAACACAACTCTACAACAAACGTTAATATATAGTCAGAGATTTTGCTTCATTACTGTTCATATTTCATCAGATGTAAAGAATAGTTCAACCAGTTCACACATCTCAACCCTTATATGCATCAAAACAACCACAAATCTAAAATAACAAAGAATAGGGATCCGAAAACTCACCAACGTGCTAAGTTCTGAGGTAGGTAAGAAAGAAACCTTGAAAATAGTTGAACCTTAGCACCTAGAAAAATTGGCAATTTTAAGCTGGAAATCCTCGCTTATTAGTATATTTTCAGGCTTTAGATCCCCAATTAACCCAAAACCCGTTTAACTGACCCAAAAAACACCCATACACCATAACTTAATCTTTATCTCTGTAAAATCAAATAAACCCCCCAATTTTGTCAAGAACCCTAAATAAAAAAAATGTAAATCAAGATTATCCACACGGGTGCAGGTTTAAAGTCACTGAATCAGTCTCTTTACACAAAAATACAGAAAGTTTTTATTATTTTTTATGTTCTTGCACTACAAAAGGCTATAAAAGAAAGTGAGATAGACCTAGATGTTGAATGGGCATCAATGCATCATCCTTCACCAACCGCTTCATTGCATCATCCTTCACCAACCGCTTCATTGCATCATCCTTCATCGTGGATATTTATAACTCTAAGATAAAAGTGTGTTATCTATATATTTAGAAAAGGGAAACGAAAATCATAACTTACTTAAAGATAAACCGGAAATCTAAGATTTTAAAGTGGATGATTGATTCCATGATGAAATTAGAACGTGGATAGATGCGAGATGAACTGCAGACGCAAGACAACAGGGATTAGGGTTCTAGGTCGACAAAAATGGCTACCAAATCGTAAACAATATCTGAAAATCGTAACTTACAAATGATTCAACCAAGAGACAAAATAAGAAATCTCATAACCTACGAACCTCAGTCCACAACATGTAGCCAGCGATGAAACCCTTGAATTAATTCTCAAAAGCCCCCTTGTGATTCAAGCTCGCTTATGATGCTTTGTACAACCTGATAAAAACAAAACCCCCGATAATATACAATAGCTTAAATAAAAACGCGCTGCAAAAACAAGTTCTTACATTTACGTCTTTGGCTGTAAAAACATATCAATCAAAGGTTTTCTTTCACCAAACTATTTTCTTATCAAACCAAACCCATATACTTTAAGCAGTTATTTTTAGATGAACCATAATAAGAAAATAAAAAAGAAATGTTGATTACAATGCCTTCCTTTAGATGAACCATACCCAGAAATCGCAAATGCTGCAACATTTAATAATCCTTGGAGATTGTTGCCATAGAACAACACATTACAAAAGTGTAAACATGCAATAATATTCACGAATCTTAAATTTACCTCTGGGTGTCGAGTAAATTAGACCGCTCATCACAAAACTTGAAGAATCTTAAACTGATGTCTGGATAATCCAATTCAGAATTCAATACAGAACCAAATAACATGAAATCGTCATCAAATCTGGCTTCCCCCCCCCCTACAAATAACGCGACCGAAAATCCCATAAAATCGTCATCAAACAACGATTTTGGCCATCAGTCGGTTAACAAAATAAAAAACGACTTACATATGTAAGAAACCTTTGATTAGAGTAAGAAACATGTGAAATATTTGTGTAATCGAACCTTGGAATAAAATCCATGTCCGGATCTGAAGCGAATCAGTAGCAGAAGAGATGGCACGAATGTGGTTTCTCCATATTTGTGTACTCGAACCTAGACTTGAGTTTGATTCCAATGATTTCCATGAGGAAATGGAGAAGTAGAAACGTGATGGAGAAAAACCCTAGATCCAGATCTGGATCGCCGGAGAGAGAGAGAGAGGAGCAGGGAAGCGGGCATTTTGAAATGTTTTGAAATGAGAGTGAAACCTGATGTATCCGTGTTTTTTTAGTTGAAGGGTATAAGTGGAAATGGATGTTTTCTGATGCTTAAAACACTTGTACATCATGCTTTAGAGATGTTTTAAGGAAATTTCAATGACCTTAAGAAGTCCTTTGGATATGTATATTATATATAGTATGGGTATAAGTGGAAATGGATGTTTTCTGATGCTTAAAACACTTGTACATCATGCTTTAGAGATGTTTTAAGGAAATTTCAATGACCTTAAGAAGTCCTTTGGATATGTATATTATATATAGTATAGATATAGATAGTATAGATAGTATAGATATAGATATATATACCACAAATCTTATCATTTATAGGTTTTTCATAATGGTATATATATATATATATATATATATATAAATACCACAAATCTTATCATTTATAGGTTTTTCATAATGGTTTTAAAATAGGAATGATAGGTTAGTGGCTCCAAATTTGAAATATAATTGTTTGAGGTTTTTTTTCAATAATCTAACAATTTAGTAAAACAATTTACCTTTAAACTTTCATATTTATATTAAGTGTGAGTTTTTTTTCAATAATCTAACAATTTAGTAAAACAATCTACCTTTAAACTTCCATATTTATATTAACTATTTTATGAGTGAATTCTATATTCAAATAAAACCAAAAGATATCTTTATTTTCTATGAACGGATTATGTAACTAATAGATAAATCAGTATTTAAAAAAAAAATCATTTAGTTACATTTTATATCTCAAAAATCTTTTAAAGATCCTTTGTCCGTTTAAACTTCATAAAGATAACAATATTAGTACCATAATTCTCAAAAAATAATTTATAACTAATAACACATATATTAATAAAAACAATTTCTAACTAATAACACATGTATAATTAAAAACAAATAAAACATTTAATTTAGCTTTTGAAAATTCGGGTTGTATCAAAGATGGTCAAGTCGAGGTTATAGTAAAAAGGTCTCTTAAAGAGACATTACAAATGATGGTTACAGAAGAACTTTAGGTACTTAAAAATAAGGACCTCTTAGTAAATTATATTATGTCTAGAAGTGTATGGAATCAAAACAAAATCGACGTTGTCATGCTTTGGTATATAATATAGCGCTTGAAATGATGAAATGATGAAGATTAAGATTTAAGATCTACCTACGAATAAAAACATATAAATGATTGGCCAAAAAATAGAAAGACGCAAATAAGGCATAGTTGAATTCTCTATTGAAATGGAAAGTTTCTGGACCAATAGTACATACAACAACTGAATTCTTAAAATATGTTGGATACAAATGAGTCTTTTATGCGATTCACTTCAAAATCAAATTAAATGAGATAAGGCAAAACTGGTGACACAAGGATTTTCGCAATGACACATGATTGATTATAAAGATGCACATTCTCTAGTGGTGGATGCAATGAATTTTCAGTATTTCGTCTGGTAATCTAAAAACATAATTGATATGCGTCTTATGAATGTTATGCATCACTTGATACTAAAAGCCATATGAAAGTCGTGAAGGATTTTGAATTATGTAAGTCATGTAAAGTAAGTTCTCAAGAACATTACAACTTCTATATATAAATTCATATGTGAATTCGTTATGTGGTTTGAATATGTTATTGAGTTGAATATAACTAGAACTCCTCACGAGTATCAAAAAGCAGTTGAGTGCGTATAATTTAATTGAAACATCTTAAGAATGTATTTCTTGTGGACCAATATAAATACATAGAAGAAATTGTACCCAGTGATTGTGATATCTTAATAAACAAAGAGATGGTACAATTTGGATTTTGAAGATATAATATAAAATTAATATGTTAAACGAGAAAGTTTAGATGACAAATCCTGAAGAGTGTACACATCTATCTTACTATATATTAAAGGAGAAGTAGAGCTGATGTAAGTTTGTATACTTGTCAATCATCTAGGCATGCCACGTAGGATCTGCTGATGTCATAAATAACAATTAAAATCTTAATAATATATTGTATTAACTTTTTTTTTCTAATTAAATATTAAAATATTAGTGTTTTTTAAAGATGGGGGAAATTTGAACTACATAGGTGTGACAACTGGCACAAAACGGTATTTTTCGTACAATTTAATTATTATTTAATAACTGCAATTATGTGCTTAAATGTCAACATTGTCTGATTACATACTATACAAGTGAATTCATGCACATTTTATACTACAAATATTGCTTTATGCATAAATGAATAAGCGTTGCGTCAGAAATACTAGTAAACTCACCGGTAAGACACATTGTGTCAACAATTCTGCAGAAAGCAGTCATACAATAGAATTGGACCCTAGGTGTAGGTCCAACGTCAAGAATATATTAAAACCCAAGAGAATATACAAGGGTTAACATATAGACTTTCCGGAAGTTAGAATATGCACTAAAAAGCACCCGAAACGCACTTTAAATGCAGAATTCTGCACGAATCAGCTATAATCAGCTTTTTAACATATAAATATCATGCAGAATTCATGTTTTATTTTCCAGAATACCCTTCTAAGTGTTGGGAATTAAAAGGGTCACAAAAGGATACTTAAAGGACACTAAACGATGCAATTTAGCACTTTAACGAACTGGTATTTAACCGAACAACCGGACATTACCCGGAACATCAAAATATTACTAGAAGCATTGTTTTAATGTTTCTGAACTAGTTATGGTCCCCGAACACCATAACACCTCTTATATCATAATAACACATCAAGTCCCTAAGCTTTACACTTGAAACTTAACCTATTTATGTAACTAGTAAATTAAAATTACACTTTACTCCCCCCCCCCCCATATTATTTACGGTCACAATGGGGGTGACCCCACCAACATCTTGCTAAATCCTACAAAAATCTATCTTGATCTTTCTTGGATTCATTTGGAGATTGTAAGATCTCTATAGATATTCTATGATCTTGTAAGATTCACTAGGAGATTTGCACTATAAGTATAACCACTCACTTCATCTTCTTCACAACCACAACCTTCTCCTCTCCTCCCCTTGTTCTCGGCTCACCCACACCCACCATACATCCACCATTTTCATCCAACTTCAATCCATTCCAAGTTAGTCACAAGGTGCAAGAAGGTGTATAAGAAGGTCTAGAGCTTGTGGATCTTGAAGAACCTTCTCCATTTGCTTTTAACCATCACATTTGCCATCCTCAACTTCTTGAGTTCTTCCCGAGCCCTTGTGCTAGTTGTAAGCTTCTTATCACTTGTTGTTACTTCATATTTTGATGGTTAAAAGATGATGAATATTATTAATCACAAGAACACAAAATAACATGATCATGATACTTTAACATAAGCTTGAATACATAAAAATACATGTAAATAATGATGATTTGCTTCTTGATGAATGATGAATTGTGTTAGTGATGTTAGACATCATAAGAAACCTACTAGATTGTGATTAAACACATGATCTAGTAAGTTAAAGTGGTGATCTTGTGAAAGACCAAGATCTTCATGCTTTATGTCTTCATGAACTTGAATGATGAAATTGATTTTCATATGTAAAAATGATATAAACAAAATACAAATCTTGTAAATAGGTGATTACAAAAATAATTTTCCCAAGAAACCAAGTTTATTTACAAGATTTAAAAAGTCATGGTTCCTAAGTAAACTAATAATATTTTTAGTGTTTAAACAAGACTAGGAACATGATTGTAACAAGAAAAATACAAAAGAAATATTTTAGAAAAATCATCTTACAAGTTGTAAATGACCAAATCTTTTAATAATGTGATTTACAAACAAATAACCATGTTTTTAAGGGTAACTAAACCTACTAAATAACATGGTAAGTTACTACAAGTTTTTACAAAACTTCAAGTTCATGATGTAGTATAATTTACTTGATTTTGACACTCGGCAAGTGTTAAATGAGTTGATGATTGTTGTGATGATTTTAAAAGAAAATAAACACATGTTTTGAAAACATGGGAAACCTCCATTTTTAGGGGAAACCATGTCAAAATTTCTATAAATTTTGACACTTAGAAAAATATAAGTTTTGGTGAAACTTATTCCCTAAAAATTTACCTAAAGGTATTTACCAAGGTTTCCCTAATTCTTATGTAAACTTCAAGTTAAGAAATGATGATTTCTTCAAGATAAAAATTGATATTAAGTATGTATATTTTTTAGGAAAATATATATATTTACTGATCACCAAATTTTGTGCTAAGTGTATGTAGTATGTATTATATGTAAATGTGTATTAGGACTTGAAAATACACTAAATACTCCTAAGGAGTAACAATACAAAATACACATACAACATGCTTAGACAAATACAAGAGAATATATTTATGAAAATATATTTCTTAATAGATTATGTAACTCGGACAAGTTATGAACATGAAATGAAGTTTTGGACAAAATACATAATTCGGGTGAAAAATACAAGATACTTATATTTAGTTGTGAGAAAATAATATAAGTAAGATACATAGTTGAAAATATAAATTATTTTTAACACACAAAGAATACATACATAAAAGATGGTGACTTGTATTTGTGTGATACAAGTCTAGTGACTAACGTTAATAAAATACATATAGGTCACGACGCTATATAAGTAAACCCGGTGAAGTTTACGGCGCAAGAAACGCAAAGTTGTGAGTTCATGCTCCCCCTTTTCTTTTAACTGTTTTCAGTTTTATAACTTCGGGGGTCAAGTATATCTTACTAAATGTTTACAGAAAAGTGAGATTATGTCCCCACTTTTAATCCTTTACATGCTTTTTTTTAAACTTGGGGAAAATACATGTGTTATGGTATGATGGATACAAGAACAAGAAATGATACTAGAAATAGTGTCACGAATAGGGTACCAGAAGCACCATTAATCGTGTACATACTAAGACCGCAGAACAAAAGGTTAGATCTAACGGGTTTTCGGGCAGCCACACTCTTGGTGATAACTAGTACCAAGTAGTGCTTTTGTGTCTCAGTCGTGAATCGACAACTAGAAAAATGCCTATGGTTTGGATGCTTCCTATGTCGTGTCACATGTTAATGGCCTTGCAACCCATTAACAATCTTGATACATACAGAAATACTTGATACGCATAAATTACATACCATGTTTTCATACAAAGTATTCAAACGTTCAATACAAAAACTGCATGAATTCACACCAACATTATGTTGACGATTTTCCAAAAACTCACATGTATTTCAGGTAACTAAAGTGGATGTGCGCGCGGTCATACTCTTGCTCTGGACGTCGTTTATATTTATCATTGAATAAAGTTGTAAACTTTTCAGACCATATGCTGTCTTGTGATGTAAACACTTAAACTACGTTTTCAGTTATGTAATGTTTGGCATTTGGAGTTATTTTTATGAGCATGTAGTATGTTTACCAATCGTATGAAATGAAAACCTTTCATGATCACACCTCGTGCTTCCGCCTTAGAAAGGGGTGTGACAATAGGGAAGTGTTATTTGCATTAATGTCTCTGAAACCATCAAATTTCAAAACTGTGCTTCACATTTAAAATTCAAAACATCTCTCCACATTCAAAATTCAATCCACACCTCTCCCTCATCCGAATCCTTGAAACCTAAATCTTCATCATCGCTTAATCCCACAACCCCAACCCTTGTGCTTCTCAGATATACTTCATCTTCATCCAGATCCCTACTTTCATTGTTACTCTTCAGATCTCATCACTCCATTAAGTGCACACATGATGCGATTAGGAGTCTACATCAGGAAGAAGAGGCGATTACGAAGGCAAAGAAGCCGGTGAAGAAGTCTACCAAGAACGATGATGAACAGTTTGACTGTTAGTTGATTGTGGTTTCTGATTTAGTTAGAATTTGTTAACTAGAGAATTAGACAGTTTCTGTGAGTTAATTAGGTCATGAAATTGGGTATTTAGGTACATTTAGAGTTTAGGTCATGAAATTAGGTATTTAGGTAATTTAAAGATCCTTTCTATTTGCTCAAACTAATTGATGTCTCTTGCGTAGGTAGATTGGATCTGATGTAAGACTGTTCACCAACTTCGATTTCATCTTAAAGGTATGAACCATCACATTCAAAACACTAAACATTATTTCTGGTAACTAATTTTTATTCAATTTCTCCTGCATATTTCTAGGTTTCCACCTTTAGATCATCTCTAATTTGGGTTTCTATAAAATTTGTAGTAGCAGAATTGTTCAATCGCTTGTCTAAAGCTTATGAGCATGACGAAAATTTTGGATTTCTTCAATTGCTTATGAGCACTGGCTCCTTGAGTCCTCTTCAATCGCTTTTGTATGTTCATTCCTTTATCTGATTTCTTTTATTGATGTTTCAGTGAGGCTTTTTTTTGCATATCATATACGCATCATCTTTGTAGTTAATCAGGTACCCAAATTATTGTTCTTGGTTCTTGATGTTTTTTTAAGGTTCTTGATTTCAAAGATAAAGTTTGAATGTAAGAGACTCAGATTTGTAAATGTTAAGGAATCAAGGGTTATGAATGGAAAATCAGATGGAAATAGAATTGTTGTGAAGAAAAAGATCATATCTCAATGTGTTGATTGAAGGGTTGTAAATGAACAAAAGTCTCATCATCCTATTCCTCCTTTTCATTCTTCATCTCCTCAACGTATGAACAGGTAAAAAAGTTATTAAATTTTATTTATTATTATTTTTGTTATTTATTTTCACTCATATTTAGCTCAAATTGCTCTTAATCTTGTGTTTTCTTGATTTTGACCATATTTGCCCTTTGTTGATTTTTTTAATTCATATTTTCCCTTTGTTGAATGCATCTAAAAACCCTTTTGTTTGTGTGATTTTGACCAAGAAATTTGATGTTTTATGTATTTTTAATAAAGTCTCCACAAAAACATAGAAATATTTTGTTTTTGTGACGCAAATTGTTTACTACATTATCAAGCAAAGAGAAAGAAGAAGACTTTTTGGCAATGAAAGGGTGTAAACTCCCTCAAAGACCTAAGAAAGAGCCAAGATGATTCAAAGAACCTTACTAGCAATGGAGGTAGAAGACAAGTGTGTTATTACTCATGTTCAAGATAACCTATTTCGTGATCATGTGAGCAAGAAGAGAGGAAGACACAAAGGAGGTGTCAAACACAGTTCAGATGATACAGGTTCAGGTGTCAAACCTGTATCATCTGAACTGTGTTTGACACATCCTTTGTGTCTTCCTCTCTTCTTGCTCACATGAACACGAAAGAGGTTATCTTGAACATGAGTAATAACCTTACGCTCAAAATTTTGGGGTATTAATTGTCATTAATCAATTGTGAAACGGTATCCTTTAGTGTTGTTTTCACTATAGTTTGAAACGGTATTGTTTAGTGTTACTCTACCTTCAAGGAAAGTCCAAGGAGCATGTATAATTATAAATTTTGCTTTCAAATTCATTCTAACAAAAGAATAGAAACGTTGTTGATTATGTGATTTTTTTTTTCATTTTTTGTAGCTATGAGAAGGTTTAAAGCTATTGAATGGCTTGAAAGTGTAGTTAGGCCATTGGGGATACCAAAACAACCATCAAACTTTTTGATAGGTTAAAGCTTCATGTTTCCAACAACTAATGGTTGTTCTATCGTAAAGACTTCTGGTATGGATCTTAACCATAAACTGTGATTTGAAACCAAATATGGTTTTTGAAACCAAATATTGTGAACCGAATCGATAAACCTGATTTTTTGAAACCAAATATTGATGTTTTGGAGTTTTTTTTAGGTTTTGTTAGTAGAATAATGTGTACTCTATGCTGTGGTTCAAACTGTTTGTTTACTCATTGGTATGTTATAACTCTTTTGGTGCGAATTTTTTGAATGTTTAAATTGAAGTTTTGGAGTTTTTAGGTTTTGTTAGAATGGATTAGGTTAAGTAGGATAATAATGTGTTGTTTATATTGTGATTCATGGTGGAAAACAATGTGATTAGAGTAGAAGTTCAACATTGCTATGTTGTAACTTAGTTTCAGTTTGAATCTGTTTGTGTGTTTCCGAGGGCTTTTTTAAGCAAGATGCATAGTATAAACTCTAACTTTTAGGTGTTGTAGACTGTTTTAGGTTGATTTCTAGGCTTATCTGGGTTGATTTTAGCCTTCATTAGGGTATTTATTGTCATCTTTTTGCTGGAAATTAGCCGGAAAATCATATAAATTTGAATCTGAGTGCCTAAAAGGTGCACTGGGCTGTGTGCTTCTATGCCTAGGCGCGTACCTTGTGTGCTTTTGATAACTATGATGTAAATGAGAGTGAGTAATTCAGGTACTTTGTGTCTGTTTTGCAGTTCTTTCAATCTTATTTTTATGATATGGATGAGTTTTTGAACTGCATTGGAGTTTTTAGTATTATCCAATCTAATGTCATGTGTTTATTGTCATATATACAGGTTAAATATGAAAGAACCACTACTGTCATGTGTTTATTCTCTTTTTAGATTCTATCTCTGTGTCATATATACAGGTTATTGTTATATTACGGAACAATGTTTTTCACTTAATGTATGGTTTCATTATTTATATAGACTTGTGTGTTGATACTTGCAGCTGTCATGGAGACTTTGCGAGTGTGGGTATCTAATCAAGGCGTCTCTCGGTTCGGGTACTCAGACATGTTTCTGAACGGATTGGTGGGTGATGGATGAACCATTATCTAAGAAATGCCCAAATTTGTTTTTGTTGGATAGAAATAAGCAAGTGTTGTTGGCCGAGCGAAACGGGTTTTTGGATGGGGTATTCTAGACGAATTTGGGTTGGGCTCAACAACCAAGTTTTGTAGGTCGTGACAAATGGCCTGGAAATCGAACTCTCTTTGGGCTCAATTGACCGTGAGTATTTAATTTTGCCATGAATAAATAGATTTAAATTTGTGGTTTTTTTACTTCATTTGTTTAAAAAAAAAAACACAATTGCAGATTCATTACAAGTGGACCATGATGCACGTGAAAATCTTGATTCCATCATTGTTCCATGTTGTGGAGAATTGAGGGAACTAAAGGGTGGACACTACCATAAGATCATTGAGATCACAAAAAATGCTGGAAAAACACTCTTAAATGACTACACGGTTAGTTTTCTCATTTTACCTCAACATGGTTTCATACAATTACTTTCTTGCCCGTTATACGTCATATTCCAATCTCAGGGCTATAAAATTACCTTCGTGTTCACCTTCGTTCGTTATGAAAATATGTTATTAAATAAATGAACATATATTAAAAGATATAAACTTGAGTCTATAAGACTACCATATTGAGTGCTGCTGCCACTAATGGAGCTTTCGACTTTAGCCCTAAAATATATACAACTACCAAACAATCTTAACATAATCCAAATTGAGAAAAAAGTTACCCGGGTTTGTTGAAACTGTTTGGCTTCCAAAATTGTTAAAGGAGAAATATAAATGAAGATTAAACAGTTTGATTGAAATGAAGGAACTTGATCCTTAAATCTAAAAGTCTAAAACATAAACTACAATATTAAATCAAACATAAATGAACAAATATTCATGGTTGATCTGTATACCTGAATTAGAGCAGTTAAGCCAGCAAAGATTTGGATGAAACACAGGAAAATGTTAATGGATTTGGATAATTAGGGCATGAAAAAGTAATATCTATAGAGAAAATGGTACCAAACAACAACCTTAAAAAAACTCAGATGAAACATTTTCTAATTATCGACAATGGAACATTGTCTCTTTATCTTCAAACTCATAAAAAGAAGTAAAAATAAACCGTGATAAGAAAAATTAATACGATCATCCATATAAAGTATTAAAAAATTAACAATTACATATAAAAAAGAAAACTAATAAGACACTTAAACTCTAATAGCAAGAATCAATAAACTTTAACTTCAACTCCATGGAGCACTGAACCTCTCGATGTATGTCATTGATCTTTCTCATGAACCCCAGGTCTCTATCTCCACACTCTATATTTCTCGCAACACACAGGTCACGAACGGAAGTAGTCGGCATCGCCCTCAGGTCTTTCGAAACCTGGTCTCTTGTCAGGAGACCAAGTTGCAGTCCGTTAAAACACCTATTCAACTCTTGAAGAGTAGACCTATCAGCCAAAACTTGCTCTTCGATTTGTTTAATAAAGCGTTGCTTGAAATCGTCAGATTGTGCAGAAGTATATGACTCCATTTTAATGTATTTATAAGAACTAAGGCAAAACAATAACAGTTGTTCTTCTATTTCAGTGAATGAATCTGAGTATGATGAAACAACATTTGAATTGGCAATGGTATTATATAGAATATGTAACAGGCCAAAGGTCAGATTTAAATGCAACCATTAAATAAAAATTTATATTTAAAAACCATGTACATTTAATGATTTAATAGGGAAAACGTGTATATAGGAGATGTCTCTTCATTTACCCTATCATGGGAAAGCAAGTAAAATTAAATATCTAGAAAACCAAAGAACAAAATTTAAATCTTCAAAAAAGGTTATCATAATTAGTAGACGTCTGTTGATTTACCCTATCAAACATTTTACACACTATAAAGGATCATGATTAGTTTACTTGAAAACATCAACACTTCATTTTTAAAAAAACCGTTCATCCTAAAACAAACTGTCCAAAAACACCCACACTCTTTCTAAATGGCAAGCAAAACCTTCTACCACTGGTCGGATACTAGCGATCTTAAAATTGAATTTTCAAGATGGTCACTTGAAGAACAGAGAAAACATGAAGAACTCAACAAAAAAATTGCTATGGTGAGTGATAAATATTATAAGCAAACTTGGAGTAGCATTGCACTGCTGGATGAAGTTGTCTGTTCTACTCCATTAGAGTTTAAAGAAAAAGCAGAAGAGTTTATCACACATCTGCTGAAACAGGATCAGAAGACCTGTGATATGCTTGCCGATCTGCAAATTAAAATAAAAAATGAAATTGCATGGAAGAAGGCAAGAGTCATAGATATCCTAGGAAGTGTTTATTGTAATGTGTAATTTTTAATATTTTTCAAAATCAGAATTTTGTAATACTATTTAATATCGAATGAATATCGGGTTAATATGTGTTATCATTTCTATGCCATCAAGTGCGGCCATTATCAACTGGTAAGTTAATATGTGTTATCATTTTCTGCCTTCGATTGTATCTATATTTTTATTGATTATTAGGGCTCTATATGTGCGATTCGGTTGAAAAATCTGTTTCTGTATGTTAATTTGATGTATTTGAGAGTTTGTTTGATGAAATTCTGTTGTATGCTTTAGATTATTAGGTTTTAAAAGTGTTTTTGTTTGATTTGGCGATATTTGTGCAACGTGTTAGGATATCAACCACCAAGATCAAGTGCGGCTATTATCAACTGGTAAGTTAATATGTGTTATCATTTTCTGCCTTCGATTGTATCTATCTTTTTATTGATTATTAGGGCTCTATATTTGCGAATCGGTTGAAAAATCTGTTTCTGTATGTTAATTTGATGTATTTGAGAGTTTGTTTGATGAAATTTTGTTGTATGCTTTAGATTATTTGGTTTTAAAAGTGTTTTTGTTTGATTTGGCGATATTTGTGCAGCGTGTTAGGGCTTTGAGAGTAAGATGACATGGAGCTGTTTGAGACACTTGAAGATGATATGGAACTTAACATGATGGAGCTGTTTGAGACACTTGAAGTTGATATGGAGGTTTCTGATCAAGTTAAGCCATTTAAAATATTTATTTTTGTTAAATATAAAAAAAGTAAAAGCGATTCGATATTGAAAGTTCAAAAGAAAATAGTATGAAAGTCGAAATGAAGCTGAAAAATGCTTAATTGAAACTTCTATTAATTGAAACTTCTATTAATTCAGGTTGTAATCTTAATATCTGCTAAAGGTTAACTGTTTTTATATTAAAATATCTCTTGGTTAGGTGATGATTATCAACTAAAAGAAGACAAACAGCTTGGAAGCGGCTGATTAACGATGTCCTTGCCGAGGTATATAAAAAGTCAAGTTTTTTTCTTTACTATTTTATTTGAAACTTTCAAACTGACTCGTCATCATCTTCAGACGATGAAGAAGACGACAGCCCTAAATGCTCTGACTTGACAACAAGGTTTGCTGCTTTCTTTCAATTTTTTTATTTTTTAAATGAATATGTACTGTAAATATTTGTAATTGTACTTTTTGACCTTATTAGGGCCAGAGAGTGAAGCTGATGATAAATTTCATGCCTGTTATAATGAGTCGAAGGTTTATCTGCAGGTAGAGATTTATTAGTCAATTACAAATTTTAACTACCGTCCACATTATATATGTAACAGCTTTTATGCATCTTGATTCTTGAGTAGAGTAAGCCTCATGCTCGGTTTAATGTTTTAATTTTATATTACAGTTAACAGAAGGTTTATCTGCAGTGAGGTTTGTTTTCGTTTTGGTTTCAACTTTTTAAACCTTTTAAGATGATTTGGATTTTTGAACAGTATCTAATGAGTTGAATATTGACAGATTGGGTGGATTTACGATTCTGTGACGGAAGATATTCTTACAGGATTCAAGATGCATGCACGCGATTGGCGATCGATATATTGTATGCCACCTAGACCAGCCTTTAAAGGTTCTGCACCTATAAACCTGTCGTATTGTTTACACCAAGTGCTGAGATGGGCTTTAGGGTCGATTGAAATCCTGTTCAGCAGACATTGCCCAATTTGGTATGGTTATAGTGGAAGACTAAAATGGCTCGAATGTCTTGCGTACAGAAACACAACCATTTATCTAGTCACCGCAATTCCGCTTCTGGTCTACTACCGAAATTCAAAGCAAGTAATAGCAGCCTGTCGTTTACTTCTATCGAGAAATCAGGACATATCGATCCAAGGAGCGTTGAGGTTGCGGTTTTGCTTCAAAATGTAGGGGCTTTTTCGTACTTCTGTTAGATTTACATATAAACATTATTAATGTATTCTTAAGTATAATGCGAACGTGAATTCATTAAATAATTTCACATTAAATTTTACATATAAACGTAGGCTTACATTCAATATTTACGATGTACCCGCGTCCATCGGACGGGTGTACCACTAGTATATATTAATAAATGAGATGATTTGGGCCATGTGTCATTGGATGGTGGAGCAATTTTGCTTATGTGGCATCTTATGGTGGAGTAGAGGGTGATTTTGGGAGGGAATCCATTCTAAATAACCTATTTTTTTTTACGCGGGATCCGTTTTATTTCGGGCCATACCACACCCGTGATATAAACACGCGTATTCTCTTCATGCACCTTAAACCCTAATTTTGATATCCTATCATTCTGGCCGTCTCACTTCGTTTCGCAAAGAAGATATCGATCTTCATCCCCGCAAACCCCAATCGCATCAACAATCATCAGGCATGAGCATAATCCGGTGTAAATCTTTTGTTAGTGCAGTATGTCTATCTCCTCCGTCAATCAGAACCGTAGCAGAATTAGAAGAGAACTAGAATTTATGTTAAGTGATGTAGTTATAAAGGCAAGGTGGCAATCTTGTAAATAAGGAGAAATCCTTATAACCTTGTGCCTATATGTTAGTACATTTATGTCTATCGCCTTCGTCAATCCGAGCCGTAGCGAGAAACAGAAAGAAACGAGTCGTTATATTAGTGATAGCTAGACAAAAGGCAAGGTGGCAATATTGTAATTAATGAGAAATCTCATTAAAAGCCAAGGCCTATAAATAGGAGCTTTATGTTTAGATTAGAGACTTTTGGCTCATTTGTGTTTAGGAGAACTCTAGATCTAGAGAGAGGATCTAGAGAGGAGAGAAAGTGATTCAAGGTGCTTGTTCTTGTTAGATTTCTAATAGAATCACGTTTATATTACATCGTGTGTGTTAGGTTGCGTTCGTGTACGGATTCCGCACGTCATACGTTCGTTTCGCAATCGTTTCGGAGTCAAAACCGGTCCTACAAGTGGTATTAGAGCAGGAGCTCGATTGCACTGATCTATCACACATTTTCGCGCAGAAAATCATCAGATTTTGATCCGAATTTCAT
The DNA here is from genome assembly GCA_030545235.1 of Helianthus tuberosus. Lineage (NCBI taxonomy): Eukaryota > Viridiplantae > Streptophyta > Magnoliopsida > Asterales > Asteraceae > Helianthus > Helianthus tuberosus. The sequence continues at coordinate 124,976,951 of CM060354.1, forward strand.
CTACTTCTTCATCTTTTTCATATTTTTCACATTCTTCACTGATTTTCGTCAAATTGAACGGGTTTTTACGGCCCAAATCGTCTGATTTTTTGATATGTTGTGCGAAAACATCTGATTTACAACCCTACCAAATTTCAGATTCAAACTCCTAGCCGTTTAGGAGAAATTCGAGTTTTTAGGTCCGATTTTGTCTGAAAAATTGGTGACCGTTTGAACGAGGCTTGATTGTCCGTTTGAAACTGACCTGACCGTTTGAACGAAACCTAGCTGACCGTTTGAAATTTGCACCCTACCGTTTGAAACTGGACTGACCGTTTGAAAATGCATGTGTCCGTTTGAAAATGTTGGGTTAACCGTTTGAAGCAAGCACCTTTCCGTTTGAAAATGACTGACAGTTTGAGGGTGTGACCGTTTGAAGGTGTGACTGTTTGAGGGTGTGACCGTTTGAAATTGGTGTGACAGTTTGAGGGTGTGACCGTTTGAAATTGGTGTGACCGTTTGAAGGAGGTTTAGTAGTTCAAGTGATAAAATTGCTGTGATCAGATCTATATCATCGATGTACATGTGACTATATTTACGGCCCAATCTGCATATCACATTGAACAAGTTGTCGGCCATTTAATACATTTGAGATAATCAATGAATTGAATTTTGTAATTGTCGGAAATAACTTCAAGATTTGCATGTGATAGTAGGCAATAGGTCAAATTTAAATTGAGTATCAGCCAATGTGAGTTAATAAAAAACTACAGCCCAATCATAATCAGAATTGCAAGCCCAAGAATCACGTGAACAGAACAGTTATCAGCCCATGTGACTTTGATTTTATTGGTCAAATAGAATTGTATGGAGAATTAACATTGTCGAACACAAATTCAGATTGCATGTGAATTGAGATTAGCTTTAATGTTAGCGGCCCAATAGAATCAACATTGATTGTTGTTTGTCGGTTGAGTGAATTTGCGGCCCAATCATAGTATTATTGTTGTTGGTATAATAGAAGCGGCCCAATCATGTGAGTTGTCCGATTCTTGAAAGTTGTGCGGCACTTTATTCATTAAAGTCAAAAGTGATTCAGGTAATTCAAGGAGATAGTATCATGGCTGAAATCAAAGAGAAGACTCGAGAAGAGATTTTGACTGAGAAAACTTATCGAGAAAGAAACGTTGTTTTAAACAGAATGGATGACATGCAAGAAGAGTATGAGAGTGCTGTTATGAGCAAAAGATGGGATAAAAAGAGAGAGTGTTACTTCAACAGAGAAGGAGAACCAGTTGTTCCAAAGAAAGACATAATCTTTGATGATGTTCTTCTCGTAATTCCTTTGAGAGCCGAATACTATAGAAACGTGATGAAAGATGACAAATATGCTAAAAGGCATGAAAAGGAAATCAGATATGCCATGACATCGTGTCTAAGAAAAAGGGATGAAGAGAGAATGAAGAAGAATGTTGAAGAAATGGTGAACAATCTGAAGAAAGTTGCTGAAGAGGTTAAAGCAGAAGCTGTTGAAGTTGAGGTTGTGAAGGAAATCAAAAGTGAAGAAAAAGTTGTTGTGAATGAAGAGGTTGAGAAAGCTGTTACTGAAGAACAGCAGATCGAAGAAGAGGTGAAGAAAGAAGAAGAAGAAGAAGAAGTAAAGAATGAGAATTTAGTAGGTGGTAATGTTGGTGATGAAGTCGGTGTTGAAGAAAAACAAGATGATGCTGAGTTGAAGCAGACAGAGGTAGCTGAAAACACCGAGGTGCCAATCACTGAGGTAAATTCTAATTCTAACATCTTGACTGAAACTATTGAACAGTGCAAGAAATGCATGGAACCGTGCAGAGCTTGTACTGAAAAAGATGAGCAATTCAGAACAAGAGATATTGAATTTACTAAAATTGAAAACATTTTTAAAGAAAAATGCAAAGAAATGCTAGAAAAAGAAAAAGTTTTAAAAGAAAATGATGAAAATTTTTTAGAAAAATGTAAAAAGTTAGAAACAGAAAATGAAGTTTTGAAAGAAAATGTTTCTAAAATGACAGAAGAATGTTCACAAAAAGAAATTGCTTGTCAAGAAATGAAGAAAGAATACGACTCAATGAAATTAGCATATCATATTACGAAAGAGTCATACGAAAAAGTAAAAGATGAAATGAAATATGCTCAATCACGAATGAATTATCTTTCTGAAACAACTAAAGAACTTAAATGAATGTATTCTATAAAACAAGATGTTGTTAATTCCTATATTGAGGATGTTGCTAAGCTAAAGCGACAGATTGCTGATCTAGAACAGGATAACAACAAGTTAAAGAGTTATCACGTGTCGTCATATGTGCTTGAACGAATGTTCAATATAAAACCGGGAGATGGTGAGTCTGAGCAAAACAAGAAAGGCATTGGCTCAGAGTTTCATCAAGTTCCACCACCGAAAAAATTTGCATTTTATGATGAGGAAAAGGTCGAAAAAGCTTTCAACATGGTAGATCAATTGCCAGACAACATTGACATAACCTATTCCAAATCTGATGATTCTCATGATTCAGAGGTGGTAGGTAAAGTCGTTGAAAGTGTGTTGAAAGAAGAGACGGTTGATACAGGTAAATCTGAATCACAGGATGAAGATGAAGGAAATCTTCAAGATAATTATCTGAAAAACACAAAATCCGAGAAAAGTTTGAATGATGATTCAAAAGGATTGGTTTATACCATGATTGGATCGGACAAATTGTTCTTAGATGTTGTATTCCCGATTCAGAATGTGATTTCAGAAAAGGTTGATAAAGTTTTCAAAATGGTTGAGATTGAGAAGTCTGAGATTTCAAAGTTTGCTGGTAAGAGTCATAGAGGTTCGTATAACAAACCTGGTTTCAAGAAGAAAAACATGAAGGCTGGGTTGGGTTATAAGAAGAAACAGAATTGGAAGAAAAATGAAGTGCCAACTTATCAAGTAAAAATGAGTTTTGTTCAAGGAGACAATTTAGAAAAAGAAAAAGAACTTAAAATTGGAAAACAGTCTATTGAAGAGTTTCTAGCTCAAAAGAAAAAGCAACAACCACAGGTCAAAGATGTGTCCATGAGAACATGTTTCAAATGTGATAAAAAAGGACATCTTGCACGCAAGTGTCCTAATCTAAAACCTATGGATGTTGACAAAAAGAAGATTGATGCTGAGAAACAAAAATCTGAGAATGTGAGACAAAGATCAACCAGATTTGATTCAAAACAAACTTGGAGGTACAACACAAACAAGTTTACTTCGAATCAAAACTGGAAATCAAACCCGAACAGGTTCGATTCTAGACAGACCTGGAATTCTCACACACCCAGAGTCAGAACAACTCAAAGATGGAAAACAACTGTTGATATGACAAAACCTCAAGAATTTTGGAAACAAAAGTTGTTCAAAAACAAAATGTTCAAAAAGATTCACATTTTTACAAAAGAGGTACTCCAAAAGGACAAACATGGAGTGTTAAGAAACAAGTGTCTTTGGTAAAAGATGAGAAAATTGAAGTTAAAGATGAAAAAGTCTTTGTTCAGAATGACAAAGAGTTTCCAGCATTGAATGAAAATTATTGTGTTGAAATGCCTAAGGTCAAACAGACCTGGGCTAAATTGTTCAAGTAACCAAGTAGTCTGAATGTGCAGGTGCTCAACAAATCTGAAGATTGTGAGAATGGAAGTTGGAGCAGCCTGGCACAACGAGGAGAGGAGGCTGCTGGATCCTGTGTTGGTTGAAACAGGAAGTTTATTTTTATTCTGTAAATAAATAAACAATATTTTAAAACCCTAAAAATTGAAAAATTTGAAAAACCAAAAATATGTTTGTTTTTAATTTTTGTCAAAAAAGAGAAAATTACAAAAATATGTGTTGATTGAATACGCCGAAACCCTCACGGCTGAACAAACATGATTATTTTCACAAGATTGAAAAACGGTTTTCAAACTGTCGAAGATCAATGGGTTGTAAATCATGGGGGTACTTTATATTAGATTTTCTGCAAATCAGAGCACTTTTAGCAGAAAATGGATGGCGAGACAAAAGCTATCAGTGTTGGTTGTCAAATTTTCTTTAAATGGTTTTGCATTTTAAGGGGAGAAAATTTGTTAGAAAATACAAAAACATTAGAAAATTTGAAAAAGTAAAAAACATGATAAAATACAAAAATGAGTTTTTGTGTCAAAGAAGAGGAAATGATAGTACATCAGTAGACAGTTACAGTACGCTAAAGAATTGGAAAGTCAAAATGTGTTAAACGATCTCACCGTGGATGTGTCGGTAGATTTTTATACATTTAGTAAACTTTTTCGGGATATAAACCTAAATTCAAACTTTCTTATTTTGTGGGGAACACTACTTGGATATATAGGTAACCCCTGAAATTTCGTTTGAAAGGTCCCTCTTTCTGAGATACTAGGTCTTTATGCTTAGTGATATCTGGGGTATTATTCCGGGACTTCTGCTGAATGGAAGTTCTGACCTAGTCTCCGAATAATATTTTCCGCATTGCTTGAAATATAGCACAGCCCTCAGCAAATTGATGAAACAATAAAATTGATAGTCATTGCTGTTGTAACAAAAGATCCTCTAAAGGGGACACACCAAAAGTAGAGCCGTCATCTCTCTGCTGAATGGAAGTTCTGACCTGAGCTCTCACGGTTTCGTACTATAATTTATTCCCCTTACAGATATCATCTAGGTATACTCACCTGTAAGACTGAATATTGGGATCTGGATACGGGAGTATATTCAAGAGGTGGGACACATGAATGAGTTTAAGTTCTTAAAACACCTAATTCGTATCTTGAATCAGTTGAAATTTGTGTGAAAATTTAAGTGGATCAATATATCGACAATCTAAGTGAATTGTTTAATTCTTAATGTGTAACTAAGCTCAACGGTACTTGTGACTTGTCAAAAACTGATATGATCCTCTGACGCATACTCAAACAAAAATATTGTCTGTAAATATGTTTGTACATATTTCTTTACTGCTTTATTTTTTCAGAAAATACAAAAAGATTTTTGATTCTGCTTTATTTTCGACAATCGATGTCTGAGGTGCTGAGTTTCAAAATCTAAGTAAGCTGATTGTGTTTCTGAAAATAAAACAAGTTCATTAATTTGAAACTTGAATTTAAAAATCAAAAATCAAAAACAGTTTGTGATATCTCCAAGGTCATTAGTTTGGACTTGGTTGATTAACTATGAGGGATTTGGATGCTTATACTGTTATAGAGCTAGTTTCCGATTCGATTCGATGAAACTGCCAAATTCATGAAAATTGTTTGTTTAGAATGTTTGAGTGAGCCAGGTTACAATTCCTGGATTGCTGAAATTTGAAATGCTGTTACTTATAAATGTTTGAGAATTACATATGAGATTCCAGACTACGATCCCGGAAGCTGAGTCTAAGGGGGAGTCTAAAGACGAGCTCAAAGCAAGGGGGAGCTTGTAACCGAAAAGTAAGGTGTCGATCCCTAAAGCACGGAAGCTTGATGAAAGGGGGAGCCTGATTAAGAAAAAAGTCTACAAAAAGGAGAAGCTGAAGCTGAAGACAGATCCACCGGGATTCTGTTCGAGAAGATTCAAAGAGAGAGAAAAAGAAGACGCTACGAGTTTGACTCAATGATTGAGATTGACTGCAGCAATATCCAAGGGGGAGTCTGTTAGTACATTTATGTCTATAGCCTTCGTCAATCCGAGCCGTAGCGAGAAACAGAACGAAATGAGTCGTTATATTAGTGATAGCTAGAAAAAAGGCAAGGTGGCAATTTTGTAATTAATGAGAAATCTCATTAAAAGCCAAGGCCTATAAATAGGAGCTTTATGTTTAGATTAGAGACTTTTGGCTCATTTGTGTTTAGGAGAACTCTAGATTTAGAGAGAGAATCTAGAGAGAGAAAGTGATTCAAGGTGCTTGTTCTTGTTAGATTTCTAATAGAATCACGTTTATATTACATCGTGTGTGTTAGGTTGCGTTCGTGTACGGATTCCGCACGTCATACGTTCGTTTCGCAATCATTTCGGAGTCAAAACCGGTCCTACACTATAAATAGATGCCTTAGGGTTTAGAATTAGGACTTTTTCACTTTTGGCCATTTTGGGGACTTGAAGAGCTCTAGTGTTAGAGAGAGAAGCTAGAGAGAGAAAGTGCTCCACGTGATTCAGGTTCTTGTACGATTTCAGATCTTTCAATAGAATCACAGTTTATAGTACGTTCTCGTGTGTTCGGTCACGTTCGTGTACGGATTCCGCATGTCACACGTTCGTTTCGCAATCGTTTTGGAGTCGAAAACCGGTCCTAACAAAATGAGATTTTGAAAGAAATGTGTACAACGAAATGTGTTGGTTGTGTTGAAAAAGAAAATAAGTTTCAAGATTTTCAAAAAGACTATGATAATTTGAAATGGTCAAGTCAGAGAGTACAAGAAGCCTATGATACTTTGAATAGACAAGTTAAATGTTTTGATGAAAGATTGTCTGAAACTTTAACAACCAAAGAACTGTATGAGAGAAAGTTTAAAGAACAGCAACTTGAATTAAACAAGTGTGTTGATGAAGTTGCTAATCTCAAACAAGTTCTGGTTGAAAAAGAAAAGATTGTTACAAAACTTCAAAGTTATCATAGTTCTTCGTACATTCTCGAACGCATTTTCATCATCACACCAGATAACAAAGATACTGATAAGAATAAAAAGGGTATTGGTTCAGAATTTCATCAGGTACCTCCACCATTGAGAAATAAATATACTTTTTATGATGAGGAAAAGGTGGCAAAAGGTCTGAATATCGTTGACCAATTACCTGAAAGTATAGATGTGACTTACGCCAAATCTGATGAAGCTGATGATTCAGAGGTGGTAAGTAAGGTTGTTGAAAGCGTTTTGAAAGATGAGTCTACCAAAGGTAAGTCTGAATCATAGGAAGAAAATGAGGGAAATTTTCATGATGGTTATCTCAAACATTCAAAATCTGAGAATGTTGTGAATGATGATCCAAAAGGATTGGCTTATACCATGATTGGATTGGACAAATTATTCTCAGATAACGAGTTCCCGATTCAGAATGTGATTGCAGATAAAATTGACAAAGTGTTTAAACTGGTTGAGATCGAAAAGTCAGAAATTTCAAAATTTGCTGGAAAGAGCAAGAAAACTTTTAATAATAAACCCGGTTACAAAAAGAAGAACATGAAGGCAGGGTTGGGTTATAAAAAGAAACAAAATCAAAATAAAAGGTTTGAAAAGCAAAATTTTCAAAAGAAAATGAATTTCGTTCATGGGAAAAGTTTGGAAGAAGAGAAAGAACTCAAATTTAGACGACATTCTAATGAAGAGTTCTATGCTCAGAAAAAGCAACAACAACAGGCTAAAGATGTTTCAAGAAAAACTTGTTTTAAATGTGATCAAATTGGACATCTTGCACGAAAATGTCCAAACCCAAAGCCTGTTGATGTTGAAAAACAGAAATCTGAGGTTGAGAAACAAAAGACTACCAGATTTGATTCAAAACAAACTTGGAGGTTCAACACAAACAAGTTTGCTTCGAATCAAACTTGGAAACCAAAACAGACCAGGTTTGATTCAAGACAAACCCAGAATTCTTACACACCCAGAATCAGAACAACACAAAGTTGGAAAACATCGGTTGATATGACAAAACCAAACCAATTTTGGAAACCAAAAGTTGTTGTTTAAAATCAAAATAATCAAAACGAGTCACGATTTTACAAGAGAAGTGCTTCAAAAGGACAGAACTGGGTGATTAAGAAACAAGTGACTTCTGTGAATGAAAAAAAAGTCGAAGTCAAAAATGAAGAAGTTTTTTGTAAGAGATGACAAAGATTTTCCATCATTGAATGAAACTTATTGTGTTGAAATGCCTAAGGTCAAACAGACCTGGGCTAAATTGTTCAAGTAATTGAGTTTTTGTGAATGTGCAGGTGCTCATGAAGTTTGATTGTCAAGAAAAAGAATTGATGAGCAGCCTGGCACAGGAGGAGAAGGCTGCTGAACCCTGGTTTGGTTGAACATGGAGTTTATCAGTTTCTGTACATAAATAAACAATATTTCAAAAACCCTAAAAATTGAAAAATTTAAAAAACCAAAAATATGTTGCTTGAATACGCCGAAACCCTCACGACTGAACAAACATGATTACTTTCACAAGATTGAAAAACGGTTTTCAAACTGTCGAAAATTAATGGGTTGTAAATCATGGGGGTATGTTATATTTTCTGCAAAACAGAGCATGTGAAGCAGAAAATGGATGGCGTGACAAAGCTATCTACATCGGGTTGTCAAATTTTCTTTAAATGTTTTGAATTTTAGGGGGAGTAAAAATTTTGAAAATACAAAAACATTAGAAAATTTGAAAAAAGCCAAAAACATGGTAAAATTCAAAAATGAGTTTTTGTGTAAAAAGAAGAAATGATAGTACATCAGTAGACAATAACAGTACGCTAAAGAAATGGAAAGTTAAAATGTGATAAACGGTCTCACTAATGATATGCCGGTAGGTTTTACATATTTAGTAGGTTTGTTCGGGATATAAACCTAAATCACAACTTGCTTTTACGTGGGGAACATCTCTCGGATATATAGGTAACCCCTGAAATCTTGTTTGAAAGGCTCTATTTCTGACATACTAGGTCTTTGTACGTGGTGATATCTGGGGTATTATACCTGGACTTCTGATTTTGCGGGAACAATAGCCTAGTCCTCGTATAATACTCTGCACAGCTTTATTCATAAAGCCCCCCCTCAGCATAAAAAAATGATGAAACATTGAAAAATGTTAATCATGTGCTGTTGTAAAAGAAGATCCCCAAAGGGGACCCACCTAAAGTTGAGCCATCATCTCTCTGATTTTGTGGAAGCAATAGCCTGAGCTCTCATGGCCTCAACACTTAACCCCTTACAGATATCACAGTGTGCACTCACCTGTAAGACTGAATATAGTAGTCTGGATACGGGAGTATATTCTGAGGTGGTACACGTGTAAAAGTTAAGATCTTAAAACACTAATTCGTATCCTGAACAGATTAAAATTTGTGTGAAAATTTAAATTGGATCAGTATATCGGCAATCTAAGTGAATCATTTAGAACTTAAAGTGTTTAAAGCTCAACGGTACTAGTGATTTGTCAAAAACTGATATGATCCTCTGACACGAACTCAATCAAAAATATTTTCTGTAAATATTTCTTTACTGCTTTATGTTTCAGAAAATTACAAAAAAGATTTTGATTCTACTTTATTTTCGACAACCGATGTCTGAGTGCTGAGTTTCAAAATCTAAGTATGCTGAACGTGTTTCTGAAAATAAAACAAGTTCATTAAGTTGAAACTTGAAGTTTGTTAAATTCAAAAATTCAAAAACAGTTTGTGATATCTCCAAGGTCATTAAGTTGGACTTGGATGATAATCTATGAGGGAGTTGGATGCTTAATTTGTTAAAATCTGTTATATAGAGATAGTTTTCGATTTGGTTTCTTAAATTGTCAAATCTATGAAGTTTGTTGATAGGGGAAGTGGAAATGTTTTAAAAGTACCAGGTTACGATTCCTGGACAACTGAAAATGCTTTTACTTATAAATGTTTGAGGATTGCAGATTTCATTCCAGACTACGATCCCGACAGCCGAGTCTAAGGGGGAGTCTGAAGACAAGCTAAACGCAAGGAAGAGCATGCATTCAAGGAGCCAGGTAACTATCCTGGAGGAGCTTGTATCCGGAAAGCCAGGTGTCGATCCCAAAAGCACGGAAGCTTAACGAAAGGGGGAGCCTGAAGAAAAGGAGTCTGATCGAAAGGAAGAGCAACTGAAGTCGAAGACAGATCCACGGGGAGTCTGTTCAAGCTAGAGGGAGTATGTGGTTGCTGATGATATCAAACTTTCAAGAAGACTCAGAGAGAGAGGAAAGACAAGACGCTACGAGATTGACTGCAGCAATATCCAAGGGGGAGCCTGTTAGTGCAGTATGTCTATCGCCTCCGTCAATCAGAACCGTAGCAGAATTAGAAGAGAACTAGAATTTACGTTAAGTGATGTAGTTATAAAGGCAAGGTGGCAATCTTGTAAATAAGGAGAAATCCTTATAACCTTGTGCCTATAAATAGATGCCTTAGGGTTTAGAATTAGGACTTTTGCACTTTTGGCCATTTTGGGGAGTTGAAGAGCTCTAGTGTTAGAGAGAGAAGCTAGAGAGAGAAAGTGCTCCACGTGATTCAGGTTCTTGTACGATTTCAGATCTTTCAATAGAATCACAGTTTATAGTACGTTCTCGTGTGTTCGGTCACGTTCGTGTATGGATTCCGCACGTCACACGTTCGTTTCGCAATCGTTTCGGAGTCGAAAACCGGTCCTAACATCTTTGATTCTTGCTTCCAATTTATGATTCTCGGTATGTTTCTTCAACTTCTAAGTTTTTTTCTCAAAGTTTTTTTTTTCTGAGTTTCAAACCCTATATCATTTGTTCTGAGCATAATTCGGTGTAAATCCGCTTTCATTCTTCGTTGTGGCAATCATAGGTAACATAGTTGGATTCACATCCATCTCGCAAATTCAGACAGTATATATCATTTTTCTCAAACGTACAAGCTAACTTCTCTCAAACCCTAAATCCCAAGACGCCATTCATCTTCAATCGTTCATCATCGATTCAAGTTTGATAAACAAAGGTATGTTCTAAATTTCATTCATCTATGATTTTTATTGTTACTCTCATTCCTTTTCAATCAAGTATTTATAGATTTTCAATCGAATCTTTGTTGATTTGAGATTTTTTTTGTTTGGTTTTGGTTTATGTGGTATAGGGGTTCGATTATTCAGTTTCAATTCCATTGTCTTATGATTTTTGCAACGAATCACATTCTTGGATTTGAATAGACGAATCTGAAAACCCTAATTAAATCTCTCAGAGATGAGATTTTTTTTCTATCACCGCTTCCTTAGTTGGATCCTTTTTTGGTTGAAACCCTACTTTTTGTCTTCAGGTATGCAGTTTTCACATTACGATTTCAAAGGGTGGTATTGATTTCGCTTTTTGTTGATTATTTTGCTTTTTGGTATTTGTTCAGTATTTTGATTAAATGGGTAACTAATATTTGAAAATTTGAAATATATTAATTAAATTGGTGATTAAAACTTGATGCATGAAATTCGGTGATTGAATTGATTATTTAAATTTGAAACTTTATAAAAAATATGTGATTAAAGGTTGGAATCTTGACTATATGTGTGTTCTCACCTCTTGACTTTATTCACAATCCACACACGTGCTCTTTAATTTGGGACGACGGGTTATATAGTGATTTGGGATCAACTTCATCCTAATAAATAAACGTGGATTTAAGAGTTCGTTATAGAAATTAAGTTCAATCGGCTTTCAACTTAAATTATTAGTCAGATGTCTTTACTAAATGAGCAGCCTGAAACAAGATTCGAACACTTGGTATAGTCACAAGCACATGAGATGCTAAGGTGAGAACATGAAAAAAAAATCTTTTTTGTTTAAATTTTATAGTCATTGAAGCTTAGTATGATGATGCAAGCTTGGTATGATGATGCTGCTGGTGGGTTTCATAGTCATTGAAGCTTAGTATGATGATGCAAGCTTGGTATGATTCAGAAAGTTTGCGATTATTATATTGAGTATTATATGCCTCCAGCTTCTTTTTGAACTGGCGTATGCACATTTGTACGAGATCATTGGATCCAATATCATAAAGTAAGCATGTGATTTTATGTAATAAAATTTTTAATGCTACTAGAAATCAATTTGGTTAAGATTTAAGATTTTATTTCAGGTTTGGGTTAATGGAAATTTACCTATTTGACATTCAATATTTCACACAAATTGGGGGAAGGTGTCGGTGAAGTTAATCAAGCGTGAAAAAAACAAGAGCTTTGAATATATGGCTAACAGTTTGATTTACAAGGTCAGAACCAAACTTCATATTCTTTTTAATTCTCTCTGATTAACTATATTAATATATAGTTAATAGTTAACGTTTGTACGGGTTAAAATAGGTCGTAACTTTGTATGGGTTAAAACGGGTCTCGTTGACTGCTAAACACTTCCCACATTTTTTAAATAGTTAAAAGTAATTAATGCATTAATTATGATTTCAAAAATATGTTACTACAATAATAGTTATAATCTTTGAGTAAAACACTATGGGTGACTTTCATTCCTTTTTATCCATTTATATATAACTAATGTGTTAATTACAACTATAAAAGATATTATTACACTTACAGAATTAATTTAACAATCCTAGAGGTGGTAAAATGGGTGACCCACAAACATCTGTTGTCCTATTAAATATAAATAAGTAACATGTTAGTTTTGAATAAAACCATGTAGGTGTTCGGGTTATACTTTATGCAACCATACATTGGACTACTATATCATGCGATTCTGCATCGCAACTTCATGACTTTTCGTCAAGTCATAACTCAACGTCTCATCATATCAGAGGTGTCACGTTTTATCTTTTTTATCTTTCCAATCTATGGTTTTTGATGATTTAAAGTTAAATATATTTTATTAGAAGATAAATAAATATCCTTCAGGTGCTTGAAAATCTGATGGAAAACTCTCTACCCTACATCAAATACAGCTACAGAAAATACAAAGCTGTTCGGTGGGGGAGGATAGTGGATGATGGTGGTGGCCATTTGGGTCATGACCACACCACATATCCTACGTTTGTATATGGCTTCATATAATTTTAACTTTCACAACTTGGTTGGTTTTGTAGGGTGGAATTCTTTGTTTGATTGGTACCATTTTGGGTAACGAGTATAAATCTCTATATAACTTAAGGTAAAGGTTTCATTTTTTACACTTTGGTAGGATTTCAATATTGGTATGCGTCAATTAGGCAAGCAAAATAGATTCAAGGATCTTTCTCAGGTTCTTCAAATTTGACGAACTCACTTATTATGTTTGCATAGTTATAATTTGTTCATGATGAATGCATAACACATCTATTATAGCTTCAAAGTCAATCGTTTGTATTGGGTTTGATAGTTTATAAGTTGACTCCAAAAGTCAAAGGGTGTGTTCTTTACTTTTTTTTTACATAAACTAAAGATTTCTTTTGGTATTGTTTTTGGAAACATCGCAGGTCTTTGAATGGATGCAGCAACATGGAGAGCTAAACTTTGCGTCTTATAGTAGTTACATAAAGCTCATGGGGAAAAAAACTCCATCCTAAAAAGGCACTCGAAATATACAATGGCATCGAAGATAGGTTAATTAAGGTTAACCCGTCCGTTTGCAATTCGGTTCTCGGTTGTTTAAATAGAAACGACAAAATCGAGAAGAGCTTTGAACTTTTTCGTCACATGAAACATGACGGTCTTGTGCCGGATGTTGTTACTTATAGTACGGTATGCCTATAATCCCCCCATGTTACTTATAGTATGGTATGTCTATAATCCCCCCATTTTTATTGTATTTTCTTTAGCTACTTTCAGGTTGTGCGGAAGTCCAAGATGGTTATACAAAAGCAACAAAGTTGGTACAGGAGCTCATGCACAAGGGGTTGCAGATGGATAGTGTTATTTATGGGACGATAATATCAGTTTGCGCTTCATGTAATCAATGCAAAGAAGCAGAGAGATATTTTAACCAAATTAAGATCGAAGGCCACGCTCCTAATGTTTTCCATTACAGTTCTTTGCTTAATGCATATTCGGTGGATGGAAATTATGAGAAGGCTATGGATATATTTAAAGAGATGAAATCAGCAGGCTTGGTTCCAAACAAGGTATGCATCTTACATTCCACACAATATCGTTTTCAAACTTTTTTGGATGCTTTTCTCACAACTTAATGTTGCAGGTTGTTTTGAAAACATTATTGAAGGTGTATGTTAGAGGAGGGTTGTTTGAAAAGGCGAGAGTGTTACTAAATGAATTAGAAGCCCTGGGCTATGCCGAAGAAGAGGTAAAGTGGGATCTTAAGTTTTTTACCGTTCTCACAAGTTCTCACAAGCTGAGACAGGTCGGGTGGGTTGGATAATGGGTTATACTAGGTTTTTTATGTCCTTATTAAATTTTATCCTATAAATAACTAATGTGTTGAATACAATTACAAAAATTGTAGAATTTCAATAATCATATAAATATTTTAATAAAGTGGTTTAGGACATTGTATACATTAAAAGTACACGTTATCCAATAAGTAACTAATTTGTTATTAATTCTTATATTTATTTACCAATTTAAGATAAAACGTTAACCAAATTGACCCATTAATAAGTAAATGGTCAAAATTGCCACCTCTACCCACAAGCAATATCAGATTCTCTTTTATGGGGCAACCTATAAATTAGTACATGATTTTTCTTTAATCAAGTGAATTTAAATTCACTTACTTACCCATTGTCATGATTTTACATAATTGATGGTCTTTATCTATGTCCGGTTAATTTTTCTAATTTATACCTTTAAAGGGATAGACATTTGAAGTCATTTCGTTAAGATCAAATATTTATTTTTAGACTACATGACATTGCAATTTTCATGGGGCATAGGAGGTAGTATTTACATTGTTGATGACTGAACCATCGACTTTAAAAAATCTTAATCTTTCATCATACTCTTTAAGTGGCTAATTATTTTATAGATGTCGTACTGTTTGCTAATGGATGCTCTATCAAAAGCTGGAAAAATAGACGAAGCTAGGTTTTGTTTACTGAAATGAAGACAAGAAATGTGAAAACAGGCGCGTGCCATTAGGGACAGGAAAAAAAATCACCGGGATTTCTCGAATATTTGTTTTGTTATATCACAATTTTTTTTGTAAGTTTAAACTAACTCTTTTTGTCTTGAAATTACATCCAGATGGGTATACCTACAGCATTATGATTTCAGCCTTCTGTAGATATGGACTCCTTGACGATGCAAAACAATTAGCGTCAGAATTTGAAGCCAAATATGAAAAATACGATGCTATATTGAACACCGATGGTGTGTGCCTACTGCAGAACAATGGGATAAATGGAGAATGTAATGAATTTGATGAAGAAAATGGATAAATTGGCAATTAATCCTGACCGAAATACTTTTCATATTTTGATCAAGTATTTTGTCAAGGAGAAGTTATATATGCTCACTTCTCTGCTCCCTTTCTTTCTTTATCTTTATTATATTCCGTTTTTCATTTATTTTAAGCTAATAAAGTGCTTGGATATTAGTGAAATATCTAAATACCCTTCGATAATGACAAATTAAAAGACTCTTACAGACCAAGTGACCACTATAGCTATCTTGGTGTGTTACCGTATTCGACTTCAGTTAATCTTATTTGATCGCGGTCTTTTGGTGTTTTTGCAGGAAATTTGCCCTAATTTAAAGTTTCATCTTGGTAAAACAGGTGCACATTCGGAAGCATATACCGTATATAATATGCTGAGATATAACAAAAAACCGATGTGCAAGGATCTTCACGAGAAGGTTCTTTATATTCTCATAGTTGGATGGCTTTATAAAGATGCATATGTCGTGTTCAGGGTACGTTCTCACTAGCTGTTGGGATTGAACCCTACAAAGGAACAGTTGATAAAGCCAAAACTGGTTCAAATCAGTGGATCATCATAAGCAGTGTCTGCACAAAGTCTTTCCCCTTGACAGTGGCCCTAACAACTGATAGACTACAAGCTATGCTGCCTTATAACTACTGACAAGCCAAAGCACTGATGAAGATTAAAGTACTGAAGCTCAATCTACTGATGTGTCCCAAGCACTGTTAGAGACCAAAGCACTGCCCATTCAAGGACTGATCATCTATTGAAGAAAGCACTGATGCTCAACATCAGTGCTATCAGACTGTTTCTGGCCTTTGCTGTCAACCACAACATAAAGGTGTTTCAAATGGATATCAAATGTGCATTCCTCTATGGTAACATTCAAGAAGAGGTATATGGTTGTCAACCTCCTGGTTTTGAGGATCCATTTAATCCAAATCATGTCTACAAGTTAAACAAAGCTTTCTATGGCCTGAAACAAGCACCTAGAGCCTGGTATGAAACTCTTTCCACCTTTCTTCTCTCTATTGGGTTCACAAGAGGCAAAATTGACAAAACACTGTTTTTAAAATGGAGAGGGAAAGATCTGATGATTGTCCAGATTTATGTGGATGACATCATTTTTGGAAGCACATGTTCATAAATGTGTGAAGAGTTCAGAAAACTTATGACAACTGAGTTTGAGATGAGTGCAATGGGTGAACTATAGTGTTTTCTTGGTCTCCAAGTAAAACAACTGCAAAATGGTACATTCATTCATCAAAGAAAATATGCTAAAGAACTTTTAAACAAATTTGAGATGAATGACTGTAAACCATGTAGTAGACCCATGGCAACCACCAAGCTAGTCATGACTGATGAAAAGGATGATTTGGTTGATCAAACCTTATATAGAAGCATGATTGGGTCTTTATTGTACCTAACTGCATCTAGGCCAGACATCATGTTTGCAACATGTGTTTGTGCAAGATCCCAATCAGCCCCTAGGAAGTCTAACCTCATAGCTGTGAAAAGGATACTCAGATACATAAAAAGTGCTCCCACACTTGGTATCTAGTACCCTGCTAATGGGAATATTAAGCTTTCAGGTTTCACAGACAGTGACTTTGTTGGATGCAATGCAACAAGGAAGTCCACATCAGGAGGGTGCCAATTTCTAGGTGATTGCTTAGTATCTTGGCAAAGCAAAAAGCAAGCAGTTGTTTCAACATCCACTGCTGAGGCAGAGTATATTGCTGCTGCAAGCTGTACAGCCCAACTGTTATGGCTTCAAAACCAACTGCTGGATTTTGGTTTCACTGCCTTAAAGACACCTCTCATGTTGGACAGTCAGGCAGCATAAAATATCATCAAAAATCCAGTCTCACATTCAACCACCAAACACATTGATATCAGACATCACTTTGTGATGTATTGCTATGAAAAAGGTTTGATTTCTCTACATCATGTTCATACCAAGGATCAGCTGGCAGATGTGCTAACAAAGGCTTTTGACACATCCACCTTTGAAAGCTTGAGCTCTAGGATTGGCATGCTTAACATGGAATAACAGGCAAAATCCTGTTTTTCTATGAATAAAAGGCAATAAAATGTTTTCAGAAAATCAAAAATCCATCCTTAAAAATAGTTAAAAATGAAAGTTTTCATTAAATCCTTAAAAGTTTGTCATAACAACTGTTTTCATTCAAACATCTATTTTGTTGAAAACTATCCACTGCTGAAAGTCAACCTCTGTTCTCTCATTTTCATTGGTAATCACTGTTGTCAAACATCAGTGTTCTTAACCCACTGATGGCTATCCACTGATAGTTAAAATCAGCCACTGTTTTCATTTTCACCACTGTAAACCACTGATATTGATCATCAGTGGTTTCCTAAACAACTGTCATCCATTATTCATCAGAGGTTGTCACGTGGACAGTACTTAGCTGTCAGATCTTTGTAACCGCTGCCACGTCAGCATTCACTTTTTCACTTTATAAAACCCTGATTAAAACCCCAATCAGAGGTTTCACTGCCGTATCGAATTCAAAAGTTCTTTCAAAAGCAGTTTCATCTTCTTCCTCCTCTCGCAACTACCTTCGAATCACCATGACTCTTTCACTCAAAAATCCTCATAACTATCTGTGTACCCTTGAGAAAACAAGTCAAAACACAGATTTTCACTCCGTTATTGATGCTCTTTCCTCTTCAAAGTACAAAACTTTGTTGACTTGCAACGCACCAATCTACCAAGAAACCCTACGAGAATTCTGGAAAATGCAAAAGTTGAAGTTCAGGACAAAAAGCCCTGGGCTATTACATCTGAAGTTGGAAAAATTCTTGTTACTATCACACCACAAACAATCTCTGAAGTTTTTGAGATGAACGACCACACAGGTAATAATTCTTTCCCTAAAAATGAGTACCAGACAGATCTGGCCGAAAGGGGGTATGAGGGACGAATGAATAAAGCAACTTTGCAAAAAGGGAATTTCCCACCTCCCATGAAATTTTTATTTCATACCCTGCTCATGTGTGTTTCAAATAAAACTACAGCTTTCAATGAAATACCATTGAACATCCAATACTTGGGATATGCTATCATGGCAGAAGCTGATTTTAATTATTCCCAAAAGATTTTCAATGATATGGTTAAAAATATTAATAATATAAAAGATAAAAAGAAACCACTTTAACTATTTCCTAGATTTTTGAGCAATTATCTACAAAAGAAAATACCAAAAGGATAGTGCACAAGTGCTCATCTAGGGCGCTCCTTGTCAAATAAACAGTCTTTCTTCTGAAACCTTTACAAGGATGTCAGAGTCAAAGGATTTGAAAAGACAAACAGAGGAACTTGATCAAACTTTGGATGAGTCCACATCTGCTCCTCAGGTTTCTGCTGTTGAGCCCACTACTCATGGTGATCACAGCAGCACAACCACTGCTGTGAAACCCCCACCAAAATCCACCAAAAAGACCAAAAATAAAACTTCCAAAAAGCCCACCAACCTATTCAAAAAGAATCTTCTAGAAGATGAGATCCCAGAAGTAACTCCTATGACAGCACAAAAGTCACCAATAACCACTGCTGCTACTTCCTCACAGCAGATGGTAGAAAGATCTTAACCTGAGCCTGAAACTCCTCCTGCATCCTCACAAAAGGATCAGGTTGTATACATAGGGACACCACATTATGAAGCTCTGGATCCACTTGAATCCATCTTCCACAGCCCTGCTCCCGGGGCAAATTCTCTTTCAACTCCCATCATCACTTCACAAATCCCACCATCCATTATACCTCTGTTGAATGCATTGGATATGGATCAGGCACAAATCAGTTCTTCTCAACCACCTATCACTGAGAAAATACTCCAACAAGTGACTGAGCCTGATTCCTCTATCATTGCTAACCCACCAACAGCTGAGGAGGTTACACCCCTAGAGTTACAAATAACTCTTGGTGGTAGTTTAAGTGGAGCAGCTACTACAGGTGTTGAAACTACCGATTTACACCTGGACAGTAGTTTCATCAGTAAGTCTCCCTTGAAGGCAACAACTACTGATGCTGTCAAATTATCCACTGGTGTGTTTCATTTACCCACTAGTGTGTTAAATAAGATGGTTAATGTAGAGGGAAGTCCCCAGTACCAAGAAAAAAGGGGCATAAGTAGATGAACCAGTGGAAATTTCTTCTGGTCCAACTACTGATACAACAAGAAAAAGGGGCATCAGTAGATGAACCAGTGGATACTTCTTCTGGTCCAACTGCTGATACAACCACTGCTAGTAGGAAATCAGATGATCACATTCACTTGGGTGATGGTTTAAAATATAGAGAATTGACGGAGAAAGTAGACAAAATTGAAACATCTGTGGCAGATATCAAAAATATGCTGCAACAGTTGTTACAATCTCAAAAAGCTCCATCCACTGCTTCAACATCTGCTCCAATCCCCACTGAGCTATGGCAGCTGTTTCAACCTATGCTCCATCAACAAAGGCAATATGCTGATCAACAGCATAAAATTCAGCTACAGATGTTCAGAAATGTGATGGAAGCTAGGTATAAAGACACTCAAGCTGATATAAAGGCCATCAAAGCTCATTTGCTCCAAACCAGTGGCAGTTCTCCACCTATAATTGTTTATGTTGAAAACCCTGATGATGCCAAAAAGGGGGAGAAAGGAAAGGAAGGTTTGTATCTACCACCAGATCCAATGGCTAAACCTGTTGTAGAAATTCCAAGGCCTGATGGTTCAAAGAAGGTTGATGTGACTCTCAATGCCTTTGCTGAAGAAAAAGCAAAGAGAAAAGAGAGAATGGAAACAAAGGGTGATAAAAGATTTGGCGAGGATAAGAAAGTTTTTATGGCAAAGGAAGTGCAGGGTACTTCAAATAGAAGAAAGACTACCAGAAAGGTCAGCCAACCCAAAATCACACCTTCCAAAACCACTAAACCTATCCCTGAAATCCCCAAAAGTTCCTCACCTCAAACCATAAAACCAATAGATGTTAAGACACCTGTTGTATCAACAGTTGTCGATACTTCAGTGGTTTCAACAGATGTTGTATCAACCACTGCCCTCATCATTTCACCAATCACCACTCAATCGACTGCTACACCAAAAACAACACAACCATCACAAAAACCATCTGCCAAAAAGAAGAAAACAGCAGTTGATACATCAACAGTTGTAATGACAACAGTGGTTGAGACACCAGTTGTTTCAACAGTTGTTAGACAGTCACCCATCACTTCAAACACCCCTTCTCAAGCCATAATTCTTTCTGTTCCAAAACCTCAAACAAAAACACCTTCTCCTAAAAAGGTGAACACAAGAAAAAGAAAGTTTCAGGTGTATGATGATGACATACCAGCACCTGATCCTATTTCATCTGCACCCTATAAACGAACCAAACCTCAACAATTCATTCCTCCAACATTGGCAAACTCAATCAAAGATCTAAAAGTACTTGAAGACCATGATCCTGCGAATGTTGTTCCTTTAGCAGCAAGCTACCCACTGGAACTGCCAGCAGTCAAAAATGAAATGAGACAGTTGTACACAGTGGATGACCCTACCAAAAGAAAATTCCCATCTCTCACTGGTTTCAGACCTCCTAAAAACTTGGATGAGTATTTAAAACTCCAAGCAAGGCAGGCTGAGTTACAAGCCAAGTATGAAGGTCAGGGAGAAAGTGATAATAGCATCTCAAGTTGTGACACCATGACACGGCGGCGGAAACGTCAAGGGCATCACGAAACTTGATAGAATGCATATGAGCACATGGTAATTAAATTAAAGTTAAAGTATGATTAAGTTGATTGATAGGATTGCATTCACATCCAAACTGGTACAAACAAATACAACATTGTTCACAAAGGTCTTTGTGTTTATTTTAAGCTAAGGCACTTGTCCTGCAATCCTATGTGATCCTTGCAAAAACTAACTTCAACATCAACACCTGAAACATATGTTAAAAACAATTTGGGTCAACAAACGGTTGAGTGAGTTCATAGGTTTTCGTTAGTTTGGTAGTAAACAAATAATGTGATAATGAAACAAAATGTTTAACAATGTGGCATTTGATATGTTTAAAACAATTGAATGAAACAAGTCCCGCTTGGTGAACATTCAAACCTTTGTAGACTGAACACGGCATTGATCACCCAGACTTCCGCAATGAATAACATGAACAACAACAATAGACCCTGAAGTCGGATGGGGCGTCACACCTATAGCGCTATAATATTACCGTTCGGCTTGTACGGAGTTAATGAATGTAATGTTTAAGCATCAAGTAATCAAACAATTGCAAGAAAACGATCAAGATAGCCACAAAAATGCAAATGAGTTTCTATCACATTATTACATATGTTTCATCCCGAAAATATTGTAAAACAGAAAATGGGAACTATGAACTCACCTTGAATAATTCCTAGACAAGTATACGTGTAGAGTTTTAGCGGGAACACTGGATCTTTCCACGTCACTCTATTTGTAATTGAACATGCATAAACAATTTTGGACATAGCATCAATCAAAAGGGCAAAACTGTAATTTTGTATTAACGGGTGACAAGGTTTGTTGCGTTGTACGGTTTGACTAATCTGTTTGGGGAAAACTTGGTAACTTGATCAACCCTTTTAAACTATGGAACAGGTTTGGTGAAAATTTCTAAGTTATACAAATAATGGGTAAGATATTATTCGTATATTTAAAACAAATAAATATATATATTTAACTCAAAGTTTGTATATATATATATTTATATATAATTAAATTTCAAGTGAACAATTTATATAAAATGAGAGTTACAACAATATAGTCCAAATGTTAAATTAATTTATAAGAATCATAAATTAATTTCAGTGTTCTAAAAATATATATATATATTCAGAATAACATGATAATTATACAAATTAATTATCTAAATAATTAATTTAAGACAAGATAATTAAAAATAACATTATTAATTATTGAACATAAGAATATCAGATTTAAAATAATTATCATGGCAACATATATATTTCTGCAATAAACAATTATATATAGTTTCAAAATGAATAAACATGATAATTATCTAATAATTATCGAAATAATTAGTTTAAATCAGAAAAATTAAAAATAACACTATAAATTATTAACATGCAATATTACTGATTTACAGTAATTATTAGGGCCTTTGATAACTTTATGTAAATAAATGGAATTTAAAAGGCTAAAATATCAGTATTTAGGTTTATCAGATTAATTATTAAAAATAATCTAAAAATAAACAAAACAGTTTCTGAATTTTATAAACTCAGAAAAATATGTACCTTGTTATAAAAATATTTCTGGGTAGAATATATATAATTGTATAATTAAAACTGTTAAGTTTAATTAAATCATTTAACTAATTTAATTATGTAAAATAATCCGTAAATAACCAAACAGTAACATAATTTATATAAACTCAGAATAAAGCATGTAACATCATAAAAATGATTTTGGACACAAATCATATAGTTATTTAACTTAAATGTATTAAATTAAACTATGCTTTTAAAGGGTAATTACTGTTTTAATTACATAAATACCAAAATCAAATTAATTATCAGTAACAAAAATTATTTTTGTAAAGATTAACACTCAAAATAATTATCATAAAATTTTCAGATTTTATTTTTGAAAATCGAATTTAATATGAATTTTAGTGTATAAAACTGTTTTAAATTCTATAAAAATGGTTTTATAAATAAAACACCAGTTTTTATATTTTTAATAAGTGTGACAGTTCATAAAGTAATTATTCTGAAATTTTTAGAATTTAACAAATAAATGTCGATTTATTATGAATTAAAGAAATACACTGTTTTTAATAAAATAAATAAGTAAATAAAATCAGCATCTTCTTCCCCAATTTGGTCAACAGAAAA
Organism: Helianthus tuberosus; assembly: GCA_030545235.1. NCBI lineage: Eukaryota > Viridiplantae > Streptophyta > Magnoliopsida > Asterales > Asteraceae > Helianthus > Helianthus tuberosus. The sequence continues at coordinate 124,999,889 of CM060354.1, forward strand.
GTCAACAGGGCCAATTCAGGATCAAAACCGATTTGTTTTCAAATTAACTTTACTGAAATGTTGAAAACGTATAAATAAAAGAATGTACCGAGAAAAACTGGTCCGATGACGATTGAATTGGTGAATCGACGAATTCCGGTGACTGGACTTTCCGGTGAGAACACAGAGGTGAACAAAGGTAGTTTTGAAGTGTTTCAAAGCGATTAGAAGGTGTGTGGAGGTTCAAGGGAACTCGAGGAACATAAATAACATCCCAATTAGGACATTAATCGACACAACATAGTGGTTTGATTCCACTTTTAAATTTTATAAAAATTTTCGGTTTTGAAAGCACAAATGCATGTTCTCGGTCAAATTGAATGTTTGGACGAGTTGTATTTGTCGCGGGGAATTAACAGGCATGCTTATTGAACATCGAACATTTGTCTGGTTGTGTTTTGGAAGGGATCCGACGACATGCGCGGTTCAGTTTTTTTTTTTTGAACATTATATAAATTAATTAAAGTCAGTATATATATAATTTAGTTTCAATGAAATACCGGATGAGGCTCATAGCCGATCGGTCACACACACGTTTCGTGAACTTCAGGTCTCGAGTTCGATCCCCCGTGACCGGGTAATGAGACCCTTTTTATTTTGTAACGATTCGGAAGTTTCAAGGATGACCGGATGGTCCCTGTGGTTTCAGAAATGGCATGTATGGTCCCTGGAATAGTTAACTGAGTAGTTAACTTGGTTAACCCTTTTTATATAGGATCCTTTATAAAAGACTAACTGAGTTAGACTTTTTAGGTTAAAACAGTTTTAAAAATAATAGTAACAGTCCTTGAACTATAGTTTGAGAAAATGACCTAATGGCCCTTGGACTTTTAATTCAAAAATATATGTATATTTATTTTATATAAATATAAGTTTCCAAAATGACATTTTAGACCCTAGACTTTTAAAAGTTTCAAAAGTTTATATTTTATTTATAAAACGAGTTTCAGGGAATGACAAAGGAGTCTTTTAACTTATATTTCCACAAAATGACACGTTTGGCCCTTGTAATTTGTGTGGCCTTGTTTACAAGTATGAAACTAGAACAAATTGAAATTATTCACGTGTTTGTGTCGGCAAAACATGTAGCAACAATAAAACTAAACATGTATCAAACAAATTGCATCTCAAAATATGATATGTGTATCAAACAAGTACATGTTTGAAAATCAAGGTTGTTACAGTCTCCCCTACTTTAGAAAATTTCGTCCCGAAATTTATTCGAAAGAGACTGTAGAATGTATTTGCAATGATTAGAAGGATAATCAAGTCATTGTTGGATGCTGAAAATTTTGAGGAATTTACGAGAATCATTGTATAGAAATTGTTTTGCATGGCACTATGCTATGCTGGGTTTGTAATGTAAATATTATACAAACAAATGTGTGTACAAATAAGCAAATAATGGATGATCACATAACCACATAATGTTTTTATCTGCCACCTTACTTAACAAGGCTTACTATAATTCTCATGCGTCAAACCTCGTAATTAAGTGTGCACCCAAAATTACGCGTTTCGTCACATGGTCCACATAGCACTTCTAGTTAAGTGAGGAAAACAAATAAGATTGGGGTATTGTTTAAATCAAACAAGCATCAATATAACACAACATCAATTGAATCAAAACGTATAGCATTGTTTGTTTGACAGTCTATTGAACAAATTTACATTTGAAATAAGTCATGTAATGGATCAAATTCAGGATTATAAGGTGGTGGAGGTGGTAGAGGCAGTTGCATATGATCAATTTTTTTTGTCTCAGCATGCTTTCCAACCATTGATTTCTTTCTGTCAACCATCTTATTTGTTGAGACAAATTTTGAACTTGATTGTTTAACCTAGTCACTTCGTCTCCCAATGAATCTGGAGGTAGATTCATTTGAGGCATCGTACTTAGGCCTGCCATATAGTTGGTGGCAGTTGTTCTACTTCGTCCAACAGTGACTGAAAAGAATGTGACAGTAATGGTGCTTGCAAAAAGGGTTCTGATGCTAACTGTTCTTGTGTCATCATGTTTTCATCAAACCAAGTTCCTTGTATTGTTGAATTCTCCTCGAAAAATAACGGTGAGCAGCTTTGTAAGAAGGTTGAGGTTGATGGTTGGGATAAGTTAGTTGTAATATGTTCTTGTATGTATGGTAGCGGTGGTTGCATATCAAACCGATAAAAAGACGGTTGAGGAAGCTGCAAAAATGATTGTTGTAAATTTTGTGGGAAGGTATTCTCTAAGATAACTGGAGCTCCCTCCGACTGTGATGGTTGTGTTAGTGTACCAATATGAACAGGGGTTAGCCTCATGGTGTAAGGATTTACAATCCCAGGTGCCTTTGGTGGAGATAATCCCTGGATAATCTGATCACTTAAGACACCTAATGATTGTGCTATCTTTGTAATGTAAGACCCTCCCATGAGACTTTTTAGAGGATGTGATTGTTGATTAGAAAAATATACAGCAAGCTCGTGAGCAATATTACAAGGAACTTGCTTAAAAATACTATACAGATAGAAAAGTTCAGTTGTTTTAACCCTTTGATGATACCTGCGCCCCGTGATAGTGTTGGCTACAACACGGTGCATATATTGACAACAAGGATCTATGAAGTTCGCAGCATTATTGTGGCTACACCATTCTTTTAATGAATGGCATTTCCAAAAATCTACCAAATCCGCGGAGGAATAAGTGGTTGATGCCTCCGTAAAAATGGGTTGTTTAACTTCTTCATCTGTATATATGCCCAGATGAACTGCGAATTCGGTTAATGACATAACATGAGTTTGCCCACAAAGTTGAAAGTGAATGGATTTATTGGTAAGATTTTCATTATTTTTGTAATAGAAAGTGGACAAGAACTCATACACCAGTTCATCGTATGATGGTTCTAGGATGTCGAAGAAACGGCGCCAAGGCGTATTAGGTAGTAGTAATCTTGCCAGTAAACCACTGGAATCAATCATTCCCATTCGTTGCCAATCAATACCGCTAATAGTAATAACTTCATGCTACTTGAGTTTTTGATACTTCTCTTGATTGTGAAAATTTGTAAACTGAAGGAAAGGATGAATTTTTGCTGCATTTGAAGATTCAGCATATGCTGCTGGGAGATTTGCCATTGGGATATGGGGTTTTGTTGAACTAAGAAAAGTTTGGGTATGAGGTATTAAATTATATCAGAAATTGTAGTTCTTGTGTAGATTAGCTCGAGTAGTGAGTTTCTTATATAGATAAGGAGATTCCGGATTACACCATGTGATCGGTTAGAGCTTCCATGCTACGTTCTGCAGCTAGTTTGAAAATTTGAATCTGACAGGTATGGTCTCGAGTAAATTTTGAACTTTGAAAAAGAGGGAATCATATCATAATAAATTGATAATGGTACAACGTAGATCGATAAAAACTTGGATTGTTCTGAAACGGAGGAAAGGAAAAAAAAATCCTTTTGAATTAGGGTAACATGCCTTGAGCCTATAGGCATACTGTACTCTCATCGGTAGTTCCCAGGTAGGCAAACGTGTGTCTCGTCGTAGAGGCATCTTCCAAAAGAAAGATCAGAAGCCGGAAAGAAAATTGGTGATGTTAAGTTTTAAAAAAGGAGACGGTGATTGCTATCAAGTTTAGGTGAAAAGTTTTAAAAGATTTAACGAAATAAAACTATAAAAAGGATAGGTTGTCTTCATATAGCTTATATAAAGAAAACTTATAGATGGTCATTCGGGTGGTAGTGTGTTTCAGAAATGTTTCAAACTTTTGAAGTTTTCATTGTTTATACGTTTTAAAAATAGTTTATTGTGGCCGGTTTGAAATTTTGAATTTAAACAGGTATGATCCGAAAATAATTTAAATTTGAAAGGAGTTTTGGTAAAACGATTTATATTATTTATAAAACCTTGTAGTTTTGCGATAAAAGTTGGTTAGGTTTCTGCTTGATAGTGAATATCTTTAGTAAAATGATGTAGTGTGATTTGTGTTTTAATGGGTAGGAAAATCATGGGCAAGAGAGTCATTGGACTAGCTACGTGTCTACAAGCAGTAGGGGAAAACATAAGGTCATAGGAGTCGGAATGAAATGTTTTTGGTGGAAAAGTTTCATAAAATCAATGAAGGCAAGAGAAAACACACAACAGGATGGACATCGTTTATTCTACTAATAAACAATATCAGTGACTAATCAAAGTAGTTGGATCCTTATAACTTAATGAAGTCATGCTTTAGCCTATAAGTGGACACTCATCCCGAGAATTCCCAGGTAAGCACAACTGGTCTCGCGTCTGATGATATTTATACGAAGTGCTTGCCTAGACAGAAAACTCAGAATACAGGCACCCACCCTTCCAGATTGCACGAGTTCGTTATTAGAGCCCAAGACTTTGACGAGAGTAAAAATCAGAAGAGGTTTCAAAAATAATCACCTAAGGATAGGTGATGAGCATTTGTAAAATTTAAAGATGGAATCTGTGATGACGAGGCATTGGTTACAAAAGATAAGAATAGAGATGAAGACAAGGCAAAGATAACGGAAGAGTTACTAATGGAAAGTGTCCTAGGTAAGTTATAGTCTAGGTCAAAAGTAATTTCTAATAACCTAAATCCCTATAACCATGGCTCTGATACCAACCTGTGACACCCTGACACGGCGGCGGAAATATCAAGGGCATCACGAAACTTGATAGAATGCATATGAGCACATGGTAATTAAATTAAAGTTAAAGTATGATTAAGTTGATTGATAGGATTGCATTCACATCCAAACTGGTACAAACAAATACAACATTGTTCACAAAGGTCTTTATGTTTATTTTAAGCTAAGGCACTTGTCCTGCAATCCTATGTGATCCTTGCAAAAACTAACTTCAACATCAACACCTGAAACATATGTTAAAAACAATTTGGGTCAACAAACGGTTGAGTGAGTTCATAGGTTTTGGTTAGTTTGGTAGCAAACAAATAATGTGATAATGAAACAATATGTTTAACAATGTGGCATTTGATATGTTTAAAACAATTGAATGAAACAAGTCCCGCTTGGTGAACATTCAAACCTTTGTAGACTGAACACGGCATTGATCACCCAGACTTCCGCAATGAATAACATGAACAACAACAACAACAATAGACCCTGAAGTCGGATGGGGCGTCACACCTATAGCGCTATAATATTACCGTTCGGCTTGTACGGAGTTAATGAATGTAATGTTTGAGCATCAAGTAATCAAACAATTGCAAGAAAACGATCAAGATAGCCACAAAAATGCAAATGAGTTTCTATCACATTATTACATATGTTTCATCCCGAAAATATTGTAAAACAGAAAATGGGAACTATGAACTCACCTTGAATAATTCCTAGACAAGTATACGTGTAGAGTTTTAGCGGGAACACAGGATCTTTCCACGTCACTCTATTTGTAATTGAACATGCATAAACAATTTTGGACATAGCATCAATCAAAAGGGCAAAACTGTAATTTTGTATTAACGGGTGACAAGGTTTGTTGCGTTGTACGGTTTGACTAATCTGTTTGGGGAAAACTTGGTAACTTGATCAACCCTTTTAAACTATGGAACAGGTTTGGTGAAAATTTCTAAGTTATACAAATAATGGGTAAGATATTATTCGTATATTTAAAACAAATAAATATATATATTTAACTCAAAGTTTGTATATATATATATTTATATATAATTAAATTTCAAGTGAACAATTTATATAAAATGAGAGTTACAACAATATAGTCCAAATGTTAAATTAATTTATAAGAATCATATATTAATTTCAGTGTTCTAAAAGTATATATGTTTTCAGAATAACATGATAATTATACAAATTAATTATCTAAATAATTAATTTAAGACAAGATAATTAAAAATAACATTTTTAATTATTGAACATAAGAATATCAGATTTAAAATAATTATCATGGCAACATATATATTTCTGAAATAAACAATTATATATAGTTTCAAAATGAATAAACATGATAATTATCTAATAATTATCTAAATAATTAGTTTAAATCAGAAAAATTAAAAATAACACTATAAATTATTAACATGCAATATTACTGATTTACAGTAATTATTAGGGCCTTTAAATAACTTTATGTAAATAAATGGAATTTAAAAGGCTAAAATATCAGTATTTAGGTTTATCAGATTAATTATTTAAAATAATCTAAAAATAAAAAAAAAATAGTTTCTGAATTTTTATAAACTCAGAAAAATATGTACCTTGTTTTAAAAATATTTTTGGGCTGAATATATATAATTATATAATTAAAACTGTTAAGTTTAATTAAATGATTTAACTGATTTAATTATGTAAAATAATCTGTAAATACCCAAACAGTAACATAATTTATATAAACTCAGAATAAAGCATGTAACATCATAAAAATGATTTTGGACACAAATCATATAGTTATTTAATTTAAATGTATTAAATTAAACTATGCTTTTAAAGTGTAATTACTGTTTTAATTACATAAATACCAAAATGATATTAATTATCAGTAAAAAAAATTATTTTTGTAAAGATTAACACTCAAAATAATTATCATAAAATTTTCAGATTTTATTTCTGAAAATCGAATTTAATATGAATTTTAGTGTATAAAACAGTTTTAAATTCTATAAAAATGGTTTTATAAATAAAACACCAGTTTTTATATTTTTAATAAGTGTGACAGTTCATAAAGTAATTATTCTGAAATTTTCAGAATTTAACAAATAAATGTCGATTTATTATGAATTAAAGAAATACACTGTTTTTAATAAAATAAATAAGTAAATAAAATCATCATCTTCTTCCCCAATTTGGTCAACAGAAAAGTCAACAGGGCCAATTCAGGATCAAAACCGATTTGTTTTCAAATTAACTTTACTGAAATGTTGAAAACGTATAAATAAAAGAATGTACCGAGAATTACTGGTCCGGTGACGATTGAATTGGTGAATCGACGAATTCCGGTGACTGGACTTTCCGGTGAGAACACAGAGGTGAACAGAGGTAGTTTTGAAGTGTTTCAAAGCGATTAGAAGGTGTGTGGAGGTTTAAGGGAACTCGAGGAACATAAATAACATCCCAATTAGGAAATTAATCGACAGAACATAGTGGTTTGATTCCACTTTTAAATTTTATAAAAATTTTCGGTTTTGAAAGCACAAATACATGTTCTCGGTCAAATTGAATGTTTGGACGAGTTGTATTTGTTGCAGGGAATTAACAGGCATGCTTATTGAACATCAAACATTTGTCTGGTTGTGTTTTGGAAGGGATCCGGCGACATGCGCGGTTCAGTTTTTTTTTGAACATTATATAAATTAATTAAAGTCAGTATATATATAATTTAGTTTCAATGAAATACCGGATGAGGCTCATAGCCGATCGGTCACACACACGTTTCGTGAACTTCAGGTCTCGAGTTCGATCCCCCGTGACCGGGTAATGAGACCCTTTTTATTTTGTAACGATTCGGAAGTTTCAAGGATGACCGGATGGTCCCTGTGGTTTCAGAAATGGCATGTATGGTCCCTGGAATAGTTAACTGAGTAGTTAACTTGGTTAACCCTTTTTATATAGGATCCTTTATAAAAGACTAACTGAGTTAGACTTTTTAGGTTAAAACAGTTTTAAAAATAATAGTAACAGTCCTTGAACTATAGTTTGAGAAAATGACCTAATGGCCCTTGGACTTTTAATTCAAAAATATATGTATATTTATTTTATATAAATATAAGTTTCCAAAATGACATTTTAGACCCTAGACTTTTAAAAGTTTCAAAAGTTTATATTTTATTTATAAAACGAGTTTCAGGGAATGACAAAGGAGTCCTTTAACTTATATTTCCACAAAATGACATGTTTGGCCCTTGTAATTTGTGTGGCCTTGTTTACAAGTATGAAACTAGAACAAATTGAAATTATTCACGTGTTTGTGTCGGCAAAACATGTAGCAACAATAAAACTAAACATGTATCAAACAAATTGCATCTCAAAATATGATATGTGTATCAAACAAGTACATGTTTGAAAATTAAGGTTGTTACACAAGTCGAATGCAACTTTTGCTGAGCAAAGTGAAGAAACTGGAAGATTATGCAAGAGACTTAAGTAAAGAGATGTCTAATTTACCACCAAATCCTAACCTACAAAAGGAGATAGACAAGACCTATTGGAGCTGATCATGAGAGATAAGTTCTATCCTGCAAAGGTTGAACAATTCAAAGACTGGCCACTCATTGCACTCAAAGCTGAAGCAAACTGAATTGAAAGAATCAGAAATGATCCAGGTATGAAAAGATCAGCACCAGACAGGAGCAAGTATAAAAAGAAAATTGCAGATCTTACCGTGGAGTACAAAAGAAAGAAGCAAGAGTTGGTTGCAGCAAAGTTTGGTACAGCCAAAGCCAAATTGTCAAGGCAATACACTGACATGGTATATGCAAAGCTTGAAAAGAAAAGAGAAACAGATCCCACTGTTCCAAAGAAGTCAGCATACAGAGACAAGAAAGCTGATGAGCCACAGCATCAGGCCCTTTCTTTGAAAACCTTGTTCACATCATCTGATACCTCCATCATTGCTTTAGATCATAGAAAGAGGCCAAAACAGATGGAAGAAGAAGAAAAGGCATAAGAAGATGACATTATGAAAGTGGTTCTTCAGCAAATGATTGCAGAAAATCCAGACTCAGCAAAGCTTCAAGACCTTGCTAAAGGAGTCATAAGTAGGCCTCCTTCACCAAACTCATCAAAAATAAAAGCTTTCCCAAGAAACCCACTGAACTCAAAAATACTAAAGTAGAAGTCTGATCAAAAGACCCATGTATTGGCCTTGCTCAAGTCCAGTGGAGAAGTTAAGCATATATCTAGGGAAAATGCACTAGGCCTGAGTGTAGCTGATCTCCAAGATCTCCTAGAGTTTCAACTATGCAGGGATGAGGATGATGAAGATTCCATGAACTTTGAATTACAATTCAAAGGGCAAGTTAGGGAATTGTTGATGAGACAATATAGATCTTGAATAATGAAGTATTTTGGCATCATCTGTTCCAGGGGAGATTGTTGGGATTGAACCCTACAAAGGAACAGTTGATAAAGCCAAAACTGGTTCAAATCAGTGGATCATCATAAGCAATGTCTGTACAAAGTTTTTCCCCTTGACAGTGGCCCTAACAACTGATAGACTACAAGCTCTGCTGCCTTATAACTGCTGACAAGCCAAAGCACTGATGAAGATTAAAGTACTGAAGCTCAATCTACTGATGTGTCCCAAGCACTGTTAGAGACCAAAGCACTGCCCATTCAAGGACTGATCATCTATTGAAGAAAGCACTAATGCTCAACATCAGTGCTTAGGCTACAACGGTGGAATGAAGAATCAGTAGTTTAGTTGTGCATTATATTTGTAATCAGTAGTTAGTAATCAGTGGTTGTAGTTTGTTAGGAGGTTAGATGTCACTTTCTTGGTGACGTCAGCCGAAGATGCTCAGTGGTTGTGTTGTACTATAAATAGAACAATACCCTGTACTGTTCTGTTAGCTCTTTTCTTCTAAGTCATTTCTGTATGAACAATCAGTGAGCTCAGGCTGAGGGGGAGATCTGTGCATGCATGCATTTGATTTGTTTATTGTAATCAAATACAATCATTCGATTAAATTTCAAACATGTTTGCTTAAACTTTTCTTCCATTGATTGTGTGTTCAAAGTTTATTTCATAATTCCGCTGCAATTCATCTCTGTTTTTATAAAAATTTTAATTAGTTTATAAAAATTATAAAATTAAAAAGGGCCATATCTTAGTTTATAATAATTTTTTTATGCTATTTGAATGTTACACCAGTTCTTTTAAATTTCTTCAAAACTTCAATGGTAAGCATTTAGATTTATGGTAAAACCTTATCTTTCAGTAGGTTTCAAATAGATCCACTGAATCTTTTCCCATATTCATTACGCTTTGATTCTTAAAAGACTTACAAAAAGAAGATTCAAGCCAATTAACCTTCGATTGATTTGATATTTGAAATTCAAATCCACTTTATTTGTTTCTAACAAGAAGATTCAACCCGGTTAACCAGATTGTCTATTTGTTCAATTTTAGTAATTGTTTTTAGAATATTCTTAAACAATTGTTGGATGTTATGTTGGTAAATCAGTTTACAGAGTTTGTGTTTTTATTTTTAAAATTTGATGAAGGATTTGCGTTTTTTAATGTGTTTCAAAACATGGTGTAACCAGATTGTGTTTTCGTTCTATGTAGCACCGATTACAGAGACCTTGAGCACAAAGGTTGCACTCCTTGTTGGATCCCGTTTGTCTTCTGCACGCGGATTCTTTTGAGTCTAACCCGGTTTAATTCGATAATCTTCGTTGTAAGTTATGCTTTGGATTCAGTAGTTATTTTATTTTTGGATTTATAAAATTTCACCTTCACCATTGGAGTGTCAAATTAGAGTTTTCTGAACCTCTTTTTACAATTGCTTCTGGTCTATTGCCCTTTGAGTCGAAAGAGTTTGCTTTTAAAATCATCGAGCGGGATATGTACAATCTAATATCATATATATTTTGTTATAAAAGGTGGCAGTGGGTTGTTAAGATGGAGTCGTCGCGGTCGCCAAAAAGTGACACCCGGCGATTGAAATACAGAGCAACGTTTCGGGTGGTTTCTAGACCCTATCGAGTTGTTAAAAGCTTTGGTGTGATTTGGTGATGAGAGGTCATCACTCGTGTTCAATTTATAGGTTTTTAGGGGCTGTGTGGATGGTTAAAAAGTCTCGGATGGACAGCGGTAATGGGCTCTCAAAACAAGACAACATAGTCTCACTTTCGGGCGTGATTTCGAGACAACATTGTGTGGTACAATGCAGCAGTGAGTTGGGATCTTTTGCAGTTGTTCGAGAGGTGCTTCACGGTCCAAAACACTCTACAAACAACCACGGTAAGTGTCGGTAAGGGCTGCCAAAACAGATTGAGAACGTGAAGAAAACCATGATTGCGATTTTCATTTTTCCATTCATGTGTTGAACGAAAAAGTGGTTTTCTAAAATATAAGTTCTTCGGTATGATTTAGGTTTTGGTAAAGGTAAATAATATATCTATTTACATATAATAAATGACAAGGTTTCCAAGAACATAATCTGCTAGAAGTAAGATTTCCTGTGCAAGTTTTATGATCATTAGCTAACTTTTGTTAACTATACCAGTCTTATATTTTTTTATTAATTGCTTAGGGGCGAATATGTTTCTGAACTTGAAGAGATGAATAATGAGGTGACTTAGTTACGGGTAAAGGTTGAAAGCTTTACTATGCAAAAGAATACATTGGCAGAGCCGGCCCTGAAGGAGGGCGGGGAGGACAACCGGACAGGGCCCGTGATTTCGTAGGGCACGTAACTTTAAAAAAAATCCGATATTATATATGTAATTTTTTAATAGGGTATAACCAAACAAATATTAAGATAGGCCTACTTAAAAAAAATCATGTTGTTTAAACTATTTAGCCCATTAGGTTAGTGAGCCTAATACCCATATAATTCTAAAAACTAATAAAAAAGATATATGGGCGGCAACTGGGACTGGGTAATGAAACGTGAAACTGAAACGTCACAGGAACAGGAAGGATAATCGATTAATCGAGATAGAGCAGGCCCTGGCCTTCGATCATCATCAATTCATCATTCTACAGTTTTCACACAGCAGCAGGCCTTCGATTTCACAAAATCATAGTCACAGCCTTCGTCTTCGATCACGGAGTCGGATCAGTTCACAGTTCACAGGTAACTTATGATTTAGGATTGATGCTTTACGATTTCAGTTATTATGTCAAATTCAGTTATTCAGTTAAGTTATGTCGATTTCAGATTTTCAGTTAATTTATGTTGTCGAGCAGTTAAGTTAAGCTATTTACGATTTCAGTTAACCTATGTAGTTATGTCAATTTCAGTTAAGTTATGTCGAATTCAGTTAATTTATGTTGTCGATCATTAATTAGGCGTTAACTTAATTTGATACAAACTTTGTCGATTAATGATTATTTAGGCGTTAATGGCTCCTAAACAAGCATCCGGATGGCAAAAACGTCAAAAGAGGAAATGAGTTGATGAATTGGTGAAGTCACAAAAGGGTGCTATACAAAAAAATTACGGTATGTCATTCTTTCAAATACTGTATTTTGTATTTTGTTAATTGCATTGTTTATCGAATGCTATATTTTTGTCAACGGTTCAAAGATGTATGAAAAGCTAGTTTAAATTTTTTATTTAGTTAAGAACTAAGGGCACATTTTTTCTAGCTCGAACATGGTAAATAAATTCTCAGGGCCGGCCCTGTACAATGGATGAAAGAATGAGGTTAATTGATTAATTCTTACATTTTCCTTCTACAGATTCCATACTACAGATCACCTCACCTGAAGTTGTTCTTGGATATCTGTATCCTTGAAATTGAAATTTGTTTTTGTATTATTATTATTATCATGAGTTTTTGTGTTTTCCTAACCAGATCCCTGCCCTAAACGGCCACAGTTAACACCAACTTTATAAAATATAAATTTTTTAAATAATAATTTTTTTTGTTAAGTATTAACCACCCAACCATATTCTAAGGTTGCTCTTTCTGTTATCCCAACTCTTTTTGAAGTCAAGGCAGAAAAGGCCTGTTTAGTGGCGTCATGGTTTAGACATGGGTTGGATGGAATTACGTAGGGTATGGTGCTGGAAAAGACATGTATTAACTCAGGTTGAACCTGCTGAACTGTAGAAAATGACGGTTTTTTTTTGCTGAATGTATGCATGTCTTCGACTAAGGATCGCTGTTAATGGGGTCTTCACTCATCAACCAATTGAATATAAAAAAATTAAGTAGAGACAATGAATCAATTCATCAAGTGAAGTCTCTGAATTTCGCTTGATCTATATTATCTCATATATACATTTGTTGTTGTAGTTTGAGTGAGAATGTTGTGTGTAGAGATTCTAAGTGATATTACAGAATTAAACTCTCTTACTTTCTATAGAATGATGCCAATATGTTAGTGAATATTGTAGGATAGTCGCAGTGGGAACTTAAGAGGCTTTGTTGGACTAAAACTTATCCAAAAATTCAAAGGTTTGCAAAGTTTGACTTTTTTCAGGTCAAAATAGATAAGTTTCAAATCAATTGACATGATATTTCTTTAGTTTCCAAATAAATTTAGTCAACTACTTGAGCTTTAGAGTAAGAAATGAAATCTCGAAGTTGAAGTAATATATAGAATGAAAATCATATAAACTAATTGAAAAAAAGAAAATGAAATTGGTCTCAAAAGTTAACATGTACCATTGTATTGTAATGGCAGGTTAGAAGAATAATAAAAGCCAACATTAAGCTGATTATAGCCTCGATGACAAATAGATGATATTTCTTGTGAATGAGCTCAAGAAGTATATTGTTATTTCTAATGACATCGTATTTTAATGTATTCCTGAGCTAACCTGACCCGAAATTCTAATGTTTGGTTCTAAAAAATTTGACCACCGGAAAAAAAGTGAATCCATAAGAAAAAAAATTGGATCCGCTACTGGTCACATGTAACAAAAAAATATCTAATGGATTAATAGCTTTATAAACTATTTTTTTAGGTAAAGAAACAACTAAAATGGCTCCCGGGGCTTCCGGTGAAGTAACTACACGGCTTCACATGTAGCTGAGAAATGGTGGTTAGTTTTTGTTGTAAAAAGTATTATTTAGAGGCCAATAACTTTAAATCGGGTACCATCAATTACATTCCCACCTACCACAATGTGCGGGTCACATTACTATTATTATGTTTTAGCGTTTAGCTTTTGGATATCTATGATAATCGGCACATCACCTATCCAGTGATTGATTCAGTATTCTTCTTCATTGAGCCATTTCTCTGATTTTATAGGTATATTTTATATGTTATGATTCATGAAGAATTTGCTTAATTGTCATTGGATTTTATAGGTATATTTTATATGCTATGGTTCATGAAGAATTCGCTTAATTGTCCATAATAATAACAATAAAAAATGTAATATTAAACTTTCAATAATTAATATTTTTTTAATCAATTAATATACTTATTTTGCCATGCATCGTATATTTTAAATAAAAGTTTACATTTGTTTGTTTTCAAAATTCAAATAGTCATGCCCATGACGTTCACATTTGATGTAATACTTCATTAATAGTTCTTTGTTCGTCCTCCAGAAATGCATTTTAATAATCTTATAAACGAGAATATGATCAAGTTTGTTTTCTTTCTCTTATATTTGATAAGTATTTTTAATTTTGAAGACGTAAACGTTTAATTAATATACCTTATTAATCACGCATTATTCATTTTTAAAATATATACACATTGTGATTAATAAAATTTGAATATTCAACCCGTGAGTATTCACGAGTAGTAACCTAGTACAACTATATAGTCTAAGATGGAAAAAAGTTTGTGACAAATTGTATATATCAAAGCATTGATATGAAAACCTCAAAAAAAAATTCTACAAAGCTTACAAGATTTGTATGGACTAAAATAGTTGAGTCAATTATGATCGACTCATTGGTGAGCTTAGAAAACGAGAAATACATATGGCGTAGTTAGTCTATTTATTTTTCATTAAAAGAACTATGAGGTTTACAAGTATCATTGTATATGTTGATGATGTCATTGAATATGGTACATCAAAATGGGCTCAAATATTTAAACTAAGAATTTGCAAATTAAAGATGGTATTGCAAATTTATGGCTCAATATGTAGAACAAGCAATTGTATTATTAGCCATCAATCATAACACATGTAGAAGATGGAGGACATTTTCATATGGAAAAAGTTTACGGTGTAAGTACATTTATTGATGTCCAAATAGTTGATATAGAAAATGACTCTTATCATCTTCTGTCAAAGAAGTAAAGATCCTTGTCCAAAGTACCATAGCTAAATACAAATTGTATTAATATATCTTGCTAGTTATACACGAATATATATCACGAAATTTACTGACAAGATATAACTGATGAACAGTGAGGAGATAATGTAATGGGTAAAACATACATCCTCTATATCCTAAGGTACAAAAGATATGTGTTCATATTTTACTAACCCATCAACAAGTTTGGTTAGCTTTGTAAATGTAGGGATTATAACAAAACACATTCATGGATCTTATGGTATCTGCTTACAATAGGAGGCAATTAAATTTTCACATGAAGATCATACATCAATGTTCATTAAGGATTGTACATCAAGAGATCAAGCGACAAATTACTTATTACAAAAGTTTTCAGCAACTTTCATAGAAGATTGACACATGTTACTTAAATGATACATATCATAATGAGGGGGAGTTTTTGTGGATTTGTTTTCGGATCGATTTTGAACTCCCGACACGATTGCGAAGAACACGTATCAGGTACGGAAACCGTGTACGTGTGTGGATTGGCAAAAGAACGTAATAAACGATGATTCGATTGATGATATAACAATATACAAAACCGTGAATCACCTTGAACACTAGTTTCTCTCTCTAGAGCTTCAAAGCTTCAAATGTTGCAAAAGTTCTAAATGAACTATCTAAGCCTCCTATTTATAGGCAAGGCACTAAAGAAAGTCTCATTAATTACAATAATGTCACCTTGCTACTAAATTGAATTTCCCCTATATATAACAAATTAACAATATAAAACCATGTTTTGATCAGATTTCTGCTATGATTCGGGATTGACGGAAGTGATAGACATTATGCACTCACAGACTCCCCCTTGGATATTACTGCAGTCAATCTCGTAGCTTTCTGTCTTCTCTTTCTCTCTGAGTCTTCTAGAAGCTTTAACAATCTTCAGCACCACAGACTCTCTCTTCAATCTCTTCTTGATTCTGCGTTCTGAATTAGCTCCCCCTTTCGGCTGACTCTTTCTCCAGCCCCCCCCCTCGTTAAGCTTCTGTGCTTTTCAGGATCGATACCTGGCTCTTCGATTACACTCTCCCCCTTGCTTAATGCTCGTCTTTAGACTCCCTTTTAGCCTCAGCTATCAGGATCATAATCTGGATTTTACATCTGAAAATCATAAATATTTAACAGTGAAAGCTTTTTGAATGATAACCTGGCACTAAGCAAATATACAATATGTAGACTCCCAGAATTATCCAACTCTACTTCCCCTATCATACAACTCTATATTTGACAGTTAAGCATCCAAAAATCTCGCAGATAATCATCTAAGTCCAAATTAATGACCTTGGAGATTTCACAAACTATTTTTGATTTTTTTTCCAAATAAGACCTCAAGTTTCAAATTAATGAACTTGTTTATTTTCAGAGACATGATCAGCATACTCAGATTTTGAAACTCGGCTTTCAGACATCGGGTGTCAAAAATAAAGCAGAAACAAAATCTTTTTGAATTTTTTAAAATTTATGCTAAAACACTCTGAAAATCTTTTTGTGATTTTTCTTTAACATAAAGCAATAAGGAAATATTTACAGACAATATTTTTGTTTGAGTTTGTGTCAGAGGATCATATCAGTTTATGACAAATCACTAGGACCATTGAGCTATAAACACTTTAAGTTCTAAATGATTCACTTTGATTGTCAGTATACTGATCCACTTAAATTTCCACACAAAGTTCAACTGTTCTAAGATATGAGATTTAGTGTTTTAAGAACTTAACTTATTCGCGTGTCTCACCTCAGAATATACTCCCGTATCAAGATTCCCTAGATTCAGTCTTACAGGTGAATATACTATATTGATATATGCACTCTGGGTTAGTGCGAGACCTTGAGAGCTCAGGTATGAACTATCGTTCAATCAAAGAGATGAAGGCTCGACTTAAGGTGTGTCCCACTTAGGGATCTTCTTTACAACTGCACTTGATTTATATCTTTTGATATTGTCTTAATTTTTTATGCGGGGGTAAGCTTTAAGCGCGCAAAGTATTATACGAGGTATAGGTCATTGCTGACGCAAAATCAGAAGACCAGATATAATTCCCTAGATATCAAACAGTATAAAGTCCTAGTATCTCAGAATCAGGCAACCTCTCAAACGAGATTTCGGAGGTTATCTATATATCCGAGAGATGTTCCCCATGAGATAAGAAAATTATTGATATTTAGGTTTATATCTCGAAATCAATCTACTAAATGTATATAAACCTACTGGTACATCATCAGTGAGACTGTTTATCACATTTGACTTTCCATTTCTTTCGCGTACTGTGACTGTCTTACTGGTGTACTATCATTTCCTCTTTTTACACAACAACTCATTTTGAGTTTTATCATGTTTTTGGCTTTTTCAAATTTTCAAATGTTTTTGTATTTTCAAAATTTTTACTCCCCCTAAAATCCAAAACATTTAAAGAAAATTTGATAACCTAATAACATGTGTCAATCTTCTATGAAAGTTGCTGAAAACTTTTGTAATAAGTAATTTGTCGCTTGATATCTTGATGTACAATCCTTAATGAACATTGATGTATAATCTTCATGTGAAACTTTAATTTCCTCCTATTGTAAGCCGATACCATAAGATCCATGAATGTGTTTTGTTATAATCCCTACATTTACATAACTAACCAAACTTGTTGATGGGTAAGCAAAATATGAACACATATCTTTTGTACCTTAGGATATAGAGGATGTATATTTTACCCATTACATTATCTCCTCTTGCTTGAGAACGGTTCTCAAGTTTCGAAACCAACCCATGAAGTTGTTATGGTTGAGACGATCCTTTTCAAGGATGGTTCTTAGTGATAGGTTTCAGACGGTTGAGGTAATTGTGTTGGTGGTGTTATTGTTTGCGGTCATCTACAAAATTTTAACAAAGATCAATTTAGTATTTTCGATATAATTATATTTTAATCATTAATACCCTTTTGAGTCTTATAGACAATTAATAATTAAAATCTAGAATTCAGCGTTACATTTAAATATTGGTTAGGTGACCTTTATCCCATTATTTAAATTAACAAGGTAGTCAACTTTTGACGATTGCAACTCTTTGCAATTTCTAGCCATATGGGATCAGTTAAACATCTTTATGTTTAGTTGGCATGTTTAACTTACACACACATGTGAGTTTACATATAAGTGGTTACATGTATATGGGATCGGACTTCCAATTTATTTGGGGTGTATTGCTTAACATAAGCTTCACAACCCGATACCCTTAAGAATGATTATGATGGAGGCTTTCTGTACCATATTTCAAAAGGTGTCTTTTCCACTTTCTTGGTTGGGGCCATATTTAGTATACGAACTGCGGAGAGCAAAGCGTAACCCCAAAACGATAGAGGTAATGTGTTTCTAGCCATCATAGATCGAACCATATCTAATAGAGTTCGATTTCTCCTTTCGGACACACCATTGTGTTGTGGTGTTCCTGGTGGAGTAAGTTGTGAGATGATTCCACAACTCCTAAGATGATCTTGAAAAGCACCACTAAGGTATTCACCTCATCTATCGGTACGAAGGATCTTTATTGTTTTCTTGAGTTGATTTTCTACTTCACTTTTGAAGTCTTTGAACATTTCAAATGCCTCATCCTTGTGTCTTAGTAAATACACATAACCATAATGACTATATTCGTCGGTAAAAGTAATGAAGTAACTTTCACCATTCCTAGTCATTGGCTTAAAAGGACCACATACATCCGAATGTATGATACCTAATAAGTCTTTAGCCCTTTCAAATGTTCCACTAAAGGGTGTCTTGGTCATTTTGCCTTGTAAACAAGATTCGCATACATCAAATGAATCATCTTTATTCGTTTTCAAAAGACCATTCTTACGAAGTGTTTGCATGAGATTCTTGTTTATATGTCCAAGGCGACAATGCCAAAGATAGGAATCACTCAAATCCATTTTGAGTTTCTTAGCGGTTACTTGGTACATTGAGCTATCATATGATGTGTCATTTTGATCTAATTCATAAATACCATTTAAAGGCATAGCTTTAAAGTAAAACACATCATGCATAGAAACATAAATGTCATGGTTAACAAATTCGAAATTAAAACCACATTGTCTTAAAAGGGAAACAGAAATTATGTTCCTAGTTAAATTAGGAGCATATAAAACATTCTTCAAAATCACTTCCAAACCACTTGGAAGCTTTAAAAGGTAGTCTCCTTGAGCTTCGACTTCAACCTTTGCTCCGTTGCCCATAAAGAGACTAGCATCTCCCTTCTTGTAATGTTTATTTCTTTTGAACCCCTACAAAAAATTGCAAATATGAGTTCCACATCCGGTATCTAGTACCCACGTGTTAGAAGAAATAACATTAAGCTCAACATGTATCATAAAGATAGTACCTGAGGTTTGCCCTACATCCCTCTTGTTTTTCAACTCTTTGAGATAGGTTGGACAATTTCTCTTCCAATGTCCTATCTTACCACGTTCAAAACATGGGTCATTCGTTGCAACCTTTTGCTTCTTATCTTTTGGTTTGGTGGGTTCTACTTTAGCCTTTCCCTTCCCTTTTCCCTTGATGTGCCCCTTTCTTTTAGCATAATTTGCTTTAGAGTCGGGGTGGGGCCTTTTCTTGTTGCCTCCTTCATTAATCGCTAGGATGGGTAAAGCCTTTTTGCCCATTCCCGCTTCGGCCGTTTTGAGCATTGCATGAAGTTCACCAATACTTTTGTCCCATCCATTCATGTTGTAGTTTATCAGCTCTCAAATTTCTTTGTTAAAGATTTGAGGATCAAATTTGTGGCCAACTTTTTAGAGACGGGACAATTTAGCCTTTCGAGGCGATTAATGTGGCTTTTTATCTTAAGGACATAAGATGATACCGATTGGGTTTCCTCCATTCGACATGCATGAAGGGTCCAAACGGTTTCAAAGCGTTCTACCCTTTCTTGTTGTAGGAACATTTCCTTTAACTGGGTAATCATGTCGTATGCCCCGTGATGTTCAAAATCCTTTTGAATTTCGGGAATCATAGTTCCCAACATGAGGCAAGAGGCTTGCATGGAGTCCTCGGTATACTTAACCCAATCGTTGTAGGCTTCCACATCTTCCACGTTAGGTTCATCGGGAATAGGATTGTCCAACACATAGGATATATTCTCTTGCTTGAGAACGATTCTCAAGTTTCGAAACCAATCCATGAAGTTGTTATGGTTGAGATGATCCTTTTCAAGGATGGTTCTTAGTGATAGGTTTCGGACGGTTGAGGTAATTGTGTTGGTGGTGTTATTGTTTGTGGCCATCTACAAACTTTTGACAAAGTTCAATTTAGTATTTTCGATATAATTATATTCTAATCATTAATACCCTTTTGAGTCTGTAGGATCGCGATCTGACCCGAACGAGTCGTTCAGAGGTGTTCTACTCTGTTTCAGGTGCGGAATAACAAGAAACGGAGGTAGAAATAGCTGATTCTTCACTTTTTAACACTGATTGTATTGAATAACACTCGATTACATGCAGTTCTTCACACCGGCAGAGCTTCGGTATGGAATACAAGGGACTGAATGTGGTTTCGCTCAAATGAACTCCTATATATAGGCCTTGTGGTTTCGCTCTTATGTACAGGTACACATAAGCGAAACCTACATGACCAGATAAGCGAAACCTATCTTGTTCACATAAGCGAAACCTCTTCCTAAATGTCCCTATGAGAGAAACCTGCTCACTAAACACATATAATCTCCTATTTTCTCGTAAAACGTGCCCTAATCTATACAATACAATGTAAGACTCGATCCAAGACGAAGTCGACAGATGTAGTGCACCAACAGACTCCCCCTCAGATGTTGACGAGTCGACTATCGAGTCACAACAATGTTGTGTCTTCACTTCTTCAGTCTTGATCAGTCTCTGGGCTTTTCTCTCTCTATCTTCATCAACAGACTCCCCTTCTTGATTTGTTGGCATTCCTTTGTTCTTCAGCAACATCTGCTTCAGGATCTTTGTCTGGCTTTCTTTATCTTCAGAATCCGAAACCTGGCACTCTATCTTCAGATTCAGAATTGAAACTTGGCTATTCCTGCACATTCTTAACCCAGAAATAAGTTTTATGAATTTAACAAATTAAGTGCACCAACACTAATACTCTTTCATAAACGTGTGCACCAACAACGACTCTCCCTCTAACTACTTTCTTTATGATGAACCACTTGTTGATTGTCAAAACACATTTGATGATTAAGACATACTCCCCCTCACAACAATGTCATCATGTTTAGCACTTGGAACTTTGAAAATCAGCTTTCCAACATCAGCTGTCGAAAATCTTTTTGATTTTTTCAAAAGTTTATGCTAAAACACACTCAAATTTTTTTTTAATTTTTGAATGTAAAGAAATGCAGTAAAGAAATATTTACAGACACTATTTTTGTGAGTTCGTGCAAGAGGATCATATCAGATTTTGACAAGTCACAAGTACCGTTGAGCTTAGTTACACTTTAAGAATTAAACAATTCACTTAGATTGCCAATATACTGATCCACTTAAATTTTCACACAAATTTCAACTGATTCAGGATATGAGTTAGGTGTTTTAAGAACTTAAACTCATTCAAGTGTCCCACCTCTTGAATATACTCCCGTATCCAGATCCCAATATTCAGTCTTACAGGTGAGTATACCACAGATAATATTTGTAAGGGAATAAATTATAGTACGAAACCGTGAGAGCTCAGGTCAGAACTTCCGTTCAGCAGAGAGATGACGGCTCGACTTTTGGTGGGTCCCCTTTAGAGGATCTTTTGTTACAACAGCAATGACTATCAATTTTATTGTTTCATCAATTTGCTGAGGGTTGCGCTATATTTCAAGCAAGCGGAAAGTATTCTCCGGGGACTAGGCCATTGCTTCCGCAAAATCAGAAGTCCTGGGATAATACCCCAGATATCACTGAGCATAAAGACCTAGTATCTCAGAAAGAGGGACCTTTGAAACGAGATTTCAGGGGTTACCTATATATCCAAGTAGTGTTCCCCATGAAACAAGTAAGTTTGAATTTTAGTTTATATCCCGAAAAAGCTTACTAAATGTGTAAAAACCTATCGGCATATCATCAGTGAGACTGTTTAACGCTATTTAAGCATTACATTTCTTTAGCATACTGTAACTGTCTACTTATGTACTATCATTTCCTCTTTTCAAAACAAAACTCGTTTTTGAATTTATCATGTTTTTGTCTTTTTCAAATTTTCTAATGTTTTTGGATTTTCTGAAATTTTCTACTCCCCCTAAAATACAAACACATTTCAAGGAAATTTGAAAACAACTAGACTCTTGACCCACTAGAAACATAAAATGTAAAACAAACTGTACAAAACTTGACAACCGATATCAAATTGCATCAATTCGCCATCCACTAGGCATAAACAATCAGAACTCCCCCTTTCACAAAACTATTTTCTCATTATGATTTCAAAACACTTAAGTTTGTTTTAACCAAAATGATTTTTCCGGAAAATAAGTTTTGTTGATTTTACCACTTGTAAAGTTAAGGGTTTGGTTCATCACATTTTCCTCAATCATTTTTAGAAAATCAGATACAACTTAATGTCCCTGATTTACCACTTGGAAGAGAAAATTTCCATCAACCACTTGTAGGAATACCTCAACTACACAAAACCATTTTACCAATAAAAATGCCGATTCCTGCTTCACACTTACCAACCTGGAAGCTCCGGCGTAGTCATTCAACCTGTAAAATTTTAACAATTTTAACAACTTTCATACAAACACTTTAAAATATGAATGATGCCGATTCCTGATCCACGATATAAACTTGGGAGACTTTATGGGAAACAAACTTCCATCCAAGTCTTCTCAGACATGATGGCTTTCAGTTCTTGCGCAGTAGGGTTGTAAGTTGCCTTTTTAGTTGCATAAAAATCTTTAACCCCCTTAGCTTTCCCATTCAACATTTTCCCAAAAATTTTCTTAACACTTCCATTGAATGTTTTCTCGACATCAAACTCAGTTTTCTCATTGTAAAACTGATTTGAGATATCAACCTTGCCAACTTTCTGTTTAACTTCTTCAAATTTCAGTGATGGAAACTCATCATCATTCACTGAAATTTTCATCTCAACCTGTGACTCTTCTGGCTTTGTGGAACCAGATTCATCGCCGACGTTCTCATCAACTTTCTTAACAACCCACACTTGGTTGTCTTTCTCTTTCTTTTTATAAAAATTCTTTTTAGAACACTCACCAACCTCATAAGTTGAGTTTTCAAAAATTTTAAATTTTTCGGTTGGTGGTTCAATATCAACAACTTTTCCTTTCAACTTGTTAGAAACTCCCTGTTTTGACTTGGCATTTTTCGGACAGTTCCATGCAATGTGACCAGCTTCATTGCATTTGTAACCGGTTCTAGTTTCTTTTGAGTGACAAACTTCAGTTCCATTCTTCTTCTTTTCAGCAAGAAACTCTTGATTTGATTGTCTCCAGAATGGTTTCTTCTGTTCCTCTTCTGCACTTCCTCCTGACACAAATTCTGTTTTTGTTTTAGAATTTTTCAAATTTTTATAATTTTCTGGTGGAATAAATCCAAGACCTTTCTTTTTGTAGCTCCGATTTTGGTTTGGTTTCTTTTGAAAACCAGAACCAGAATTGTAACCCTTTTTCTTGTTTAGACGTTGTTGAACTCTTGAAGTGTACTTTTTAGGTTTTTCAGTAAGATTTAAATCCTTTATTTCAGAAATATTAATTTCTGTCATTTTGAAAACCTTTTTGATCATGTCAAAACGAACACTTCTTATTGGAAATTCTTTGTCATAATATAATTTGTCCGAATCATTTAAAGTGTATGCAACTTCAAATGTTTCATATTCCAAATTTGCTTTCGATAACAAAAATTCTTTACTATAAGACCGTTTAACCGACGACTTTGGATTGTTGACTGACGAATTTGAACCTCCAGACTCAGACTTTGACTCAGACTCCTCATCAGTATCCAACACCTGATCGACCACCTTTTTTATTAACTCAGACTCATGATCAGTATCGGACGAGGTAAACGTGACATCAATGTTTTCTGGTAATTCATCAGTTGTGTCAGTTTTTAGCTTTATATTGACTGCTTTTTCAAGTTGCTCCTCGTTTGGTTTTCTAGGAGAGTACCCTTCCCAAATTGGAGGCGGACACTTGTTATAGCTAACAGTCGGTTTCTTACCACTATCTTTCTTTTTCTTCGGCTTCTCGTCTTGAAAAACTTCCATACCTGCAACACTTGGGTAAATACGATCAATGAGATAATCAGAACTAGAATAACTTTGCAATAATTGTCTAATTCTCTCATTTTCAATCTTTTCAGTTTCCAACTCTTGCTTCCATTTAGCACTCTCTTCGATGTAAAAGTTGATGGCTTTCTGTTTTGTCATCATTACAGCATTCATCATTGTTAGTGCTTGTTCTCTCTCAGAATTTGTCTTTTGGAGACCAGTGACTGTTTTGTTCAAAACATCATATGATTCTTTCACGTAGTTAATATTGAACAGTAATTGCTCTTTCATTTTCTCAAGCTCAGCCAGTTTTTCATCTTTTGCTGCACATTCCTTGCAAGGTTCCAAACAATTTGTGCAAGGCTTGACAACTTCAACAATCTTTTCAACTTCGATTACTTTCTCAGCTTCGGTCACCTTTTCTTCTTCATTCACTTGCTCAGTCTTTTCAGCATCAACTTTAACTTCTTCAGTTTGAATAATTTCATTCTTTTCAATATCACTTTCAGTCTTCATATCCTTTGCTCTTTTGCAGCTCGTTTCTCTTTCAGCTTCTCCAGACGATCTGCAAAATAGAAATGAAAACTTTCAGGAGATAGATGAGTTTTAGCAACATTAATATGTCGTTCTTCTTCATCATCACTACTGTCATCAGTTGGTGTTTGATCAAACTCTACTGATTTGTCAGAATTATCATCTGAAGAACCAGAATTAACTGGTGTTTGATAAAAAACAGCTTCCTTTTCTGAACTTTCATCACTTTGTGAACTTACATCTGAGCTTATGTGAGCTTTCTTCAGATGCAACAGACTCTTTCTCCACATTCTTCACAGTCTCACAAATAGACTTCATCCACTCGGTAAACATGTCTGGTTCTTTCATAATCTTGGCAATGAAAGCTTTGAAATTTCCATTCTCATCTGCAAACATATCCTAGCTGAAGCCTTCAGGTAGCCTCTCATCATCTTGATCGACTATGCATGCTTTGCTATCAGGAGATATATAATTGTTCCAGTTGAAATCTACCAAACACGCTCTCTTGGAATCCTCAATCTTTCTACCATGAGCCGTCTGTGAATCTTGTGATTGACCAACCTGTTGATAAATGGCTATCCGGTAGTAATCATCTTTTCCAAACGGATTCTAAGCACCACTAGCTTCCCTTTTCCTGCATTCCCGTTTGAAATGGCCTTTCTCCCTGCATCGAAAACAAGTAACTTTAGATTTATCAAAACCTAAAGTAGAAACGTGAGCATCAAGAAAGTCATTTCTCCCGGTAATTGTCTTGAACTTTTCAGCGCGTCTAAGAACACTCGCTAGACACCATTTGATATCCATTAATTCCATCTCTTCGGCGTCTATCTGATCGTAATCCTCCTTTGTAAGCATAGGATTTCCGATCCGACCTGCAACTAGACCTTCATACGAGAGAAGCACGGAACCAAGTAATGCCATGTGATCTTTCGCAACCTCCTCAGAAAAACTTTGTCCATCTGGAAGATTCAAGGCAATATTGCATTGTATCACACAACCATTTCCCATTTTTGAGCTTTGATGCTGAACACTTTCTGATGAACTCTTTGGATTGACACTCGGATATAATGAGAAACCGCTGCTGCTTTTGTTTGAACTTTGATCAGCTTTTTCCGATGAATCTCCAGCACTAAAAGCAGTCTGGATTTTTGGACTTCTTTCAGTTTCTGGAACACTACCTTTGTAATAAATTTTTACATCCTGTTGACCACTTGGACTATTCATCCTAGTGATCTTTTGCTGTTCCAAATCCTGACTTTCAATTTTCTCAATAAACTGACCAATTGTTAACCCATCATAAACCCCTGTGTTTTTCAGAATCATCAAATAAGTTCCCCACTCTTTTTGCGGTAATGCATCAGCTAATTTGTCTACCCACTCTTCAGGATCCTTTTTTATACTAAGCATTGACATAGATCGCACCAAGTG
This sequence comes from Helianthus tuberosus, assembly GCA_030545235.1. Lineage (NCBI taxonomy): Eukaryota > Viridiplantae > Streptophyta > Magnoliopsida > Asterales > Asteraceae > Helianthus > Helianthus tuberosus. Next base: position 125,026,087 of record CM060354.1, read on the forward strand.
GCAATAACGTTCAATCAGCTTCTTCGTATCTTCTCCCGGTAAACTACTGAACAGATCAAACTCTTTCTTGAGCAACGCCTTCTTGCTCTTAATCATGTTCTCACTACCCTCAAACTTAACACGTAGAGCATCCCAGATTGACTTTGAAGTTTTATCATGCTGAAGCAGAATGAAAATGTCTTCTTTGATAGCTTGCTGAAGTAGACTAATCATCATCTTTTCAGCTCTATACATATCACGTTCTTGATCACTAAATTCAGATATTGCTTTGTCAACTTTCAAATCAGTCTGTGGCAAAACAAATTTCTTCAAAATACATTCCCATGACCTAAGATGGTTTGCCTGAACCCAGTTCTCGAATCTGTCTTTCCACTCGTAGTATTCTTCAATACTCATCAATTTCGCGGGCTTTTGGGTGGTTCCCGTCTCATTTTCCAAATTCATGTTCTGAGCAATGGAAGCCGGAGTTGACGAAGTAGCAAACGCGTTGTAGAACTCAGTATCCATGATGACTTAGTACGTTTTTCAAGATCAGTGACAAATAAGCGAAATCAGATGTCTTTGAAGCGAAATCCCAGAATTATATCACAAGAGCGAAACCCTAATGACCTTTGGAGCGAAATCAGGGTTTTGAGTTGACCTTATAAGCGAAATATGGTAATTGATGACACAAAAGCGAAACCCCTTATGTCCTTAAAAGCGAAACCTCAAATGTGCACTTGGAGCGAAACCTATGTTGATGTTCACAAGAGCGAAACTGCTTAAGTACAAATGAGCGAAACCCTGATTGTGCAAATGAGCGAAACCTCAAAGTTCCAATAAGCGAAATCAGATGACCAAAAAAGCGAAATCAATGAATGTCCGTATAAGTGAAATCATCAAGCAATTTGGAGCGAAACCTCTTAACTTTGTGACACAAGAGCGAAACTAGGTGTTCAAATAAGCGAAACTATACAATGTTCGTTTGAGCGAAACCTAGTCGGAGGTTGATTTGATCCATTTTTAGTCCACATTTAGGTCCGAAACTTTCCAGGGTTTGTTAATGTCCAATAACACACAGTCTGTGAAATTTTGAGCGAATTTCGACCGGTAAAACTTTCTGAAATAATGAAAGAAGGTGTAGAAATAAGAAATCTTGATAAATTCCAGCTATTCTCTGCAGAACTCCTCCTCCTGAGCTCTGATACCACTTGTAGGATCGCGATCTGACCCGAACGAGTCGTTCAGAGGTGTTCTACTCTGTTTCAGGTGCGGAATAACAAGAAACGGAGGTAGAAATAGCTTATTCTTCACTTTTTAACACTGATTGTATTGAATAACACTCGATTACATGCAGTTCTTCACACCGGCAGAGCTTCGGTATGGAATACAAGGGACTGAATGTGGTTTCGCTCAAATGAACTCCTATATATAGGCCTTGTGGTTTCGCTCTTATGTACAGGTACACATAAGCGAAACCTACATGACCAGATAAGCGAAACCTATCTTGTTCACATAAGCGAAACCTCTTCCTAAATGTCCCTATGAGCGAAACCTGCTCACTAAACACATATAATCTCCTATTTTCTCGTAAAACGTGCCCTAATCTATACAATACAATGTAAGACTCGATCCAAGACGAAGTCGACAGATGTAGTGCACCAACAGAGTCTTATAGACAATTAATAATTAAAATCTAGAATCCAACGTTACATTTAAATATTGGTTAGGTGACCTTTATCCCATTATTTAAATTAACAAGGTAGTCAACGTTTGACGATTGTAACTCTTTGCAATTTCTAGCCATATGGGATCGGTTAAACATCTTTATGTTTAGTTGGCATGTTTAACTTACACACACATGTGAGTTTGCAATTTCTAGCAATATGGGATCAACACCTTTGTCTGCCATGCTTCGGTGACCCTAAGCACATGGTTTCCAAATCAAGTCATCCAACTAACACACACATGTGAGTTTACATATAAGTGGTAAAGTGACCTTTATCCCACAAACATGGTAATCTCACCTCGAACATACAAGTTTCCTCAAATGTGGTTAGGTGACCTTTATCCCACAAACAAGTTCCTAAGTGATTCAAGTGTTGTGTAAAAGGATGGTGTTTGACTTGTTTTATAAAAGGGTTTTTTAATATTTCAAAATTCGAGTTTAGAAAATATTTTATGTACCATATATTTGCATGCATTCAAATAAATGGTACTTTAGTGAAAACCAATTTTCAAGGTTCTTTTAATAAAACCCATTTTATTATAAAATCATTAATTTTTAATAGAAACCTTTTATTAATCACTTTAATGATTTTGTTAAGAACCAATTTTAAGCTTGTTGTTGATTATTGGTTTGTTAAGCATGCATATCGACATATCATCTAAATCACATAAATAAGCAACCATACAAGCATAACATACATAACAATAAGTGCATAACCATAGCCAACTATTTTTTACAACACTTGTTAGCCGATACAAGTGTGCCAAAAGGTCCTTCCTAAGGGGTGAATATTGACACAAGTAGTGTGTCGTTGAACTCCCACTTCATCCCGCATCCAAATGCTTCAAGTCTTCTTCTTGTGTTGTGATTTCTCCACTTTCTTTGGGCTTCCAAATGGACTCTAAATTCAGATACAAACTCCTTTGGGCCTCGAAAATGTGTTTTGGTTATTGGGCTAAAATCCCGTTAAGAACTATGAAGTTCTTTAGGCCCGAAATTGGCCAAAACCAAAAACGCATTTTGTGTGCATCTTCTTTTACATAAATTATCCTAATACATTTTTCTAGTAAAATAAAATGCAACTAATCTATTTATTTTACATACCAAATAAAATAAATAAATTACATACTTTTCAAATGGAAGAACAAAGATAATAATTATTACAACCCATTGAAATAATAATAAAAATAAATCACAACACAATCATTCAACATATTCAAACACAAGGTCATGGCTAGGTTATATGCACCAAAATATACATCCACATATATATAAAATTCAAGAATAAAAAATGGTTCCCTTTTATAACAATTTCCGGCCATGTATGAAAAACCGAAAAGGTAGGTTTTGTCCAAACAAACAAATCATCCATATGAAATAATTTTTCAAGATTCCTTTATGCATGTAAGAAATAATCTTGAAAAACAAAGGGATCAACATGTTAAAACTTTCAGCCATAGGGTCTTACCCAAACCCGAAACCCGAAAATTTTAAATCTATTGAAGCATGAACTCATATAAACGGCTCTGATACCATTGTTGGGTTTTCACATGCTTATCAAAGTGATTTTATCCATATAAGATCAAAATGCAGCGGAAAAGTAATTTAAAACATGTTACTTTTAAGATGCAAATTTCATTTATATGCAAAAACCCACAACCCGGATCCATATACGAACATGCATACTATCAAACACAACCATAGGGTGTTTAGAATACTATCTTCTTGGAGTAAAAGAAATGAAGAGGATGATGCTTCTTGAATGGTAGTCTTCAAGTGTAGAATACCTCAAGCTTGTATACCCCAAGCCTTCCAACAAACACTTTGATTTTTAGCTAGGATTTTATACACTTATGGTCAAACTTGAACCCCTCTTGGAAACCCCTTTATGGCCGAAAATTAGAGAGAGCAAACCATCCAAGTCTTACACTTCAAATTATGTTAAGTAATCCTTTTGAAATAGTGAGAGATGTTGCCACCACCATTGCCCAATCATGTGCCTTCTAACCATGCAAAATGCATGTAATCTCATTAGACCAAAGTTGTCTAGGGAAGACCAGAGGGCACTTTATTTTTATAAAAAAAATTCAAAATTTTTCTTTTAACATTTTAAGTCTTATATATAATTTTATAACTTTTATAAAATTATAACACCACATGTTATAAGACTTATACAACTTCTATTATGTTATTTAACCCATTAAATAACAAAATAAAATATTCTCTCAAAATAAATTATCCATATAATTTATTAGTTTCTCAAGTGGAATTATTTAGAAAACCAATTTCTAAATATTATAAGTGTTAATATTTATTTGTTTGATCAAATCATAAATAAATATTATAAGTGTTTGTCTAGCTTGTTTTTTGGGTATGACTCGACTTGGATCATAACGTACTAGCCACATCAATTTAATATGTGTCTTGGGCATACAGAGTCCAACACTATATTGATATCCGTACTCTGGGTTAGTGCTAGACCTTGAGAGCTCAGGTATGAACTACTTTTCAATCAAAGAGATGAAGGCTCAACTTAAGGTGTGTCCCACTTAGGGATCTTCTTTACAACTGCACTTGATTTATATCTTTCGATATTTTCTCAATTTTTATGTAAGGGGTAAGCTTTAAGTGCGCAAAGTATTATACGAGGTATAGGCCATTGCTGACGCAAAATAAGAAGACCAAATATAATACCCTAGATATCAAACAGTATAAAGACCTTGTATCTCATAATCAGGCAACCTCTCAAATGAGATTTCGAAGGTTATCCATATATGCAAGAGATGTTCCCCATGAGATAAGAAAATAATTGATATTTAGGTTATATCTCGAAATCAATATACTAAATGTAAAAAAACCTACTTCAGTGAGACCGTTTATCACATTTGACTTTCCATTTCTTTAGCGTACTGTGACTGTCTTACTGATGTACTATCATTTCCTCTTTTTACACAACAACTCATTTTGAATTTTATCATGTTTTTGGCTTTTTCAAATTTTCAAATGTTTTTGTATTTTCAAAATTTTTACTCCCCCTAAAATCCAAAACATTTAAAGAAAATTTGATAACCCAGTGTAGATAGCTTCATCTCGCCATCCATTTTCTGCTTTACATACTCCGTCTTGCATAAAGTACCCCCATGATTTACAACACATTGATTTTTAACAATGTTAAAACCATTTAATCGCTTGTGAACTAATCATGTTTGTTCAGCCGTGAGGGTTTCGGCATATTCAAATAACATTTTTTTCAAATTTTTGAATTTTTAACAAATTTAAAAACAAACATATTTTTTCATTTTTCAATTTTTGTCAAAATAAAAACATATTTTTGGTTTTTCAAATTTTTCTATTTTTAGGGTTTTTTGATTTATGGTTTATTTATGAACAAAAACAAACAAACTCCCTGTTTTTCAGTTGCAGGGATCTATAGCCTCCTGTGCCAGGCTGCTCCGCTTTTCATCTTGGCATTCAGATTCCTTCTGGAGCACCTGCACATTTAACGCATTCAATTACTTGAACAGAGCCACTCAGGCCTATTTGACCTTGGGTATTGTCACACAATAAGAATTGTTCAATTTCGAAAAATCTTTGTCATTTTTAACAGACTTTTTCATTTTTATTTTCAACCTTCTTGGTTGAATCAATTTTCCGATTTGCATTCACAGAAGTCGTTTGTTTCTTTGGCACCCAAATTTGACCTGTTGAACCATTCCTTTGATAGAATCGTGAATCATTTTGACTGTTTTGTTTTGTCAAATCAATTTTTGGTTTCCAGATTTGTTTTGGTTCTGAAACATTTACTTTCTGTTTCCAAATCTGTTGTGACACAACTTTGGGTGTCGTTGGTTTCGGTTTCCAAGTTTGTTTAGATCCAAACTTGTTTGACTTCTGTGTCTTAACCTCAACTTTCCTTTTATTTTCAACATCAACTGGCCTCAGATTTGGACACTTGTGACCAAGATGTCCAATTTGATCACACTTAAAGCATGTTCTCTTGGAAACATCTTTAGCCTGTTGTTGTTATTTCTTTTGAGTGCTTTCTCTTCTTCTGAACTTGTTCCGTGAACAAAGTTCGTCTGTTTATGAAGATTTGTCTTTCCAAATTGTTTCTTTTTATAACCTAACCCTGCCTTTGTGTTTTTCTTTTTGTAACTAGGTTTGTTATAAAAAGTTTTCTTGCTTTTCCCAGCAAATTTTGCAATTTCAGATTTTTCATTTTCTACCAATTTGAACACTTTATCAATCTTATCCGAAATCACATTTTGAATTGGAAATTCAATATCTGAGAATAATTTGTCCAATCCAATTATGGTATATGACAATCCTTTCGGATCATCATTCGCATCTTTCTCAGATTTTGAATTTTTAAGATAATTTTTGTGAAAACTGTCCTCATCTTCATCACGTGATTTGGACTTACCATTGTTGGTAGACTCATCTCTCAAAATGCTTTCAACAACCTTACCTACCACCTCTGAATCACCAAGATCATCAGATTTGGTGTAAGTCACATCGATGTTGTCAGGTAATTGGTCAACCATGTTAATTGCTTTATCCACCTTCTTGTTATCATAGAATGTATAATTATTCTCCAACGGCGGTGGAACCTGATGATATTCTGACCCAATTCCCTTTTTGTTCTTTTCAGACTCTTTTCCATCTGGTGTGATGTTGAAAATACGTTCCAGAATGTATGAAGAACCATGATAACTTTGAAGTTTATAAACAACCTTTTCTTTTTCAGCCAGTTCTTGTTTAAGTTTAGCAACTTCATCAATATATTGATTTAAAACTAGTTGTTTTCCTTCATATCTGGCTTCAACAAGTTTAGTTGTTTTCTGACATGCTGACAATCTATCATCCAGACTTTTGACTTTACTCTTCAAAGTTTCATAAGCTTCTTTTACCGTATGATATTACAATTTCATTCCATCATATTCTTTTTGCAATTCTTGAATAATATTATCTTTTTGAACACATTCGTTGCAATCATCTGAACATTTTTGTTTCAAAATTTTGTTTTCTTTTTCAAGAATTTCACATTTCTGTGTTAGCTCTTTTTCTTATTCTTTCAAAAACTTTTCATTTTCAAGAATTTTGTTACATTTTTCTTTAAAAAAAATTCTATTTTAGTGAACTCAATGTCTCTGCATCTCAAATTTCTATCCTTTTCAGTACAGGCACTGCACGTTTCCATGCATTTCTTGCACTGTTCATCAGTTTTATTTTCAATTTCATCAATTTTATTAGTTGACTTAGAATTCTCAGACGACTTAATACTTTCAATTTGAGTTGTTACCTCAACGGGATCATCTTCTGATGTGTTGTCGATCATCTTCTTCAGAATTTCTTCTTTCAGCTTCTTGCTTTCATCAACGATCTCTTCAACAGTTTTCTTCTTCTTTTCTACACTAGCATATATCACCTCCTTTATGCCTTCATCTACTTCTTTCCTGTAATTAGGATTCTCTTCGAGTCCTTTAATCCAAACTCCCATAGTTGGAATCGCAACAACAAGTGATTCAAAATCTACCTTTTGAGGATCAACTGTTGGATTTCCTTTAGGATCAAGAAAACATTCTTTCTCTTTACTCCATCTGTTTTCTCGCTTTGCTTCTGTGAAAGCCTCATACACCTCACTCAGATACATTCGTGCTTGGCGTTCCTCTCAGCTTTGTCTGAACTCAGCAACCAAAGCATTTTTTCTCTTTTGGAATATACTTACTCTAGTTAAACCCCTCGTCATCCTGAATCGTCACACAAACCTGCTTCCTCTCTTTTGATGACCCTTCCTCAATCTGCTTTTAATTTATTCTTGACGGTTTCTCATTGTTGCGATGATAGATGGCTTTCTTGTAGTAGTCTTCGTGAAAAGGAACTATCATATGCTTTGTTATTGGAACATTCTCTTTTGAAGTGCCCCTTTTGTTTACACTTGAAACACGTTACTTTAGCTTTATCAAAACCTATCTTCATGTCTGGACCATCAAGACATTTCCTACTAGTGATCTCCATGAACCGTTGAGCTCTCCTAATAACGCTAGCCATACACCATCGAATATCCATGAGCTTTATCTCTTCCGGATCTACCTGGTTGTAATCCTCCTTTGTTATATTTGGATTTCCAATTTTTCCTGCGACCAAGCTTTCGTAAGATTCCAGAATAGAAGCCAAGAAACTTATATGCTGTTTAGTGAAATCACTATTCAAATTTGGAGAATCTTTCCAATTCTGATTTGGACTTGATTTAGATGATGCAGAAGATGAATGATATCCAGAATCATAGCTCGGAGATTTATTCCTTGAAGAATCACCAGCGTTGTCAGTACTAAACGATGTACCAATCTTTGGTGCCTGATTATTCAGCATCATACTTTTCCGGTAGTACAGATCAACATTCTGTTGATAACTGGAACTGGACATTTTCTTTTGTTTTTGTAACTCTAGACCATGTCCTTCCAGTTTTTCAATCAAACCATTCCTAGTAATTTCATCAAACTTTGCATCATTTTTCAACACAATCACAAACGTTTTCCAATCATCAACTTGCGGTAACACCTCCATTAATTTGTCGATAATCTCTTCCCTGTCCTTCTTAATTCCAAACCTCTCCAGCTCAATTTTCAAATGACAGAATCTTTCTATCATTTGTCGGACAGATTATCCTTTCATGAAGCCGAATAAATCAAATTCCTTTTTCAGCAGAGAATTTTTTTTATATCCTTACCTCCTTCGGCTTTCAACTTCAATGCTTCCCACATCGACTTGGATGTTTCACCATGTTGAAGTAAAAACAAAATATCCTCTCTAACAGATTGTTGTAATAGTGTTACCATTTTTAATTCGTTAGAGTGGTCCTTTTTATCAGTATCTGAAAATTGTTTACTTGTAAGTACTTCATTTTTATCATTCACTGGTTTTTCATATCCAAAATTTATCATGATCCAACTATCATACGCATACGCTTTCACCCAGTTTTCAAATCTGGTACTCCACTGTGACAACCGGTTTTTCAGGCAGTACCGTACAATTTTAACATGTGTTGTGAATAGATAAAAAGGTTGTATGTGACTGATTATGATATTTATGTATGATATTTAATGTCTTGGCGAATCCAAACATTGATAAAAATTATGTTGGCAATGATAAAATAAACGCTTAACGCGTAACGATTAAAATGCGAAACGAACGTTGGTGACCACTCGATCAGTGTTAAAATTCTAAAAATAGTCTGTTATGATTAGAATGGTAATTTTAATCATGTTTGTGAGGTAAAATAAATTAAAACGCTAAGAAACTCTGTTTTTTTCGAGTTTGAGCGCGTACCGCGTGATACTGCGCGTAATTGACAAAATACTGTCAACGCAGCCAGTCAAGGCAACTGGTAATTATTTCAGTAATAATTTAGTGTGATTATTTTTATAGAATGATAAAAAAAATTAAAACTCACTAAAACGGGATTAAAACGCTAGATAAAATACCCGGTATCTAGTAAAATACCAGTTTTTGGTCTAGACTATATATATATATATGTGTGTGTGTGTGTGTATACGGTTATGTGTGTATATTATGAGAGATGGGACATGTGTTAGTAGGATAATTCTTTCTCTCTCCTCTTTCATACACTTATTGGTAAAAAGGGAGGTCCATGAATGACTAATGATCATCACATTCTCCAATCTTTTCCATAAACCCAAGACACATTTCAAAACTCAAACATTCACTCTCTCTCTCTCTTACAATCGGCCGAACACCCTTCATCTCTCATCCATTTCAAAATTTTCAACTTGTTCTTGAAAATTAAAGTTAAATCCAAGAAGGTTTTAAGGATCCAAAGGAGATTTGTTGGTGAAACAAGCTTTCAAACAACAAAATCTAGTCAAAACCCACTAAGAAACTTGAAAGGTATAAATTTATTTTTGAAATTACATTCTTGATTTTTAGTGATGATAGATATGATGTAAAGTTTCTCTTGATCTTGGAATTTAACATAAACTTGAAAATGATAAAGGATGAGATTTCAATCAAAATGAAAATGGGTGTATATATATATGTATGTATGGCCATGAGTTTGTGTGTGTGTAGGTGATTTTGTTTTGATTTTTGATTGAATGATTCTTAATTAATATGATACTTGAATGATAGATTGCATGCAAGAATCAAAAGTGTCATAAAGGAATGTTCTAAAAGTGTTTCATGATTTGAAAGGGACGTGATGAAAAAGTGAACTTTTGGAAGTTCATGTGGGTTCGTATGTATGTATATATGTATGCATGCATGTAATTTTTAGTCATATATTCATAAATGTAAGAACACTAGAATTTATGTATGAATGATTATGTGATGATGGATGATATATGTTGTGTTTTGTAAGAACATGGAGTTAATGTGTTCTTAGAAGTATTTAAATCATTAGTAATGATGATGATGTTGTATGAGTGCATTAGATGCATATACATGAACATGCATGATGATATAAAATCATGAAATGATGATTTAAACATGATTTGATAAAAATAATTTTTGATCAGATTATAAACACTAAAATATGATTATTTTGAAGTGTTTAATGATATAAAACTTTTTCATCAAGTTTACTAGTCTTGCATGTTGTACTTGGTGCATTAGGAGTTGTAAAATACGTGAAATCGCATGATTTATGTGACTTACACAAAAACTGCACTAATCTGATTATAATCACTATTTTAATCAGTAAATAACATGTATTGTGTTAAACTATCAAGTCATTCCGAGTTGGGATGATTATAGTAACGTTTAACGCAAAACTATGCGTTAAAACGGTAAAAAATTGGCTTTTCGAACGATTTTTATGAAACTGATTTAGATCAGTAAGTAAACTGATATTTTTAGTTCAAAAATAAATATTTTAACTAATTTTAAGTTTACTTGGTGTTTGGTTGGGCATACGTGACTTTCGACGCCCGAAAACGTTACCGAATCACTAAAATACGCGTTTTTCAATGTACACTAGTATGGGTTATTTTTGGGTAAACCTTATGTGTTAAAAATGTGTTATGTGATTTAAACATGTGAATGTGAAAATATGTTAAGTGTTAACATGATAGTGGGAAATTTAGACTATGCATGTACACTTGTGCGTTTTATGTGGTAGAAACGGTAAAATCGCGTTAAACGTGTAACTTGTTTGTCGAGCATGAAATTTGATACATATAAGTTATTTTATGTATTCTTGCCTTAAAATGACAAAATAGATAAGTTAACGAGATTACGCGTGTTACGATGTCGATTTATGTGTACGTTTATGTATATATATTACGACGCGCAAATCGTAGATATATTACGTATAAACGGGTGTGTTAATGAATTTACATGATAATGGTCACCAATAAAATCGTTCAACTCTCAAAATCTTAAAAATATATTTATATGGACTCATATATATATATATATTAACGTGCCAACATAATAAAAAACAATAACTTTTCAAGAAAATCTCAAAGTTAGGTGAAAATTCTAAGAAACGGAGAAACTTAGGATTTTGTGATATATTGATTTGTAAATTGTTCCTACGTATAATAGGATGTGTAGAAATCAATCTGTGGGATTGCACTATTTAAAAATACGCACCCAAAGGTGAGTGTCACTAAACCCCATTTTTTACTGTTTTGTATATGTTTTGGGAGAAGAACATACCTAAAAGGGTTTAATAATGTTTTTGGATTAAAACATACCTTTTAATATAAATTAAATATTTTCGTTGAAAATATATGGAGTTTTGATAAATTATACGTTTTAAGATAAAACATTTTTGATGAATATATGTTTCGGGGGAGAAACCGGGATTTGTACAGCGTTTGGGGGAAATGACCGTGTAGTTGGAACGAATTTGCTTGATCTCAAGAGAGTAAGTATCGGCATAGGCTTACATTTCGGTGGGGATTTCAGGGAATTCGTACAACATCATATATTAAATTTGTCATATTAGTAGGATATATATATTGTACGTGAGGTAGGCATCATATATGGTCTCAATATGGACCATGCGCCAGTGATGTCGTTTAATTATTTAAGTATTGCACACGAGGAATTGTTAGTAGATCTATCGGGTTGACAACCCCGTCGTGATCGGTCGCCCCGTGTCAAGTCAAACGACAAATTTATATTATGTTTATTGTCTAGCCTTGATTATCACTTCATTGTAAATATATAGTTCGTAATGTCTAGCTAACTTACGAGTCCGAATATTTGACGCTATAAATTTAATATGTAAAACTTGGGAAAATGCCTTATTCGAAGGTTTTGGGGGAAAAGCCTACCACGGTTGACCCATGGATTTTATTAAGGAAATAAATGGATTTTCATAAATTGTATTGATGTTTTATAATAAACACATAATTAGAAAGCTTTTTCCTTGGGATCAAATTGTTTAAATTTGAATATGTGAACTCACCTTCCTTTGTGTTGACACTTGATTTTAACGTGTTCTTCAGGTACTTGAGTTTGGCTTCGGGAATCATGGCGTATCTTGTGGTTGTTGATGCATGTTTTGTCACTTAATATGTTGGACTAACTTTTAAAACTTTCTGGGACAAATGTAATAAGATCCGTGAGGATCAAAACAACTTAACTACGTCGTTGTTGTGTCATGTTTCGAAATGCTATGTTTAAGAACTTATGTTTTAAATAAGTTAATATGTCCAACAATTAAATGCACTGTTCATCACTTATACTAGCGTTCTGTAATCAGGCTAACTCTCCAGCGCTCCCTTCAATCCAAGACTGTGTTATTCATTTAACACGATCTGTGAGTATACTCGATCCCTTTTTACTTAACACACTTTTGGGGTGTTACATATGTTACTTATATTAAATCACTTCGACACACAACGCAACTACTTTTTTACGCTAACCGCTCTGCATGTTATACGTGTTATTCGATGATTGCTTGTATGTTATGTTTACACAGTGATTGTTCCCAGATACCTTAGCAACGATAGTACTATAGTTTGGACTCAGCACCTATCCTGGACAGGGGTTGTTAATGGTATTTCTTCACGTGTCACAGTGGTGATATGTGTTGCGCATTCTACAACTCGCAGTAATGTCTGCGCAGATTTCATTGTCGACAACCTACTAGCTTCACATTTCAACATGTTACATGCTGGTTATGCGTAAACGCTTTCGAACTCTATTATTACTATTAAACTTGTATGCTCACCTTTACACTCTGTGTATTGACCTCTATTTTAACGTATATGACAGGTGCTTGAATGCTAGGATATTTCTTGCTTTCATGGAATCGAGCTAGGATGGAGTCTAGAAACAAACCTATTAAAAATCTAAGTTATCGGAACAATTTGCTTGTTTTTGAGACAATTATCTGTAATAACTATTGTTACATTATCTGTTAGTAGTACGGGATATTAACATTAAAGATTCGGTAATTTAGTAGTTGTTGTGGTTCTCTTGAACAATCTGTTTCGCTCAGTGCCGCGCCCAGATGATTCTGCCATCGGTTGAGGTGTGACAGACTGATGGCCCGATTCCAGTGGATGGACTCACGGATGAATACTTATGGATCAAATTCTGAGACTAAAACACCAATACACTGCTGCAAACGGACTTACAAATCTGCGAATGTATAACCGCGAGTGAACTATTTTGAAACAAATTCTGTTTATTATTCACAAACCTAAATATGAGTATCTATCACAAACCGATTCTTTGTGAATACGTAACCTACAAATCCATTTCAAACAAATTTAACAAATCGATCTGCAATTATAAACAAATAAACCTGCAAATGAACCTTTTACTTGGTAATCAACTGAAAACCAGATTCTGTTTTCGATCAAACAAATGTATTTAGTTTCAACGAAACAATGGATTGACAATTATACCAAATCAGTTAACTGATTCACATCAATTATCTAACAACATTGCAGCCAATATCAGATCAATTTGTGAACACTCTCTGATTTATATCCAATCAATGCAACTGAATCATTAATAACAAACAATCTTGACTCGAAACTGTGAACACTTGATTCATATAACACCGAATAGAATACTTGTATTTTGTTTTCGCCCGAATGAAAAAAAACAACGAATGGACAATTTCTTTCACATTCGTCCGGATGAAGAAACAACGAATGGACACCTGCTCATACGTCCGAATGGTGCTTTCAGTTTAACGGATGGAAACCAATCGTTATTCGCCCGGATGAAGATGATACGCCAGGATGGATACAGTCGCCCGGATGGACTATCTTCACGGATGGGAGTTTATCAGCGGATGGACTATATTCTGTCGTCCGGATTAGACAACTAGACACTGTTATCGGCCGGGTGATATTTAATTCTCGGGTGAAGGTTTCCGGATGAGAATCTTTTGACCAGATGGATGATATCTCAGTTGGCCAAATGTAATGATAACAATACCTTTTAACTGTTGGAAAAATAGGTGAAAATAGCATTTTTCACAAATATAGGAAAATGATTTTTTCCTATTTTGGACTAGAAATAAATATAATAAAATGAGCGGGTTTTATATATTTATTTGTGGGTTTGTGTTCTATGTTGCAAGAGCTTCGCAACGAACTAAACCACGTCCAAAACGGAGCTAAGATGAATGAGATATCGATGCTCAAAGTTGGGTGTTTGGAACATTCAATGCTGAAACAAAAGGGAAAGTAACACCTTGTCCCACATCGGATGAGAGATGGAACTTAAAGGGGTATTTAAGTGGGAACTCTCCATCCTTATTGTTTCATGGAAGCACACACTAGTGTCCTCGCGAAGGGTGCGGAGCACCCTAACTCGCACTCGCACACGCTCGCGCGCGCGCGTGGCGTGGGCGATGAGGCGCAATGTGGCGCTTTGATGGCGCACTTTGCACTTCGCACGCTCGCATCGCCGCAAGCCGCTTGAGAGCCGCCTTTGTATTTTTGACCGCGTGCGCGTGGTGGAGCACAAGGGTTGCAAGGACCAAGTGGTAGGTGATGCGGCGCATGACGTGGCAGTCATGCGCATGCGCGCGTGAGTACACATGGCACGGAGGCGCGTGGTTGCGCGCATGGTGCATGGGTTCTGCTGTGTCGTGCGCGGCGCACCAGAGTGAGCCAATACGGCGCGACTGTGTGGCGCGCTCGTATAGTCTCACAGGTGACGTGGCGCACGCGCGCATGGACTTGAGCCAAGAGGACGCATCGCGCATGGCGTGCACACCTGGGCGCGCGCGCACCAGTGTGGCTTGCGCGCGCGCACGCGCAGAAGCTTCCAGCATTGAATGATAGAGCAGTTTAGTCCGGCTTCGTAACTGACGAGTTAACTAGCTTTGACTAAGAATTAAATGACGTATTAAATTGCATTGAAGACGTTTAATGCAATTTAAACCTCTCTTTAATTCGTTTTTGACTGTTTCGACTTAGGAGCTGTATAAATACAGCTCCATACCCAGCTGCAGAAGATACCAGCAACAACAGCATATGCATACAATTCTCTACAACTTTCTGATCTTCTTCCTGCTCGCTTCAAGGTAGCCTTCGGGTTCTAGCTCTTCTCCGGCAGTACTACTGCTTCGGCTGTTGTACCCTGGGAAACAAAACGAGTACTCCTGGGAGACTCGGAATTTGTTTTAAGGGAAGCGTGTTGAACACGTGCCTCAGTCAATTCTGCTTCTACCCCTTTCTTGTATTTGGTTATTTTTCAGTTGTATTTGTATTTATAATTTTGTCTTTCTAATTTCTGTTTGTAATCAGTATTAATAAAATTTGTTATTTTATTTATTTACGCGAACGGTTCCTACAATCTTAAAACAAATTTTTAAACACCGTTCGTGTAATCAAAACCATTCTGTTAAGTGATTCAAACCAGTTTTGTTTTCACTCAGTTTGTGTTTAAAAACATATTTTTTTTTTGGTTCTCATCTTCAAAGGAGCAACTTTGGTTGAAAACCATTCTGGTTACTTTCAGTTTTTGTCCTAAAAATTGCTAAAAACTTTCTGATTTGGTCTTCAAAGTTGGACTTAGAAGCCAATCAGTAAGTTCTAAATTTATAAAATTTCTGTTTTTGGTCTTCAAAGTTGGACTTAGAAGCCAAAACGGTAATTTTGTGGTAAAATTAAAATTGAATAGTTTATTTCTGATTTTTGCGTAAATCAGAATTTTTTGGACTAAACTTTAAAATTTTAATTTTCAGCATGTCGACCGAGAATGTCATCGTTAACAACACCACAAATGTTGTGACGGGAACCCCTCTAAACGCCACCACTGTGGGAGCGTCCACAGTGGCCAATCACGCTGAACGACCTGAGAAGTTCTCGGGTCTACACTTTAAGAGGTGGCAGCAGAAGATGTTCTTCTACCTGACCACCATGAACCTTGCGAGGTTCTTAACTGAAACCGCTCCCCAACCTGCGGAAGGGGAGACCAACGCTCAGGCTCTGAGCGCGGTAGAGGCTTGGAAGCACTCGGATTTCATTTGTCGAGGCTATGTGTTAAACGGGCTTTCGGATGCATTGTATAATGTGTACTACAATGTCAAGACTTCCAAAGATCTTTGGGATGCCTTGGACAAGAAGTACAAAACGGAGGATGCTGGCACAAAGAAATTTGTGGTAGCCCGTTTTTTGGATTTCAAAATGGTTGATTCTAAAAGTGTTATGAATCAAGTCCAAGAATTCCAAATTATACTACATGACATCTTTGCAGAAGGCATGACACTTAGCGAGACATTCCAAGTGGCAGCGTTGATTGAAAAGTTACCTCCTGGTTGGGTGGATTTTAAGAATTATCTTAAACACAAACGAAAGGAGATGACTTTAGAGGACCTTATTGTTCGTCTTCGGATTGAAGAGGGCAATAGAATTGCCCTAAAAGGCAGCCAAGCGCAACCTTCTGCGAGCGCAAACGTGGTTGAGCTTGGGCAATCCTCTAAGGGCGCGAAGGGTAAGGGGAAAAAGGACAAAGAGAAAGCAAAGGCTAGCAAACTTGGATCGAAGAAAGGGGTTGCGAAAAAGAAACCTCCAACGTTCCAAGGGACTTGTTACAACTGTGACGAGCCGGGGCATCGGGCTAACCAATGCAAGAAACCAAAGCGTGAGCGCGCGCACATGGTGGATGAAGACGGAATGCCTTTGGTGGCAATGATTTCCGACAAAACCGCAATGTTGGATGAGGTCAATGCTGTGACCAACACTCCAAAAGGATGGTGGATTGATACGGGAGCAACCCGTCATGTGTGCCCAGACAGGAGCCTCTTTACCACCTTCAAAGAGCTTGCGGGAGATGAGAAGCTGTACATGGGAAATGCAGCCACCGCGGACATCAAGGGTGAAGGAAAGGTGATTTTGAAGTGGACTTCAGGGAAGGAGCTCACTTTAAGCAACGTGTTATATGTCCCAGACTTGCGCAAGAGCCTAGTCTCGGGTTGGTTGCTTAATAAGTTTGGATTTCGTTTAGTTTTTGAGAGCGATCAATTTGTACTAACTAAACGAGGAATGTATGTAGGCAAGGGCTATGCCCAAAATGGTATGTTCAAATTGAATGTAATGGCTGTGAAAAAGAACATGAATAAAATTGCTTCTACTTCTACTTATATGCTTGAGTTTTCTGAATCGAATAAATGGCATGGTAGATTAGGTCACGTTAATTTTAATTCAATACGCCGTTTAATCAATTTAAATTGTATACCAACATTCCATATTGATTCACACTATAAATGTGAAACATGCGTTGAATCCAAACTTACAAGAACATCATCAAAATCGGTTGAACGAATAACCGAACCCCTTGATCTAATTCACACCGATATTTGTGATTTAAAAGCGGTACCCACAAGAGGTGGAAATAAGTACTTCATCACGTTTATTGATGATAGCACTAAATATTGCTATGTATATTTACTAAAAAGTAAAGATGAAGCAATAAGTAAATTTATCTTGTATAAAAATGAAGTTGAGAATCAACTTCAAAAGAAGATAAAAGCTTTGCGAAGCGACCGAGGAGGCGAATATGTTGCACCTTTTGCCGATTTATGCGCAAAAAGTGGCATTGTACATGAGTGTACACCTCCTTATTCTCCACAATCAAATGGCGTGGCGGAACGAAAGAACCGCACATTGAAAGAAATGATGAACGCCATGTTGATAAGTTCTGGGATGAGCCAGGAAATGTGGGGGGGGGCATTCTCTCGGCCAATTATCTTTTGAACAAGATACCATTGAAAAAGAGAGACGAGACTCCATATGAGTTATGGAAAAAGAAAAAGCCTTCATATAAATACTTGAAAGTGTGGGGGTGCCTAGCAAAGGTGATTGTACCACCTCCTAAGGCTCTTAGGATAGGACCCAAAACTGTTGATTGCATATTTATTGGGTATGCGCATCAAAGTAGTGCACATCACTTTCTTGTACATGAGTCCAAGAATCCTGATGTACACGTAAACACTATCATGGAGGTGAATCCTAACGTTGTGTCTTACTTTGAAAATGTGTTTCCTTTGAGAAGACAAACACATGCAACATCATCAACACCTAATTTTGAAGTAGGTGAAAGCTCATCTAGACGAGTTGATGAGGTAGTTCATGATAAGACACATGAACAACCTGAGGTTGAAGAAAGTGACCTTAGGCGAAGCAAAAGGCCAAGGGTTGAAAAATCCTTCGGTCCAAACTTCGTTAGCTATATGGTTGAGGGCGAGCCTAATACATATCGCGAAGCGGTTTCTTCTTCAGAAGGACCTCAATGGAAAGAAGCAATAAGAAATGAAATAGATTCTATATTGCAAAATCATACTTGGGAGTTAGTAGATCTTCCACCTGGTTGCAAACCACTTGGATATCGTTGGATATTCAAAAGGAAGATGAAAACTGATGGAAGTATTGATAAATACAAGGCTAGGCTGGTGATTAAAGGATTTAGACAAAAGGAAGGTCTAGATTACTTTGATACCTACTCGCCTGTGACGCGCATAACCTCGATTAGATTGGTTCTTGCTATAGCGGCTTTAAGAAATTTGGAAGTTCACCAAATGGATGTTAAAACCGCATTTCTAAATGGCGATTTAGAAGAAGAGATTTACATGGAGCAACCTGAAGGTTTCTCCGCCCCAGGTCAAGAGGGTAAAGTATGTAAACTCGTCAAGTCTTTGTATGGCTTGAAGCAAGCACCAAAACAATGGCACCAAAAGTTTGATCATGTCATGATTGACAATGGTTTTAAAATAAATGAGTGCGACAAATGTGTTTATTTCAAAGACACAAATGAAGGTTATGTGATATTATGCCTTTATGTAGACGATATGCTTATCATTGGGAGTAATGATAAAATTATCAAAGCTACTAAAAGCATGTTGAAAGCGAGATTTGACATGAAAGACATGGGTTTAGCTGATGTGATTCTTGGAGTAAAGATCATAAGAACCCAAGATGGTCTTGTGTTAAGTCAATCTCACTATGTGGATAAAATTCTTGAAAAATTCAACTCGAGAGATACGAGTGTAGCTCGAACTCCAGTTGATACCTCCCAACATCTCAAGAAGAATAAAGGAGATGGAGTTGCTCAGCTAGAGTATTCAAGAATTATTGGCAGTCTAATGTATCTAATGACATGTACTAGACCCGACTTGGCTTATGCGGTGAGTAGGCTAAGTAGATACACCAGCAATCCGTGCGCGGATCATTGGAAAGCTATCACGAGGGTGCTTAAATACATAAGATACACAAGAGATTATGGACTGCATTATACCCGAAAACCAGCAGTGATCGAAGGATACACTGATGCAAACTGGATATCGGATAATAAAGATTCCAAATCAATAAGTGGTTACGTGTTTACACTTGGAGGAGCTGCTATTGCTTGGAAGTCTTCTAAGCAAACGGTGATAGCAAGATCCACAATGGAATCCGAATTTATCGCCTTGGATAAGTCAGGCGAAGGGCGGGATGGCTACGTCAATTCGTGGAAGATATTCCAAGATGGCCAAAGCCTTTGCCAGCCATATGTGTACATTGTGATAGCCAATCAGCGATTGGTAGAGCTCAAAGCTTGATGTACAATGGCAGATCAAGGCATATGCGACGTAGACATAACACGATACGACAACTACTCTCAACGGGTGTTATCACAATTGATTATGTGAGATCAACGGATAACATTGCGGACCCGTTAACAAAAGGCTTAAGCAGAGAGTTAGTAGAAACGTCGTCAAGAGGAATGGGACTAAAGCCCGTGGTAAATGGGAATATGAGGGAAACCTAACTTAGCTGACTGGAGATCCCAAGATCTAAGTTCAATAGGACAACTTAATCATATTACCAAAACGGAGTCACTGTGGGGGAGTACCTCAAACTAAATAAAAGGGAGTTATATATACTTCCTAGTCCATTCCAATCAGTGACATTGAAGTGAGGCTAAGCATATTAAGGTTAACGATTTCGGGAAATCAAATAACCATGATGCTTTTAATGATTCAGAGGAATCACCTATGTTAGAGAGAAGTAGGGTCGCTTCAAATGGATTTGTGGGGTGCGCAAATCCTAGAGCTCTCGCAGAACCAGGCTAGTGTTCCAGGACCATAATAGGACACGACAATGAGGAGTTGGCCAAACCAGGGAGAGTATTGTGTGAAGTGTATTGTCGTTTACACAAATGGGGGTATGTTCAAGGACATCGCGTCTACACACCGCTAGTAAGCTATGTGCGCTTCACAAAAGAAGGTTCAAAGGTTAAAACCTACCTATCTTGCAATACTCAACTGTCGAAGTTTATCGTTGAAAAGTGTAAGGAAAAGATCCATTTCCATACATGTGGGGGATTGTTGGAAATTTGATGAAAATAGCATTTTTCATGTGGGGGATTGTTGGAAAAATAGGTGAAAATAGCATTTTTCACAAATATAGGAAAATGATTTTTTTCCTATTTTGGACTAGAAATAAATATAATAAAATGAGCGGGTTTTATATATTTATTTGTGGGTTTGTGTTCTATGTTGCAAGAGCTTCGCAACGAACTAAACCACGTCCAAAACGGAGCTAAGATGAATGAGATATCGATGCTCAAAGTTGGGTGTTTGGAACATTTAATGCTGAAACAAAAGGGAAAGTAGCACCTTGTCCCACATCGGATGAGAGATGGAACTTAAAGGGGTATTTAAGTGGGAACTCTCCATCCTTATTGTTTCATGGAAGCACACACTAGTGTCCTCGCGAAGGGTGCGGAGCACCCTAACTCGCACTCGCACTCGCACTCGCACACGCTCGCGCGCGCGCGTGGCGTGGGCGATGAGGCGCAATGTGGCGCTTTGATGGCGCACTTTGCACTTCGCACGCTCGCATCGCCGCGAGAGAGCCGCCTTTGTATTTTTGACCGCGTGCGCGTGGTGGAGCACAAGGGTTGCAAGGACCAAGTGGTAGGTGATGCGGCGCATGACGTGGCAGTCATGCGCATGCGCGCGTGAGTACACATGGCACGGAGGCGCGCGGTTGTGCGCATGGTGCATGGGTTCTGCTGTGTCGTGCGCGGCGCACCAGAGTGAGCCAATACGGCGCGACTGTGTGGCGCGCTCGTATAGTCTCACAGGTGACGTGGCGCACGCGCGCATGGACTTGAGCCAAGAGGACGCACCGCGCACGGTGACGTGGCGCACGCGCGCATGGCAGTGAGCCAAGAGGACGCATCGTGCATGGCGTGCACACCTGGGCGCGCGCGCACCAGTGTGGCTTGCGCGCGCGCACGCGCAGAAGCTTCCAGCATTGAATGATAGAGCAGTTTAGTCCAGCTTCGTAACTGACGAGTTAACTAGCTTTGACTAAGAATTAAATGACGTATTAAATTGCATTGAAGACGTTTAATGCAATTTAAACCTCTCTTTAATTCGTTTTTGACTGTTTCGACTTAGGAGCTGTATAAATACAGCTCCATACCCAGCTGCAGAAGATACCAGCAACAACAGCATATGCATACAATTCTCTACAACTTTCTGATCTTCTTCCTGCTCGCTTCAAGGTAGCCTTCGGGTTCTAGCTCTTCTCCGGCAGTACTACTGCTTCGGCTGTTGTACCTTGGGAAACAAAACGAGTACTCCTGGGAGACTCGGAATTTGTTTTAAGGGAAGCGTGTTGAACACGTGCCTCGGTCAATTCTGCTTCTACCCCTTTCTTGTATTTGGTTATTTTTCAGTTGTATTTGTATTTATAATTTTGTCTTTCTAATTTCTGTTTGTAATCAGTATTAATAAAATTTGTTATTTTATTTATTTACGCGAACGGTTCCTACATTAACTAATTCACCCAGATGAAGGTAATAAAAGAACGGATAAACATAGAATATTGTGCCGGATGAAACACTGTTCCAGATATGCTTATCCTATTGGACCGAAAAGAATAAAGTTTCATGGTTAACCAGATTATTCATTCCGAATGGATTTTTCTTTATTTTCACCGAACGGGCAAAATGGGCCGGATGGGTGTTTAAGTCCGGATGGACTTAATTGTTTTACAAGGAAGGACTTTTAAATGAACAACTGGGTTAATTCATTCCAACCGGACGAATGGGCTTGGGCATATCCGGATGGATGGCCAAACTCAACAGCAAAAAACATTTTTTTCAGTCAGTTTTTCATAAAATACATCCAAAAAACCTTTGAATTAAAATCTGAAATTTTGAAGGATTATCTAAAACATGTTTTCGCATACAATACCTTTGAATTAAAATCTGAAATTCATTCAATTTTATCCGTGAAATATCACCGAAAATTTGAGATTTTTAGTTCCAAAAACTTAAGAAATTGAGTAGATGAAAAAAATGACAAATCTGATGCAAATTCAGCTCCAAAACTGATGAAGTTTTGGGAAATCTTGTATCTCTGATCCGTGCAATTGATCTTCCGCTCTGATACCATTTGTGGATTCGTTTTCGGTTCGATTTTGAACTCCCGACACGATTGCGAACACGTATCACGTGCGGAATCCGTGTACGTGTGTGGATCGACACAAGAACGTAATAAACGATGATTCGATTGATAATATAACAATATACAAAACCGTGAATCATCTTGAACACTAGTTTCTCTCTCTAGACCTTCAAAGCTTCAAATGTTGCAAAAGTTCTAAATGAACTATCTAAGCCTCCTATTATAGGTAAGGCACTAAAGAAAGTCTCATTAATTACAATAATGCCACCTTGCTACTAAATTGACTTTCCCTTATATATAACAATATAAAACCATGTTTTGATCAGTTTTCTGCTACGATTCGGGATTGACGGAAGTGATAGACATTATGCACTCACAGTTTTATAGAAGTTCCACTCTTTTTCCCTTCACTAAGTTTTATCCCATTGGGTTTGTCTTAGTAAGGTTTTTGATGAGGCAACGTACATTATCTAAAAGTATTAGGGGGAGACGATACGTGCTGCACTCTTTTACCCTTAGTTAAATTTTTGTCCCACTGGGTTTTCGTGGCAAGGTTTTTAAAGAGCCAGCATCTCCAAACGTATCAAGTTGATAACCACGCGTATTAAATGTTTATATTTTATTTTCATTTATCACGTGGATAGTCAAAGGGGAGTGTTATGAAGAAATTATTTATAGTGACTCTCCGCGTTCTTAACTCCCATCTCTTATTTACTCTTGTATTAATAATTTGGCCTATATATAGAGGTCTTTTGTATTTGAGATGATATATTCAATGTCAATAAGAATTATCTCATTCTCCATATTTTTTTCTCTACATGATCTATATTCTTATGTTTATCGTGTATATTGGTTACTAATAGATACTGTTGTTTTACAACAATTACTAAGTATAATTATAAAACAATATAAGTGTATTTTACAAAGTTCATTTTTTTCTTGTATAATAAATTGTTATGTGCTAGTCTTAAAAATCTCTCAGTATTTTTTTTTCCTTTCATGTTGTTAAATTTAAAGATTTTTTTTTGAACGAAAATATCTTATATTTCTTGTTATTTGTGGGACTTGAACCCAAGACCTCCTATCAAAGTGTTTAAAGGTTTTCTTTTTTTACCAATGGACCACCAACCATTAGTTTGTTACAAAATAAAAATAACCTACATGTTCTATCTATCTTAAATATGAAAGTCGGTGGACTTTTTATTTAGGATCGCTCCCTTTTTACATATTTACACCATCATCCATTGCTTTTTCTTTTGTAATTTACCACACTCAAAACTTAAAAAATGTCAACTTTAGCCTCCAGACTACTACACATAAAAACAAATCAACTCAAACATAATACATTTTTGTGCTTATTTTATGTATGTTTTCAGTTGGCCTACGTTTCCACGTAAATTTTGTTCCAAACCGAGTGAGGTTATATATAATACATTTTCATCGGAGGGTATAAATTTGAGTTATTCTATATTTCGACCCTGTCGCAATACACGACAGCTAAAATTACTATTATAGTATCACATATCAATACCGAAAATCAAATTCGATTTTTAAACCTCCCGACTTTGGTCATTTCACTTTGCAACACTTATTGTTTAATGTCTTTTTTTTCCTTTTGTTGTTTTTCTCTTTTTAAGCTATAATAAGCTCTTTTTAATTACAAATGTCAGTTATTCATGTATACATGTTTTATGATTTTTTTGGTATGTTTCCTACCCTGAGTCATGTCACATATAATATGTCACACCCTTACTTTTGCGGAAGCGTGATTATGGTGTGACTTTCTTAATACCATTGCATTCAATCATAACAACACTATATGATTAAACCATTAGATGTTCATCCATAAATTAAGTTTGAAAACATCACAACATAATTGTTTGAAAAGTAGACTCCAAATTTAAATTACAAACCACAACATGTTTTAAAGAGTTCACGAAGACTCGACAAAAGACCTTAAATAAAACCGAGTTTAGAACCATGTATCTCGTCCAGGATTAAGATACATCTCCTAAACCCTAATGACTTCGGATGACATCTTTTTATTCATAAAGCAGCTTGGAACATCCAAACACCCGCCAGATCCACTTAATTCCCTGAAATACATGTGGTTTGAAAACATCAACAAAAGTTGAGCGAGTTCATGTGTTTGTGTATATGAATGTATAAAACCTTTGTGATCAGTGTATGTATGTTTGTAAATCCCGGTATGAAAGCAAAACAAGGAAACAGATCGATTAATGGTTTGCAAGGCCATTAACATGCGTGCAACGGCGTAGGAAGGCTCAAACCTAGCAAATTTGTATCGGGCCTCCGGCTGTAAGACATAGTCACCTCATGGGCTACCCTGGTCCTCATGGGTGTGGGCTCGCTACACCTAAATAGATCTATCACTCATGCCCCTCGGTCCTAACATGAGGATTAATGGTCTTAAGTGTGCGCCTACCCATTCACATGATCTACTGTACTTTCTTTAGCTAACCATACCAATTGTATTTGTTTGTAAGCATTTTGTAATCATTTGAAACATGTACTTCACCCCCGAAGTTATAAAACTAAAAACAGTTAAGAGAAAAGGGGGACATGAACTCACTGTCTTGCGTCTTCGATAATCGTAACTCAAGTTCCTTCAGCAAACACGACTACCTACAATGTACTAATGTCTATTAGATGAACGGGTCGTGCCTTGTCTTAGTATTAATGTTTTTGAGTTATGTTTCTTTTATGTCTTCGGTATCATCCCAAGTTATGCAGCCATTTGTTAAAATAATTAATATTTTATCTCGAATTAATTTTTGGAATAATAGTTAAAACAGTATATCCTATTTTAATACTTTCCAAGTATTTATACATGTACTTCCTTCCGAAGGATGGGTATATTTGTATATTTTTACCATGTATCGGTGTCGTATTCCGGTGTGGATTTATACGTACGAGAATACGTATTTTCTTGTAATTGTTAAGTATTCTCATACTCAATTTTGTGTTAAACTTTCCGGAATATTATTTCTAATAAAAGTCCACTAATATATATATATATATATTTCCCAAAATATATATATTTAAGAATTATTACTTAGAATTTGGCAAAAATATTTGTAGTTCCAAAATAATATATTTTCAAGTCTAACTTTAGAAAATATATATAAACTTATTTTTTATCCGTAAATAATGTATTTCAAGTTTATTCAAAGAAAATATATATATTTTTCCCATAAATAATATATTTTTACTAATAATTCCAAGGAAACATATATATATTTTTATTCACCAAAAATTATATATTTCCGTTTTGTCAAAATATGATATAACTTTGTGATAATCATAAAAATCATATTTTCATTTCTTTGAGTCCAAAATACCATTTACCAAAAATATATATCTATAAATGTATTTCCGGAATATTTTGTAAGTTACATTCTTTCGTTCGGTTTCACAATATTATGTGTGTAACGTGTGTATTTATTCCTTGAGATTTTTGGTAATATTTTGGATTGTAATTTCTTGGTATTTTGTTAAGTTATATTATTTCAAGTCCTAAAATAATATAACTAATATACAAAGTATACAAATAATCACACACATGCGTATTCTAAATATATATCTTACAAATACATATTTAGTCATTTTTATTTACAAAAACCAACCTCCAATATTTATACTTTTGTAACAAAAATCACAGCAAACTTTGTATGAAAATCATGGTTAAAATATACTTGGTTAAAATATACTTGGTTAAAATATACTTGCACATACTTGTTTAAAATATTTTTCTAAGTATTTAATTTTTACAAAAATTTTGCCATAGTTTCCCTTAAAAATGGAGGTTTCCTTGCTTTCAAAGCATATCATTTTCTTTTAAAATCATCCCAAACAATTACCAATTCAATCAACACTTACCAAGTGCCAAAATCATGCAATTTACATAACAACATGAACTTGAACTTTTACAAAAGCTTGTAGTAACTTACTAGTTTGTTTAGTAAGCTTAGTTACCCTTTAAAGTTTAGTTATTTATTTGTAAACCCCTTTCTTGCAAGATTTAGTCTTTTACAACTTACAAGATGACTTTTCTAGAAATCATTCTTTTCAATTTTTCTTGTTAACAATTTATTTCTACACTTGATATACCACTAAAAACATTGTTAGTTTCTTTAAAATCCATGATCATGTGAAACATAAAGTATGATCATCTTGGTCTTTCACAAGATCATCACTTCAACTTGCTAGATCATGTGTTTAATCATAATCTAGTAAGTTCCATATGATGTTTAACATCATAAACACAAGAATCAATCATCAAGCATCACACATATACTTAAACAACATATATTATCTTTTAACCAACTAAATAAAAAGTAACAAGAGGTTATAAGAGCCTTACTACTAGCACAAGGCTAGGGATGAAACTCAAGAAGATGAAGATGATGAATGTGGTGGATAAAAGCAAATGAAAGAGGTCCTTCAATCTCCAAGCCCTCCAAGCTTCCTAACTTAGCTTCTTACACCTTGTGTACACCTTAGAATGGATGAAGATGAGATGAAAGTGGTGGTGGTGTGTGGCCTTGTTCTTGGCCGAGAATGGAGGAGAGGAGAGGGACAAGAAGTGTGTGTGTTTAGTGGGTGTGAGAATGAGATTATGATCCTTAAGATCCTACTTATAACCATCCTACTCTTTTAACTCTTGGATAAAGTGTTCCATATCTTGCAACAAGATCTAATGAAAGATTCAACAAATCATCTTGGTGGGGCCATGCTTGGCCGATTACATAGGTGGTGGGGGGGGGGGGGGGTATTAGCTTAGGTGTTAACCAATTAGTTACCATCTAGTTTAATTTCAAGTATAAGTTAAGTGTTTTAGTTACTAGATATTTTGTATAATGTGTTATGATGTTTAGGGATCATAACTAGCTTGGTAATATTAAAACAATGCTTCTAGTGTAATTTTGATGTTTCGGGTAGTGTCCGGTTGTTCGGTTAGATACTGGTTTGTTAAAGTGCTAAACTATACAGTTTAGTGTTCTTTATGTACCCTTTTGTGACACTTTTAATTCCCGACACTTAGGGAAGCATTCAGGACCATTTAGTCATATTTTTGCATGATACTAGCTTGTTAAAATGCTGATTTTTGCTGTATTTTGCAGAATTCTGCACTTTATGTGAGTTTTAGGCACTTTCCGGCACTTAAACTATTACTTAGAAAGGCAGTTTTATGATCCTCACTTTCCTACACACTATACTAGTGTAATACTTGGTTTCTGGCTTATTCTGTGTTTCATTGCACTGTCTGTCTATGTGCTGAGTTCTGTCAGCATTTTTCTAAGTTATCCGCTAACTGTGCTAAATGTGCTTTGTGCATCATTTATGTCAATATGGTTTGCATGTAATAATGATGTGACATTATGCAATATGTGAAGCACATGTAAGTATAATGCAGTAATCAGAAAGTAGTTAAGTGTAATTCAGCACAGTTATTAAGCACTAATCATGATTAATTGATTGTACGGATACCTGTATTTTTTATAGTTGTCACATTCTCCCCCTGTTAAGAAAATTTCGTCCCGAAATTTAAGCTTTACTACTGGCTGTAGGGGTCTTAGGGAATAAATGTGGGTATCTTGTTTTCATGCGGTCCTCACGCTCCCAAGTGAACTCTGGGCCGTGACGCGCGTTCCATCGAACCTTGATGAGTTTAACACTACTCCTACGTGTCTTGTTAACCTTCCAATCAGTAACCTCAACAGGTTCTTCGGTAAAGTGGAATGTGTCGTCAATGTGAACTTCATCAGCAGGAATAACAACTGTTTCTTAAGTTGGACTCTTTTTCAGATTAGATACATGAAATGTATCATGGAATCCATTCAGTTCCGCGGGTAGATCCAACTTGTAAGCTACAAGACCAATCCTCTCCAGGATTTTGAACTGTCCAATATATCGTGGGTTTAACTTTCCACGCTTCACAAAGCGTGCTACACCTTTCCAAGGTGAGACTTTTAGTAAAACCATATCTCCCACTTCAAACTCCAAAGGTTTCCTTCTTTGGTCCGCATAGCTCTTTTGTCGATCACGAGCCGCCTTGATGCGCTCTCGGATCTGTATAATCTTATCTGTCGTCTCTTGAACCAATTCGAGACCAACAAGATGTCTATCACCCGCATCTGCCCAACATAACGATGATCGACACTTGCGTCCGTAGAGAGCTTCAAACGGTGCAGCTTGAATGCTTGCATGGTAGCTGTTGTTACACGAGAATTCAACCAAAGGTAGGTGAGTGTCCCAACTGCCACCCAAGTCCATTACGCAAGCTCGCAACATTCTTCCAGCGTTTGAATCGTTCGTTCGCTCTGGCCATCTATCTGTGGGTGAAATGCAGTACTCAGATTTAACTAAGAACCAAAGGCTTCTTGGAAGGATTGCCAAATCCTTGACAAAAATCTTCCATCTCTATCAGAAATGATCGAGAGAGGCACTCCATGTCGTGCAACTATCTCTCTGAGGTACAGCTCAGCAAGCTTAACAGTGTTATCCTTTTCCCTGATCGGCAGAAAGTACGCAGATTTTGTCAGACGGTCTACGATTACCCAAATCGTGTCATGAGCGAACGAACGTAAGTTGCACGACATGGAGTTGCAACAAGTCAAGGCTTCTGCCACTACATTCGGCCTTTACTTTGGCACAAGTCAAGCACTTCCCAACGTAAGTTGCAACATCACCTTTCAGTCTTGGCCACTAGTAGAAATCCTTTAAATCCTGGTACATCTTATCCAATCCTAGATGGATTGAGTACCTTGACTTATGGGCTTCATAAAAAAATCACGTTTCTAAGACCACCAAAGAGGGGAACCCAAATTCGTCCCATAAAACACAATGTTCCTTCCCCATTGGGTACCAACTGTTTCTCCATCCCACGAAGATATTCGTCCACAAGGTTCTCCTTCTTAAGAGCTTCTCTCTGCGCAGCATGGATGCACAACAAGAGGTCTGTCTATATAATCATCTCCAAAGCCCTAACCCTTATGGGCTTAATCCTCTCTTTCCGACTCAAGGCTTCTGCCACTACATTCGCCTTTCCTAGGTGATACTTGATTTCGCAATCATAATCGTTTAGTAATTCAACCCATCTTCGTTGTCTCATGTTAAGCTCCTTCTGATCGAATATATGCTGTAAGCTCTTATGATCTGTAAAGATTGTGCATCGGCTGCCATACAAATAATGTTGCCAAATCTTCAGTGCAAACACCACTGCGCCTAATTCCAAGTCGTGCGTGGTGTAGTTCTTCTCGTGAACTTTCAACTGGCGCGAAGCATAAGCGATAACTTTCTGACGTTGCATCAGTACACAACCTAATCCCTGATGTGAGGCGTCACAGTACACCACGAAGTCATCGGTGCCTTCGGGTAGGGATAAAATAGGTGTGTCGCAAAGCTTGTTTTTCAGCAACTGAAAAGCTTCATCTTGTTTATCTCCCCATTCGTACTTCTTATCCTTTTGAGTAAGGGAGGTCATCGGTTGAGCGATTTTAGAAAAATCCTCGATGAATATGCGATAATACCCAGCTAATCCTAGAAACTGACGGATCTCGGTTGGCGTCTTCAGAGTTTCCCAATTTTTGATCGCCTCGATCTTGGTGGGATCCACATAAATTCCATCTTCGTTTACCACGTGACCAAGGAACTAAACCTCGCGCAACCAGAACTCGCACTTTGAGAACTTTGCATATAATTTCTCTTTATTGAGCAACTCTAGGATGGTTCTAAGGTGTTGCTCATGCTCTTCCTTCATCCTTGAATAAATCAAAATATCTTCGATAAACACAATCACGAATTTATTGAGATATGGCTTGCAGACTCTATTCATCAAATCCATATATACTGCTGGTGCGTTTGTCAACCCAAACGGCATAACTAGAAACTCGTAGTGTCCATAACGAGTCTTGAAGGCAGTCTTCGGAATACTCTCATCTTGAATTCGCAGCTGGTGATAACCTGATCGAAGATCAATCTTGGAGTAGAAACTCGAACCTTGTAGTTCATCAAATAGGTCATCAATCCTCGGCAAAGGATACCGATTCTTAATGGTCAACTTGTTTAGCTCTCGGTAGTCGATTCACAGCGGAAACTACCATCTTTCTTCTTGACAAACAAAACTGGAGCTCCCCAAGGCGAGAAGCTTGGTCTTATAAATCCCTTGTACAAAAGCTCTTGAAGTTGCGTCGACAACCCTTTCATTTCTGAGGGTGCAAGTCGATAAGGTGCCTTAGCTACAGGCGCGGCGCCTGGAACTAAGTCAATGTGAAACTCGACTTGTCTTTGCGGCGGCAATCCTGGCAAGTCTTTGGGGAAGACTTCAGGATATTCCCTCATAACTGGGATATCTTCCAGCTTTGGCTCAGCGGCTTCCTTGTCCACGATGTGCGCCAAGAAGGCAACACATCCTTTCTGCAAACATCTTCGGGCCTTCAAGCAACTGATAATCCTTAGAGGCGTATCATGCTTCTCTCCATGCACTACAATCGTCTCTCCATTCGCCATCGAAATGCGAATGATCTTCTCGTGACATACGATCTCTGCTCGGTTGCTTGACAACCAATCCATTCCAACCACCATGTCAAAGCTTCCCAACTCGACTGGCAGAAGATCAAGCGTAAACTCATGCTCCCCGAGCTCTATTACACAGCCTCTAATTACTTCATTTGCTTCTACTAGCTTTCCATTAGCTAGCTCTATTAAATACGGAATATCTAGCTTACTAGCTACTAACCCAAGCATTTTGTTAAACTCTAGGGATACAAAGCTATAATCGGCACCAGTATCAAACAGTACAGATGCAAAGTGTTGGTTGATAGGGAACGTACCCGTGACTACGTTCGGATCTTGGCGAGCTTCCCTCGCTCCTATGTTAAAAACTCTCCCTTGAGCTTGGTTGATCTTTGGGCAATCTCTCTTGAAATGCCCAACATCTCCACAATTAAAGCAACCTGGTCCCCGACCATTTCCATTTCCAATTCCGCCCTGGTTGTTGTTTGCTCCACGGTTCCCATTACTACCATGGTTTCCATTACCGCCATTTCCTCCTTGAGTGCGGTTTCCATACCCATTTCCACCACGGTTACCGTTTCCATTCCCGTTGCTATTACCTCTCAGACCACCATTACCACGACCGACACCATACCAGCATGTCTCTTTGGCATGGCCAACCTTTCCGCACGTCTCACATTTTCCTGCTCAGCATCGTCCAGTGTGATGAAACTGACACGCATCGCATTTGGGCAAGGTGCCCAAATACCCTTTTCCTTTGTTTTCAACACCAGTCTTGACCTCGGCTGGTGGGTTCGCATCTTTCTTCTTGTTAGCACTGCTGGTACCCTTCTTGAAGTTTGAGAACTTCCTTTTGTTTTCACCTGACGACTCAACGTGTGTCTCCTTCTTCTTTTGGTCAGAAATCGAGAACTTGTTCAACCTGATCGCTTCTTTGGTCAATGCCACACTCAGGTCAATAGCCTCAGTGATCGTTGAAGGCTTTGACGTCGTCACCATGCTCATGATTTGGGGTGCCAATCCCCAAATAAAACGCTCGATTCGCTTGAACTCCGGATCAACCATGTAAGGAACAACGCGAGATAAGTCGTGGAATCTCTGTACATATTCAGCAATCTTTGGACAATCTATCTTGAGGTTCCAAAACTTTGTTTCCAATTTTTGAATCTCAGCCCTCGAACAGTACTTTTTGCGCAAGAGTTCCTTCATCTCATCCCAAGTCATGGCATATGCAGCCTCTTCTCCCAGAGTCTGAACTTGGAGATTCCACCATGATAGAGCTCCGTCTAAGAACAGTCCAGAGATGTAGGTGACCTGGTGCTCGAGCGCACACTTGCTCATTCTTAGCACAGAATCGGTTTTCTCCGTCCATCTAACGAAAGCTACAGCACCCCCGGTGCCGTCGAAATTCAGAGGTTTGTAGTCAAGGAACTGCTTGTAAGTACAGCCTGTACAAGCAACATCATTCACAGAAAACATTAGCAAACGCACATGGAATGTCCAAACATATCGTAATGTGTCTTAAATGACTTAAACATTACCATGAGGTAGGTTACTTCCTGAGGTACCTCCGCTGTGTTCAGAGCGCAAGGCCTCGTGTTGTGCTATTGCTCGTGAAATCGGTTCTTGTAGCTCAGCCTCTGTTGTGGGCAGCTGGTTGTCGCTTCGAGGAGGCATCTTCTAAAGAAGATTGTATAAGTCAGGTCTTATGTATATAAGTATATAGTACGTGTATGTAATAGCATTTATCAACGCAAGTAAGCACATAACATCACATTCATATCACCAATCAACAATGTATATAATGAGAATATTGCGATTGAGCTTTTATAAATCATCGACCACAAATACAGTTACATGTTTTACAAATGTATCGTATCACATCAAAAGGGACTACAGGGTCACACTACCCTTGTCCATAATGTCTATCAATCTACAACAGTCATATACTCAAAAAGTGGTCTTCAAAAGGGCTTTGCAAGCTAGGCTCAATAACGATACTCTCATCAAAAGCAGGCTACCTGCATAAAACCAAAAACCGGCTATGCTGATGGCGGTGGAGAAGGTGGAGGAATGAAAAGCAAGCTGCGCACATGTGTGAGCTCCTCCTCAAGATCATAAACGTGTCGCAACAGATAGCTGATCTGCTGCTCCATGGTGAGAAATCGAACATCAAAATCTGGATATGGCAAAAGAGGAGCAGGTGGAGTCATAAAAGGTGACTGACATGAACAAGGTGGAGGATGTGGAGTCCTCTCAAGCTCCATGACTCTACGACACAAGATCTCCTGCTGAAGCTGCAATGACAGGAGTAAGTCATCCCTCATGTAACCAATAAAGTGGGAGGGATGGTATGGATCAGAAACTGGCATAGTGTTCGGCGGAAACCATATGAGTGGCTCGCCTGACGGTGCAGAAGTAAAATGAGTAGCAGGTGTATACTGTGGCATGTGAGGAAAAGCTGCTGACACGTGTGGAACCTGGCTAGGCTGCTGACTAGACGGACCTTCCCCTGGACGGGGTAGAGGGATCTCCTGTAGGAATGTGACAGGTAGGTATGTGCGGTGAACGTCGGACACAATCGGGTGAAAAGGGGCGACATCAACAGGTGCATGTGTAGGTGCAGGTGGGGGAGTGACAGGCTCAACAAAAGGGGGCATATCATCATCATCCTCTATCCACCCATTGCTAGTGAAAGCGTATCGAGGATCTATTTGACCGGCAAAAGCAGCATGGTCAGCGGGTGCAGGAATCGGTATGAGTGGTGCGATGTCAGGTACGCCAAATGGTACAGGATCAAAATCAGGTAAAGGCCCGGGTGCTAGGGCCAGCTCAGGCTCAGCAGGCATTGGCTCAGGAGCAAGCGCCTGCTCAGGATCAGCAGGTATCGGCTCAAGATCAGCGGGTGCATCAATAGGCTGATCGTCAGGGGCAAAGTCAATCTCATGTCCAGGCTCAACGTCATGATCAACGTCGTGTGGAGGAACAGGTGCAACAGACAGGGCCACGTCAGTATCAGAATCAGTGGGGTAACGCTGCAATCCCAGTACATGCAAAGTGGAAGAAGACACAGACTCGAAAGAATCTGGAGCAGAAGGATCAGATGAAACCTCAATAATAGGAATCTCAATGAATGGAACAACAATGACATCCTCAGTTGGAACTCCATTACCCTGGACAGCATCAAGGGGACCATCAATGAAAAGATCGACATCAGCATCAGACAAGTCATCAAAAGGCAAGTCCTCGAGAGGAAAAGCCGCAAGAGGCAAAGGGGCGAGGATCGGAACCACGGCATGCTCACCATCGGGATGTCCGAGGATGAGATGGTCCTGGTCAGGAATAGGAACAAGAAAGGGATCCTCGTCGGGTAAACCATCAGCATGCGGTACATCGTTGCAAAAATCGGGTAGTGCAAAAGGCTGGAAATCATCGTCATCATCCGACATCATCTCCGGGTCACTCTCAGTGTCGGAGGTAAAAATCTCTGGGTCCGGGACAATCTCATCGTCCGAAACAATGGCCATGGGGTCGACAATATCTGACAGTCCACTCTCAGATGAGGACATAGTGTCTATAACAAAACAATCACAACATATGCACATATATCAACAATCATCATTAAGCATGTAAGTAATAACTATGTAAGCACGTATTCTTCCTAGTCTTCCCAGACTACCCACCTAGTCTCTCAGACTAAGCCTCCCAGTCTCTTAGACTGTCCCAACTAGTCTCTCAGACTAACTACCCAGTCTCTCAGACTGAACTACCCAGTCTCCCAGACTGAACTACCCAGTCTCTCAGACTGAACTATAAATGAATTCTTTGAAATGTGTTTCGTGTCTTTTATTTGTAAAAATGTTTGTTTCCTGGACCTGGGCGTTTCGTGTATGCAATGAAATTAAGTTGTGAAGACATTTTCGTGAGAGCCCTAATGATTGTAGTCTAGACTCGAGAAGGAATCCTAGTTCGCTACAATCGAAGCTCTGATACCAAGCTGTCACACCCTGACTTTTGCAGAAGCATGATTATGGTGTGACTTTCTTAATACCATTGAATTCAATCATAACAACACTATATGATTAAACCATTAGATGTTCATCCATAAATTAAGTTTGAAAACATCACAACATAATTGTCTGAAACGTAGACTCCAAATTTAAATTACAAACCACAACATGTTTTAAAGAGTTCACGAAGACTCGACAAAAGACCTTAAATAAAACCGAGTTTAGAACCATGTATCTCGTCCAGGATTAAGATACATCTCCTAAACCCTAATAACTTCGGATGACATCTTTTTATTCATAACGCAGCTTGGAACATCCAAACACCCGCCAGATCCACTTAATTCCCTGAAATACATGTAATTTGAAAACATCAACAAAAGTTGAGCGAGTTCATGTGTTTGTGTATATGAATGTATAAAACCTTTGTGAGCAATGTATGTATGTAAGTTTGTAAATCCCGGTATAAAACCAAAACAAGGAAACATATCGATTAATGGTTTGCAAGGCCATTAACATACGTGCAACGGCGTAGGAAGGCTCAAACCTAGCAAATTTGTACCGGGCCACCGGCTGTAAGACATAGTCACCTCATGGGCCACCCTGGTCCTCATGGGTGTGGGCTCGCTACACCCAAATAGATCTATCACTCATACCCCTCGGTCCTAACACGAGGATTAATGGTTTTAAGTGTGCGCCTACCCATTCACATGATCTACTGTACTTTCCTTAGCTAACCATACTAATTGTATTTGTTTGTAATCATTTTGTAATCATTTGAAACATGTACTTCACCCCCGAAGTTATAAAACTGAAAACAGTTAAGAGAAAAGGGGGACATGAACTCACTGTCTTGGGTCTTCGATAATCATAACTCAAGTTCCTTCAGCAAACACGACTACCTACAATGTACTAATGTCTATTAGACGAACGGGTCGTGCCTTGTCTTAGTATTAATGTTTTGAGTTACGTTTCTTTTATGTCTTCGGTATCAACCCAAGTTATGCAGCTATTTGTTAAAATAATTAATATTTTAACTCGAATTAATTTTTGGAATAATCGTTAAAACAGTATATCCTATTTTAATCTTCCCAAGTATTTATATTTGTACTTCCTTCCCAAGGATGGGTATATTTGTAAGTATTTGTATATTTTTACCATGTATCGGTGTCATATTCCAATGTGGATTTATACGTACGAGAATACGTATTTTCTTGTAATTGTTAAGTATTCTCATACTCAATTTTTTGTTAAACTTTCTGGAATATTATTTCTAATAAAAGTCCACTAATATATATATATATATATATATATATATATATATATATTCCCCAAAATATATATATTTAAGAATTATTACTTAGAAAAATTATTTATAATTTTTCCTTTTGGCAAAAATATTTGTAGTTCCAAAATAATATATTTTCAAGTCTAACTTTAGAAAATATATATAAACTTATTTTTTTTCTCCATAAATAATGTATTTCAAGTTTATTCAAGAAAAAAATATATATTTTTTCTCAAAAATAATATATTTTCTAATAATTCCAAGGAAACATATATATATTTTTATTCACCAAAAATTATATATTCCCGTTTTGTCAAAATATGATATAACTTTGTGATAATCATAAAAATCATATTTTCATTTCTTTGAGTCCAAAATACCATTTACCAAAAATATATCTATAAATGTATTTCCGGAATATTTTGTAAGTTACATTCTTTCGTTCGGTTTCACAATATTATGTGTGTAACGTGTGTCTTTATTCCTTGAGATTTTTGGTAATATTTTGGATTGTAATTTCTTGGTATTTTGTTAAGTTATATTATATCTAGTCTAAAAATAATATAACTAATACACAAAGTATACAAATAATCGCACACATGTGTATTCTAAATATAAATCTTTCAAATATATATTTACTCATTTTTATTTACAAAAACCAACCTCCAATATTTATACTTTTGTAACAAAAATCATGGCAAACTTTGTATGAAAATCATGGTTAAAATATACTTGTACATACTTGTTTAAAATATTTTTCTAAGTATTTAATTTTTACAAAAAATTTGCCATAGTTTCCCTTAAAAATGGAGGTTTGCATGCTTTCAAAGCATATCATTTTCTTTTAAAATCATCCCAAACAATTACCAATTCAATCAACACTTACCAAGTGCCAAAATCATGCAATTTATATAACAACATGAACTTGAACTTTTACAAAAACTTGTAGTAACTTACTAGTGTGTTTAGTAAGCTTAGTTACCCTTTAAAGTTTGGTTATTTATTTGTAAACCCCTTTCTTGCAAGATTTAGTCTTTTACAACTTACAAGATGACTTTTCTAGAAATCATTCTTTTGAATTTTTCGTGTTAACAATGTATTTCTACACTTGATATACCACTAAAAACATGGTTTGTTTCTTTAAAATCCATGATTATGTAAATCTTGCAAATGAACTTGGTTTCTTGAGAAAACTATGTTTGAAATCACTTTTATACAAGACTTCTAACATGTTTCATACTTCATCATACCCAAAATCATCCTTATTTTCAAGTTCATGTGAAACATAAAGTATGATCATCTTGGTCTTTCACAAGATCATCACTTCAACTTGCTAGATCATGTGTTTAATCATAATCTAGTAAGTTCCATATGATGTTTAACATCATAAACACAAGAATCAATCATCAAGCATCACACATATACTAAAACAACATATATTATCTTTTAACCAACTAAATAAGAAGTAACAAGAGATTATAAGAGCCATACTACTAGCACAAGGCTAGGGATGAAACTCAAGAAGATAAAGATGATAAATGTGGTGGATAAAAGCAAATGAAAGAGGTCCTTCAATCTCCAAGCCCTCCAAAGCTTCCTAACTTAGCTTCTTACACCTTGTGTACACCTTAGAATGGATGAAGATGAGATGAAAGTGGTGGTGGTGGTGTGTGGCCTTGTTCTAGGATGAGAATGGAGGAGAGGAGAGGGAGAAGAAGTGTGTGTGTTTAGTGGGTGTGAGAATGAGATTGTGATCCTTAAGATCCTACTTATAACCATCCTACTCTTTTAACTCTTGGATAAAGTGTTCCATATCTTGCAACAAGATCTAATGAAAGATTCAACAAATCATCTTGGTGGGGCCATGCTTGGCCGATTACATAGGTTGGGGGGGGGGGGGTATTAGCTTAGGTTTTAACCAATTAGTAACCATCTAGTTTAATTTCAAGTATAAGTTAAGTGTTTTAGTTACTAGATATTTTGTATAATGTGTTATGATGTTTAGGGATCATAACTAGCTTGGTAATGTTAAAACAATGCTTCAAGTGTAATTTTGATGTTTCGGTTAGTGTCCGGTTGTTCAGTTAGATACCGGTTCGTTAAAGTGCTAAACTATACAGTTTAGTGTTCTTTATGTACCCTTTTGTGACACTTTTAATTCCCGACACTTAGGGAAGCATTCAGGATCATTTAGTCATATTTTTGCATGATGCTAGCTTGTTAAAATGCTGATTTTTGCTGTATTTTACAGAATTCTGCACTTTATGTGAGTTTTAGGCACTTTCCGGCACTTAAACTATTACTTAGAAAGGTAGTTTTGTGATCCTCACTTTCCTACACACTATACTAGTGTAATACTTGGTTTGTGGCTTATTTTGTGTTTCATTGCACTGTCTGTCTATTTGCTGAGTTCTGTTAGCATTTTTCTGAGTTATCCGCTAACTGTGCTAACTGTGCTTTATACATCATTTATGTCAATATGGTTTGCATGTAATAATGATGTGACATTATGCAATATGTGATGCACATGTAAGTATGATGTAGTAATCAGAAAGTAGTTAAGTGTAATTCAGCACAGTCATTAAGCACTAATCATGATTAATTGATTGTACGGATACCTGGATTTTTTACAATTGTCACATAATACATTATAATTGTACGGTATACACTCGATTTACTTTGTGTTTTGATTCAGCCACAATGCTTATATAGGTTACATTGAGTTGAATTGAATACGTCGAAACACGAGTTTTCAAATGGTTAACACATGACATAACATTTGGAGG
The DNA here is from genome assembly GCA_030545235.1 of Helianthus tuberosus. Taxonomy (NCBI): domain Eukaryota; kingdom Viridiplantae; phylum Streptophyta; class Magnoliopsida; order Asterales; family Asteraceae; genus Helianthus; species Helianthus tuberosus. The sequence continues at coordinate 125,065,313 of CM060354.1, forward strand.
AACCCATTTGATTTTTGCAACGGGCCCGCGGTAGATAGCCCGCAGGTCATATTACTAGTTAAAAAATAAAAATAACAATCATATTGTATTTTTTTAACAACTAAATTTATGAAAAAGCAGAACAATATGAGGACACGAAATAAACTTTACTCTAATCCTACCCACCCGTTTGAGAATTAAATTACAGCATCTACTAGAACTATAGTACATTACCAGTCCGGTGGACGGGATTTTAATGTCGTAATGACAAGTTTTTATTTACATGTATAATATGAATAATAAAATAACTTCACACTGACATATATAATATACCTAAAAACGAAAAAGCAACGTTGGAGACAATTTCAATAACTCCAATTACATTGAGTTTTTAAGTGAATCCTTGACTACTAAAATATAAAAACACAGGCTAAGATAAGTCACTAAGTAACAATGTACGATAAACGAAAGCGAAAATGTGTGGAATTTTTCATGAAACACGCATTATATCGTTGCGGCTTCCATCTTGCTTCATGTCCACCTTTAAGGCACCTTTATGGAATATCTGAATGTTTTCATCTCCGATTGCTTTATGTCCTGCTTTCAGTAACAATCCCTTGTGTTGCTTGAACATTGAACTCAGCAACCTTCATACCATATTAACTCAAAATACATAGCTCAGTAGTAAATTGTAATGTATTAAGAACAAAATAGGATAAACACCATAAAACCCACATGGTACACATAAGCAACCATAGATTTAGGAATAGATAATAACTTGCAAAAAAAAATATACATACGTTTGAAGTCAAATTCACAAGTTTGTTATTATAAATTATCACAAAGAACTGGTGACCATGGTAAATTACAAAAGAGGGTAACTTAAAAGCATATAGCAAGGATTATCATCCACCAATATTTAAGTAATGCACATTAAGTGTTAGATTAACAATTTTAGCAGGTATGTCAAACACTTGAAGTGCATATCTATCAAATAAAATGGTAAATGGTAATTTTGACCACAAAAACTAATGAATGAATAAAATAAATAAATTTATTTATTCAAGGGATTAGGGTTGTCAAAACAAACCAGCAAAAGGGTAGCTAGAAGCCAATCTCCAACATTGTTCATACCTATTTCAATAAAATAAAAAAAAACATATAACAAAAAAAAAGTGTTAACTTCCATTCTGCAAATGGATATATGATTAATAACTGTACAGAAACTGATGAATAAAATACTTCCACATGACTGTCTTACCCAATAATTTTGTGTTTATATTGAATAGATTAATATATATATGGAGTAATAGCCATATATTTGTAGTGAGGTGAACCTGAGTGAAGCAAAGCAGTCAATGAGCTCTGCAGTTAACATGTTATGGCAAATCTAATACACACTAATGAACCATTCAAAATAACAAAAAATATTTATCAAACTGATACTCATAAAAAATGAATATACCTCATATCCATCAAGTGCTTGCAACCTGTTAGGTATTTTTCTCATCAGAGTCGAGAAAGCAGAATGCCACGGTTACTACCGCCACCTACAAAAGTAACTTTAAAAATAAATAAACGAAAATATAAAATAATTCAAATGCTAAAATACGGGTACAAAAGCTTCGTTTAATAAAAAAACACATAAAATAGACACGATTTCGCAAACCAGAATTCGTAATAAGCATGGCAGAGGGATTGGGAATTCATACCACCTTGAAAGAGACATAATCAATCTCTTAGAGAGCAGCTCAAACTTCTCATTCGATCTTTCGTCTTCAGTTCTTAACCCTGGATCTTCCGATCTTGCATAAATTAAAGAGTAACTGAATGCGGAATAACCACAAGTTGGGAAAAACCATTTACATTGGAAGGTCAATATCGCTTAACAACCTGCTGCACCAAAATCGCTATAAAGAATCGAACAATACGAAGATGAATGTTTTGATGGAGAGACCTGTATATATGCAAATCGGGGATCGAACAACCAAGAGATGAGGCTTGATGAAGGATCTGGCAGTTTAGGGTTTTCAATGTTGGTGAAAATCAGCGCAATGGTTATCATCACTGTCTATAGGCTTCTTTGTGGTGTTGATGACGGTTGCAGCAGCAAAAAAGGAGGACGACGTGGAGAGTGGGGGTTGCAAACTGCCCTAAAAGTGGTACAAGACCTTGTAGGTGAAAACTGCGAGTGGGTGCTAAATTTATGCTGGTTTCCTGGAATTTTGGCTGAGTTTTAGCAATTTAGGAGAGAAGTCTCGAACCGCCGTAAACTGCCTATTTTACAGTTATTTTTTGGAGTTTAAACGGACATGATTTCATTTTGATCAGATCTAACGGTCAAGATTGAGTCTTGGGGCGGTTGAGTTTCACGCTGTCTATAGAATATATATAATTATAAGGAAAAGTAGTCTAACTTCAACATCAAGTGTGTAGACTCTCGGTTTCTTAGGCACGAAAGTGATGTCTTGCACATATCGAAAGAAGACTTTAACATAAGAAAACTTGTCTGACGACCCACTCTCTCGGTGATCACCGAAGAATCAAAAGCAGTTAAATCTAAAAAAAAATGTAAACTATGTTTTTTAAGTTGATCGACATTTAACCGAAAAACACTAACCGGTCACAATCAAAATAGACATCTTACACGACAACAGGAAAAAAGTAGTTTTATAAATATATGTCATCGATATGTTGAAAATCATCAAGCGGCCTTCGACACTGGCCTAGAGAACATAAAAAATTTCAAAATTAGACAACATTGTTAATTATCGACAAACTACTAAAGGATCTTTTGCCGAAATTTTTATACACCCCCGGTTTTCAAATTGAACTTCACCGGCAGTTTCTATGCTCATTGATAGATAAGAACATATTTGTCTTTAAAACTACTCTGATCTATAGTATGTCGAAATAATCCAATGGATCGTGTAAACTATTCTCACGTTTGGAATTGAAATTTGGAGACTTGTTGTAACTAGATGAAGAGAGAAATCAACTTTAATAATGTAGGGGTGTGGAAATTTAGCCAAGACTCATGAAGACTCACTATTCGACAATGACAACCTACCCTATCATCATATTTTTATGGGGAAATAGCCAAAATGGCCTTGACCCGGTCAACTTTTCTAATATAGCCAATCCAGACGTCTTGTGGAGACGTCTCCACACACCTGTAACGTCTTAAAGACGTTTCATCATGAACACATAGTACCGTACCTTTTTATTCAAACCAGCTTCGGTCTCTGTGCGTGTGGGGCCCTGGCACTGAACACATCTGCTTGTGTCAGATCACTCACTCACTACCTTTAGATCCAAATGGGGATCTCATGTCACCACGACACGTTTCATGGTTACTAGTAATATTTGTATGTATGGGGGTATGTTTGGACAACCTACATAGTGGAGGGGGGGTTTTGGAACTATTGCCTCACTCACATCACATGGGCGCACACTTTGTCTGACAAAAAGTAGCTGTCAAATGTCAAATGCTTTAATTATCTAGAAAGGCAAAGTCCCAATGCTTTAATTTTGCAACCAGCTGTTCATGAACTCTCTCCCCAACTATTCCTCTTTCTTCTTCACCAAGCACCACCACCACCTTCACCGAGCACCACCACCACCACCACCACCCTCACCAAGCACCACCACCCTCCACCGAGCACCTCAACCCTCCACCACCACCGTAAACCACCACGGCACGGTCACATACCAACTAACCACCACCATCACCTACCAACAATCGTCACTCTCCACCCACCACAACCACCACCCACCACAAAAACCGTTACTAACCTGATGAAGAAACAATGTGGTGGTGACGTTAGTCGCCGTAGAAGAAGAGGTGTCGTCGGAGAGGAGTTGCAGGTTAACGGAGGTGGTGGAGGGGTTGGACGAAGAAGGTGATGGTGGCCGGAGGACTCGTCGGAGAAGACGAAGGAATTACAGGTGTGTCAGACGTCTGAGTCGGAGAAGACGAAGGAATTACAGGTGTGTCAGACGTCTGAACATGTGGGTAACGTCTCAAGCCACCTTCAGACGTCTCGGGTAAGACGTTACGGGTGTGTGGAGACGTGGAGCGATTTAATTGGTGAATGCTTAAGACGTTACGGGTGTGTGGAGACGTCTCCACAAGACGTCTGGATTGGCTATATTGGAAAAGTTGACCGGGTCAAGGCCATTTTGGCTATTTCCCCTATTTTTATTCCTTTTCAGAGTTCATGTAACATACACGGAAATATATTCAATGTTAATTGAAAAAAAAAAAATGTCAAAATGTTCCCTGAGTGAGTTTAAGTTACTTTTGTTCCAAAAATAAAACTTTTTATATATGAATCCCTGATGTTTCATTTTTGTTGTCATTTTCATCTAAATCACTAACTCAATTAAAATATATTATTAAGTCATCGACAATTTTCGCAATTCTCAAACCCTTTGGGACGAGTTTGACAATTTATCCATTTATTCTTTTTATTTTATTTATTTTTTTAATTTTATTTTTTTCTTCGGATACAAAAACAAAAAATAATTATAAATATAATTTATATAGACTTTTTTATATAGACAATTATTTTTTAATTTTCTTTTTTACCTTTAAAATAATTAATTAATCATAATATATATACATAAAACATATACATACATATTTATAATATTATATATATACACACATTGGCAAAACTTTATTTGTGCCAGAGGTAGCCCGGTCTCACAGATTGTTCGCTTGTAGTGATAATTTCTGGATTTTCTGTAATGTAAAATTGTGGTTTTTTTAAGAGTCCAACCCCCCACCGATTTGGATTTTTAAGAGTTTGGCTTCAACTGATTTTTTATTCAAGCTCAGCCAATGTAACACACCATACACACTCTTTCTCTTCTATCCCTCTCTCTTCTCCACCTCCATCACCACCAACACCACTGCCGCCGCCACCACCACCCCCTCTATCTCGCCACTCGTACCTCATCTTCCCTCGTCGACCCGTCGTACCAAACGTCATTAATTTATTATTATATTTTATTTAAAGGTAAAGAAGAAAATTAAAAAAAATAAGTGTGTAATTATATAAATGTGTATGTGTATGTGTATGTATATGTATATAGAAAAAGTATATCGTACATTACGGCTTAACGTACTTCACGTACGACAACGTGCGTGATTTGTTCTATAACATGCGTGATTAATGTTTTCAATATGCGTGATTATTGTGTTTCAACATGCGTGATTTTGGATTTTTGAGTTATAACGTGCGAGATTTTAAAATGAACGTGCATAATTACCTGTCGTACGTGATGTACGTTAAGCCGTAATGTACGTTAACCTTCCTCTATGTATATATATGTGTGTGTATGTATGTATGTATATATATTTTATTTACATTTATTTTTATTTTTTATTTAAAGATAAAAATAATATTTATAAAATTAAAAAACAAAAGAATAAATGGGAAAATGCCAAAATTATCCCATAGGTTTGAGAATTGACAAAGTCATCCATGAGAGTTAATGATACATTTTAACCGAGTTAGTGCTTTGGATGGAAATGGCAACAAAAAAGAAACCTCAGGGACTCAGACAAAAAAGGTTACATTTTTGGACTGAAGCGGTAAAAGGACACAAGAGCTTTTAATATCGGAATATCGTCAGCGTCTAATCTAACTAAAATTTTGAGAAAAGATGTTAGTTAGTTTAAAATAGAAAAGAAGCAAAAAATAAAAGTTAGTAAGAACAATAACAACATAGAATCACTTGGTTCCGACTCCTCTTTTACGTATCCTTTGATGATTTCCGCGCTTTGGGCTTTTAAGAGATTATCTTAGTTATTGTGGCATGTCCCTCTTTTGAAGGCAACACTACCCTCAGCCATATTGGTCTGAGTCAGCAGGAATACAGTACCGTAAGGCCGAATTTTTTAAAGATAATTAAGTAAGTTATTAATGCAAAATGTGGCATGTCTTTCTTTTGAAGGCAACGCTATCCTCAGCTATATTGGTCTGAGTCAGCAGGGATCCAGTCCCGCAAGGCCGGTTTAAAGTTTTAATAGTAGTTTATTTATAGGGGATTCAAGCCGTTCTTACTTCCCCCGATTTGATGCTATCTGCCTCAAGAGGAGTCCTAATAAGATTGAATCAAGTCCTCGCAGGATCTATACACTGAACGAGGTAAGAACTTTACCCAAACCACCCTTCTAACCACCTTCCAGACAGTTAACGCGTTATATAGACCGTAAAGATACGAATGAGTGTATCAACAAAACACGAAGAAATGATACAGTAAAGTTCACTTTCAATATAAAAACTATTTCTTAAAGTCATTAATACAAACCCAAATAAAAAGTAGCCAAAACTTGGAAATCAAAAGTATTACATAAAAGATTTGTCTTCACCAAGTGATGTAAGAGATTAGCCAAGCATGGCCTTTGTATGACAAGAACTCTTACGATCAATCTTGGATCCCGAGACTACTATACATACTCTAAATGTAGACAATGGAGGAATGTGGTGGATGATGGTGTTGTAGTGGTGGTGGAATGGTGGCAAGTGGGAGCTAAGTGGTTTGCTAAGAGATGAGTTAGAAGTGAGCCAAGTATATTTGTTTATAGCTGGAAACAGACTCCTCAGATGGCCCCGTGCTCAGGTGGCACTACCCCGTGTCCATTCTCTGTCTTCATTTATTGATCAGTGTCAGTTCGTATGCTCACACGGTCCCGTGTGTCAGTAGGCACGGCCCCGTGGTCAGTACTATGGGGTCCTTTGGGAGATTCTGCATATCTATGAGTTGACAACTGCCATGTGTCTCTTGTCTGCTTTGTTTGTCTTGTTCTGCATGGACTCTGAAGTGGGGCACGGCCCCATTCCTTGGTGGCACGTCCCCGTGCTTGTCTTCTGGTTGGTTGTTTTGGTCTTGGGGTGTAGCTTGGAGGGTAGACATTGTGTGTCAATCTCTTCTTTCTTGTATTTGTGTTGGTTTTTTGCCGTTAATTTGTTCCTTTTGTACATTTAAGCTCATTTAGTCCTAAAAATCGAAAGTATACAAAGAAACGCATTTTTCCAACATTAACACATAAAAAGGGTTGATTTTATGACTTGTTTAATATAATTTATATGTTGCATTTTGTGCATATTAAATACCACCACACTTGAGTCTTTGCTTGTCCTTAAGCAAAACTCTTTAATAATGCTTACAAACCCAAATAGAAGAGGTAGAGAATAAGTTTTGGGTCTTGTTTAAAGTGTCGGGTATCCAAGTTTTTTTTATATTTTGTTTTTAATTTATTTACAATTCTATTCGTCATGATTTATTTAAAACACTTTTTAAGAAAAAATATATTTTTAGGCATAACATGACTCTTTAAAATTCCATTTAGCTATATATAATTTCACACACCTCAAAAGTGGTCACTCAACACTCGGCCGAAGATGTATAAGTGAAACGCTCGGTCGTGGTGTAGAACTTACCCCTACCATAGGCTTGACAAGCAATCAAACCTCCTCATTTTTGACATAACCTTTGTAAGTATCAAGAGGACGTTAAAAGGGTAGGTTTTGGCTAGGGGTAGGGATTATTGTTGGGAAAGTGGCGAAAGGCATAAAATATCAGTTTATTTGTGACTTTTGATACAAACTCTAAACTTTAAGCAAGATATTTGGGACTTTGCTTTATTATTTCAAGCAACTAGGGATTTATTTTTTGAGTAAAATAAATAACTATACACAAGATAACTACGTCAACTTTTTCATTTTTCAAAAGAACTGAATTTTTACTAAAATAAAGGGTGTAAAAGTAAAAAGGTTTATGGGTGATGGGTGATGCAAAATATATTTTTGCGGGTTTTGAAACGAAATGTTTAGGCTCAAAGGGGTTAACTAGAGGATTTTTTATTTTGGTGGGGAGATAAAAAAAAGTAGATAAGGTTTAAATGAAAAAGGGTTATGGTCCTAATGCCTCAATCATTTACTTACTTGGATTAGTCGGTAAGGACCGGAAATGCATTGTCTTGGCAAATTCTAGATTTGTAAGAACCATGCGGGCTATCACACAAGAAATGAAAAGTGAGCATTTAATAAAAATATGGTGTTGTATGCTCGGTAAAGGCTCAAAACTCACTATTTGTGGGATAAGGGTTAAAAGTGTGAAAATGTATATACAATCAAATTTTAAAAAGGATTATCAAGCCTTTCATAAATTTTTCTTATATGGTTCTTTTTATCACGACTAGGGATTAGCAAAGCGGTATCCGATACCGAACCGATACCGCCTAATACCGATCCCGAATTTCACCCAAACTAGGTACCGATACCGATACCGAAACATGTGGGTTCGGTATCGGTACGGTACGGTGTCGATATCGGTATGGGATCGGTATTCGGTGGCATATGCTCATCCCTAATCACGACGCTATAGGTTGTAAATTCGTAAAAACAATATTTTTAGAACTTTAGTTTTCCAACTTGAACTAAGACAAGACAAAGAAAATTAAAAAAAAAAAAAAAACTGAAAAAGATTTGGGGTGTTTAGTGGTTCCAAGTTGATTTTTATGTAAGGCTTGTTTAGGACAAAAGATTCAAGTCCCCCCTCCCCCTCCCCCCTCACACTTAAATTACACATTGTCCTCAATGTGTCCAAAAATGGATTGAAAATGATTAAATGTGTAAAAGTGGGTTAAAACAACAATTTTTAGAAACTGGCCAGTGGGCACGGGGGCGTGCTAGGGGCACGGCCCCGTGTCAAAGTACCAGTATCGTGAAATTTGGAAAAACTTATAGATAGCAGGCATGGAACGTGCCCAAGAGGCACGTCCCCGTGTGAGAGGTCCAGAGACAAAAAAATGTTTCAGCAGTTAAGAGACACGAGGGCGTGCTTACCACACACGGCCCCGTGCTACACTTGCTGTTCGAAGATTTCGAGCTAAAGGATCTTTTAATTTGTTTATTGGGTTACCGGTTCAAGATCCTCTAGGTAGTTCCAATCCCCTTTGGAGTGTGTTTTATTCCTATAAATAGAAAACTTAAAACAAAAGCAATAACTACGAACAAATCTTAAACATGATTGTTCTTTCAAAAGGAAGACATTCTTTTGAAAATGGAACACGTATGTTTAAGTAAACTACTTTTTATTTATTCATAGTTCATGGAATGCCTCCTTGGTTGTAACGCCCTGCGTTTTCATACTTTCTATATTTGAAAACCCTTGCTTGAAATCCTATTTTTGGAAACTTTGTACTCTCGTATGTCGTCTTTCGTTGCAATCAATATATTATCCAAGACTCGTTGCTCGTTATTACACAATGAAACTCAGTACTCGTTAAACTGGTTAAAACTCTTAAAATAATGAGACTCGAAAGCTTTGTGAAATGAATAATCATTTAAAGACTTTTATTCGTTTATAAATATGGTTATTTACCTATCCTATTTTATTTAATTAATTAAATTAATTAATTTTACTATTTAAAAGTTTATTTTTATAATATCTAGTTAGTCTCATTAAATATTAAGGTTAGTAAACTAACTTAGTTAGTTCAAATTAAAAAGTTAGTTTCCTTTTTAAAATAACATAATTTGATTAATTAAAGTTCAGGGGTAATTTGTGCAATTTCTGAAAGTGTAAAGTTGCAGGGGCTAGTTGTGTAACTTCTGAAAGTATAATAAAACAAAACAAAATAATCAACAAAAAGATGCACACCACGGGACTCGAACCCGGGTCTACATCTTCCCACCCACGCGCACTAACCAACTGAGCTGTGACTCCACATCGAACTTAACCCAGCATTAAATCATTTAACACCTCGTTCGGTCGAACCCTGGCAGCCGCGACCAGAAGCCTTCCAGCTCGTGTTTTGGCGCAATTTTTGGTGTTTATTTGATTTTTAAACGAATTTTGGACATTAATTACTCACCTAACACCTAACCAAACTCTTCCCTATAAAACCCCATCATTCTCCAAGCTTTTAACACTTTGCTAATCACTCTAAACACTCCTAAAATCACTATAATCAGCTGCAAACTTGAAGATTCGAGCAGAAATACCAACATTCACTAAAGTGAGCATAAGTTCTTCGTTTCTTATCCGTTTTGCCTCATTCTTTTTCCTATGTGCTTGGATTGACCTTAGCTTCGATTCCATGGTTTTTTCACAGTAAATAAGTCCCTGGAACTCCGGCAAAAAGGTTCCAAAGTTCAGTGTTCGTTTTTGTTTTGATTCAAACTTTACTAAACTTGTTCAAACTTGAGTCTAACTCATCTCAAACCTATGTCCTAATGCTTATAACCTCATCTATGGTTAGTTAGGCTTAAAAACAAGGTTAAGACATGTTAAATCAGAGGATAAAACCTCACAAACTTTCTGTTTTAGTTAGGGTTTTACCCACAAGAAGTGTTCAAGCTTGAAGCTTGATGAATGTGTGATTGTTAGACTAGCTTGGGCGATCTTTCATAAAAATCCACTCACTTCTTGATGTTTTCTCATAGATTAGTTGTTGTATTTCATTATTCTTGTAAGTTCATGACCCTCCTTGTTGTTCATAACAACGAGTGTAGTGGTGAACAATAGAGGTACCTAAATGGAAGCTTTGTTCTTCCTACCTCATGTATGAATTCCATGATACTTAGAGGCGCCTAAATGAAGACTTTAATCTTCTACCTCATGCTTGACATATATGATGTAATATACACTATGTAATACTTATGTAACAACCAAATAATCAAACTCTTGGTGATGAACTAATTGACATTCGTCAAGCTAGTAGATTGTATCATCTTAGGCCTTGACAACTTGTCACGATTCTAAGGGAACTTTGTTCCATGAAAACATTTAAACTCTTTTAGAGTTTCATAGTGTTAAGAACAAGTGTCATAGGTGTTAGATGATTGTTTTCATATGTTTATTTTCATGTTATTTAATCTCCAAATCCCTAGAACCATATGTAAACACCTCTTAAACTCCAAATCGAACACATTCAACTTCCTAGTCTCAACAACTTCGTCACATGGGATAATCGAAAAGCATATGCAATTTTGTGAGTATACTCGATCCCATTTTACTCTTTAAACACTTTGGGATGCAACATGTATTCTATATTAAACACACGAAACTTTTTGAGACTATTTGAATCATTCTCTATCCATATTTGAACATGAAACTATATGATGCTTGTTAATCTCGTATGTGATGTTAAACTTTTTGTGTCTATATGCTCATTAACTTCGTACAAGCCTACCTTAACAAATATAGTGCTATAGGGGTAATGCACCGCCCACGATTCTTGGGGTATTGTTAAGTCAAACATGTTAACCTCCCTTTATTCTATTCGGGGACAGGCTATTTTAACGCATTGGATTCTTGGGTTTGAACATATACTTGACACCATTACGACATACTAGTAACTTGCATATTGTGAATCATGTTGGATACGAGCCTTAGACTATTTTATAACTATTTTTATGCTATGTATCAAAACTTGTATACCCGCCTTTGCTTTTGCATTGAACTCTATTTTAATACATGTTGCAGGTTCGATAGACAAGATGATGCTAAGTGAAGAAACAAGACTTAAGTGGACTTAGAAACACACTTAGATTAATCTATTTTGTATTATATGTTTGAAACAATGTTGTTCGAATTTGATTCTTGTATGACATTTTTGGCAACCTTTATGAAATTGAATTTAAATTATATTGTCACATAGTGTTATGAAGTCTCTTGCAATCTTTTTCCTCTCATCCCGATGTTTCCGCCATCGGTTGGGGTGTGACAGATTGGTATCAGAGCCATAACTATAGGGAATTAGAAAAAGTATGAATGCTCTTACCTAGTCTATAGTTTTAGAGCCTTATTCTTATGCTTTGTTTGAAACTACTTGCATGCTACTTTATTTGTTTCTTAATTATTCTCTATGATCTTTTAAACATATATGTCACTTATGTGTTAACACTTGACATGCTATCCTTTGAGACTAATACTTGTTCTATTATGTGTTAATGCTTGTTTTAATGTTCTATTCTTATGTGTTATTCTTGACATGCCTTATTATGTGTTATTACTTGTTCGTTTATTTCCTTCACATGCGTTTTTCTAAGGTTTTTGTTTAATTATTCCAAATCCGACAACACTCATATTATACAAACGACTCTCATTCCGTTTAAATTCTATTTTTGCACGAAATTACACCATTAAGTTAGGGGTGAAACCCACATCTTAATGGAAATTTCAAATTCTAGTGGACCCTCGTCAACGTGTCGAAATTTAATTTTGACCCGATGAGTACCAACCACACTTAGGGTACAAATTCGACAAGTTAGGGGTGAAACCCGCATCTCGTCGACTAGTCCCGCTCCTTGATTTTATAAATCCCACCAAGTCTCGAATTTTCAATTGAATTGGGGCATGTAGTAACCGGAAGGGTGAATACCGTTAACCGACTTGTCGGCGAGAGTATACCGCCTATTAGGCCAAAGCATGCTTCTCAATTTCAAGAGACCTTTCGACCACTTTGGTTAGTCAACGTTCCGTTTTGGAACCATCCAAATTTTAATCGAACTTACACTTTATTATTTTCGATCTTTTATGATGAAATTCTCTCTTGTCGATTTTGAACCATTTTTGAGATTTCACTTTTGCACATACATCATACTATTACTTTTCATATAACTATACATTATTAATCTCACGTAATTTTATTTACACTTTTTGCAACAACAAATGGAGACATGTGATATAAGTGTTTTGCCATGGCCCATGAGCCAATAAATAAATTCCCCAACCAGGGGTAAAAAAGGAAAAGTAGCATTTGAAAAAATGCGAGTCTCATACATTTATCCTTTGTAGAAGTTGCATTGCGCACCATGAGTATGATTGTAGGTTATATGTTTCTTCTCATTTATCATGTAGATAATTATAAATTTTACTTCTGGGTCAATTTGGGTTGACTTGTATCCCAAACGGGTCAAACCAAATTTTTAATTGTCATCTTGATAGCAAATTAGTTATCTTTTATTGTTTTGTGACTGAAATCCTTTGGTGGATATGGCGTCGTAGCATTTGCAGACATCAGGATGAATTTGACGGAAACTCCTAAATTAATTGCCTAACCTGAAGATGCTATTTCTACTTGACAAAATGTCTGGAAAGTAGCTTGAACAATGTATAAAGACAAACAAAATATACATAACATTCTTTATGTTTTCAAGGAAGGGACCCCAAAATAGATGCATTTGTTTGTTTTTTATCATCAAAGATTCAATGAATGCATTAGGTTAACATCAAATCAGTTGTACAATAAAGCAGTTTGATGGGTAAATTAAATATTGATTATTTAATAAAAATGTTGCTATGTTCATCCTTTTTCACCGTCTCCTACTTTAGCCAGTTTATATGATTTGACCCATTTCTAATTAAAAAAATATTCCATTCATTAAAAATGGACTGTGAGAAATTTACCTCACATCATGAAAATTGTGACCCACAAAATCAAATTTGTGAGGGAAAGAACCTTGAAAAAAAGGTAAACTTTTCCATTTTCGTATAAACTAACTGCATTTGATGTCGAATTGATAATTACATTTGATGTCTAATTGATAATTATTTTTTTGATGACTAATTACATTTGGTATTATCTTATATATATTTCTTTAACTTTGTAATGTTTTAATTTTCTTAATGTATTTTAGAGAAATATTTATTGATATACGGGTTGAAACACAAATATAACCGTTATCCAAAGCTGGTTTGTTTTTTAGATAAGCAGCCTATTGACATGGTTAGTTATACGTGTCTTTGTCCATAGTTAAAAGTGTAGTTTTACTCAAACTTGTAATTGTTGATAAAGATATCAATCTTACAAGTACGACATCGTACATTTTAAATAAATTTTACTTCATTGTTACATCATGTAAATCTGATTGACGTATTAGTTAATTTAAACATTTTGGGTGTGTTTTGAGTTTTCTCTTTACAATTACGTTCGGTTGATGACAAAACCTAGAGGCGGGTTGGGTGACTAAAGGGGGTTGACTTGCACTAATAAATTGGGTAATTGAGCCATATAGTTTGATGACAAAAACTGTCTTTGATTGCCATGTTAACTGATTTTCCAACACTATGTCTATGTAGTGTCCAATTAATTAATAGATTTGTGTAAATTTAGATACTGAAACTTGGGGATTGGTCATTTTTCTTATATATTGTTCTCAAACCTAATATAAGTTTTGTTTAGTTATTTTATAAATCAATAAAAAACAAATTCAGTTTTAAATTTATTTATTTTTAATATAAATACTCGAACTAAACGTGTAACACTGACAACACGCTCCTCATGGATTCGATACCTGACTTATCCTAGCTACTAGGTTATCTAGGTTTTTACATGACCCCAACGACAGGTCATCAATACTCGCCAACCCTATGTTGATTTTATTTTAATACATGTTGCAGGAAACGTATGATGACTGAAGGGGTATGGTGCCAAAAAACCGTGCAGCCCAATCAGGTCGCGAGCTGGACCATACTTCTTAATCAATAAACTAATCAATCTATAGACCTCGCGCGGGTTGTTTAGGTAAAACCTGACCTTGCGTGTGGCCCATGCAAGGAACAATATCAGCTTGACACTTAGTATTCTGAATAAGAGCCTTCAGCTCCTACAACCCTGCGCGAGCTGGTTACGTGCCCAACAAGGGTCGCGCAGGAGTTATGGCGCAGTGCCACTTCAGATAGTACCAAAGGTACGAATGGAAATACGACCCAATCAGCGTCCACCAGGCTGTGCTCTATCGTGCTCCACGATCTTCTGACATGCAGGAACCAGAGGGTACACAAGGACGCCTACGTGGCACCAATCAGGGGGCGGCGACAACTGCCCCATGATCTCCACTCACCTGCTGATGGCAGACGGGCAACAAGGCCGACAGCTGGGACACGTGACTCCAATCAAGGTGCGCCAGCACCGGAGAACTTTAAGAAACCATTAACGATCGAGACCAATGAGACAAGAGGGATATTCCTGGCTGTCGCCTTTCGGCCCAAGGCTGATCAGCCCATCTCCTTATACACCTCTCCGGCTATAAATAGAGACCTCCATACACAGGTTAAACATTCCGTTTCCTCTACTCTCACTCTTAACACACACTTATTTCCTCAAAGCAGTTACTTATTCTCACGCCGGAGCCTGGTTAAGAGGGAAACCCCCCATATTCCCCTCTTAACGAGCTAACGGTGTTGCTGTTTTGCAGGAAGACCATGTCACATCGGAGCTCAGGAAAGATAAAGAAGATTAAACCTCATGTTTGGAACATAAACCACCTAATTAACCTTAAAATTAGTTACGTGTTTCTTCATTGGCGCCCACCGATTTTTACAATCACTTCATCTTCTTTTTCCTGAGTTTTTTTGTCCTCTTGATCTTGGCTGGTCAAGGGATAATTCCGGATTTTGGTTTCGGCACTATCTCTCAATCGGGAGCAGGGGAGGACAACTCGCACGTCCAACTCCATCCCATTGACGAGATCGTCGAAGAAGAAGGAACTAACATCGGGGGACCCCGCGCGTGTCACACCCCAAAAACGTCGCAGCGGAATATTTAAACGTACTGGAGACGGAAGTTGGTGCCCATTTATACCTTGTCAGAAGATGCATTCTTTTGTTGGACATTTTGACATATTTTAAAAACATAAATATTAAACATTACATTTTTAAAAGTCACGACACAACCACATAAGTTTAGTTGTTTTGATCCTTGCGGATCTTATTACAAACATCCCAGATAGTTTAAAAGATGTCCAACATATTTAAAAGAAACAACATGCATCATCAAACACAAGATACGCCATGATTTCCCGAAGCCGAACTCAAGTACCTGTAGAAAACGTTAAAATCAAGTGTCAACACAAAGGAAGGTGAGTTCACTTATTCGTTTACTAACAGATTTTATTTCAAGGAAAACTTTATGTTTAGGTGTTTATTTAAAAACATCCATTTAATTCTTAGAAAGTCCATTTTACTTTCTTCATAAAATCCATGGGCCTTCCGTCGGTTCATTACTCCGAAAATAGTAATACTGCCCAGGTTTTGTATATTAAATTATAGCGTCAACTTTCAGACTCGTATGTTAGCTAGACGATACGAACTATATATTAACCATGCAGGGATAATCAATGCTAGACAATAAACAGAATATTAATTCGTCGTTTAACATTGACACGGGGCGACCGGTCACCACGGGGTTGTCAACCCGATAGATCTACCAACAATTCATCGCGTGCAATACTTAAATGATTAAACGACATCATGGGCGCATGGTTCTTTCTCGAAGAACAATATGATGTCTGCCTCACGTACAATATATATATATCCTACTAATATGACAATTTAATACACGATGTGTACAAATCCCCTGAATCTCCATCATTCGAGACCCAGGCCGGCATCCGTACCCCAACCGTACGGTCTTGCATCACTTAAGAAATACCGTACATCCAATATTTATTCATCAAAAACGTTTTACTTCGAAACGTATAACTTATCAAATTTCATATACTTTCAGCGAAAATATACATTTTATAGTAAAAGGGTATGTTTTATTTCGAAAACATTATTAAACCCTTTTAACAACGTGTTCCGCCCCCAAAATATGTACAAAGCAGTAAAAAGAGGGGTTTAGTGACACTCACCTTTGGGTGCGTATTTTAATACCGCAATCCCAGAGATTGATTTTTATATATATACGTCCTAATATAGGAAAAATTCTAAATCAATATACGTATTCAACGCAAAAATCCTAAGTTTCTCCGTTTCTTAGAATTATCACATAACTTTGAGATTTTCTCGAAAAGTTGTCATTTTTTATTATGTTGGCGTGTTAATATGTATATGAGTCCATATATATATATATATATATATATATTTATGATTTTGCGTTTTGAACGATTTTATTAGTGACCATTATTGTGTAAATCCATTAACTCTTCCGTTTATACGCAATATATCTATGATTTGCGCATCGTAATATATACATATACGTTCATATAATTTAACACCGAAACACGCGAAACATTACTAACTTAACTATTTTGTCATTTTTAAAGCAAATATACATAAAACATCTCATATGTACCAAATTTCATGCTCGACAAACAAGTTACACATTTAACGCAATTTTACCATTTCTACCGCACAAAACGTACATGCATAGTCTAATTTTCCCATTATCAAATTAACACTTAACATATAATCACATTTACATGTTAAAATCACTTAATACATTTTATCACATAAGATTCACTCAAAATTCACCCATACTCATGTTCATTGAAAAGTGCGTATTTTAGCGATTCGGTAACGTTTTCGGGCGTCGGAAGTCACGTATGACTAACCAAACACCAAGTAAACTTAAAATTAGTGAAAATACTTATTTTTAAACTAAAAATATCAGTTTATTTACTGATCTAATTCAGTTTTACAGAAATCACCCGAAAAGCCGATTTTTGACCGTTTTAACGCATAGTTTTGCGTTAAACGTTACCGTAACCATCCCAACTCGAAACGATTTGATATTTTAACACAATACATGTTATTTACTGATTAAAATAGTGGTTATAATCAGATTAGTGAAGTTTTTATATAAGTCACATAAATCATGCGATTTCACGTATTTTACAACTTTTAATGCACCATGTACAACATGCAAAGCTAGCAAACATTATGACAAAGTTATGTATCATTAAACACTTCAAAATACCCTCATTTTAGTGTTTATATTCTGATTAAAGTGGATTTTTATCATATCATGTTCAAATCATCTTTTTAAGTTCATATATCATCATGCATGTTTACATTTGTGCATCTAATGCACTTCTACAATTTTATCATCATCATTTATGTTCCAATCTTATTCTAGAATATATTAACATCATGTTTTAAAATATAACACATATCATTTTAAAACATTCTTGTATGACAACTAACACTTACTTTACTCATCTTATTTTTTAAGAAATCAAATAATCAAGAAATCTTTCATCAAAAATTCAAAATGCAATATACACATACACACACTCATTTTCATTTTATTCAAAACTCCTTTGTTTGTTAGTTTCAAGTTTATGTTTAGATTTCAAGAATCAAGAGAAACTTCTTACTAACTTCATTATCATTATGAATCAAGAACAATGTTTAAAGAAATATTTTATACTTTCAAGTTTTCAAAGTGGGTTTTTGAGAAAAGATGGTGATATGAGGCTTGTTCTTGCTTGAAATCACTTCCAAACCTTCTTACAAGCTTGAAATCACCTTGGAATGGACATGATTCTCCAATATTTGGATTTGAAAATGAAAGTGATAGTGTAATAGGGGTGTTCGGCCAAGATTATTCAAGGGAGAGAGAGAGAGAGAGTAAGTTTTGAAATGGTTTCTTGAAAGAATGGAAGTTTATGGATGCATGTTCAAGATTAATCATCACCTTACACTCCCTAGGTGTTACATGTGTCCAAATTGAGTGAAACAAGAGAATGTGGGCCGCCATATGTGCCGCCACATACCCCTCTCTCACACACATCATATATATATTCATATATTATATGTATATTAGTGCAAAACGGGTATTTTACTGAGTACCAGGTATTTTGTCTAGCGTTTTAATCCCGTTTTAGTGTGTTTTAAATTATTTTTATCATTCTATAAAAATAATCACTTAAAATTATTACTGAAATAATTACCAGTTGCCTTGACTGGCTGCGTTGACAGTATTTTGTTTAATTCGCGCAGTATCGCGCGGTACGTGCTCAAACTCGAAAAATAGAGTTTCTCAATGTTTTAAATTATTTTTCCACACGGATATGATTAAAATTATTATTCAAATCATAACAGACAATTTTTAGGATTTTAACACTGATCGGGTGGTCACCGACGTTCGTTTCGCATTTTAAACGTTACGCGATAAGCATTAGTTTTATCGTTGCCAACATAATTTTTATACACATCTAAATTTATCAACGCATCAAGTATCATATATTAACATCACATTTAGTAAAAAATAGTCATGTTACATGTCTACTATACAGATTACTAATGTCCGGTACGGCCTGAGAGGCCGGGTGTCAAAGTCTCCCCCTGTTTAGGGAATTTCGTCCCCGAAATTCTACTCTTTACATGTCTCGTTTTCGCACTTGATGGTAAGAGGTGAGGATATTTCTATTGCATTTGGTCCTATAGCTCCCAGGTGAACTCAGGTCCACGCTTAGAATTCCAACGGACTTTGACCAATTTAACCCTGCTCCTCCTGAGTTTCTGGGTTTTCCGATCCAGAACCTCTACTGGTTCTTCGATAAATCTCAGTTTATCGTCCACTCGAACCTCTCTAGGGGGTATAATTAGTGTCTCATCAGACACACACTTTTTCAGGTTGGAGACATGAAATACATCATGGACTCCAATCAACTCCCGAGGCAACTTGAGCCTATATGCAACTGGTCCAACTCGAGAGACGACTTCGAAGGGACCTATATAGCGCGGGCTCAACTTTCCCCCTTTTCCAAACCTCACAACGCCCTTCCATGGTGATACCTTCAGCATAACTCTATCACCAACTTGAAACTCCAGCGGTTTACTTCGGTTATCTGCATAACTCTTCTGTCGATCCGCGGCAACCTTTAGCCTATTCTTGATCTGTACAACCTTGTCCGTAGTCTCCTGAATGATCTCGGGTCTGGTCAAATGCTTCTCGCTGACTTTAGCCCAACAGAGTGGTGATCGAAACTTCCTCCCATACAGGGCTTCAAACGGAGCGGCTTTTATGCTGGCATGGTAACTATTGTTGTAAGAAAACTCTGCCAAAGGAAAATGAGTATCCCAACTTCCACCGAAATCAATCGCGCATGCTCTCAGCATATCCTCTAATGTCTGAATGGTCCTTTCGCTCTGACCATCCGTTTGAGGATGATATGCAGCACTCATATCCAAACGAGAACCCAGCGATTTCTGGAGAGATCGCCAAAATCTGGAGTCAAATCGTCCGTCTCTATCTGAAATGATTGACACAGGTATTCCATGTCGGGCTACAATCTCGTTAAGGTACAGCTGCGATATCTTCTCCGTATTGTCTGTTTCCTTAAGTGCCAGGAAATGAGCAGACTTTGTCAATCGATCCATAATTACCTAGATCATATTGTGTCCACGCGACGTACGGGGTAACTTGGTGATAAAGTCTATCGTAAGATGTTCCCATTTCCACTTAGGAATCTCTGGTTGCTGCAGAAGCCCAGACGACTTCTGGTGCTCAGCCTTGACCCTAGAGCATGTCAGACACTTACTCACGTAGGCCGCAATGTCTCTCTTCATCTTTGGCCACCAGTAAAACTCCTTAATGTCCTAATACATCTTGGTAGAACCTGGGTGAATGGAATACTTGGATTTATGAGCTTCGTTCATAACCAATTCACGGAGGTTACCTTTAAGCGGAACCCAGACTCGGTTCATGAAGTATATTGCTTCATCTGCTTTCGATATAAGTTTACATTCTAAGCCCTTCAAACCTTCACCTCTCAAATCATCGTCCTTCAAAGCTTCCCATTGTGCATCACGAATTTGATCGGTCAATGCAAATACAACAGCTCCAAGCTCCAAATCATGTGTTGTGTAATTCTTCTCGTGCACTTTCAACTGTCTGGATGCATAGGCTATCACTTTGTCTCTTTGCATTAAAACGCATCCAAGGCCCAAACGTGAAGCATCACAGTAAACAATGAAATCATTACTTCCCTTAGGAAGGGAAAGAATAGGTGCACTACAGAGCTTTTCCTTCAATGACTGAAAAGCTTCCTCCTGCTTTTCCGTCCAGTCAAACTTCCTCTCCTTCTGGGTTAATAGCGTCAATGGCTGCGCTATTTTGGAGAAATTCCCAATGAACCTCCGGTAATACCCAGCAAGCCCTAATAATTGTCGCACTTCTGACGGAGTCTTTGGCACTTCCCAATTCTTAATCACTTCAATCTTGGACGGATCTACATGTATACCCTTCTCATTTATAACATGTCCGAGAAAATGAACTTCTCGAATCCAAAACTCACATTTAGAGAACTTGGCAACTGCTTCTCTTCCTTTAATAACTCCAAAATCAACCTCAAATGATGCTCATGGTCTTCTTTGGTTCGTGAATAAATAAGTATATCATCGATGAATACTATCACGAATTTGTCCAAGTAGGGTTTGCATACCCTGTTCATGAGATCCATGAACACGGCTGGCGCATTAGTCAAACCAAAGGGCATGACTAGAAACTCATAATGGCCGTATCGTGTTCGAAAGGCTGTCTTCGGTATATCTTCGTCAGCAACCTTCAATTGATGATATCCGGAATGCAGATCTATCTTCTAGTAGTAGTTGGATCCCTGAAGCTGGTCAAACAAATCATCAATTCTCGGTAAAGGGTACCGATTTTTTATAGTTAGCTTGTTCAGCTCCCTGTAATCTATACACATCCTGAAGGATCCATCCTTCTTCTTCACGAACAAGACAGGCGCACCCTAAGGCGAATAACTCGGTCGAATGAAACGTTTGTCTAGTAGCCCTTGAAGCTGGTTCGACATCTCCTTCATTTCTGACGGTGCCAATCTATAGGGAGATTTTGCAATTGGTACAGCACCAGTGTCACGGCCCCCGATCCACCCTGGACGGAATCGGAAGCCGCGAACAGCCCAGTGGTACCGGTGATTATCTTTATAAAATATTGCAGCGGAAATTTCATCAGGACCGTGAGTTAGGAAAAATATCAGAGTTTAGAAACACCGGATTTTATTTATTAAATAGATGGGATAAACCCATGTTTTACAATGGTAGCTTTTAATAAAGATAAAATTTGATTACATAAAACAATATTTCTTAATTTGATTTAATTAATAAAATAAGCCACTTCTTGAAGCCTTTCAGTGCCGTATCCAACTCTTACTCCAATCTACTGTAATTACCTGAAATATGTTTGAAAAAAGTTTTGTCAGTGAAAATACTGAGTGAGTTCATTCCATTTTTATAAAATATATTGTTATACCTTACAGCATTAAGGTTTTTATATTTATTTATATTTACCCAACTCAATCAGTATTTGTCACATTGTGGCAGTTTCGATGTGACAATAGTCATATCACTCATTGTTTCACTTTCGTCCAATAGTGAATTTATAAAATAATTCTATTTTACTATTATTCAATTTATATGTTACTAGGCGATTCCTGTGACGGTAATCATATCACTATTAATCATTCTTTCAACTAATGATTCTGGTCATATCACTGTTGATCATTCTTTCAACTAGTGATTCTATTCATAACACTGTTGGTCATTCTCTCAAATAGTGCTTTTGGTCATGTCACTGTTGATCATTCTCTCAACTAGTGACTCTGGACTTAGTTGTGTCCCGTGACATTACTTTGTCAAATATATTACTTATGGCACAAAACCATTTAACCCAGAGAATGACATATATCATTTTATGTCAAACTATTATAACTTATCAAATATAATATGTTAATTAAATAATTATAATATCATTATTTAATATATATTAATGTGACTAAGACTGAAAATATAATCTTAGTATATTAGAACATATTATACTTGACTATTTTATTATGGTATACACCATTTAGATTTATTTCAAACATACATTAAATTTATTAACTATTTAATGTTTAAATAATATTAATTATAGGCTACAGCTACTGAGGCATAATTCCCTCTGTGATTGTGGTCATGCTACTATTGGCTAACTTTCTGGCTAATAGTAACGAGGATCAAATAATGTATAAAACCTCTCATACCGGCAGTTATTATAGAATATAAAAATTTAATCACTGTAAGTATAACTGGTAAACATTTAGGATTTTGGAAAACATTTGTAAATATAATTGTATCACAAAAAGGTGATAAAAGAGAATGGACTCACATTGCAGATTTCTACGGCCAAAGTTTAGTCTACAGTTAAGCCTTGATATATTGCAGATTTATACCGGCAGAGCTTAGCCTACTGATTAGCCTTGTAACCTACTACACACGAACTAGGTAAGTAACTAATACAGCATTTACGATAACTCACGAGATAAAAACCCTCACAACGAATGACAAAGTGCAATCACTTAAACATCCATCGGAATCACAACGAATGACAAAGTATAATTACTTAAACATCCATCGGATTCACAACGAATGACAATGGATAGTACTAAAACATCCATCGGATAGTTTCAATCGATCGGACATTGAATCGTAATAGCGATCGAGTTAATACCCTGTTTGCGGCAGCACCCCGCTATACTAATTAGTGATTCGTGTGTGTTTTGAGAGTATTTGGACGATATCTCTGCGTACAATTTGAATTTGATCGTCGAACGAACAACAGAATGCAAGTGCCAGGCCCTTCTATTTATACCCAAAATTTGCACCTCCCGCTAGTCGCGGAAGAATCCGTGTCACGTGCCGCGTGTCGCCTGAGATGTCAAAATAGGGTAGGCCTGCTTCGTCACCTGGGTAGCCCTGCTGAGTCGACGGAATCGAGAAATTAAATTTTGACAGCGTTTTGTGAGGATAATCATTGAGTAGGGAATACCCCCCCTGAGTTTTAGGGGCCCTGATCCTGATTCTGATTGTTCTGAAAATTTTAGGGTTTGTGCAAAATCACTTGGGTGTCTTAATTAGATTTCCTATTGGATAAAATAATAAAATAATTAGGACTTTTAATGAGGGTTGTTACATTCTCCCCACCTTAATAAAAATCTCGTCCTCGAGATTTGGGTTATGATATTTCTTTTAAATTTATGTCATAATTTAGTCAATAAAAACTATATTCTTAAGGTAAATGACACAGAATCAAATTTTGTGAATACTAGTTGTATTCATAAGTAGGATTCAAAAGTTCAACTGAATGAGTTCAAGAAATCGATGTCAAACGAATGAGATGAAATGATATAATTTCCAAGGTAACTAGGTTCAAGCCAAAAGATATATGATCAAATAGATGTCTAGATCGAATGTTTACAATTTGTAAATGACTTTTTAGAAACAATAGAATTCTTGATCAAAGGAAAAATTAATTTGATTGTCAACTGAGGAAAACTCAGAATCAATAAGCTCAAATAAAAATAGAAGTACGAAAATGATTGTTAACTATCGAACCATAACAAGAGAAAAATTAGTGTTTTGACATTTATTGTATTGCAAGGATATACCGAAATACAATAGAGTTTAGTGTATCATTGTCTTAATACATAATTGCATCAAGACTACTTTCAAATGATGAGTCAAACGAAAGATATACATGGTTTTGAATGATTCGTATGTTTATGATTAGCCCAACCTACAAGTATATAACGACGCCGCAAGGTGTCGTAATGATTGAAATAATTCAATAATTACGGTGACCGAACAATTTCACCGTGTAATCAACTTTAATGAAGTAAATTTGGATATTCATTTCGAATAGGATTTTCAAATGAAAAGACCAAATGAATATTATAGAATTTTCGATAAATGATGAAAGAAACATTAAGAGGTACACTGGAATATGATATGAATTTGTGTACTCTTATCTTAACACATAATTGTATTAAGACTGTTTAAGATAATGAACCAACAAAAATTAAAATTCGTACATCAGGAATGAAAATGAGATTAGCTCAAGCTTCAAATTAAAGAAAACGCCACCACAAGGTGTCGTAGTAATTGATAATAGTAGCGGTGAATGAAATGAGTTTCACCATGCTTTAAATCAAAATGAAGTAAGTCCGAATGTTTCAAATAAATCTAGTAGGATTTTTTATTGAAATTGAAATAATTGAATAATGGTTTTCGATCAAAGATGATAAAACAATAAAGATTACGAAGTGCTCGATTGCTGATATAAAAATCTTTAAGAGATACACTGAAATATGAAATGAATTTGTGTATCATTATCTTAGCACATGATTGTGTTAAAATTGATTTTATAGAATAAACCAACAAAGCGGATTCAATATAAATAAATAATTAAACCCGTATATAAGGTGTGCAACGAGATTAGCACAAGCTTCAAATTTGTGAAAACGTCACCACAAGGTGATTGTGACCAAATAAATGATTCAGTGAAAGTGAAGATCAAACAAATCTGTTATGGTTTTGAATAGATGAAGTACTTGACATAATGTATTTATTTATAAACTTTTATTTGTACTAGGGTCAAATAATAGCTTAACTTAGATATTACATATCAGCGATTACGTCTGGAATCATTTCTGCTTCTTGCGTAGTAAGTACGAATGCTCGCGCGTTCTTCTTAGCTTCGTCTGTTGTTCTGGCCTTGTTGTTAAGTGCTTTGGTCAGTTTCAGGCAATATGGTTTGATGTGTCCCGTCTCTCCGCAATTGTAACAAACATTAGTTTTCCTTCTACACTCTTCCTCTATATGCCCGGTCATCTTGCAGAAGTCACAGTAGGGTGTTTTCCTAAAACGGCATCTTCCTGAATGGTTTTTGTTACATCTTCTGCAGGTAGGTTGTTCCAGTGACGGTTCAGTTTCTTTCTTCTTGAATTCTTGGAAAATTTTCTAGGCTAACTCTTTCTTCTTGTTTTCTTCTCTTGTACGGATTAGTCCATCTGTCAGCATGTTAGCTAGTTCAACGGCTTCTTCAATAGTCTGTGGTCTAACGGCCTTGACTATGTCTCGGATTTCGCTAACTAATCCCCAAATATAACGAGAAATTAGTACGGGTTCTGGCGAAGCCAGAGTTGGTACCATTCTTGCATATTCAAAGAACGTTGTCGTATATTCACGACAATTCACATATATCATTTTATGATTTAGGA
Source organism: Helianthus tuberosus (assembly GCA_030545235.1). Taxonomy (NCBI): domain Eukaryota; kingdom Viridiplantae; phylum Streptophyta; class Magnoliopsida; order Asterales; family Asteraceae; genus Helianthus; species Helianthus tuberosus. Next base: position 125,091,103 of record CM060354.1, read on the forward strand.
ACTTGTTAGCCATTCATTCCTTTTCATAAGGAGGACAAAATTTCCTTTCTGTCATTTCTTTGAATTTTTCCCAGTTCATGGCATAAGCCATGCCACTTCCTTTTGCCTAAAGGATTGTATTCCACCATTCTAAGGCTTTTTCCTTAAAGAGATTAGATGCATACATCACCTTATCTTCTTCGGCACATTTGCTGATTGTAAGAACAGTTTCCGTCTTTTCCAACCATCGCAGAGCAGCTGTGGCTCCTTCACTGCCTGCGAACTCAGTTGGTTTACAAGCTAGAAATTCTTTGTAGGTACAACCGAGAGTCATCGCCTTCTTTTTCTTGGGAAATGGGGTTTTGATAATATCAGCATTACCTCCATTGACACTATGGTTAAAACTGTCGTCACGAGTATGCTTGCTACTCACAACTTTGGTGGGTTCAACGGGGTTTTTAACAACTTTAATTATTAAAGGTAAAGCATTAGCTATTCCTTGAGCTATTAGATTTTCTATAGCATTTTTATCCAAAGGATTTTCATTATTAGTATGAACTTCTGGATTATGTGGTACTTCATTCGACATCTGAATTGCAAACATTTTCACTTATTAATATCATAGAATAATTAAAACAAAACAATACTTCCAGGATATTATATGTGCATATCGACATATATATATTCATATATAACACATATGTAAATTTGTATCAGTTTCCTAACTTTATTGTTTAGGTATTAAAAGAACACCTAAATAGCTTAAACAAGTGGCTCTGATACCACCTTCTGTCACGGCCCCCGACCCACCCTGGACGGAATCGGAAGCCGCGAACAGCCCAGTGGTACCGGTGATTATTTTTATAAAATATTGCATCGGAAATTTCATCAGGACCGTGAGTTAGGAAAAATATCAGAGTTTAGAAACACCGGATTTTATTTATTAAATAGATGGGATAAACCCATGTTTTACAATGGTAGCTTTTAATAAAGATAAAATTTGATTACATAAAACAATATTTCTTAATTTGATTTAATTAATAAAATAAGCCACTTCTTGAAGCCTTTCAGTGCCGTATCCAACTCTTACTCCAATCTACTGTAATTACCTGAAATATGTTTGAAAAAGGTTTTGTCAGAGAAAATACTGAGTGAGTTCATTCCATTTTTATAAAATATATTGTTATACCTTACAACATTAAGGTTTTTATATTTATTTATATTTACCCAACTCAATCAGTATTTGTCACATGGTGGCAGTTTCGATGTGACAATAGTCACATCACTCATTGTTTCACTTTCGTCCAATAGTGAATTTATCAAATAATTCTATTTTACTATTATTCAATTTATATGTCACTAGGCGATTCCTGTGACGGTAATCATATCACTATTGATCATTCTTTCAACTAATGATTCTGGTCATATCACTGTTGATCATTCTTTCAACTAGTGATTCTATTCATAACACTGTTGGTCATTCTCTCAACTAGTGCTTTTGGTCATGTCACTGTTGATCATTCTCTCAACTAGTGACTCTGGACTTAGTTGTGTCCCGTGACATTACTTTGTCAAATATATTACTTATGGCACAAAACCATTTAACCCAGAGAATGACATATATCATTTTATGTCAAACTATTATAACTTATCAAATATAATATGTTAATTAAATAATTATAATATCATTATTTAATATATATTAATGTGACTAAGACTAAAAATATAATCTTAGTATATTAGAACATATTATACTTGACTATTTTATTATGGTATACACCATTTAGATTTATTTCAAACATACATTAAATTTATTAACTATTTAATGTTTAAATAATATTAATTATAGGCTACAGCTACTGAGGCATAATTCCCTCTGTGATTGTGGTCATGCTACTATTGGCTAACTTTCTGGCTAATAGTAACGAGGATCAAATAATGTATAAAACCTCCCATACCGGCAGTTATTATAGAATATAAAAATTTAATCACTGTAAGTATAACTGGTAAACATTTAGGATTTTTGAAAACATTTGTAAATATAATTGTATCACAAAAAGGTAATAAAAGAGAATGGACTCACATTGCAGATTTCTACGGCCAAAGTTTAGTCTACAGATAAGCCTTGATATATTGCAGATTTATACCGGCAGAGCTTAGCCTACTGATTAGCCTTGTAACCTACTACACACGAACTAGGTAAGTAACTAATACAGCATTTACGATAACTCACGAGATAAAAACCCTCACAACGAATGACAAAGTGCAATCACTTAAACATCCATCGGAATCACAACGGATGACAAAGTATAAATACTTAAACATGCATCGGATTCACAACGAATGACAAAGGATAGTACTAAAACATCCATCGGATAGTTTCAATCGATCGGACATTGAATCGTAATAGCGATCGAGTTGATACCCTGTTTGCGGCAGCACCCCGCTATACTAATTAGTGATTCGTGTGTGTTTTGAGAGTATTTGGACGATATCTCTGCGTACAATTTGAATTTGATCGTTGAACGAACAACAGAATGCAAGTGCCAGGCCCTTCTATTTATACCCAAAATTTGCACCTCCCGCTAGTCGCGGAAGAATCCGTGTCACGTGCCGCGTGTCGCCTGAGATGTCAAAATAGGGTAGGCCTGCTTCGTCACCTGGGTAGCCCTACTGAGTCGACGGAATCGAGAAATTAAATTTTGACAGCGTTTTGTGAGGATAATCATTGAGTTGGGAATACCCCCCCTGAGTTTTAGGGGCCCTGATCCTGATTCTGATTGTTCTGAAAATTTTAGGGTTTGTGCAAAATCACTTGGGTGTCTTAATTAGAGTTTCCTATTGGATAAAATAATAAAATAATTAGGACTTTTAATGAGGGTTGTTACAACCAGGTACCAAATTGTTTCGGAACTCGATCTGTCTCGCAGGGGGTAATCCAGGTAAGTCTTCAGGAAAAACTTCTGGATAATCACGAACAATAGGAATCTCCTCGATCTTCCTACATTCGGCCTTTGTATCCATCACGTTAACTAAGAACACAGGATACCCTTTTCGCAACAACTTGAGCATCTTCATACTACTGACAACACTCGACACACGACTCGATCGATCTCCATGGATAATTATAGCTTTGCCACCACCAGGACGAGGTATCCGCACTTGCTTCTTCGTGCAAACAATCTCCGCTTTATTCTTGGACAGCCAATCCATTCCTACAACTACATCGAAACTTCCCAACTCCACTGGTAGTAAATCGATACAAAATTTATGATCGCCTAACAGAATACTACAGTCACGTACGACTTCGCTAGTCTCTATCAGTTTACCATTTGCTAGTTCTATCGAGTACTTCTTATTTAGCTTACTTGTAGGTGAACACAGGAATGGTTCAAAGTTTTTCTAAACAAAACTCAAGTCAGCTCCAGTATCAAAGAGTACGAACGCAGAATGGTTATTGATAAAAAACATACCAGTGACAAGAGCAGGATCGTCACGTGCTTTCCCAGCATTTAACTCGAACGCTATACCTCTGGCATTCTGACCTCCTGCCTTAGGACAATCCTTCTTGATATGTCTTTGTTCTCCACACTGGAAACATCCTTCGAGTCTTGATCCTTCCACAGTACTCCTGGCATAGCATTCACGGGTAATATGCCCAGTTCGTCCGCATCGGTTGCATTTCTTCTGCCCATCCTCACGAGTCTTTCTCTCAGATCCGCCTCGGCTATCTCTGGTGCCATCCTTTCGAGTACCACTAGAATTTCCAGCATATGCCTTCTTCGAACTGCGTTTCCTGTCACGCTTCTCTTCAGTTTCCTTCCTCGAGCTCTCGGACTTGCGCTTCTTCGTAACTTCTGTCTTGGACTCAGAACGCCCCGAACGTTCATATTTCACATCTGCTTTGGCCTTGCCCGATGACTTCCCGGTTTCCTCCTTTTTATCAAGACTACTTTTGCGAGCGGCATCATCGGCTAATGATTTCGCCAATGTAGTAGCCTCTAAATAGGTGGCAGGTTTTGCGGATATAACCATACTGCGAATTCGTGGCGACAATCCCCAGATATACCTCTCTACCTTTACATATTCGGGAGTAACCATTCGTGGAACTAACCTCGCCAAGTAGTTAAAACGAGAAGTGTAAGCTCTAACATCCAGACCTTCCATGGTTAGATTCCAGAAGTCTGTCTCGATTTTCTGAATTTCACTGCGCGGGCAGTATTCTTTCAGAAGCATTGATGTGTGCAAAATGCAACATATAAATTACATCAATTGTGGCATAGAACAAACCCTTTTTTAGTACTAATGTTGGAAAAAGTGTGCTTTTGTCTTCCTTTTGTATTTTCAGGATTAAATGAGCTCAGATTAACAAAAGAAGCAAAAAGACAGCTAAATCTAACATAAATACAAGAAAAGGAACAAACGTGACATGCCCGACCCCACGACAGCATCTTCCCAAGCAAAACAAAAAAACAGAAGGCTGAACACGCCCCGTGCTCAGTGAACACGGGGGCGTGCCCAAGTCCCAGCAGAAAAGACAAAGCTGTAGAAGCTTCTATCACCCACCACGGGGCCGTGCTCAGCGGACACGGGGCCGTGGTCAACTATAAGATTCGCAAAATCCAGGAAAATCTTGATAGTACAGATATGCTTCTGCACACGGGGGCGTGGTCAACTAAAGCAGACAAACTGCAATTAATGAAGACAGAGAAGAGGATGGACACGGGGCCGTGCCCAATGGACACGGGGCCGTGGCCGAGCTTCTGTTCAGCCTATAAATAGGAGTGCTTGGCTCAAGTGCAAATCATCCCTTGGCACACCACCTCTCTCACACTTCACCCACCACCCACCACCACCATAACACCGTCATCCACCACCATCATCCATTGTACATCATAGAGTGTGTGAGTCGTCTCAGGATCCAAGATTGATCGTAAGAGTTCTTGACAATCAAGGCCATGTTTGCCTAAGTCTCTTACATCACTTGATGAATACAAAGTGTCTAGTGTAATACTTTTTATTTTTAATCTTTTCGCACTTTTTACTTGGTTTTGTATTAATGACTTTAATAACTAGTTTCTTATGTTGAAGGTGATTCTTCCTTATCGTTTGTTCGTGGTGTCTTGGCATTATTTTACTGTCTATATAAAATAAAAGATTTTCACCATTCATATCTCCACGGTCTATATGGAGATATGTTGGCTACCTGGTCGGGGGTTAAGGGAACGGTTTGGTAAGAGTCTTGCCTTGTTCAGTGTATAGATCCTACAAGGACCTGGGTCAAATTTAGTAGGATCTCCTTCAATACCCACCGGTATTGGATGGCGGGGGTCCAAACTCTTTGACCCCCTCATATGTAAGCTACTATTAATACTTTAACCCGGCTACTTAGGACTGCATCCCTGCTGACTCAGACTACTTAGCCGAGGGTAACGTCGCCTTCAAAAGAGGGGCCTACCATAATTTGCATTAATAACTTAATTAATTATCTTTCAATAATCCGACCCTTTAGGATTGTATCCTTGCTGACTCAAACTACTGGGTTGAGGGTAACGTCACCTTCAAAAGAGGGGCCTACTACAATAACTAAGATAATCTCTTAAAAAGTGCAAAAGTGCAGAAATAATCAAAGGTTACACTAAACACGAGTCGGAGCCAAGTGATTCATCTTGTCTATCTGTTTTTATTTTTATTTTATTTTCAGCATTTTAGTTAGTTTTTATTTTCTAGTCTAAAACCTTTTTCTAAACTTTTGATTTGATTAGACGTTGAGGATAAACCGGTACTAAAAGCTCTTGTGTCCTTAGACGACCTCGGTATCTTACCAACACTATACTACGCTCACGATGGGTGCACTTGCCCATATGTGTGTTTGGTATTAGTAAATATCGTGTTTTATAAATTTAAAACTTGACTAACGTGTAAAAAGGGCTTAAAATATACTTAAATCTATATACCACCACACACGCATCAAGTTTTTTGCGCCGTTGCCGGGGACACAAGGATTTTAAGAAAGCTTAAAATCAACGGCCTAATCAGTTTTTCAAAACATTTTTAAAACGCGCGCACATTTTTCTGCATTTTAGTTTAGTTTTGCATTTAAAGTAGCTTGAACACAGGCCGTGCTCACTGAACACGGGCCGTGCTGCACATCTTTCATAAAACACCCAGTAACAGAAACTGAACACGTGGCCGTGCCCACTGAACACGCCCCGTGCTCAGCGAAATCAGTAACCTTAATTAAAACGCCCAGATACAGAATCTGAACACGGGGCCGTGTTCACTGAACACGGGGCCGTGTCCAGCCTCTGTTTCCGTTTTTATTTTTGATTTCTGATCTCGAGACTTAGTTGCGGTCTGCTGAGTGATTCTTATGGATCAATACTCAGGAGGTTACAGCTACACCTATGAGGAGGATGATTATAGGGAAAATTATTGCACTAATTGTGGTGACCCGCACTCGGTTCAATATTGTAACTTATATCAACCTTCCACTTCATACACCTACTATGAGGAGCCCAGGTACGAGCCATCAACTTCATATACATCCTATGAAGACCAAAGGTATGAACCTCCTCCCTCATACTCATATTTTGATGAACCAAGGTATGAGCCTTCTTACTCATACTTTGAGGAACCAAGATACGAGCCCCCACCTTCATATGCTTATTATGAGGAACCATGGCGTGAACAACCCACCTCGTATGAGTGTTATGAAGAACAAAATTACGACCCTTATCCATCATATACTTACAATAAAGAACAATGGTGTGAACCATCTACTTCCTATGAGTATTATGAGGAACAAAGGATCGAACAACCGGATTCAAGCTTTGAAAATCCTGATCCTTTTTCTATAACCGAAGTGACCGATAGGATATTAGAACACCTTAAAGTTATCGAGCGCTATATAAAAGAATCTCGCACAAGGGAAGATGAGTCCCGCGCAAGAGAAGAATTGAAAAAAGAAGAGATAATTGAAAGTGTAAAAATGGAAGAACAAATAAGTGAAAAACCGACACATGAGTTAAACAACGAAAAAGGTGAGTCCGACAACGTTAAAATTCAAGAAGAGTCTAATTTTGAAGAAATTAATCTCTTGTCACCTTCTTTTGAAAATCATTGTTTAGTTCCCACTCATGCTAAGTTTTTAAAAGAGTTAAACACTAACACTAAAATTGATGAAACGGTAAGTGTTAAGTTAACTACTGATCAAACCTCGCTAATAAAAGAAGACCCATTTGAAATTAACATTACACCGGTTCCATTTTTTTTCAAAATTCATTTATTAGTAATGTCACAATTGATAAAGATCTTTGTGTTAACATAATGCCCAACTACATTTTCCAAAAATTAAGTATTAGTGATTTTTCTCCACTTCAAATACCCATTTTTTTATCCAATCGGAAAATAATAAAATCAATCGGTGTAGTTGAGGATGTCTTGGTTCAAACAAATCAAATGGTAATCCCAACCGACTTTGTCATCCTCGATGACGCTCCTCTAGTGTTGGGACGACCCTTTGTTAAAACTCACGAAGCTTTGAAAAACCGGAAGTTCAACAATCTACCTATTCAATTAGGGGCATTTAAAAAAAGTGTCGATCTTGAGCGGTCAATGAAATATCCATTCGGCAATAACGACCCCCTAATTGAAGATGAAGATGAACCACCCGATACAAGTGAAAATTTGACCACTTTGTTGAAGAAGAGGTTGCCATAGAACAAACTTTTAAAGTTCTTGATCAAATTGAGCAACCAAATAAGGAGTCTCCTAAAGACCCACCTCTCGAGCTCAAAGAACTTCCAAAAGGTTTGGAATATGCTTTTCTAGACAAAGATGGTAAATCACCTGTAATTATTTCATCTAAGTTAAGTAGTTTAGAAAAAGAAAAATTAATTAGTCTTTTGAAAAAACACAAAAATACGATCGCTTGGAAACTTGTGGACATTAAAGGAATAAGTCCGTCCATGTGCACGCACAAAATTTTAATGAATGATGACTACAAATCGGTAATACAACCACAACGTCGAGTAAATCCAAATGTTCAAGAAGTGGTTAAAAATGAAGTCATCAAATTACTTGACGCCGGACTTATATATCCTATCTCTGATAGTCCTTGGGTAAGTCCTGTTCAAGTAGTTCCAAAAAAAGGTGGTATGAAGGTAATAACTAATGAAAAGAATGAATTAATACCAACGAGAACCGTCACAGGATGGAGAGTATGTATAGATTATAGACGATTAAATGAAGCAACAAGGAAAGATCACTTTCCTTTACCCTTTATTGATCAAATGTTAGAAAGATTATCCGGTCATAAATTTTACTGTTTCTTGGATGGTTTTTCAGGTTACTTTCAAATCCCGATAGCACCCGAAGACCAAGAAAAGACAACCTTCACATGTCCCTATGGAACTTTTGCTTATCGACGCATGCCATTTGGTCTATGTAATGCTCCCACAACATTCCAACGTTGCATGGTAGCCATCTTCCATGACATGATAGAAAAGACAATGGAAGTCTTCATGGATGACTTTTCTATCTTTGGGGATTCATACGACCAATGCCTCGATAACCTTGAACGAATGCTATCCCGATATGAGGTGTTGATGCACGAATGTCTAAAGCCTACGTCTTAGTCTTAGTCAAGCTTGTATAGGGTCTAGGGATCAGAAATGTTAATTATGTATAGTATAGGGGGCTGTTTGTAGTTTTTGTGTTGTAATGTTTTGATTCCGCTCCTAATGACATTTTGTCATTTGGAGCGAAATCACAACAAGGTGATTCTGCCCGAAATGACAAGATGTCATTAGGAGCGGAATCAGCCCCCCTATATATAGTTATGTTTGGTTTCTCATTTGGTACTGATCGTTCAAGTTGTAACCGAACTGCTGCCGGATTTTTCTGTGATCTATTAATGAGAAACAGTGTTTAAAGTGATATTCTGTCTATTTCTACTCCATTCTCTTTGATTCAAACTGTTTGCGTGATTCCGCCACATAAACAGTGGTATTTTGGTTCTGATTGACTTACTAGATCGTCAAAATCGATCCTACAATTGGTATCAGAGCCAATTATGAGCTAAAATATCTGAATCAAAGCCTTTTTACTACATTTTTTGGATTTCTGGACATTTCCACGGATAAAATGAACTGAGTTTTTGATATATTGTGTAAAAGTGAGCTTTAACAAACCCTTGAGAGTATCAGCTTAAAATTCGGCTTAAAATTGGTAAAAAATGTCTCAAAACCTGATTCCGCTCGAATTAGCATTTGGTTGATTCCGCTCGTATTCTGAGCGAAATCAGGTTCTTCACCTGAAAAAGTCTTATTCCGCTCGTACATTTGGAGCGAAATCAGAGTTTTAGATTGAATTGTTGATTCCGCTCGAGAAACTTTCTGATTCCGCTCCTAAGTTAACTAACTTTCTGATTCCGCTCCAAAGATCACTGAGCATTTGGAGCGAAATCAGGTTTTTGAATCTGTGAGCATTGTGTGTTAAATCTTGATTCCGCTCGAAAACATTTTCAGCATTAAAAATCATGGTTTGAGGGTTTAAGTTCATTTCGTTCGTGATATTTCGTCCGAAATTCAGTTTGTGTAGAACGTGTTTTCAGTAAAATCATCCGTTTTTCAAAATATTAACAGTTTTCAGTAATCAAATCTCTAAAAATGGAAAACCAAGATTTCTATAACTTCTTCGCCGGCAGTGGTATGGCAGCAGGACAAACCTCGGGTAGTCTTATGCAAAACGTCAACATGGAGAATGAATTGGGAACGATGCAAAAGCCTCCCAAGCTTATGAACATAGATGAATACTCAGGATGGTCAGGCAGATTTAAGAACTGGGTTCAGGCTAACCACTTTGAATGCTGGATGAAGATAGAAGTGAAGTATGTTCCACCGGTTGATGGGAGAGGTCAAGCAAAGGGTATTGGAAGTCTTACAGAGTCAGAACAGAATGATTTCAAAGCCGAGAAAAAGATGATTAGTATTCTTCAGCAGGCTATCAAAGAGGATATTTTAGTGTTATTACAACATGAAGACAATGCTCAATCTATGTGGAATGCATTGAAATTGAAGTTTCAAGGTAGTGTGTCAATGATCAAGAATAAGAAGGCTTTATTAAAAAAGGAGTTTGATATTTTTACCGGCATGAAGGGTGAAACAACAAAGCAACTGATTGATAGATATTGCCATTTAGTACTTGAGATGAAGAGATTAGACATTGTGAAGAACGATGAAGAATTGATTGATAAGTTGTCTGATGCATTACCATATGAAGAGTGGGGCACGTATCTGATGATGTTGAAAAACAATTCAGATTTTGGGAATCTGAATCTTAGTGGATTCATAGAAAATATTGAAGCTCAAGAGTTGGAGTTGCTAAAAATTAAAAAGATGAACTCAATGAATGTTCAACAAGATGTATCTTTGTACTACAGAGGTAGTACTCCAGTTACAACAAATCAGAGCCCAAAGATACAAACTGGTTTCAGTGCTGACACATCATCAAGTGCTTCATCAAATACTCCACAAACAAACAAGCCTTCACCATTTGCCAGCTACGAGCCAAACGTCAAAGCTAATGAACAGACTTCACCTCAAAGCTCATCTAATTCAAACAATCAAGCGTATGTTTCTGGGATTCAATGCAACATCGCAGTAAATATCAAGAATTGGAATGAATTCACTGAATCAGCTGCGAAACAGCATATTGCATTGTTGGCTTCCGTGTTAGAGTCGTATGAGTCTCTGGTAACGGGTAAGATCGGGAATCCGGACATGACCAAAGAAGATTACGATCAGATTGACCCGGAGGAGCTTGAGTTAATAGATATTAAATGGGGCATGGCTAGTCTTGTGAGGAGAGCACAGCGCTTTATGGAAATCACTGGCAGAAACAGCCTTTCTGGACCTGATCAGAAGCTAGGTTTCGACAAGTCTAAAGTAACCTGCTTCAAGTGCAAAGAGAGAGGCCACTTCAAAAGGGAATGCCCATATAGAGAAGTGAATAATCATCAGAACCCGTTCACGAATGATTATTACAGACAGGCAATTTATCACCGACCAAATCAGCAACCTGTAGTTCAAAGACCACAAATCGAGAACAAACCAGAGAAAGCTCTCATTGTGAACCAGGATGACGAGAAAGTTGCTGAGGGATTCATCTGGGATAAATACATCCCTGGAAGTGATGGACAGGCTATAATGGCTGAGATAGTTGAAGTGACCGAAAGTGTTGTTGAACCTGAAGTGGTTGTTGAAGATGTTTCTGTGGATAATGTGGCTGACATGGAGGAATTAGATGCAGAAGTTCATTACTATCAATCTGAGCAGGAGGTATTAGCCAGTTCTTTGAGATCTATTATGCCTCCTAAAGTTTTTGAATCTTTTGTAGGTTTCTTTGAAGAACCGACAACTGGATTGTGTCCAAGATATGAGGAGAAGAAAGAGTCTGTCGAAGAAATGATCGATGTGACAAAGGAAATGACTGAAGATACTTTGAAAGAAATTGCTGACAAGGCTCCTATGGCTAAACTGAAAGAGGTAGACACAGAACTTGTGAAACCCGAGTTTGTCGGTACCCTAGTCAGTTCAAAAGGAGTCGGATCAGGAGTCAGGAATTGAGGAGGTCAAATCTGAGAAAGTGTCTGAGTCAGAGTCGAAAAATGTCGGTAAACAGGAAGTGAAAACTGCTCATGAAGCAGAGATTGTTGAGAAATTGGATTCAATTTCTGAAACCCCATGCCAAAAGGGTTTAGAACCTTGCATGGAGTGTCTTGAAAAAGACGCTAAGTTTCAGGAATTGAAACATAATGCTAACATGTTAAAATTTGATTTAGGACAGGTTAAAGAGGCATATGATACACTGGCCACATCAGTTAAAATGATTAAAAAAGAAAGTGTTGAAAATGATAAAGCAACGAAGTTAGCAAAAGCAACACTTTTTGATAAACAAGTGGAAGTTAATTTTCATCTTGACACAATCGCATCATTGAAGAAAGAATTAGAATTGACCAAAATTGAAAATGCGCGAATCGATAAGAAATTGATGAGCTATGTTGCATCGTCCTATGTTCTTGAACAAATTGTTCCACAACAGCCCAATGTTGGGCCGGTCTTTAACAGTGTTCCACCCCCAATGTGGAATCATTATACTCAAAAGTATCCAGATGGGGTGGAAGCTGCTTTGAACCTTAAGTTGAAAACTATTGAGGATGAATTGCCAGAGAGCATTGATGTTACATTCTCTGCATCCGACACAGACAACGAGTCACAGGTCATCAAGACTGTTGTCGATCAGGTGTTAGATGAAGAGAGTGATAACTCTGAGGTTGAAGTTATAAAATCTCATTCTGAGAAATCTGTTACTGATTCTGAAGACGAGGGTAACTTTTTAGATCGCTTCATACCGAAATCAGAAAAGAGTGCGAATGATGATTCGATCATGGTGGTTTACACTATGATTGGAACTGACAAGCTTTACTCTGATTTCGAGTATCCGCTTCAGAATGCAAAGATTGAAAATGTTGAGAAAGTTTTCAAATTGGTTGAAATTGACATTGATGTGGTAAACAACAAAGAATTCTTTTCAAAACCGAAAAAATCATTTGTTATGTCATGTTCCAACAACTCGGACAAAAAGGAGTGGGAAGGAAATGGTAACAAGAAAAATGGTAACAATTTTAAAAACAAAGGAATTGGTTTTGAGAAAAAGATGGCTAAGAAGGTTGTAAAGCCAAAAGATAAAATGAGTGATATCTTTGTTGTTTGATTAAGTGTGGATGATGAGAAGGAATACATTTTTAGCCAAAAGGCCGTTGACGATTTCAATGCGGCAAAGAAACTGAAAGAAGAGTCGTTCAAGTCAACTTTTGTCGAGTATGACAAAAGAGTTTGCTATCGCTGCAATGAAATCGGACACATGGCAAAACAATGCAAGAAAGTTTTTGAGAAACCTATCGTAAAACCTGTTGTTCAAAAACCTCGACCTAAGTCACCAGTTGACAAAAAGGGTAAAAAAATAAATGGTTTCACCAATCCGCATCTTGAAGAGGGGTGAATCGTTGAAGTCGGAAGATAAGCCGAAATCTACATTCGAGATTGGCGAATCTTCAAAGTCTCAAAAGACTTCAAAGATTTATCCGAAAATGAAAGTTTTTGAAAATCAGTCATGGGTTGTGAAATCAAAACCAACTGTCGAGGAGAAAAAGATGGAAAACATTTTGAAAAATGAAACAAAGGTTTTGAAAGATAATGTTACAAAGTTTGAGTTTGAGCTTGATAAGTTTCTTGCAGAGTTTCCCCCGATCAAAAATGAAGTAAAACCAAAAGATAAAATTGATATTCCGAATGTCACGTTTAACTTTCAAAAGATTGATATACCGTGTGATTTAATGTTTGGAAGTGTATCACCAGTTAAGAAGTCATGGAAATCGTTGTTTGAATGATTTGATATAATGTGTGCAGGGGCTGCCCAAGTCAATCATTTCAAAATGGATCATGGACAGTGGGGCCTCTAGACATATGACGGGGATGCTGGCGCTGCTCTACGATGTAAAATCAATCAATGGAGGTTACGTGGAATTTGCGGGAAACCAGGGTGGCAGGATTGTGGGCCAAGGAACCCTGACAAATGGGGTCATTTCGTTTGAGAAAGTGAATTACATCATAGAATTGGAAAATAACTTGCTTAGTATTTCTCATATCTGTGATAAATCGTTTACTGTACATTTCACGAAAAACGAATGTCTGGTTTTAAAACCTGGGTTTAAAATCCCTGATGATATGGTGTTGTTGCGCGCTCCATGGGAAAATGACTTGTATATTCTTGATATGAGTGTCGCAATGCCAACTAATCATCAAAAACAATGTTTTGCGTCGAAAATGAAAGCAACAGAAAAAGAGTCTATTATGTGGCATCGTAAGATGGGCCACATACATGTTAGAAAAATGAATTTTCTGGTGCATAATGATTTAGTAGAAGGTGTGAATTTAAAGAATTTTCATTTGTCTGATGATTGTGTAGATTGTAAGAAAGGAAAGCAGACTCGGAAGTCACACCCACAGAAGTTGCTTAACACAATCAAAGTACCGCTTGAGAGACTCCACATGGATCTCTTCGGGCCGGTCAATGTAAAAAGCATCAGTGGTGATTTGTACTGCTTGGTAGTCACTGATGATTATACGAGGTTTTCGTGGGTAGTGTGCATGGAAAAAAAGGATTAGACGTTTGAGTCGCTGATGGTTTTGTTCAAAAAGATGGAAAAGTTGTATAAGCTGCCTATCCGAAGAATACGTAGTGATAACGGAACGGAATTCAAGAATAACAAAATGCTCGAGTTTTGCAATGAAAAGGGGATTCTTCATGAATTTAGCGCACCATATACACCACAGCAGAACGGCGTTGCTGAAAGAAAGAATAGAACCTTAATAGAAACTGCTCGAACGATGTTAGCCGATTCCAAACTACCGATCTTCTTCTGGAGCGAAGCAGTGGCTGCAGCTTGTTACACTTTAAACCGTGTGCTCACCGTCAAGAAGTACAAGAAAACAAGTTTTGAGTTTCTGGAGCCATTTGGGTCTCCGTGTACTTTTATTGATGAAAATGGTAAATTCGGTGCTAAGTCAAATGATGGTTTCTTTGTAGGTTACGCGAGCCCGTTGAAGAGGGTGTTCGTACCTTGCCTGGGAAAAGTAATACAAGTTCAGCATGTGGATTGTCAGAAGCATACTGCTTCACCACAACTTCCCGGACAAAGATTCCTGTTCGATTATGATAAACTCTGGGAGTCGTTTCATCTTCCGACCGAGCCAACTATTGAAGAGCTTATTCTGTTATACCAACAGCAACAATCTAGTTCACAAGATCATGTGCCAAGGCCTTTGGTAGTTTCACAACCTGAAGTGGATACAAGCATTCCTACAGGTGGCACAAACGATCACGAAGCCGGTCCAAGTGGAACAGCTCACGAACCACCAGAGGAACCAGCTCCAACGTTTGATAACTCTGACGACTCAGAAGAGGAATCTGCTCCTACTTTTGACGAGGAACCAAACGTTACTACAACGGAAGCTGAGGATCACACCGGTGATCTAGACATAACGAGCTTGCAATCGGAAGTTGATGTGCCCGACACTGTCATGCCTCGAACTTTGTCTTACCATTCGTCAGAGCAAATTATCGATGACCTACGAAGTGGTGTTAAAACAAGAGAGCAGATCAATAGGGCTCTTACATGTTTTTACTCATCTGTTGCACATTTACAAGAAGAATTCTCACTTAAATGTTTTATCTAGCAGATTGAACCCAGAACTTATAAAGAAGCCTTAACGGAAGAAAGCTGGGTGAATGCAATGCAGGAGGAGCTGCAACAATTTGAGAAGTTGGGAGTGTGGAGACTAGTAGACCTCCCTAAGAATCAAAAGTTGATTAAAACGAAGTCGGTTTTCAGGTGTAAGAGAGACGATAGAGAAGTCGTGGTTTGGAACAAAGCACGATTAGTGGTACAAGGATTCAGTCAGCAAGAAGGCATCGACTATGATGAGGTTTACGCACCTGTTGCTCGACTTGAAGCTATTCGGATCTTCCTGGCGTTTGCGTCATGGAAAGATTTCAAAGTGTACCAGCTGGATGTTAAATCTGCCTTCCTATACGGAAAGATTAAAGAATAGGTGTATGTGGGACAACCACCGGGGTTTACTGATCCACAACACAAGAACAAGGTCTATCTGCTGGATAAGGCGCTCTACGGTTTAAACCAGGCCCCGAGAGCCTGGTACGAGACGCTTTCCCAACATCTTTTGGGCAACGGGTTCATCAGAGGGACAGTTGATATCACATTGTTCAAAAAGGAAGTTGCAGGTTATCTCCTAATTGTGCAGATCTACGTTGACGATATCATTTTTGGTTCAACGAACGACGACTTGTGTAAAGAATTTGAGTTGGTAATGAAGAAGAAATTCGAAATGAGTTCGATAGGGGAGATGAAGTTCTTCCTCGGGCTGCAGGTGGAGCAAATGCCCAATGGAATCTTCATTCACCAAACAAAATACGTGAAGGACGTGCTTGAAAAGTTTGATATGGCTCAATGCAGTCCAGCAGCAACCCCCCTTGCACAGAATCATGGTATTTGTCCTGACGAGAATGGCGTCAAGGTGGAGGAGACATTGTACCGATCAATCATCGGATCCTTAATGTATCTCACTGCTTCCCGACCGGACATCATGTACCCGACATGTCTTTGCGCCAGATATCAGTCGAGCCCGAAGCAGTCACACCTGACAATAGTCAAAAGGATATTACGGTATTTGAAAGGCTGCCCAAGCATCGGCTTGTGGTATCCTCGCTCGGGTGACTTTTCTCTAACAGGTTTCGCTGATTCTGACTTTGGAAGCTGCAAGCAGAATGCTAAGTCCACCATTGCTGGGTGTCAGTTCTTCGGAACTCGACTCGTTACCTGGCAGTTCAAGAAACAAACCTCTGTGGCGCTTTCTACTTGTGAGGCTGAATACGTTTCAGCCTCCAGCTGTTGTTCTCAGATCCTTTGGATCCAGCAGTAAATGCGCGACTTTGGTTTGCAATTCTTGGATACACCGATTTTCGTGGACAATGAAGCAGCCATTAATATTACTAAAAACCCGGTTCACCATTCTAAAACGAAACATATTGAAATCTGTCATCACTTCATCCGTGATTGTCACGAGAAGAAGTTGATACGTATTGAACATATACACACCGATGATCAGAAGGCTGATTTTTATACAAAACCATTTGACAAAAAGAGATTTTATTATCTTTTAAAATTGAATGGAATGAAAAATCTGTGTTCTGGGAGGGTTGAAGAATGTGAAGCCGAGGAGGGTGGCGATCTGATGTGAACTCCGTCGCGTTGTCAACTTTGTTTGTACAGTTTGTTTTTCTGCTTTTTGATAAAAACAAAAACACAAAAATATGTTTTTTCTTTTTATGGGGAGAAAGTTTGCAGAAAAATACAAAAACATGATAAAATTACAAAATCCAAAAACATTTGAAAAAGTAAAAAATGAGTTTGTGTATAAAGGGGAAATGATAGTACATCAGCTAGACAGGTGCAGTACGCTAAAGAAATGTAATGTGAAAATGTGTTAAGCAGTCTTGTAAATGATATGCCGATAGGTTTTTACACATTTAGTAGGTTTGTTCGGGATATAAATCTAAATCCTTTCTTGCTTATTTCGTGGGGAACACTACTTGGATATATAGGTAACCCCTGAAATCTTGTTTGAAAGATTCCTTTTTCTGATATACTAGGTCTTTATACTCAGTGATATCTGGGGTATTATTCCGGGACTTCTGCTGAACGGTAGTTCTGACCTAGTCCTCGAATAATACTTTCCTCAAATGCTTGAAACAGAGCATCACCCTCAGCATATATGATAAGACAATAAAATTGCTTAGCAATGCTGTTGTAAAAAAGATCCTCTAAAGGGGACACTCCTAAAAGTTGAGTCATGATCTCTCTGCTGAACGATGGTTCTGACCTGAGCTCTCATGATTTTTCATAATTTATTAACCCCTTACAGATATCATTTGTAGTATTCTCACCTGTAAGACTGAATATTGGGATCTGGATACGGGAGTATATTCAAGAGGTGGGACACACGTATAAGTTTAAGTCTCTAAAATACTAAATCCATATCCTGAACAGATTGAACTTTGTGTGAAAATTTAAAGTGGACCAGTATATCGACAATCATTGCAAATTGTTTAATGCTTAAAATGAAATCTAAACTTAACGGTAATTGTATCTCATCGGAAGCTGATATGATCCCCTAACACGCTCACAAAAAGATTGTGTGTACATATTTCTACTTATCTGTTTCTAAAACCAAAAAGATTTTATCTTTCATCTTTTATTCGACGACGGACGTTGGGGATCGGATTATCAAAGTCTTGTGCAGATCATGTTTGATTCATGAGGTTTGGGTAAGCAGGAGATTCTGGATAGTGACTGGTACATGTTTGAAAGATTGAAAAAGTGTTTGAAAGTTCAAAAAGTTCAACAATTCATTAATTTGAATTGTTTTCAGTTTCAAAAAGTCAGCATACTTCATAATCTGGTCAACTAAGGTCATTAAGTTGGACTTGGTAGGCTAAACAGTTGACCAAGGTCATTAACTTGGATTTGGTTAACTGGGTGTGTCGGTAATAAATTTGAAAAGGTTAAAAAGTTAAAAAAAAAATTGTAAAGTTAGAACTGATTTCGCTCTAAAAACACATTGTTCACACTTTAAATGGCTGATTTCGCTCATAGCCTTATGGCTGATTCCGCTCATAATGCTTTGAAAGTCATTTCGAGCAAAATCAGACTGGCTATAAATAGCCATCTGATTCCGCTCCTATTAATCACTTTTCTGATTTTGCCCCTAAGTTTCTGTCACCGGTGATAAGAGCGAAAACCCCAAATCATCGTTTTTCAAGACGAATTGCTGCCTGATTTTTGTTTGATTGTTGTTATTAGTTGGTTTGCTCAACTATTAACATGGGAAAGGTAAGAAATCGGTCGAATTTGACACAGACCCATCTATTTTTTGTTTATCGGCGCTGTTCATGTTTCAAAACTTAGATTTAGGGTTTGATTGTTGTGTAAAATGAACATAGATCTTGTTAGTGTTGTCGGAATATTGTGTAGATCATGCATGTGAGTTTTGATTGAACCAGATCTAGGGTTTGTTCATGATTGAACAGTAGCAGATAGTTTGAACTTAGATCTAGGATGCTTATGATGGTTTTAAATTATAAAAATCACACCCACATGCTCGGAATCCACTGATACACAAACCCACTTGTTAAATTTCATCATCTGATGTGTTTAGTAGGTTTGAGTATTAATTTAGCTCCAAATGGCATATGATCTGATTTCGCTCCTAACTGAATTATATCTGATTCTGCCTCTGAGTAATATATCTGATTACGCTCAATATGACACTTTGTCATTTGGAGCGAAATCAGAAACTTGTTGATTTCAGTTCGGAATGTTATCATTATTATTCTATGTGATATTGCTGACAAGTTGCTTAGTGTTGAAATTTTTCCAAGTATTGATTCATTGTGTATTTTGTTGTACAGGGTTCGAATGTCATCTTTGATCCTCTTCACAACAGCTGTTGTGATTTTGATGTGCAAAAGATTTCAGAGTTGGCTAAATTCAGTAGTATTCTGGAGTTCATGAGTCGAGTACCTATTCAGAAAGCTCTTACGGATCAACGTCCAGTATACAAGTCACACATTAAACGATTCTGGAAGCATGCAACATACGATGAAACAAACAAAGTGATAAACTCAGTTGTGAAGCTACAAAATGAAAAGAAAAAAATTGTTGTTACTGAGGTACTAGTTCGTGAAGTTATGAACTTTCCTGATGACGAAAACTCGCCAACAAGGTTTCCGGAAAGAATGGTAAAGGGGTGTATGCTCAGGATGGGATATGTTGGTGCACTAAATGTTGGAAATTACTTGAAATCAAAGTTTCAGAAACCCTACAAGTTTATTATTCATTGTGTTTTAATGTCACTTAGTCATTGCAAAGGAGGGTACGATACCATGCGTGATTACCAGATGAACATGGTCACTGCATTGGTTCTGAACAAGAAATATAACTTCTCGCATATTGTTTTTCACTACATGATCGAGAATATCACAACAAAGAGTAAGACTTGGACGTATCCAAGATTTGTGCAGATGTTGATCGATCATGTATATCCAGAGATTGAACGTGATTTGAAGAATGATTTGTTAGTTCAGTCACACATGAGCATCGAGTCTCTCAAACAGCTTGCTAGATATCACCCAAACCATCCTGAACCAAAGATAGTTGCTGAATTCTTCGGATATATAAAAAATGTGAACTACGTTGATCCTGATCCAGTAAACCACCAAAACTGGAGAAATGAAGAAAAAATGAAAGAAGCAGCTTATGTTGATGAGCTAAAGACTCTTGAAGAGTTCAAAACCACCAGAAATGACTGGTTTGTCAAAGAAACGAGGAAGAGAGGCAAAAAGACCACTCCTAAAGCACAGGAGGGTGAGGGGTCATCATCGCAGCCAAAGAAGAAACAAAAGAAAGTGGCAAAAACGTTATTGATTGATGAGCCTGAGGTTGAAGAGCCGGTTGTAACTACTGAAGAAAATCAGGATGTTGATATTGATGATGTGATGATAAATATTGATGATTTAGAGTCAGATCAAGCAGCTAACATAGAAGTTGAGAAAGAGAAAGTAATTGATGATGTAGAAGGTGATGACGTTGATAAAAGTACTACAAGTTCTTCAAGTTCTTCTGAAGATGAGATAGATGAAACAGAACATTTGAAAAGAATTCAAGAAGACACTGCTAAAGAGAAATTGTTGACGAAGAGAAAGAGGCAGGAAAAGGAGGATGCTCCATATGTCCCATCACCACAACATGTTTCTGGATCTCAATCGTCTCCTTCGGGTAGTAAAAAGAAAGCAGGAGCAAAGAAAAAGATTGTGTCTACGAAGATAAAGAAAGTTACTTCGAAGATCACAAAGCCAAAGATTGTTCTGAAGAAGAAATCGTCCAAAGAACCAAGTAAACCATTAACACCACCACCTGAACCTACACCACATCAATCTCCAATACAATCACCACCACATCAAACACCTCCACGACAACAAACACCACCAAGACAACCTTCACCATTCCATCTCACACCACCTCATGAACAACATGTTTTTACATCCCAAGAAATCTTCAAAACACCTCCACTCACTCAAATTCAACTAACTCCTAGTTCTTCTGGTCACAAGGGTCTTCCTATTCCTCCAGACAATCTTGAAGATATTGGAGATGTTGGTTTTGCGAATGATGAACAGGTGAAAAAGTTAGAGAAGAAAATGGATGATGTTTTGAATGAAAGTAAAATAGTTGCAGCTGAAAGCAAGAGAGTAGCTGATCATGAAAAGATTCTTGAAATGCGTGTAAAAAGATTAGAATCTGACAACAAGGCATTACTGAATAAAGTAGAATCTGATGAAGCAGAGATAGATGTTATGAAAGTCCAGATTGCTGAGTTGTTAGAAGAAAAAACTCGAAAGGATCAACAAAATGAATACTTCAAGTTAAAGAATAAAGAGTTGGAAGCAATCAAGGCTCGAAATGAACATGAGAATTATATGTTGAGAAAAGTATTAGAGAGTGTGGTTGGTGTGTCTCTAGAGCAAAGATTTGATGAAGTTGTACGGGAGGAGGTTAGAGCTCAACATCAAGCTGAAACTGATGCTCAGATGAAGGATCAGGGAAAAGGGATTGAATCTGAAGAAAGGGCAATTGTTTTATCAACTGCTCCTGAACCAGTTTATGAGAAACCTGTTCCTCTTTCTTCTGTTCCTGGTGTTTTTGATGATGAAGTGTTATTAGAACATGCTCTTGATGATGATGATGAAAATGATGATGATGATGATGAAAATGATGATGATGATGAGGATGATGATGATGATGATAAAGAAGATGAAGATGATGAGAAAGTATTCTCTGCAAGTAGTTCAAGTGACGATGATAACAATGATGATCAAGGTGCAACAGGGATTCCGGTTACTGAAACGTCTAAAGAACAAACTGTGGATGATCTGATGAATGATACAGTGAATGAAGAGACAGAGGATGTAACTGGAGAGAGGGAGACTGTTGGTGATCAAAATGTTGAAGCTGTTGAAAAGCTGATTTTGCATATAGAACCTGAAGTTGAAGAGGGGGAGATCAGACATACATATACGTTGGATGAAATTAAAGAGTTGGCGCGTACTGATGATCCTAATTTCAAATTTGATTTTGAAGAAGAGTTGAATGCGTTTGATGTGAATCAAGAGATTGAATATCAGTATAAGTATGTGGAAGATGCAGATCTCTATGATCGTGTTGAAGTAGAAGACTGCACAGATGAAGATAATGTTAATGTTGATACTTCAGAATTTCCAACGCTGATGGAATTCTTTACTCAAGAAAATAGAAATGAACTGATGAGGAAAGTTGAAGAAATTCTGAAAGATAAGAACTTTGATGGAACCACAAAAGATCCTTTGAAAGAAGAACGCAAAAAGTGGTTCAGACAGTCTCATGAAAGGAAGTTTAAACGTCCCTTGAAGTTTTACCAAAGAGACAGAGATATATCTATGGGAGATATTATTAGTTGGGGTTTCTTACCTCATGTTAATGCTTACGCGATCAGAAGAGAGTTTGGAGTACAGTATTTTGAACGACTGTATGACATGATGTCTTTACCATGGTGGGATGTCGAAGAATTATCTAAAGTGAGAACTTTAGGGTATCCTGTACGAAAGAATGATATCGTGATGTGGGGATACATAAAGTTTAAATCCTTGAAGAATTTTCTACACTGGAAGCCACATTATCCGAAAAGAGTTCAAAGGGTAGATCCAGTGACAGGAGTTGAAGAGACTATTCTAAACGTTAAAAAGCCAAAGACGATGAAGAATATACCAGTTCCAAAAATGGAGCAGGATTTCTACAAAGGCTTTCTGGGATGGGTATACAGTTGTAGATCGACTGAGGCTGTTATTACGTATCGAGCTGGAAGTGAAATCAGAGAAATCTATGTGTATGATCCACTGTGGCTAGTGAACTGTTCAGCAAAGGATATTGAATGTTTATTTGTGAATAAGATTCGCTTTCAAGCTGAAGATAGAGAGCAAGCAATGCAGTTTCAGAAAGTAGTCTCTATTTGTTTTCAGAAGGGAATTAATGCTGATAACAAATGGAACTCAAAGTGGTGGTCGCTCGAAAAGAAAGAAAAGCTGAAAGCTGAGAAAGAACGTAAAGCTCGTGAAGAAAAAGATAGATATCTGCGTGAGACGTTTGCTCAAAGACAAGCTGCTGAACAGAAGAAAATAGTTGATGAGAATGAGAAGCTTAGGAAGTTGTTGCTGAAGAAGCCTAAGCCAAGAGAAGAGAATTTCAAGTCCCTGTGAAGACCAAGACTGAAGACTCCGGCTGTATCCAAGGGGGAGTTTGTTGATGCACGAATGTCTAAAGCTTACGTCTTAGTCTTAGTCAAGCTTGTATAGGGTCTAGGGATCAAAAATGTTAATTATGTATAGTATAGGGGCTGTTTGTAGTTTTTGTGTTGTAATGTTTTGATTCCGCTCCTAATGACATTTTGTCATTTGGAGCGAAATCACAACAAGGTGATTCCGCCCGAAATGACAAGATGTCATTAGGAGCGGAATCAGCCCCCCTATATATAGTTATGTTTGGTTTCTCATTTGGTACTGATCGTTCAAGTTGTAACCGAACTGCTGCCGGATTTTTCTGTGATCTATTAATGAGAAACAGTGTTTAAAGTGATATTCTGACTATTTCTACTCCATTCTCTTTGATTCAAACTATTTGCGTGATTCCGCCACATAAACAGTGGTATTTTGGTTCTAATTGACTCACTAGATCGTCAAAATCGATCCTACATGAGGAAACTAACCTCGCCCTTAACTGGGAAAAATGTCATTTCATGGTAACGGAGGGAATCGTACTCGGTCACAAAATCTCAAGAAAAGGTATGGACGTGGATCGAGCCAAAATAGACACCATTTCTCGACTACCACCCCCATCCTCCGTTAGAGTTATCAGAAGTTTCCTAGGGCATGCCAGATTTTATAGGAGGTTTATCAAAGACTTTTCTAAAATTTCAAGGCCTCTAACAAAATTACTTGAAAAAGATGCCCCTTTCATCTTTAACAAGGATTGCAATCAAGCATTTCTAACCCTAAAGGAAATGTTAGTCAATGCATCTATCATGATAGCACCTGATTGGAAATTTCCTTTCGAAATCATGTGTGATGCAAGTGACTTTGCAGTTGGAGCTGTCTTGGGACAAAGAAAAGAAAAGCATTTCCACCCAATTTATTATGCTAGTAAAACACTTAACGATGCACAAGAAAATTACACAACAACTGAAAAAGAATTGCTAGCTGTGGTATTTGCTTTTGATAAATTTCGTTCTTATCTTGTTCTTTCTAAAACTATAGTCTATACAGATCATGCAGCCATTCGATATCTCTTCAAAAAGCAGGACGCAAAACCACGTTTGATTCGGTGGATTTTACTCCTCCAAGAATTTGATATTGAAATCAAAGACAAAAGAGGAGCAGAAAATACCGCAGCAGATCATCTTTCGCGCTTAGAAGACCCAGCTTTGGAGGTAACCAGGGACAAGCAAATCAACGAAAAATTCCCAACGGAATCCCTGAAATGGTGGAATACAAAGAAGAGCCATGGTACGCCGACTATGCTAACTACCTAGCTAGCAGTATAGTTGCAAAAGGCTGGCCACATCATCAAAGAAAAAAATTCTTTGCTAATGTGAAACATTATTTTTGGGAAGATCCATATCTTTTCAAAATGTGTGCCGACCAACTCATCCGACGATGCGTACATGGTAGCGAAGCACAAAGAATTCTTCGCCATTGTCATGAAGGTCCATACGGAGGACATCATGGTGCCACTAGTACCGCGCGAAAGGTATTTGATTCAGGATTTTATTGGCCAACAATTTACAAAGACGCCCAAAGTCTTGTCAAGACATGTGATGCTTGCCAAAGAACATGTAATATTTCTTCCAAAAACGAAAGGAAATTTTGATGTGTGGGGACTCGACTTTATGGGACCTTTCCCACCGTCAAAAGGAAACAAGTATATACTTGTGGCAGTAGACTACTTGTCTAAATGGACTGAGGCCGAGGCACTTCCAACAAATGATGGAAGAGTCGTGGTAAGATTTCTGAAAAAAATTATTTTCTCGTTTTGGCACACCTAAAGCGTTAATAAGTGATAGAGGTACCCATTTTTGCAACCATCAACTTGAAAAAATTTTAACAACATATGGGGTCTATCACCGGGTTTCAACAGCATATCACCCTCAAACAAACGGACAAGCCGAAGTGACTAATAGAGGTTTAAAACGAATACTTGAAAAAACCGTAGGGTTAAATAAAAAGGAATGGGTAGATAAATTAGATGATGCTTTATGGGCTTTTCGAACTGCTTATAAAACAACAATAGGTACAACCCCATATAAGCTCGTCTATGGAAAAAGTTGTCACTTGCCAGTAGAAATTGCACACAAAGCCTACTGGGCAATTAAAAATGTAAACTTGGATTTAGAATTTGCTGGCAGAAATCGATTTTGTCAATTAAATGAATTAGATGAACTAAGGAATTATGCATACTCAAACTCTAAAATTTATAAGGAAAGAATGAAAAACTTGCCTGACAAACATATTAAACCTAATGAATTTTGAGTAGGAGACCAAGTTCTTTTGTTTAATTCACGACTTCGACTATTTCCTAGTAAATTAAAGTCTAGGTGGTCAGGACCTTTTTCCATCACCCATATTTTCCCACACGGTGCAGTAGAAATTAAATCTCGGAATGGAATTCCATTCAAAGTCAATGGCCAACGGCTAAAACTCTATCAAGGATTCATTGAGGATGAAGAGGAAGAAATCTCGCTTCAAACGGTCGACGAATGAAAGCATCAACATCATACCTGGTAAGTTACGAACAATTGGGAAGACATCTAAATCGGTAAGTCTTCTAACCAATTTTTTTTTGGGAAACAAGGGCACTCATACGAACACTTCAAAAAAAAATTTGCTCGGCACGAGGCTGTGTCCGCGTGACTGTCGGGATAAATCCCCTTTCTCATAACAGTTACACCATTCCACACGCCCCGTTTCCCCAAAAACGCTCTGGTCCAAGGCGATTTTCTGTAGATTTTTGACGTCTCCTCTAGTTCTAACAACATCAAGGTATGATTCTATCATCATTAGTAGTTAGATTTAGCACTTGCATGTAGTTAAAACATCAAAGATTTGGGGAAAAATCTAGGGTTCTTGAACTTCATCCGGATCGAACCTCAAATATTTGCTTAATTATGTTAGCATTTAGTTAGATTAATGTTATAGGAAGTAAATCCACTTGCATTGTTCAAAGATTCGCCCGATTTCTCACAAAAACCTCAAACCCTTGTTTTTGAACCGAAAAAGATAAAATTGACTGGGAAACGGTTTGTTTTGGGAAAAACGGCACTTGGGGTTTCATTTTCGGGGGAAACCGCACCTATTGGGCCAAAAATTTTCAAGTTTTCAGGACCGGGTCGAAAAATGAAGATTTTGAGTAACAGACGCCTGGGCACGGGGCCGTGTCGCTGAACACGGGGTCGTGTCCAGCCAGCTGTTTTCAGTTTTCTGCGAAAATTCCACTGTTTCATGCTAACTTTCGGTGTATTCTTTCAGATGTCGAGGAAATTCACAAGGTTTAACGCAAATGAGCTCGATGCTAGGGCAAGATATGAAGTACTTCAAACAAGACCGGAAGAATACCCGAGACAAGTATGCACGGATCTGTTAGCCATGGTAAACCAACTTGACCGGTTTAACAACCTTGTTATCGGCCCGCTAAGAGTAGCCTTAACCACTCGACTTCGATCAGTCCACGAGTTCACTATGGAGTTCTATAGCACCTTCACGTTCAACTCAAGGTGCGACCCATTTGACAATGATGGGGTAGCATTCTGAAGTGGTGGAACTAGGTACTTGATTTCAATGGCACAATTTGGGTCGATAGTCGGGCTGTATGCAGAGGAAGATGCGGGTAATGGAGAAAACACCGGAGGGGTGCGATATTTGGATGAAAACGAGCGCCAAGTCGCTTGGGCTCAAATTGGAGAAGGGCACTACAACCCGAGTAGTACTAAGAGCAGTAAGTTGAGGGACCCACTTTACCGTTACATCCATAGGTTCCTCGCTTACTCTCTTAGTCAAAGGCATGATAGCAGTGGCGTTGTTGGGTTGAGAGATTTGGTGGTCCTTCATTGCATTCATAACCGCAGACACCTAGATGTTCCGTACCTCATGCTCCGTAACATGCATCTGAACCGGCTTGCTACTTCACCACCCCCTATCTTCTTCGGGGGATGGATATACCGTCTCTTCAAGCACTTCGTAAACATACCTAGGTCCTTCGAAAGGAGTCCATGGTCGGGAAGGGTAGACATACACATCTGCCGCCCCATGAGCTTGATTTATGAGGCTGAAGACGGGACAGTTAGCTTCCAAAGGATGCAGGGGCATGTATGGAACCCGCAAGAGGCACTTGTCCTTCATGCTCCACAGCACCACCAGTACCAGTATCAGCCCCACGGTGATATGGGCCAATCCTCCTCACAAGGAGGTGGTTTTCCTAACTTCCAAAGTTTACATGATTTATTGCAGGAAAACCTCATGTGCACCAGGAACACCTATAACATGGCGAGCAATACGTATGCCCGGGTTGGAGCAATCGAGAGAAACATATCCGATATCCAAGATGATATTGGGAATATCCGGGAGTACATTGCGGGGCATGGTGGAGATGGTGATGACGATGATGACGAGGACATGGACTAGGCGGGAGGAGTAGAGGCAGAAGTGGTTGGTTGGTGATCCCACAGGTTAACCCCTTTATCTTGAACAATTTTCGGCCTGCGTGCCGTGTGTTGAACAATTTACTTTCCTTTAACTCTTTTTACTTTTTGCATTTGTTTTTCTTTTTAACTTTGTGATGTGGATGTTGAACTTGGTAATTTAGGATGTTGGATATAGTTTGGTGTAGTGGTTATTAATAAAACAGGTACATACGAGGCTTAGAGCACTAAACTTAAGTGCTACTTAAGCCAGGACAGGAAAACCGGAGCCAGAAACCTGTTTTTCAAACTTTGCAGATTGTCTACACGGGGTCGTGTCTATCCGACACGCCCCCGTGCCCACTACCCCAGACCTGCTGTTTGTCTTAGTCAGCAGAATTTCACCAGACACGGGGTCGTGCCCAGTAAACACGCCCCGTGTCTACCTTCTGTAAGTTTTTCGTTACTGGCACCTGAACACGGGGACGTGTCCATTCGACACGGGGCCGTGTCCAGACGCCCAGTAACACAATTTTTTGCTTTTTCACACCC
Organism: Helianthus tuberosus; assembly: GCA_030545235.1. Classification (NCBI taxonomy): domain Eukaryota; kingdom Viridiplantae; phylum Streptophyta; class Magnoliopsida; order Asterales; family Asteraceae; genus Helianthus; species Helianthus tuberosus. The sequence goes on from CM060354.1 coordinate 125,119,095, forward strand.
TTTTATACCTTCAATCAACCTAAAAACTTATTTTTGGGACACATTGAGGACAATGTGTAATTTAAGTGTGGGGGGGATGCTAAAACCTTGAATCTTGCAAGTCCTAACTACAAGCCTTACACAAAACTCTATTGGAACAGCTAATCACCCCAAATTTTTTCAAAAATTTTCATTTTTTTTTACTTGTCTAGGTTTAACTTGGGAATTTCAAGTTCTAAAAAGGTTATATTTTTATAAATTTACAACCGATAGCGTCGTGATAAAAAAGAACCAATATAAGAAAATTATGAAACGGCATGACAAGCTTAGTTAAAATTTGATTATATATACTTGATCACATAAAAACCCATTCCCACAAAAGTGAGTTTTGAGCCTTTATTGAGCATACAAATATATATCTTTAAACTAAATGCTCATTTTTCGTTTCTTGTGTGAATAGCCGCTTGGTTCTTACGACTCTAGAACTTGCCACGACGATACATTCCCAGTCCTTACCAACTTAAACCCGAGTAAGTAAATGATGGAGGCATTAGGACTAACCCTTTTTATTTCTACACCATTATTTTTCTTTTTTTACCACCTACCCAAAATCCCCCTAGTTAGCCCCTTTGACCCTAAACCTTTTCATTTCATAACCCAAACCAAACACCCTTTCACCCACCAAAACCCTTTTTATTTTTAACCTTTTGTTTTAGTAACAAGCTCGGTTTTTCGTATGACTATTCAAAAAAAATTGTTGATGATGAAGCAAAAGAGAAATAAACAAACAAGTTTATCAAAAATAACTTTGTTTGAATAAAAGCTTCATCAAAATAAAAGTTGCAAAAATCAAAAGTCTTACGAAAACCGACGCTTGTTACGCTTTTCGCCCTTTCACTAACCCCTAACCCAACCACCTACCTTTAACCCAAGCCTAACCCTTCACCCCAAAAGTCCTCTTGATATTTACAAAGGTATATAGTTAAAAAGGAGGAGGATTGATTGCTTGGCAAGCCTATGGTAGGAGTAAGTTCCATGCCGCTCTCGAGTGATTCACTAAAGTACATTTTCGGCCGAGTGTTGAGTGATCCCCGTGAGGTATGTGAACTTGTATATAAATAGAATTTTAAAGAGGCATGTTATGCCCTAATAAGTGATTTATCTTATGAAAAGTTTTAAATAAATCATGACGAATAGGATTGTAAATAAATAAAAAATAAAACTTAATAAAGAATATTGGAAATCCCGACACTCTATGACAAGCCCAAAAACCTTCTCTTCTACCCATTCCATTTGGGAGTGTAAAGCCACATTATAAAGAGTTTTGCTTGAGGACAAGCAAAGATTCAAGTGTGGGGGTATTTGATGTGTGCAAAATGCAACATATAAATTACATCAATTGTGGCATAGAACTAACCCTTTTTTAGTACTAATGTTGGAAAAAGTGTGCTTTTGTCTTCCTTTTGTATTTTCAGGATTAAATGAGCTCAGATTAACAAAAGAAGCAAAAAAGACATCTAAATCTAACATAAATACAAGAAAAGGAACAAACGTGACATGCCCGACCCCACGACAGCATCTTCCCAAGCAAAACAAGAAAACAGAAGGCTGAACACGCCCCGTGCTCAGTGAACACGGGGGCGTGCCCAAGTCCCAGCAGAAAAGACAAAGCTGTAGAAGCTTCTATCGCCCACCACGGGGCCGTGCTCAGCAGACACGGGGCCGTGGTCAACTATAAGATTCGCAAAATCCAGGAAAATCTTGATAGTACAGATATGCTTCTGAACACGGGGGCGTGGTCAACTAATGCAGACAAACTGCAATTAATGAAGACAGAGAAGAGGATGGACACGGGGCCGTGCCCGAGCTTCTGTTCAGCCTATAAATAGGAGTGCTTGGCTCAAGTGCAAATCATCCCTTGGCACACCACCTCTCTCACACTTCACCCACGACCCACCACCACCATAACACCATCATCCACCACCATCATCCATTGTCCATTATAGAGTGTGTGAGTTGTCTCGGGATCCAAGATTGATCGTAAGAGTTCTTGACAATCAAGGCCATGTTTGCCTAAGTCTCTTACATCACTTGGTGAAGACAAAGTGTCTAGTGTAATACTTTTTATTTTTAATCTTTTTGCACTTTTTACTTGGTTTTGTATTAATGACTTTAATAACGAGTTTCTTATGTTGAAGGTGATTCTTCCTTATCGTTTGTCCATGGCGTCTTGGCATTATTTTACTGTCTATATAAAATAAAAGATTTTCACCATTCATATCTCCACGGTCTATATGGAGATATGTTGGCTACCTGGTCGGGGGTTAAGGGAACGGTTTGGTAAGAGTCTTGCCTTGTTCAGTGTATAGATCCTGCAAGGACCTGGGTCAAATTTAGTAGGATCTCCTTCAATACCCATCGGTATTGGATGGCGGGGGTCCAAACTCTTTGACCCCCTCATATGTAAGCTACTATTAATACTTTAACCCGGCTACTTAGGACTGTATCCCTGCTGACTCAGACTACTTAGCCGAGGGTAATGTCGCCTTCAAAAGAGGGGCCTACCATAATTTGCATTAATAACTCAATTAATTATCTTTCAATAATCCGACCCATTAGGATTGTATCCTTGCTGACTCAAACTACTGGGTTGAGAGTAGCGTCACCTACAAAAGAGGGGCCTACTACAATAACTAAGATAATCTCTTAAAAAGTGCAAAAGTGCGGAAATAATCAAAGGTTACACTAAACACGAGTCAGAGCCAAGTGATTCATCTTGTATATCTGTTTTTATTTTTATTTTATTTTCAGCATTTTAGTTGGTTTTTATTTTCTAGTTTAAAACCTTTCTCTAAACTTTTGATTTGATTAGACGTTGAGGATAAACCGGTACTAAAAGCTCTTGTGTCCTTGGACGACCTCGGTATCTTACCAACACTATACTACGCTCACGATGGGTGCACTTGCCCATATGTGTGTTTGGTGTTAGTAAATATCGTGTTTTATAAATTTAAAACTTGACTAACGTGTAAAAAGGGCTTAAAATATACTTAAATCTATATACCACCACACACGCATCAAGCATCTCTTTAAGTTCGTTCCAGGTTAGACCGTAGGCAGCGTCTTCACCCAAAATTTGAACTTGCGAGTTCCACCAGGACAGCGTTTCATCAAGAAAAGAGCAAGAAGCATATCTCACCCGTTGATCAGCAGCACAACCACTGATTGCCATGACAGATTCCATCTTCTCAATCCATCGAGTGATATCCAAGGGTCCTTCAGCACCGGTAAATGATCATGGGTTACAGCCCTGGAATGTTTTATACGTACATCCGTGCACTGCTCAAAAATGTTAATAGAAATCAGGAATTCATTCCAATGATAACATAACACATGAACAACTAAAACTTTCCGGTCGCATTTTCCCTGGAGGATTTCCTTTATGTGCCCCACCAAAACCTTGCCCACGAGCACCGCGTCCACGTCCCTGACCATCGTTAGCGTTGAGCCGTTCCATGGCAGTATTAACGTGTTGGGCTATGAGTTGAGCCAACTCTTCCGGTGTGGTAGGTAATCCGGTACCCTGTCTTGCTTTTGGCGGCATTTCCTCGTTTCTATTATCATAAAAATAATATCGACATAAGACGATAACCAAAAATAATTCAAGCATTAAATGTTAGTGGACCAAACATGGCGCATGTAAAATATCCACACTTTTAATGAGAAAAATTTTTAAACCAAAAGTACATCATTGGAAATTATTATAGAAATTATTTAAACTCGTTTTCAGTACAAGGACTATTCTCAGCATGCCTACATCGACATCTATAAACAAGTTCATATAAAATTCCCAAATAATATCCAAAAATGAAACTGGCATGTAGGCCTCAAACACAAAGAACATCAAAAGAAATGTCTAATAGTACAACCCACCAAACAATGAAACAAATAGCTAACATCAACGCCTCAAACCTAGAGACTCTAGCATCTCCTGGACAAGCTTCTCCAAATCCACAACCCTCCAATGCATCTCATCTCTCGCGGTGTGATCTATAACCCTCAACTCCTCGTGGTCGTCCATCTGTTCCTTGAGGTACTTCGCCTTTCCTTTGGCTATGTCTAGGTCTTTGCGCAATGCGGCGAGCTGTCGATCACAACGGCAATATCGATCTATCCTATCTCCAGCGGGCCTAATCCTCTTCCTACGACGATAATAAACTAACAACGGCGTCGAAGAAGTGCATGACTCTATAACAGGCAAAGAAGACTCAGACAAAACAAGCGGAGGGATCTCAGTAGCAGGCTCGATCACAGCAGCAGGTGGAACGACTGATGGCTCTAAGGGTCGAGCTGTAACGATAGTGGCGTCCACCACTGGTGCGATACTAGAAGATCCTCCGACAGCAGGGACCCTCCTGATCACGTCATCGATAACTGGTATAGTGCCAGATGATCATCCCGTCTCATGGATTGAGTGAGGTACATCATCATCATCTATCCACCCGTTGCTAGTGAAAGCGCATCGGGGGTCTCCCTGGCTGACAAAAGCACTAGGGTTGACGTGAAAAGATGAGGTAAGCTCGGTAGTACCAACCATCTGTGAAGCCGTGATAGGTGTCTCTAGCGGCGTAGGTCTGGGTGACGTCTCGAAATCTGGCTCGTAATCTGAGTCGTGGATCTCGATGACCTCGTGTTCGTGCGACATCTGTGACACACATATAACCGTGCAAGTAAGTGCGCAATCAACATAAACAGTAACAAATGGTCAATTAAACAGAAAATCACGTATGCACAAAAAACACATAATGGTTTTCATATATGATAAAATATTTCCTTTGTTTATTTAAAATCTTGGATTCGAGAATTTTGGACTTTATATTTCAAAATTTTCTGGTTGAAGTCTAGTGTTTTCCGCGAAAACATCTAGTTCGCTAACAACCAATGGCTCTGATACCAACTTCTGTCACACCCCAAAAACATCGTAGCGGAATATTTAAACGTAGTGGAGACGGAAGTTGGTGCCCATTTATACCTTGTCAGAAGATGCATTCTTTTCTTGGACATTTTGACATATTTTAAAAACATAAATATTAAACATTACATTTTTAAAAGTCACGACACAACCACATAAGTTTAGTTGTTTTGATCCTTGCTGATCTTATTACAAACGTCCCAGATAGTTTAAAAGATGTCCAACATATTTAAAAGAAACAACATGCATCATCAAACACAAGATACGCCATGATTTCCCGAAGCCGAACTCAAGTACCTGTAGAACACGTTAAAATCAAGTGTCAACACAAAGGAAGGTGAGTTCACTTATTCGTTTACTAACAGATTATATTTCAAGGAAAAGTTTCTGTTTAGGTGTTTATTTAAAAACATCCATTTAATTCTTAGAAAGTCCATTTTACTTTCTTTATAAAATCCATGGGCCTTCCGTCGGTTCATTACTCCGAAAATAGTAATACTGCCCAGGTTTTGTATATTAAATTATAGCGTCAACTTTCAGACTCGTATGTTAGCTAGACGATACGAACTATATATTAACCATGCAGGGATAATCAATGCTAGACAATAAACAGAATATTAATTCGTCGTTTGACATTGACACGGGGCGACCGGTCACGACGGGGTTGTCAACCCGATAGATCTACCAACAATTCATCGCGTGCAATACTTAAATGATTAAACGAAAATCATGGGCGCAGGGTTCTTTCTCGAAGAACAATATGATGTCTGCCTCGCGTACAATATATATATATATATATATATATCCTACTAATATGACAATTTAATACATGATGTGTACGAATCCCCTAAATCTCCATCATTCGAGACCCATGCCGGCATCCGTACCCCAACCGTACGGTCTTGCATCACTTAAGAAATACCGTACATCCAATATTTATTCATCAAAAACGTTTTACTTCGAAACGTATAACTTATCAAATTTCATATATTTTCAGCGAAAATATACATTTTATAGTAAAAGGGTATGTTTTATTTCGAAAACATTATTAAACCCTTTTAACAACGTGTTCCACCCCCAAAATATGTACAAAGCGGTAAAAAGAGGGGTTTAGTGACACTCACCTTTGAGTGCGTATTTTAATACCGCAATCCCAGAGATTGATTTTTATATATATACGTCCTAATATAGGAACAATTCTAAATCAATATACCACTACTAGAATAATGGGCAATAGCCACCAAAAATTGCTACTAAAATAAACGGTAACAAATTTAGCTAATAATTTCTATCCGCATCTCAATATGCGTACTCCTTATGATTTGGTAGCAAGTTAGTGGCAAATTAGGTCACAAATTAGGCGTTTTTATAGACCATTCATATCCACCTCCACCTTGGTCCACTGACGCTCCACCGTTCCGCTCCATTCCACCGACGCTCCACCGATGCACCACCGTCGCTCCTCTCCACCGATGCACCACCGTCGCTCCGCTCCACCGATGCACCACCGCCGCTCTACTCCACTGACGCTCCACCTCTGTTAGGGCTCGATATGCTCCATCAATTGATACTCTCCACCTCTGCTAGGGCTCGTACAAATTAATCACCCATACAATCCGTCAATTGATACGCTCCATCAGTTGCATTCATATCAATCAGGTAATTTCAATCAAATGTCTGTTTATATTCGTTTTTGATTTCTAGGTTACCGTTTTCTGTATATACGTTTATATTCATTCAAATCATATCGATGTTTTGATGCTATTTATTCAATATGTACCTGTTTTTGAATCTTCGGTTGTTTGTTTATCAATTTGCTATGTAACTAAGAATTCCTAATCTGGAAATAGAAAGAGCAACTTCGGATTCGGATTTTCTTAAGCAGATACGCTACTGCGATTTGAACAACAAAGTTATGCTAGTGTGTTCATTTTGATTATCGTTCCTAGAAAAAACACAATCTATTGTACAGAACCTTCAAATTTGATTACTAGCTACTGAATTGATGATATATGCTCTTATAAGCGTTTGTTTTGTTTTGGTTGACAGTGAATCAAGTTAAAGATTAGGTTGAACGTTTATTGTTGTCAAAGTCATCGGGAACCGTCCATAGCTTATTGATTTCACATATTAGGGTTTAGCAAGGTATGATTCTCGACTTCAGTTTTTGTTAATTTGATGATTGATTTCATAAATTTATAATTTCTCTAAGGGTGAGAGGGGCACTCCTCTAAGAGGGGAGTGACCTCTCTTACACACACCCAATCAGCACGCGCCACGTCAACTCCCCCCTTAACTCCCCCCACACCCTCAATTTGATGGCGGCACTCCACTCACACAATTATTTTTTATAAAAAAAAGAAGAAAAAAATATGATTGGTGGAAAAAGGGTGGACCCACATTAACTGTGACAACCCTAAAAATTACGGGTATCCATACAATTAAATTATATTTAATTAATGCTTAATTACTGTGCTTGCTTACAATTGTGATTAAACTGCTACTTGACTTCTGATACATACATATACATGCATCATACCTTATTACTGTCACTTCATTTATTACACACAAAACAATAGTGACAAACTTGATGCACAAAAGCACAGTTAGTACGGTGAGCGGATAACCCAATAAACATGCTGACATAGCCAGCATCAGACAGGCACTGTCTCTAAGGCCAGTATGAGCCGGGAATAGATTACTACACTAGTAGGGAGTGTAGGGAGGTGAGGATTGTAGAACTGCGTCACTAGGTGATAGTTATAGTGACCGGATGTGCCTAAAACATGCTTTAGTTACAAAATTCTGCACTTTATACAAAAATTCAGCATTTAACATAACTAGTAAAGTGCAAAAAAAAAAAAAAAAACTAGGTAAAATAATACTAGACACTTTCCAAAGTGTCGGGGATTTAATGTGTCACTAAAAATAATGTTAACGACACTTTAAATGCTTATTTAGCACTTTAACGGATTGATATCCAACCGAACAACCGGACTTTACCCGGAACATAAAAATATTGTCAATAACATTGTTTTCACTTTTCTTAGCTAGTTAGGGTCCCCGACCACCCTAACATACTAGATATTACATGACACACTTGCAACACTAACTAAATACTTAAAACCTAACTAGTTAACCTAACTAATTTAGTTGAAATCCAACTAAACCAAACCCCCCACTTAGTACACGGTTACATGAACCCCCAAATGTTGATTTTCTTTTGTTATTCTAATGGATTATGTCCCCCCTTTTACAACATTATAACCAATGGTTTTTAAGATTGTTGGAAGTTATTTAAATTGACCACAAGGCATTCATTCATATCATCTACAACTCAACAACAACTCCACCTTCCTTCCCTCCATAGAAGCTCACGGCCACACCTCCTATATCACCATCACCCACTTTCAACCTTCAAACAAACAATCCAAGTGTACTTCTAGGTGCTACAAGGCGTTCAACGAAGCTCGGTGTGTTCGGAAGCTCAAGGACCGCTCTCGTTTTCTTTTATCCGCCACTTTTTCGCTTTGATTCTTCCCTAGCCTTGTGCTAGTTGTAAGTGCTTCTAAACACTCTCTTGTTCTTATTTAGAGTGGTTAATAAGAAGTTTAACGGTTAAAAAAATCACGAACACTTAAGAACAAAACTAAAAGTCTTGCTAGTATGATGAACTAGTTGGTTAAAAAGAAACTAGTGGTATAAATCATGATAAATCTGAAACAAACAAACCATAATCTGCTGTAGCAGACTCATGATCTGATATTAATCATATTAGAAAGGTTGGCGAACGTATGGGTGCGTTTTAGTAACATTTAACCTTCAAACTGCAAGCTGATCTGCACTTTCAGCCGACTTTAACTGGCTGTAACAGATCCTTAACTAAACAAAAAGTGTATTTTCTGAAGTCTAGATATATGTACTATGAAATACGGTTCTAATGGCACCGGAATCATAATTTTTGGACTTCGTTTACTATTTTTAAAGTGTCGTTTTCTAACAGCAACTAAAGCTGAATTATTACAGCAGAAAATGGGTGTTACATTTTTAGCCATAACTCGAATTCCGTGTAGAGTTAAATCATAAAATTTTTACTGTAGATGACCACTGATATATTTGTAATTATCCCACTGGAATTTCGTAAATCGGACTTACGATGAATTTTAAATAAATTATTCCGTGGACGGTGGTCAGAAAAAGATAAATCTGATTTCGGTCCGGAAAATGATTTTCTATAAAATATTGGTGATGATTTGGACCCTGATATTTTTACAAAATAATTTTTGGTTCGTATAAGACATTCTATAAAAATTTGGGAATTTTTGGAATAAGATAATTATTTTATTAAAATACTCGAAAATGGCCCAGTTTTGTATATTAAAACTGAGACGATATAAGTAGTGTTTTGCATGCCTGAATGACGGGTTGGTTAATTGAGAACTGATTGAGTGATTTTACAAAAGAAAATGATACGCTAGTAAGCGTGGACGCCTCCGTTTACAGAGGAAACTCTGGCGAAATTTTTCCAGAAAATATAACACTTAGAAATGTTTTTGGTGACAAGTGTTATAAATATATTTTTAACTTGTTTTCAAAATATAAATTTCGCCATGATTTTTATTACGAAATAACCAAGTGTCGGAGGTGGATTTTCGCAAATAAAACTTGTTAAATATATATATTGAGAATATATATTTCGTAGTAAGACGCTTGTGTGCTTACGTGATTATTTTACGAACTAGAGATATATTATTTTTGGAGTAAAAATAATATTACTTGGAAATATATTTATTGGGGAATATATTGACGTATTTTTATAACATCGGAATACAACGCCGATACATGGCAAGATATACCAATACAAGAAATACGAATACACAAGTACGAGATACTCCCATCCTTGGGAAGGAGAGACGAATACGAATACCTGAGAAGTCTTAATACATAAATATCGTATAAACAATTATTCCAAAACCAAACATAACCATTATAACTTTGAATAATACCAGAAACGTAACTCAGAAACATAAATACTAAGACAAGGCACGACCCGTCCGTCTAATAGACGTTAGACCATTGTAGGTAGTCGTGTTTGCTGAGGAGATTTGGGTTACGAGTTACAAGTACCGAAGACGCAATACAGTGAGTTCATGTCCCCCTTTTCTCTTAACTGTTTTCAGTTTTTATACTGTGGGGGTGAAATACATGTTACTATGATTACGAATACTTTTTACATGGTATGGTTAGCTTAAGGAGGGTTAGGACGTACAGATCATGTGAGTGAGTAGGCGCAACTTGAGGCCATTAATCCTCATTGTAGGACCGAGGGTCGAAAGCGGTAGATCTATCTGGGTGTAGCGAGCCCAACCCCTGAGCCCGCTTAATGGACCAGGTGGTGACTTTGAGCCCGACGCAAAATCCACTAGGTTTGAGTCTTCCTACGGCACTTCACTCATATCATTGGCTTTGCAACCCAATGGTGATCTCTTTTTCCTTAATTGCTACATACCAGGGACTTTTATACATACTTACAACATTTTCAAATGTTTGTACATACTCACTTACACATGAACTCGCTCAACTTTATGTTGATTTTTCAAACTACATGTATTTCAGGAAACTAACGGATCTGGCACGGTATGCACGTATTTTCAAGCTGCGTTTGAATAAAGAAGTCATCCAGGGTTTAGAAGGTGTAACCTCTTCCTGGACGGGTTACATATCTCTAAACCCAGTATTGTTTAAAGTCTTTATAAACTCAATTAAATCCAGTTAAGGTTTGTAACTTATTTTGTGATTGTTGAAAATGGGATTTTTCTAAACTTTATTAATGGATGAATATCTCATGTTTTTTATCATATAGCATTGTTATGATTGTTGTTATGGTATTAAGAAGTCACACCAAATAAACCCACGCTTCCGCAAAACCAGGGTGTGACAGCTTGGTATCAGAGCTCTGATCATAGCGAACTAGGATTCCTTCTCGAGTCTAGACTATGATCACTAGGGCTCTCACGAAAACATTTTTACACTGCATACCACTTAAGTCCAGATCCAGGTCACAAAACGTGTTTACAAACAAATGTTGAGCACATTTTATTTGTTAGTTATGAGTCAGTCTGGGAGGCTGAGAGAATTATCTAGTGGGACTAGGGAGTCAGTCTGGGAGGCTGAGAGAATTATCTAGTGGGACTAGGGAGTCAGTCTGGAAGGCTGAGAGAATTATCTAGTGGGACTAGGGAGTCAGTCTGGGAGGCTGAGAGAATTATCTAGTGGGACTAGGGAGTCAGTCTGGGAGGCTGAGAGAATTGTCTAGTGGGACTAGGAGATTCAGTCTAAGAGGCTGGGAGATTAATCTAGTGGGACTAGGAGATTCAGTCTGAGAGGCTGGGAGATTAATCTAGTGGGACTAGGAGATTCAGTCTGAGAGGCTGGGAGATTAATCTAGTGGGACTAGGAGATTCAGTCTGAGAGGCTGGGAGTTTAATCTAGTGGGACTAGGAGATTCAGTCTGAGAGGTTGGGAGGTTAATCTAGTGGGACTAGGAGAAGCAATCTGAGAGATTGGGAGATTTTAGTCTGAGAGACTAGGAAGTTCAGTCTGAGAGGCTGAGAGGATAGTCTGGGGAAGACTAGGATGATTACATGCTTACATTGTTACTGCTTAATTGATGATTATTGATATACGTGCACACATGGTGAATATTTGCATACACTAATTGTTAATAATTACTATGGCTATACATGTTACGCACCGCCACACATGCCACTTCAATTAGAAAGCGAGTTATCAGACATTGATAACCCTACGGCCACCGCCACCAATAAGGAGACTGCATCTGCGCCAAAGATATTTACGTCAGATACTGAGAGTGATCCTGATATGTTGACTAAGGGCGAGGACGACTTCTCACAGTCCGTGCTACCAGATTTTGATGATACTTCATCTTTGCTGATGGTTTCTCTGACAAGAATCTTACTGTCACTCTTGTTTCAATCCATGACCACTCCATCACTGGTCATCCCAATGATGGATACACCATGGCTCCAATCCTCGATAATGCCCCTCTTGTGGACATTCCTTCCAAAGGTTGATTACTCGGTGAACAATTGATAACGATATCGACGTGATATTGACGGTCCTTCTGATAACGCCCATGATGATGGAAGGTTAGACGAGAACGCGTCACTAATTTCATTTCTCGAGACCACTGTTAACGAGCTATCTTCTGATTCGAGCGTGCATTAGATTCCGGGCTCCTTTGAGTCTGTGATACCTGCAACCTTACAAACAGCTGGAGTACAGCATTCTACTACTAACACAAGACGACGACGACATGGTTGCTGCACTATCACCTGCTCGAGGCACCACACCGTTACACGACCCAGGGCTTGCTGCTGAGCTAGCTTCTGCACCTTTTGAGTCAGCCTGATGTTGCAACTGCTGGTCCTACACCCTTGCTTGATTGTAACCCTGATACTTTTGGTTTACTAGACATTGCACCCCTACTATCTAACCCAGTACCAGCACCTGACGATCTCCTTATTGGTTGAAACGTTTGTATTTGCATCCATAACCGCTGATGTTGCTCCTTTCCCCTATGAAGACCGGCGTCCATTGCGCCAACGCGCCTGTCGCTTCCTTTCAAAACATACCCGCACCCCAGGAAGGTACTCCAGGTCAGCACCCGCGTGACGATTCCTTTGCCACCACAGCATTTTCTACGACCTCACAGGCCGCACCGACTGATGCATTCATCTCTACATCGCTGGACGAACCGTTTCGATGGTTCCTATAATGCACTATGTTAAATTTTAGACCCTTACCATCCCACGCTTTATGGAGGCCACACACGGGATGGGTACACCTGTCACATCAGCTGCAGTTTGAGGATATGAGTCGCAGAATGTTGGAGATTAAGCTGACACCACAATTGGTAACTTCAAATGCAAAACGTTACATAACCGAAAACATGATTTAAGTGTCTACATCACAAGACAGCATTTTGTCAGAAAAATTTATGTAAGACACCACGTCCTCCACCCTGTCTATTTCCAGCATACTTTGATTCGCCACATACGTCAAGGTTCCTCTTGCGCTCTTGGCCGTTTCTATTACACCGTTCCCAGGATTCTGATACTTATTTCTTTACTATCAGGCGGCAGATTAGTTAACTACTTCGATATATATATATATACAAGCTCGAGGAGGAGTTTGCGCATGCTAGCAGTCACTTTTCTTTCCTCCTTCACCCCAGTCACCAATATAGTTGGTTTCTGGATTATGCGGATTGCATTACACTTGGGTAAAGACACTAATGATAAGCCGGGATTGCGGAGACTTTTGAGGACCACTTCTGACTACGTAATTTTGATGCACTAATATACTTGTTGGACAAGGGTAGGGTGACCCTGTGTCCCTTTCGATGTGATACATTTTGTTAGACACAGTGATTGTGGCCGAAGGATAATGAAAGCCCAATCACCTTTAAACATGCGACAACACTTTGTAGCCAATAACCAATGAAAGCTCAGTCGCTAGGTCTTCGCTAAGCACGTCATTGATCAATGTGTGTGTGCTATAATTATAATACTACGTGCTTACTTGCTATGCTCTCATTAAACATAATTACCAAATTACTTGGTCATACTATGATTATGCCATTATTTGATTGGTTGGTATGGTAACCTGTTATGTGTATGTACTTATGACCACTAAACAACCAAATGCACGCACGAAGCAAATTAGACCTGACCTAACCGACCTTCTTCTAGGAAGATGTTGACTCAAGGGAACACCGATATCAACAACCCTCTATCGACAACAGAGGCAGAAATGCAAGAGCGCCTCTTACAGGCCATCGCACGGTACGAGGCCCGTCGCTCCGAGTGCAGCGGAGGTACCTCAGGAAATAACCTCCCCAACGGTAATGTTTAGTCCTTTAAGGCACATTACAAAACGTTTGGACATTTCCACGAGTGCCTTGCTAAGGCCTTACGAGAATAATATTGCTTACCTCGCAGGCTGTACCTACAAGCCGTTCTTGGACCACAAACCTCGAGAGTTCGACGGCACTGGGGGTGCCTTAGCCTTCGTGCGCTGGGTTGAAAAGACAGATTCTGTTTTACGATTGAGCAAATGTGACCCCGAACATCAAGTCGAATATATAACTGGACTATTGGTAGATGAGGCTCTGTCATGTTGGAACCACCAAGTTCGGACAATGGGCGAGACCGCTGCGTATGCTATGACGTGGGACGAACTGAAAGATCTGATGCGTAAGAGCTATTGCCCGAGGGCAGAAGTCCAGAAGTTGGAAACAGAACCGTGGAACTTGAAAATGGAAGGACCAAAGATAGCGGAGTATGTGCAGAGATTTAACGAATTATCACAAGTTTCCTTACTCCTGGGGGCACCAGAGTTTAAGAGGATTGAAGAGTTCATAAGGGGATTGGCACCTCAGATTCTAAGCCTGGTAACAACATCAAAACCTTCAACGATCACCGAGGCTATCAACATAAGCACAGCACTCACGGAAGAAGCAGTTAGACGAGGAGAATTTTCCACTGCGGAGGAGAAAAAGGAGACTGCTACAGAGACATCTGGGGATAACAAGAGAAAGCTCGCAAATTTCAAGATGGTTACTCGGGTAAGTAACAAGAAGAAGGCCAAGAAGGGAAAAGATTACAAGGGTATCCTACCTAAGTGCGACAATTGTTTACGTTATCATGTCGGGCGATGCAAATATGGAAATTGTAGTAACTGTGGCAAGGTGGGACATGTCGAGGAAACTTGTTGGCAAAATACTGAACATAGTAATGGGGGCCAAGACGGTAGTGAGAATCACGAAGGGGACAACGACAATGATAATTGTCGAGGCAGAATGAGTGATAAACAGAAACATGCTCGAGGATGTTTAAACTGTGGAAGCAAAAAGCATTTCAGAAGATATTGCCCTAAAAACAATCAGGCGCAAGGATGAAAGCTCCCCACCGGAGCTAGGGAGACACGCTAGGGATCCAAGCATGGATATCGGTACGTCCCATATTACTCAATATTATGCATCTGTATTGCCAAATACTGTTGCAAATTTTACGATTCGCACCTCTAGAGATCGAGAGCATAATTGGTTTAAGTAGCAAGTAAGTAGATATTCCAGTACCCATTAGAACTAGCTTAGGGGAAGCTAGTGGAAGCCAACGCAGTAACTGGAATCGGCACGATAGAACCCGGAGAACGTAAGTTTACGCTAGATCTATTGCCAGTTGAGTTGGGAAGCTTCAACGTGGTAATTGGATGTATTAGTTGGCAAGCGGTCGAGCGGAGGTTGATATCCGCACCTCGATGACGAATGAAGGAACGATTGTGACTCACGAAGCAGGATACGCCACCACCGATCACGAATTGCTTAAGGCACGAAAGTTGTTGTGGGAAGGATGTGTTGTTTCCTGGCTCATGTCGAGGACAAGGGAGCCGAAGAACTAAAGCTTAACGATACCCCCGTGATCGGAGAATACCCTAAAGTCTTCCTCGAAGACTAGCCAGAATTACCTCCTCAACGACAAGTCGAATTTTTGCGTCGATTTAATCCCAGGCACCGCGCTTGTAGCCGATGCATCGTGGCGACTTACACTCCCGGAGATGCAAGGATTGACAGTGTAACCTCAGTGGTTGATAGAGAAGGAAGATAATAGACCAAAACTTTTGTTTTGGATAACCCCAGTTCTGCTAGCCAAAAGAAAGAACGAACGACTTTCAAATGACCGGGAGTCGGACGAGCTAGCCAACCAGAGTCGGTGGCTCTTGCTGAGCACTAACAAACTTCTTACATAACTGACTGTGAGGACCCAACTACTATTACATGACTGGTCGACTATCGAGCGTCGTTAGCAGTGAATTCAAGAAGAAAGTTTACCGACGAAAATTGTGGGACAATGACTAGTTCTTGGACATAAACAAAATGGTGTTTCCTACACAATGTACAAGCCGGATCCACACGGGATACGAAGTCTGGAAAATCTAGAAAACATATATTTAGGACCTTTGGGAACCCAGGTCCAAACTCGTAAGGGTTTTTATTTAGGAACTATATCTGTCAACTCAATCGACCATCATTAACCTGGCGCATATGCCAGTTCCGTTGACCCAAACAGAGAGTACTTGCATTTCTTTTACTTCTGGCGAGTAGATGTTTGCATCTCTACTCCCCTTAATGATAGTTGCATCACACAAACTTTCTTCGCTGAGAGCGAACACACATTTGTTTCGATACTTGGTCATTTCTTCATTTAGCAAGCACTCCTTGTTTTAGTACTCGGAAACTTTCATGACACACATGCATCATTTGCTACGCATATGGTTTTGTTTCGAACAAACACTTCAATGAAATTTAAATATTACCTTGCTAAACCTAATTATGATTCGTGATTCGAATGACCTACATTCATGGTTTATTTTGCGACCATGCCGAGAATTCCTTGTTGATACATACGTTTATTGTGAGGCTACGTTGAAACCATGTTCAATTGCTTGAACTTATCCAGTTCACAAGTTTAATTTGAAACGCTATATGATGTATCGGGAGCATCATATTCAACTATTTTTGCAGAGATTCTTTCATTTCGAGTCGCAGTAGATTTGGTTGGTCTACGACTCCACTAAAACGTTTGATTTGTTTCGATACCTTGCGGTGATATTTTCACAAAATTGAAGCTTGCGCTAATTTGGTTACTCACCTCGTACACGGAATTCAATTCCCTATTTAGTTGTTAACAATCCATTTTGGATCTTCACGATCAAAGCGGTCTCAACACAATTGTGTGTTAAGGCAATGGTACATGTATTCATTTCATAAGCACAATGTACCTCCTAACGATTCTTTCGTTGTCAATCAAATGCCTTGCGATACTCATTACTTTTCATCTTCGATTGGAAACAGTGGTCCTTTGATGTTCCGTATTTAATTGGGAACTCTATAACATGGTATAAATCAAATCTTCAGATTGTCTCTGTACACTTTCATTTGATTTCAAACGCGGTGAACTTGTTCAGTCACCCCTATTATTGGGTAATGCCATTACGACACCTTGTGGTGTCATCATAAACCTGTAGCTTGTGCTAATCATGGAAAACCGTTTCACACGAGACCACACATACTTTTGTTTGATTTGTCATTTAAACATTTCTGATGCAACTACGAATCAAGACAAAGATACACCAGATTCGCTTGTATTCTAATCTGTGTATCTTCACCATTCAAAAATGTCAACACACTAAACCTTACCAGACATTTATTCAGGAGTTGACAGATCATTTTACTATTACGTTGAGTTGTTGCTTTTGAGTTCATATAGCGGGTGCTATGGTTTGTGAAAACTCGTTTACATATTGCAACCGATCGTTTAAAAAATCTTATTAGTTAAAACTCCACTTTTGTGGAACCCCTGCTAGCTGGATTACACTAGACTATACGTCAAATGCGTCTTGTACTTTTGACACCCAATGCTAAAAGCACACACCTTCTAACCCTAGGATTCGGGTCGCTATATATTTTTGGACTCACCTAATGTGAGTAATGTTTGTTTTGGTTTGATGATTATCTACCTCGATATTATTTATATACATACACGTGTGACAAAACCATAAGGGGTTAAGGTAGTACAAATTTCGAGGACGAAATTTCTTTAACGGTGGAAGAATGTGACAACCCTAAAAATTACGGGTATCCATACAATTAATTTAAATTTAATTAATGCTTAATTACTGTGCTTGCTTACAATTGTGATTAAACTGCTACTTGACTTCTGATACATACATATACATGCATCATACCTTATTACTGTCACTTCATTTATTACACACAAAACAATAGTGACAAACTTGATGCACAAAAGCACAGTTAGTACGGTGAGCGGATAACCCAATAAACATGCTGACATAGCCAGCATCAGACAGGCACTGTCTCTAAGGCCAGTATGAGCCGGGAATAGATTACTACACTAGTAGGGAGTGTAGGGAGGTGAGGATTGTAGAACTGCGTCACTAGGTGATAGTTATAGTGACCGGATGTGCCTAAAACATGCTTTAGTTACAAAATTCTGCACTTTATACAAAAATTCAGCATTTAACATAACTAGTAAAGTGCAAAAAAAAAAAAAAAAAAAAAAAAACTAGGTAAAATAATACTAGACACTTTCCAAAGTGTCGGGGATTTAATGTGTCACTAAAAATAATGTTAACGACACTTTAAATGCTTATTTAGCACTTTAACGGATTGATATCCAACCGAACAACCGGACTTTACCCGGAACATAAAAATATTGTCAATAACATTGTTTTCACTTTTCTTAGCTAGTTAGGGTCCCCGACCACCCTAACATACTAGATATTACATGACACACTTGCAACACTAACTAAATACTTAAAACCTAACTAGTTAACCTAACTAATTTAGTTGAAATCCAACTAAACCAAACCCCCCACTTAGTACACGGTTACATGAACCCCCAAATGTTGATTTTCTTTTGTTATTCTAATGGATTATGTCCCCCCTTTTACAACATTATAACCAATGGTTTTTAAGATTGTTAGAAGTTATTTAAATTGACCACAAGGCATTCATTCATATCATCTACAACTCAACAACAACTCCACCTTCCTTCCCTCCATAGAAGCTCACGGCCACACCTCCTATATCACCATCACCCACTTTCAACCTTCAAACAAACAATCCAAGTGTACTTCTAGGTGCTACAAGGCGTTCAACGAAGCTCGGTGTGTTCGGAAGCTCAAGGACCGCTCTCGTTTTCTTTTATCCACCACTTTTTCGCTTGGATTCTTCCCTAGCCTTGTGCTAGTTGTAAGTGCTTCTAAACACTCTCTTGTTCTTATTTAGAGTGGTTAATAAGAAGTTTAACGGTTAAAAAAATCACGAACACTTAAGAACAAAACTAAAAGTCTTGCTAGTATGATGAACTAGTTGGTTAAAAAGAAACTAGTGGTATAAATCATGATAAATCTGAAACAAACAAACCATAATCTGCTGTAGCAGACTCATGATCTGATATTAATCATATTAGAAAGGTTGGCGAACGTATGGGTGCGTTTTAGTAACATTTAACCTTCAAACTGCAAGCTGATCTGCACTTTCAGCCGACTTTAACTGGCTGTAACAGATCCTTAACTAAACAAAAAGTGTATTTTCTGAAGTCTAGATATATGTACAATGAAATACGGTTCTAATGGCACCGGAATCATAATTTTTGGACTTCGTTTACTATTTTTAAAGCGTCGTTTTCTAACAGCAACTAAAGCTGAATTATTACAGCAGAAAATGGGTGTTACCTTTTTAGTCATAACTCGAATTCCGTGTAGAGTTAAATCATGAAATTTTTACTGTAGATGACCACTGATGTATTTGTAATTATCCCACTGAAATTTCGTAAATCGGACTTATGATGAATTTTAAATAAATTATTCCGTGAACTGTGGTCAGAAAAAGATAAATCTGATTTCGGTCCGGAAAATGATTTTCTATAAAATATTGGTGTCGATTTGGACCCCGATATTTTTACACAATAATTTTTGGTTCGTATAAGACATTCTATAAAAATTTGGGAATTTTTGGAATAAGATAATTATTTTATTAAAATACTCGAAAACGGCCCAGTTTTGTATATTAAAACTGAGACGATATAAGTAGTGTTTTGCATGTCTGAATGACGGGTTGGTTAATTGAGAACTGATTGAGTGATTTTACAAAAGAAAATGATACGCTAGTAAGTGTGGACGCCTCCGTTTGCAGAGGAAACTCTGGCGAAATTTTTCCAGAAAATATAACACTTAGAAATGTTTTTGGTGATAAGTGTTATAAATATATTTTTAACTTGTTTTCAAAATATAAATTTCGCCATGATTTTTATTACGAAATAACCAAGTGTCGGAGGTGGATTTTCGCAAATAAAACTTGTTAAATATATATATTGAGAATATATATTTCGTAGTAAGACGCTTGTGTGCTTACGTGATTATTTTACGAACTAGAGATATATTATTTTTGGAGTAAAAATAATATTACTTGGAAATATATTTATTGGGGAATATATTGACGTATTTTTATAACATCGGAATACAACGCCGATACATGCCAAGATATACCAATACAAGAAATACGAATACACAAGTACGAGATACTCCCATCCTTGGGAAGGAGAGACGAATACGAATACCTGAGAAGTCTTAATACATAAATATCGTATAAACAATTATTCCAAAACCAAACCTAACCATTATAACTTGGAATAATACCAGAAACGTAACTTAGAAACATAAATACTAAGACAAGGCACGACCCGTCCGTCTAATAGACGTTAGACCATTGTAGGTAGTCGTGTTTGCTGAGGAGATTTGGGTTACGAGTTACAAGTACCGAAGACGCAATACAGTGAGTTCATGTCCCCCTTTTCTCTTAACTGTTTTCAGTTTTTATACTGCGGGGGTGAAATACATGTTACTATGATTACGAATACTTTTTACATGGTATGGTTAGCTTAAGGAGGGTTAGGACGTACAGATCATGTGAGTGAGTAGGCGCAACTTGAGGCCATTAATCCTCATTGTAGGACCGAGGGTCGAAAGCGGTAGATCTATCTGGGTGTAGCGAGCCCAACCCCTGAGCCCACTTAATGGACCAGGTGGTGACTTTGAGCCCGACGCAAAATCCGCTAGGTTTGAGTCTTCCTACGGCACTTCACTCATATCATTGGCTTTGCAACCCAATGGTGATCTCTTTTTCCTTAATTGCTACATACCAGGAACTTTTACACATACTTACAACATTTTCAAATGTTTGTACATACTCACTTACACATGAACTCGCTCAACTTTATGTTGATTTTTCAAACTACATGTATTTCAGGAAACTAACGGATCTGGCACGGTATGCACGTATTTTCAAGCTGCGTTTGTATAAAGAAGTCATCCAGGGTTTAGAAGGCGTAACCTCTTCCTGGACGGGTTACATATCTCTAAACCCAGTATTGTTTAAAGTCTTTATAAACTCAATTAAATCCAGTTAAGGTTTGTAACTTATTTTGTGATTGTTGAAAATGGGATTTTTCTAAACTTTATTAATGGATGAATATCTCATGTTTTTTATCATATAGCATTGTTATGATTGTTGTTATGGTATTAAGAAGTCACACCAAATAAACCCACGCTTCCGCAAAGCCAGGGTGTGACATTAACAACCAATCACCCCCTCTCTCTCTCTCCTCTCTCTCAAGCGGTGACTACTTACCGAGCCAAGCCATCACCGTGCGGTAAACCTTTGTTGGTGGCGGTGTACCCGCACGGTGAAAGGACTCCCTGCATGGGGTCACCGAAGGTGCCCCGCTTACCCTAATGTCTTTTCTTCATCGAGAACCGTCCATAGCTTATTGATTTAACATATTAGGGTTTTGTTTTGGCTGTAGTTCCCGCAGAAATGGAAGGTTTATCACATAAGATTCACTCAAAAGTCACCCATACTCATGTTCATTGAAAAGTGCGTATTTTAGCGATTCGGTAACGTTTTCGGGCGTCGGAAGTCACGTATGACCAACCAAACACCAAGTAAACTTAAAATTAGTTAAAATACTTATTTTTAAACTAAAAATATCAGTTTATTTACTGATCTAATTCAGTTTTACAGAAATCACCCGAAAAGCCGATTTTTGACCGTTTAAACGCATAGTTTTGCGTTAAAGGTTACCGTAACCATCCCAACTCGAAACGACTTGATATTTTAACACAATACATATTATTTACTGATTAAAATAGTGGTTATAATCAGATTAGTGCAGTTTTTATATAAGTCACATAAATCATGCGATTTCACGTATTTTACAACTTTTAATACACCATGTACAACATGCAAAGCTAGCAAACATTATGACAAAGTTATGTATCATTAAACACTTCAAAATACCCTAATTTTAGTGTTTATATTCTGATTAAAATGGATTTTTATCAATATCATGTTCAAATCATCTTTTTAAGTTCATATATCATCATGCATGTTTACATTTGTGCATCTAATGCACTTCTACAATTTTATCATCATCATTTATGTTCCAATCTTATTCTAGAACATATTAACATCATGTTTTAAAATATAACACATATCATTTTAAAACATTCTTGTATGACAACTAACATTTACTTTACTCATCTTATTTTTCAAGAAATCAAATAATCAAGAAATCTTTCATCAAAAACTCAAAATGCAATATACACATACACACACATCATTTTCGGCCATGTATACATACATGCACACACTCATTTTCATTTTATTCAAAACTCCTTTGTTTGTTAGTTTCAAGTTTATGTTTAGATTTCAAGAATCAAGAGAAACTTCTTACTAACTTCATTATCAATATGAATCAAGAACAATGTTTAAAGAAATATTTTATACCTTCAAGTTTTCAAAGTGGGTTTTTGAGAAAAGATGGTGATATGAGGCTTGTTCTTGCTTGAATCTTGCTTGAAATCACTTCCAACCCATCTTACAAGCTTGAAATCACCTTGGAATGGACATGATTCTCCAAGATTTGGATTTGAAAATGAAAGCGATAGTGTAATAGGGGTGTTCGGCCGAGATTATTCAAGGGAGAGACAGAGAGTAAGTTTTGAAATGGTTTCTTGAAAGAATGGAAGTTTATGGATGCATGTTCAAGATTAATCATCACCTTACACTCCTTAGGTGTTACATGTGTCTAAATTGAGTGAAACAAGAGAATGTGGGCAGCCATATGTGCCGCCACATACCCCTCTCTCACACACATCATATATATATTCATATATTATATGTATATTAGTGCAAAAACGGGTATTTTACTGAGTACCGGGTATTTTGTCTAGCGTTTTAATCCCGTTTTAGTGTGTTTTAAATTATTTTTATCATTCTATAAAAATAATCACTTAAAATTATTACTGAAATAATTACCAGTTGCCTTGACTGGCTGCGTTGACAGTATTTTGTTTAATTCGCGCAGTATCGGGCGGTACGCGCTCAAACTCGAAAAATAGAGTTTCTCAATGTTTTAAATTATTTTTCCACATGGATATGATTAAAATTATTATTCAAATCATAACAGACAATTTTTAGTATTTTAACACTGATCGGGTGGTCACCGACGTTCGTTTCGCATTTTAAACGTTACGCGATAAGCATTAGTTTTATCGTTGCCAACATAATTTTTATACACATATAAATTTATCAACAAATCAAGTATCATATATTAACATCACATTTAGTCACAAATACTCATGTTACATGTCTACTATACAGATTACTAATGTCCGGTACGGCCTGAGAGGCCGAGTGTCACTCGCATCACTCAAACGGGCACCCCAGGAAGTAATGTTGCTGGTCCATCAAACCCAACTCCAAATCCGAACATTTCAGCACTATTAGGGCTACCAGAGGGCGAAACCTTAGCCTCTTGGTACGCCAAGCAAATTACCACTTTAAATGCTGCGTATCAGTCTTTGAGCGCACAACAAGCAATTTTGCAAGCAGAACCATCTTTGGTTACACCTTCGGGTCCAACTCAGGGGGCGCGCCAGATACCCCCTCAGCAAAATATTCAAGGGCAAGTTAACAGACCTCCTCCACAAAGAAGGATGAGCTTAAATGACAAGCGCGACACGTACGAAGAAACAGGCACTTACTGTGACCACCCATTATATGCCCAACATAAACGTCCAGTTCATAGCCGGCTAGGGCACGCAACATGAACAACGAATGGGATGACACGGGCCCGAATGATCCTACTTGGCAAGATGACGAAGGTTCGTCAGTTTTCAACCGTCTGCAAAGAAATCATGAGTCCTATAGACCAAGGCCGCGTGTCGCCTACAACGAGGAAGCGGAGCGCGACTTCAACCTTGTCTATAGACCAGCAGAAGCTGCTGAGCAATCGAAATTCATTAGAGACATCGCTCTAGCCATGCTAGAGAAAGCAAAGTTGCCACCAACAGTTGGGAAATTCAACGGGCTCATGGATCCCGATGATTATGTGCGAGTATTTACAAGCGTCGGTGTTCTAGGAGGATGGACCATGCCAATGCGGTGCCATCTATTTGTTCAAACTTTCACAGGGGCTGCTCTCGCGCCTGGTACGACAGCCTTCCAGCTGGAAGAATCAAGTCTTGGATCGACTTCAGGGATCAATTTGTAGCCCATTTTAGCCAACAGATATGCTATTAACACGATACGTCTGAAGTAACAGACATTTGGCACAGAGAAAATGAGGGGCTAGAAGACTTTATCACTCGCTTCAACAAGGAGTGCTTTGAGATTGGAGGTGTAAACGAGCAGTTAATGCGCGCCCACTTCAAGAAGGCAATCCATTGTGATAGTCTAATCAGGACTATCACAGGAAAAGACGGTATGCCTAAAGAATGGGACAAACTGATGGCAACTACAAAAATTGTAGCGCAGACTGAAGAATCATTGGCTGGAACAAAGAGATCTTAAACTGAGGATCGATTTTCGAAAGGCAATTCGCGCGACTATGACAAGCGCAACAAGAAAAAAAAACCCTGGGTGGAAGCCTGGACAATCCAGTGGTTATGAGGAACGACCGTGCTACAAAGAAGACACGAGAGAAACAATGGACAGAATCGGCTACCGAAAGGCCGTCAAGAACGAGAATCGTGAAAAGCACTGGACTCCGCTCATTAAAACACCCAAAGAGGTGCTCATGATGGAGAACCACGATTTCAGGGCACCAAAGCCTATGACCAACAAGAAGGGGCAAGACCCCAATCTTTATTGCGATTTTCATAAGGATACGGGTCATTTGACAGACGACTGCATCAGTCTAAGCCATCTGGTTAAAAACGTGCGCAAAGAGACGCGACAGATCCAAAGAAACGATGACAGAAACCAGAAGAAAGTCAGGCGCCTGGAAACTCATATGGTTAATGGACCAAGGCTTAGCACAAAGAGCAAAGGCAAGCGCCCTTTCGAACCGGCATGGCAGGAGCAACAGGTTATTTTTCCGGTGGTGCGCAGGGGACCACGTGCCACGCGCCCCATCGTCATTACAGGTATTATTGGCCACTACGAAACAGAATATGTCTTCATTGATCCAGGAAGCACAGCCGATATTATCTACGAACAGTGCGTCAACCAATTTGATCCGGAAGACAAAGCGCGCCTCGAACCTGTCGATTATCCTTTATCCGGATTTTGCAATGAGACAATCTTCCCGTTGGGTCAGATCAGCTTCCCAGTCATGCTGTCTGACGGGAAGCATTTGAGAACTACAAACGTTAACTTCATGGTGATGCCGGTCAAGTCAAGACATGATGTCTTGATTGGTAGATAAACTTAAGGTGAAATGAATATGATAACTTCCATACCCCACTCAGTGATTATCTATTCAAAGAAAGAAGTAATGGCAGCAGAGGATGTGCGACCAGTCAAAGCAGCTAAAGTCTTAACAACAGAGCCAGAAAAATGGGTCTTAAATCGCAAGTACCCAGAACAAACGGTAACAATTGGTCACGTAATTTCACCAACGATCAGAACACACCTCAAGCAATTGCTATTCAGAAACATGGACATCTTCGCCTGGACCCCGTCGGATATGACAGGCGTCCCGCGCGACATAACAGAGCATTGGTTAAACACGTACCCATCTGTCGAACCAAAGGTCCAGAGAAAGCGCAACCTTGGGTCAGACAAGACAAAAGCCATGAATGAGCAAGTTTGTGAATTTCTCAAAGCAAGCATATTGCGCGAGGTGCGCTATCAAAGCTGGGTTGCAAACCCTGTGATGGTTGAGAAGTCCACGGGCGGATGGCGCATGTGTGTTAATTACACCGATCTTAACAAGGCGTGCCCGAAGGACTATTACTCTTTACCATAGATCGATAAAAAGATAGACTCCCTCGCGCCGTTTAGATGGAAGTGTTTTCTAGATTGCTATAAAGGGTACCATCAAGTCCAGATGAAGCTGGAGGACGAAGACAAAACCGCCTTTCGCACCGATATTGGTATCTTCTGCTACACCAAAATGCCCTTAGGGCTAAAAAATGCAGGCGCAACCTACCAGCGTCTGATGGACAAGACATTTGGTGATGATATCGGGAAACACATTGAGGTGTATATTGATGATCTTGTAATCAAGAGTCCTGAGGAGGACCAAATGCTGAAGGACATAGAGAAGATGTTCAATTCTCTTAGAAGCGTAAACATGAAGTTGAATCCAGCAAAATGTTCTTTTGGCATGGAGGAGGGCAAATTTTGGGTTTCGTGGTCACGAACGGCGGTTTTAAAGTCAACCCCGAGAAGGTTCAAGCAATCGAACGAATGCCTTCACCGCGTACGATCAAAGAAATGCAAAGATTATCCGGCCACTTAGCCACGCTTAATCTTTTTCTGTCAAACCATGCAGCGAAGTCGTATCCGTTCATTAGTACATTGCGCAACTGTGTCAAGAAACAAGAGTTCAAGTGGACGCCAGAAGCAGAAGCAGCCTTCCAGCAAATGAAAGAATGTTTAATCAATCTTCCAACCCTAACAGCTCCATTCGAAAAAGAACCACTCATTTTGTATCTATCCTCTTCAGACAAGGCAATTGGCTCGGTACTACTGGTGGAAAGAGATGGAATTCAAACGCCGATCTACTATGTTAGTAGAGTACTCACTGATCCAGAAACAAGATATTCCACCATGGAAAAATTAGTGCTTGCGCTGCTCCACGCCTCCAGAAGGCTGCGCAGATACTTCACTGGCTATGTGATCACAGTGTTAACTAACTTCCACATCGGCACGATTATGCAAAAACCAGAGACATCAGGCCGCTTAGCAAAATGGGCAATCGAGCTGGGAGGCCACAACATACTATACAGGTCGTGCCCAGCCATCAAGGGCCAAGTTTTAGCAGATTTTATCATTGAAGTACCCGGGGACAAGATCAAACACTGCGAAGCAGTAGATACTCCCATCAAAGACACATCAGACGAGCTATGGCTACTGTTCACTGACGGAGCCTCAAATAAAGACGGCGCAGGAGCTGGTTTGCGCCTTGTCAGTCCAGAGAACCATGAGTTCACCTATGCCATCAAGTTGGATTTCAAAAATACCAACAACGAGGCAGAATATGAAGCATTCTTGGCAGGTTTGTGCCTGGCCATAAAAATGGGAGCTCATAATTTACAAGCGCATGTGGACTCTCTCCTGATCGCGAGTCAGATTAATGGATTGTATGATGCGAAGGGCGAGGTCATGGCTTTATACTTAGAGCAAGCGAAGGAGCTACTCCAGAAGTTCAAGTCATACAAGGTTTTTCATATCAATCGGTCAGAGAACAACCCAGCGGACGCGCTAAGCAAGCTCGCCTCAACAGCTTTTCAGCACCTGGCCAAGGATGTAAGAATTAAAGTTCTGAAAAAACCATCAGTGCTATTGCGCCAGGTCAATGTGATTGAGATAGGGCCACCTTCATGGATGACCCCTATCATTCAGTATCTCCAACAGGGAATTCTTCCCGAGAACAAAGCAGGAAGAAAGAAAGATTCAGCACAAGGTGTTGTTTTATGAAATGAATGGGGGCATCTTATACAGGAGGTCCTTCATGGGCCCACTACTACGATGTGTAGACCCCCAAGACGCAAGTTATCTAATCAGGGAGATACATGAAGGCATCTGTGGCATTCATGCGGGTCCGCGCATGGTAGTTGCGAAGATAATGAATGCGGGCTACTATTGGCCAGGGATGCATGTCGACGCTTTAAAAGAATTGTGCAAATGTGATTCTTGTCAGAGGCACACACCAAAGACCCTGCGCCCAAAAAACGATTTGATCCCTGTATCAACAGCTTGGCCTTTCCAACAGTGGGGAATAGAAATGGTGGGTCCATTTCCTGAAGCCCCAGGCGCTGTAAAATTCATAATTGTTGCAGTTGACTATTTCACTAAGTGGGTAGAGGCAAAGGCCCTCGCTTCAACCTCTGCAATGATGGTGCGCAAATTCATATGGGAACACATCATTTGCAGGTTTGGTCTCCCGCTCAAGATCGTAACTGATAATGGCACCAACTTTGCATCCGAAGATCTCCAAGAGTGGATGAAGGAGCTTAACATTGAGCACACTTTCTCTTCCGTTGCGCACCCCCAAAGCAACGGCCAAGTAGAAAGTGTCAACAAAAGCATTGTTGAAAGGATAAAGGCCCGACTAGGTACAAAGAGAAGAGGATGGGTAGATGAGCTCCCTAGCATTCTGTGGGCTCATCGAACCATGCCAAAAACATGCACTGGCGAAACCCCTTTTAGCCTGTTCTACGGCTCAGAGGTGGTTATCCCAGCAGAGATAGGCCTCCCCTCACCACGATTATCAGTTGTTAACAAGATTGATAACGAGGCGGAGCGTCGCCTAGACTTGGAGCTGCTAGAAGAAAGACGCGAAATCACGCGAATCAAAGAGGCCAAGTATAAGACACAACAGGAGAGGTACTACAATGCAAGAGTACGCATTTGTACCTACACTCCAGGTGAATACGTTTTCAGAGACAACAAAGCTTCCAATGCTAAACGCCCCAGAAAAGTAGCACCAAAATTGGAAGGCCCATACTTGATACATGAGGTGCTAGGAAAAGGGGCATACAAGCTGCGCACCCTGGATGGACACATCATCCTGCGCACGTGGAATGCGCAACAACTGCGCAAGTGCTACATGTGATTAACCTTGGCCATGCGCCTTTTCACTTAGCTATGTTGGCCGCGCGCCTTTTATCTATTTATGTTGGCCACGTGCCTTTTCTTTTTCATATGATGTAAGTTGGCCTCGCGCCTGTTTCTAAGCTACTTAATGCAAGCATCGGCTATGCCGTATGATTTACCAGCATGTCTACATTACAAATGCACGTTAAACTTTTAATTAGCATGAAAACACTTCAGTAAATTACGAGCTCTTGAGTAAGGCCTCCAAGGTCCTCCGCGATCATAGCGTGAGGCCTGGCAATAACACTCGTACACGAGCCACACTTACATTTATTCGAGCTAACTTAACCAAAGTTTCTAACAACAGCGCAATTATTGTAACTTGACAAGAATAAAAAGCAAACGTAAAATCTTCTATTCAAAAGGCGCGACCGCGTAACGATTACATTTAGTATGCCCATCCAAACAAGCGCAACCACGCAAGGTTTACATTTAACTTCAAAATAAGATATTACAAGGCATCAGCCACAAGAACTATCACCTATTCATAACCATCGGCATCACCTTCGCCACTGCCATCGCCGCCGGCTTCCTCCTCCTCGTCAGTCAATTCCACAGTTTTTGGAGGGTCAAGGATGGATTTCAACCGTGCGCACCAGTCATCATGTTTTAAAGCTTCGGTGACCAATTCCTTAACAGGCAGCAACAGATGGTCATAGATTTCTTCAGCACGGGTTAGCATAGCGTCAGCCTAATCAATCACCGAGCAATGGTCAATGTCAAATTGCTGGCCAAAGGCTTCCTCCACATGATGAGCGCATTCTAGATAACCCCCACGATGCCCAACGACACGTGAAGCATCTATAAGCGCGGCAATAGCCCCATCCAGATTGGTGGCATTCAGAATAGAGTTAGCGATATACACAGAGCAGCAGTTGAGAACAACACAACAATGAATAAAACCTAAGATAAGAGGAGAAACTCACTGCAGCTACTCCTCTATTGCGCATCCATTCGGATTCGGAGACTAGCGTGTCCACGATTGATTGAGCCTCGGCATAGTTGTTTTGAGCTACGTTAAGGGCAGAAGTGCTAATATCTCGCGCCTCGTCGGCCCTCTGTTTGGCCTCCTCGGCGGTAGAAGCTTTCACCCTCTTAGCCTCAAGGTCTATCTCCAAAGATTCATTCTTGTCATGAGCCTCAAACAATCGGTGATTTAACTCCGCAATCTCCACATCCTTGGCAGCTAAGTCTTTATCTTTTCTTGCTACCTACGCATTCAATTCAGCTTGCAAGGGTTGAATCAATGACTTAGCAATATTTTGAGAATAAAAAGCAACTGAAAGGAAGAAAAAGAGTTAGCTTGTCAAACCTCAGCACGTTCCTTGTCCGCCTGAACTCCCTCAACCTTCCCTTTGAGAGTACCAATTTGAGCCTCAAGGTCGGTAATTTTGGAGCGGGCAGCGAACATGCGCTGATTATCCTTCTCGCATACCGTTTTCCATTCAGCCCGCTCCTTCGACAAGAGTTCCTCAGCAGCATGTAGTTTGCTCTTTAGACCGTCGTGGGCCCATTCTTCAGATTTCTTTTCTGCTTCAAAAGCAGCCTTCTCCTCAGTAAAGGCACTCTTCATCTTCTCGAAGTCTTGCACCTGTTTCAGCAAATGCTCACGGTACGTCTCCCAGTCAGCCCGCTCTCTAACCATTGTGCGCCAGTCATGCACGATCTGATGGTTAGCAGCGCGGGTACTGGCCTCCCCAACTATGTAAGCGCGATACAACCTGTCATGGGTACGCGTCCTCTGTCGGTTCATTTCTCCGGGAGGGAAGGAGCCCAAGTACCAATCTCGACAGGCCCCAAACTCCATAAAGGTGTCTTTCTGCTTCAAACCCCAAACATGTTGGTGGGGAGCATCGCCACGCGCTTCTTCAATGTATGTCTTGTAGTAAATATCTCCCAAAGTATCCTTAGGACCAATGGGAGCTTGTGGCATTGATCCTCCAGCACCACCAGCCATTTTCACCACCACCAGAACCACCAGCACTGGCACCACCCGCAGCGGTGGTAGTCTCTTTATGTGCTGCCTACTCAGGAACAGTAGCAGCTGATCCCCCAGACGCAGATATCACTTGCATAGTTTGGGCAGGGGCATCTGGCTGCGTGGGCTCTGTTGGTTTCACTACCTCAGGCCCCTTCTGCTGGGCAGTTTCTTTTTCCTTCTCCTTGAAGGGCTGGTCAAGACCTGTGATGCGTGTAACCTCCGGACCCTGCGCCGTATCAAGCTCGACGGCAACAACAGTCTCGGTGGTTTTCTCTTTCTCCTTCTCTTTTTCTCTCTCCTCTTTCTGTTTCTCCTTCTCCTTCTCAACCTCCCGCTCAACAATCCTAGGAGGCTTGATTACAAACTTGGCCTTTTTCGGCACTGGCTCTTTTGGGTCCTTCAGCTCAACACCCTTAGTCTTCTTAGGGGTTTTCTTTAAAGGCTCTGCAGAAATCAAGCATTAGGAAATTTCATTAAGGAGACAAAATACGGAGAGCATCATAACACTAACCTGGTGAGAACTTGTATAGGGCGCGCAGCCTGCTCTGCTTCCCTATCACGGGGACCTCTCCAGCCTTCTACGCTGGCCCAGCTCCAGCAGCAACTTCTTCCCTTGACCTCTTCCGGGTCACCAACTTAGGACCAACTTCCTCCTCATGCTTTTGTTCTTCTTCCTCTTCATCCAAGGTAAACGATGAGGAGGTCGCGCCAGCTTCAGGGACCCTTGATCCTGCGCTTCCAGAACTTTTAGATCCAGCGGCACTGGCTTTCTTCTCACCTATATGGGACAAACCCTCCAGTGAGTCACTTGCGATAACGTAATCCTCAAGGTTACTTTGTCGGAACCGAAGAGTACCTTTGTCAGAGGCCGCTGTAGTCGCGCGGCTATCACGACCCCTCTTACTGGTTGCCCCGGCATCAAGAGTAATAACTTTCTTCTTCTTTTTTCCCGTAGTCTTCTTCTTCTTTTCATCAGGATCTATGCCAAGGTTGCGCAACACACCTGCAAAGATGTTAGACCAGGAACTTAGCTCCCCATTCGATGACCCTACAGACTACTCGCTGGAAAGATAAACAATCTCTTTCCCAGCGAAAGTCACACCTCGCAAGGGCCGGGGGTTGGGAAGATGCGCACCTTCAGTTGCAGAGGGAGGATTGGCAAAAACTCCAACAGGAGGGTACATAAAGTTGTCTTTAATTTGTTCGTACCAGTATACCTCGCTAGATTCCAAGGGGCGCACGCCCATAGCTCCTCCGAAGGTAGTGAAAGCTGCTTGATACAACTTCTTAACTGCATCAACAAGAAGTGATCAGGCATTACTATCACATAATTAAAAAGTAAGAAAACACAGGACATACATTCGCCATTAAGCAGTAAAACTGGAACCTCTGTACTACGCACAGGCCACTGATCGCTCATACCAATAGCGACGAGCACCTGCTCGCCAAAGATTCTGTTGGGCGTTGCAGTCAAGTGCGCATACCACATCTCCTTCTTCGGCAAGGGGAGATCTTCCTTCACAATCTCATCAGATTCTCGAAAAATCATGGCAATGGGCATGACCTCCTCTCGGATAAAGAAAAATTTCATCTTCCAATCATGGAAACTTTTAGGAGGATTCAGCAAGATTTTCTTCACATTTCGAAGAACAAAGGAATAAAAGCCCATATTCCTGATCAACTGATACATCGACCTAACTTCTCAATATCAGGCTCGAGCCATGGGATCTGCATAGAAACTCAAAGTGTCGAACCCTGACCATCCCCATGGGACTCATCTGAGAAATATGGAAACCATAAAAATGCAGGATCATCGCCATAAAGTGGGTAGCCGGCAAGTGGAAGTTTCCTTCGAGGAAGAAATCGGCGAAAAGTGTGATGTAACCCGGTGGGGCATCGGCGGCCGTATGCCTTTGTTGAGGGTCTCGAGTGTCCCACTCCACCGGACACTGGAAACCCCTAACCAGTTGATCAAATAATCCCTGATCCCATTTAAGGACAGGGACCGGACCTTCTTCAGCTTGGACTTCTTCAGCCATGTATGGAAAAGTGATAAAATCGGATGAAGATCTTCAACTTTCTGGGAAAAAACTTGAAGATCTGCTGTGGAATCTCTGAAGATTTGAAGATTTGAATATTCAAGAGAGAAAAGAGAGAGCAGATAAAAGATTGTGCAAACCCTCTCTCCTATTGACGGATATATATACCCATCGCATTTAATGCGATGGGTAAACGTGCCGGAAACACCGCGCACGTAGCCAACCACAAGCCGCCATGTAAGGCGGGATTACCGGAGTGACAGTTACCACGCGCGCGTAGCCGTCACTCGCCTGTCAAAAGCCGAACCGTCAGTGACAGCATGATGATCTTCGTGTCAGCAGTCAACTTAACCGTCGCCATCAACGACATTTTGTACCAACCTGTCAGAATTCAAAATTCGAGGTTTTTCCCGCCCAAAACTACAAAACCTCATGAAGAAGATAGCTGAGGCCGCGCAACACTCATTATCACCTTATGAGCTCACGCGATAACCCTCAAAGAAGCTTCCATCTGCACAAAGTCTGATAGACGAGCCGTAATAACCAGCCATCACTTATACGGGCATCGTCTACCAAGACCAAATAAGCAACTTCAAAGCAAAAGCTATCAATAAACAAGCGTAGCAGTCACGCCGTAATAGTCGACAAGCACTGATATGCGCGCCGACTACCAAGAGCTAGCAAATACATTAAGAAGCTAACACACTACCATTTTTATAAGTCCAGAGCTCCAACCATTTACTTCGCGCACGGAAGCAGCACTGGACTGGGGGGACTTGAAGGGGTATGGTCCCAAATAACCACGCAGCCCAATCAGGTCGCGTGCTGGACCATACTCCTTAATTAATAAACTAATCAATCTATAGATCTCGCGCGGGCTGCTTAGGTAAAACCTGACCTCGCGCGAGGCCCATGCAAGGAACAATATCAGCTTGACACTTAGTATTCTGAATAAGAGCCTTCAGCTCCAACAACCCTGCGCAAGCTGGTTGCGTGCACCACAAGGGTCACGCAGGAGTTACGGCGCAGGGCCACTTCTATCACAGCCCCAAAATCCACAAGCGGAGTATCACCGCAGGAGGCTTGACATGACCAGGATCAAGCCATGAATCATATTGAACAATATAGTAAGGTAAATAAAAGTTCCACCACACAATATAATTGGTGTTCAAAACAAGTTAACCAAGTTCAAGTTAATCAGCTGAAGCATAAAATGTAAAACCAAAACATAAGTCATAAGTTCATAAAGTTTAACATGGCACACAACGGTCCATGTCCCATAACGACTCCTCCTGCTCGTGCAAGCTCCAAGAATACCTAACGACCTGCAAGGCATGTAACAACGAGTCAACAACAAAGTTGAGCTAGTTCGCAGTTGGTTGTCCAGTTTTAATGTGGTTCCAAAAACCATAAGTTATTTCGTAAACCACGAGCTATCCAATTCCTTGTTTCCCAAACTATAAACAGTGGGGGCTTCCCCATGTTAACCACTAGACCCGTTACCATATCGACAACTGACTGAGTCATGTTGTGCCCTAAGTCAATGTCTATCATCATTGACTAAGTTCCCAGATCCATTAGTTCACTCCCGTCCTCTGCGGCACAGTGTGAGGCTTGTCAAACCTAAATAGCGCTATCTAACTAATGACCCGCTCGCCATTGGCCCGGTGATTAAGTCGATATAAAAATGAGGGACTTCATGATAGAGTTTTGTCTAGTAAGTTATAGGTTGTCGTCCTTCCTATGGAGGACGGAGGTACGTAATCTACCTAAGGAGAATACGCAGGTTTAATGTTTTCATCCTTCCCATGGAGGATGGAGGTACATATTCTACCCAAGGAGAATATGCAGATTTCGTTTTAGTTCCTTAACCCATTCCCAAACCACCGGGAATCCCATGCCTTATAGAAAGTGTGAACTCACCTCGGTTTGCTCGGTATGATTAACTACTTGTTCACAAAATAATTCAGTCAAAGCCTATAGTATGCAGGTATACACAATCAGTTCATGTTCGCATTGTTTTCGCGTAAGTTATAATCATAGAATGCATGCAAGGTAGTGATCACTAATCAACACATAGCCGTTATATAACTCATTCATATTCACAGTTTACATGTATGTTCCTTAACCATGTTTAACAGTTAAGTGTATTGATCAAAACCAAATCATAACTGATATCATCAACAGGCAAGAATTAACATATAATCATTCATTATCATACTTGTTTCAAGACTACAGTCTATTTGTGACAACTCATGGGCGGTGAAACTCCAAGCGGCGAAACTCCTAGAGTTTCGTCGAGATACTAGGTGGCGAAACCTATAGTGTTTCGTCAAGATACCATGTGACGAAACCTATAGTGTTTCGTCGAGAATGTGAGGGACGAAACTCCCCTATGTTTCGTCGTGCCAATAACAGTTACATAATTTTCTGGTTCGTTAACATCGAATCAGCCTAATACATTAGTGTTTTGGTCAAAAATTACCGAAGCAATTTAGTGATTAAATTAGTTAAGTGAGGTAGTGTGCTAAAATTATGCGTGAAAAATATGTTAACCAAGTTAGTTATAAAAACAGTTTCAGGATACGGCTCAAGATATAGAGCTGTATCTGTGATCAAACAATGAGCAGAAAAGTAAAGGTTGACACGTGATGTACGAGGAAAGCCCTTGATCAATCTAGATCGCCGGCACAAAACCTCGGGAGCTGACAATCGCAGCTGCCTTGTTCTTCTATTGCTTCAAATATCAGGATACAGTGTAGGATGTAGAGCGAATCAACTAGGTGTTGCAATGTGATTTGAATACAAGTGTTTGTGTGTAGTGACTGTTGAAAGTAAAAGAGCAAAAGTGTTTGAGAGTGTGTGTAAGTTTCGTTGTGCCTTAATCTGATCCGCCCCCATCTATTTATAGTAAAACAAATGTAACAAACTATCCTAAATAACTGGGATCCAGCGAATATTCCTCAGTCGAACGTTGTAGACCAAGTCTTTCGGGTTCAACGTCTCTCCCATAACAAATACGCCCGAGTCTTGAGGAGATGAAGTCCATTTGACCGTTGGCAAGTCCCAGTCTTTAACCTGCACGTGATTAATTCGATCAACCTCAGGATATCGCCCAAGATGTTAGCAATATCCTCGTCCAGCATCCTGGTCACAAATAAACAATAAAAGCAGGATATTGATCAAGATATGTACGCTCAGAAAATGACCCATAACAATTGTCCCCAAATATATCTGTTGGTATACCAATCCAACGGATATATTTTAAAAGTTTCATCTCATCAATTAAGGCAATCAATATGATGAGACCCTTGAAATGACAACGTGCAACTTCCTGTTAGGGGAGGATTTCTTAATGACCCGTGATCCTCAATTATTATCCTGCTTGGTGATCCTTACTTCTGTGTCAGTTAATGATCCTCAGAAGTGCTTCAGGATCAGGATCAGGATCAGGATCATGGATCGTCCTAAGGATCCTTATACTAATGATTGTCTGCTATGATTTCGTTATTGTTTTGCAGGAGTACCAGCTTGGACTTAGTCTTGGTAACATTCCTGGAGAATATTCCACGTTTATTCCGCACGTGCTTGACCATGGTGAACGTTATGGAGATCGTGGGGAGAAGGCATGAATTGCGGATAGTTAGTTATTTAGATATTTTACTAAATTTAAAAGGGGTAGCGAGCTAATTAGACAACACTTGGCTATTTTTTGGCTACACACACTCGTACAACTACACTCACCAGCTCTCGGCAAAACACTTAGCATTTTTCATACGTTTCTACACGATACACTATAGTGATCCTTGTACTTAGCTCGCTATCATCCGAAGTTGTAAAAGGATTATTGTTTAATTTGAGTTGGTGATCGGTAATTTCCATCACCCGAGGTTTTTTATGCCGGAGATCATTCATTGATCAAGGGCTTTTTCCTCGTATAAATCCTTGTGTCTCCTGTGCAATTCATTTTATAGTGATCCTCATTGTTGTTTACCAATTCAAGCATCATACCCCGTAACAGAGAGTTTGGTTTCATTATCCTCGTCTGATTCTTGACCAAAACAGTTTGGCGCCCACCGTGGGGCAATTGGTGCTTCATTCCTAAGAAATTCTCATTTTTGTGATTATTTCGGTTCGTTACATCCAAGCAGATGGCTTCATCATCAAAGAACACCTCCAGTGCAATGTCTGCAGTCAATTCATCCCAGGGCATTCCACCTTTGCCTCCACCACTGTTGGACCGTGTCGTGACCCGAAAAGTCAATCCGAGTAGCTCATCTTCATACATGAAGGCGGAATCAACATATATGAAGTTACAACAGCTTGTTCTTTCAATTCCTATCTTTTTATTGCTTTCTGGTGATATTTTGACAGCGTATCGTCCCACAAACAATGACCTAGGTTCGCTCCAAACGTTACAAATGAATACAACATCAGGCTATTTATAGAGTGTGTGATTCGCTTATGTGAACTGCCACAAAAGCGAACCAGCCCACTTGACACAAAAGCGAACCAGACCTAATGTCCTATAAGCGAACCAGACCTAACATGGTCATATAAGCGAACCTGTCAACATTTTTCATGATTTTGACATTCTAAACCCTATGTTGACCCCTATTGACCTAAGACTTGATGTAGACGAAGTCAACAGACATTCCGTGCACTAACAACCACCATCTGGACCTCAGAAAAATGCCGAGAAGAAACCAACTCCCATTTTCTCAAAACCTCCAACTTCTTCTGCTTCTTATACTCCTACTACTAGTGACTTGTTTACTCTGATTTTGCAGATGAAGGAGCATATACAGCAGCAGGATAAGACCAATGAAAGGATTCTTAGAGAAATTGGAGACATCAAGAAACAGAAGAGATCGACAGAGGATCATTCCCCACTGATGCCCAGATCTTTGAATTTTGATACTCCGGTTATAACTTCTCAGCCTTCAGCGGTTCCAGACATTCAATATGTGGGAGGGCCAAAAGGAGTGCATTACGGATCATCAGCAATGACTCAGGCTTCAGGGTCATACTTCCAACTAGCAGGATCCCATCCTCAGCATATAGGATCCTTCGTAAGCTCAGGAAGATACTCAGGAGCGCAACAGATTCAAGGATTCTGGCCGTTTCAATGATCCTCCCAGGTTCAAGGATCCTCCTATGTTCCAGGATCCTCCCAGGTTCAAGGATCCTCTCAGTTTCAAGGATCCTCCTAGGTTCAAGGATCCTCCTACGTCCCAGGATCCTCCCAGGTCCAAGGATCCTCTCAATTTCATGGATCCTTCCAGATTCCGGGATCCTTAAGGAGTTTGCAATCAGGGAGTTCCGATATCCATCAGGGAGATTTTATTCCAATGCAGACCATTGCTTCTACTGGTCCATCGGTCATTCCAGAGCCCCAACAATATGGATTCGCATCCGCTCTTCCTAATTTGAATCCAACGGGAGGTAACACTTTCAATAATTCTTATACCACTAACCATGGCCTTATGCAGGATACAGGTATCAATCATGCCATGGCCAGAGAATTGCAAAAGTTAAAGGATATGATATCAAGTGTCCCAGGAGTGGTCAAGCCTATCCCGGAGATTGCAGATGGGAGCCACAAGATATCTCGTTTTGCACCACCAATCTGTGATGCTGAGATACCCAAGAGGTTCCACGTGCC
The DNA here is from genome assembly GCA_030545235.1 of Helianthus tuberosus. Classification (NCBI taxonomy): domain Eukaryota; kingdom Viridiplantae; phylum Streptophyta; class Magnoliopsida; order Asterales; family Asteraceae; genus Helianthus; species Helianthus tuberosus. The sequence continues at coordinate 125,157,507 of CM060354.1, forward strand.
TACCATGAAGTTGTATGACGGTTCAACAGATCCTGAAGAACACATAGCACAGTACAGGGAAAGGATGGAGATCAATCCCATCCCAGAAAGGTTAAAGGAAGCATGTCTGTGCAAGGGATTTGGATCCACTCTTACTGGATCGGCTCTTAAATGACTGCTAAATCTTCCCCCTTACTCTATTACCTCGTTTGCTAATCTAGTTAACCTATTTAATAACCAGTTTTCTTGTAGTAGAAAATTTGAGCGTTTAACTAGTGATCTGTATAGGATAACCCAAGGTCATAATGAATCATTAAGGGATTATATCACTAAATTTAGTAAAGAATCCTTAGATATCCCTAACCTGGATATAGCTACGGCTGTTGAAGCCTTTAAAATGGGTTTGCTTAGGGATTCATTATTTTATGATGATCTTGTTTTGACACCATGCAGGAATCTAGATGAGGTAAGAACCCGGGCCCTTAGGTTCATCCGGCTAGAGGATGACAAAAGGATCCAGGAGTGGTTAGCAGGATCCTCGAAGCAAGAGAAGCAAGGATCCTCATTCAAGAACAACAAGTTCAGATCCTATAACAAATCTGATAACCAGAATGTGCATGTTGTTGAACAAGAAGAGGATGATAAGGATTATCCTCCAATTTCCGAATATTGTTTTTCTGTTGATAACAATGAACTAATCCTTGCGATGCAGAATTTAGGTGATAAAGCTAGATGGCCCAGGAAAAATGACAGACCAGCCGCAACTAAAGATAAGTCAAAGTGGTGCGCATATCATGAAGATTTTGGGCATCTCACAGAAGAATGCATCGCACTGAGAAAAGAAATTGGATACTTGTTGAGCAAGGGGCACTTGAAAGAATTATTGGGGAGAAAGAAGTTAAGGACTCAGGATCCTGAAAGGATCCCAGAGAAAGCTCCAGCCCCTCCAGCAGATGCACAAGTTATAAACTTTATTTCTGGAGGATCAGACATTTGTGGAACATCCTTCTCTGCAGCTAAAAGACATGCAAAGGAAACCAAGATGGATAATGGAGATAGACCCATTCGAACATCCAGTGTCTCCGAAGGAAAAGTTATAACTTTTGATGAGGATGATCGTGTTGACATTCAGGATCCTCATCACGATGGTTTGGTTATCACTCTTTTTATTTCTAACCATTTTGTTCGCAGGATCCTTATAGACGGAGGAAGCTCTGTGAACATTATCCAGCTTGATGTCCTCAAGAAGATGAATATTCTTGAATCCGATATCATACCAAGATCCTCTGTGCTCGTGGGATTCAGTGGCGAGACTAAGAATACTCTGGGGGACATTAAACTCCCAATCTATATCGAAGGCCTACATTCTTACCAAAAATTTTGTGTTATTGACTGTTTGTCTTGTTGTAATGTTATCCTTGGCAGGCCTTGGATACATGACATGAAGGCAGTCCCATCCACTTATCATCAATGTGTGAAGCTTCCTAGTCCTTGGGGAATAGTGAAGATTGATAGTGATCAGCAAGAAGCTAAGAACTGCTACACCTCATCAATGAAACCTGCCTCAAAGTCAAGGGAGCAATAGCAATTAAAGCATCCTCCAAGGGATGTCTTGGAGGCAAGAGAGCAGGATGTAGTAGAAATCCTTGTGGATCCTAATGATCCTGAATCTAAAGTTTATATAGGATCAGGGATCCTTGGCGAAATAAAGGAAGACCTCATATCCTTCCTCAAAAGGAGAAAGACTACCTTCGCATGGAAACACGAAGACATGACAGTTATATCTAAAGATATAATCACTCACAAACTTGGCATCGATAGGTCCTTCAAACCAATCCATCAAAAGAGGAGAAAATTTGCACCAGAAAGAAATGCCATTATCCAGGAGGAGGTAGAGAAATTACTCCGAGCATGTATGATTAGAGAGGTCAAGTATCCAAGATGGTTGGCCAATGTGGTTGTTATTCAAAAGAAAGACGGAAAGTGGAGGGTATGTGTCGATTTCACCGATTTAAATAAGGCATGTCCCAAGGATCCTTTCCCATTACCCCACATTGACTCCATGGTGGATGCAACTGAGGGTCATGAACTGTTAACTTTTATGGATGCTTCATCTTAATTTCAACAAATTCAGATGGAACCATCCGATCAAGAGGATACAGCCTTTATGACTCCAACTGGTATATACTGTTATACTGATATGCCATTCGGACTAAGAAATGCATGTGCAACTTATCAAAGGCTAGTGAATATGATGTTCAAGGATCAGATTGGACAAACTATGGAGGTTTACATAGACGATATGGTGGTAAAATCAAAAAAGGCTGAGGATCACCTAAGAGACTTGGAGGAAGCATTCAATATCCTTGACAAATATAACATGAAACTTAATCCTTCAAAATGTCACTTTGGTGTTAAAGCACGTAAATTCTTAGGATATATGGTGACAAAGAGAGGCATTGAAGCCAGTCCAGAACAAATCAAAGCTATAGTGAACATCAAGTCCCCTGCCAATGCTAAGGATGTTCAGAGGTTAACAGGCAGGATTGCAGCTCTAAACATATTCATATCCAAATCCTCAGAAAAGTGCAAGGAATTCTATGATATCCTAAGGAAGAACAAGAAATTCGAGTGGACTGAGAAGCATGAAAGTGCCTTAAGAGCTCTTAAGGATTACCTATCCTCGGCCCCGGCCTTGATGAAACCAGAAAAAGGAGATGTGTTATCCTTATATCTCGCGGTATCCTCAAAAGCAGTAAGTGTCGTCATTGTTAAGGATCACGAAGGTACACAACATCCTGTCTATTATGTAAGTAAGAGTTTACTTGATGCTGAATCCAGGTATTCACACTTAGAAAAACTTATCCTTGCATTAATTATGGCATCTACTAAATTGAGACATTATTTTGAAACTCATGCCATTATCGTCAAAACTAATTTTCCAATTAAGAATGTCCTCAGGAAACCTGAAATGTCAGGAAGGATGGCTAAGTGGGCAGTGAAGCTTAGTGCATATGATATAAGATATGAGCCCAGGACAGCCATTAAATCCCAAGCATTAGCCGACTTTGTGGCAGATTTCAGTAGTGATTTGCAAAAGGAAGCTGAGTTAGAAGTTCAGCAGCTAGAGGAGACCAAGGATCCTTGGATACTCTATACTGATGGATCCTCAAATGTCAAAGAAACAGGGCTTGGAATACTACTAAAATCGCCACAGGGGGGCATAATACCCCACTCTATAGCTTGTGAGTTCCAAACCACTAACAATGAGGCTGGATATGAAGCCTTGATAGCTGGCTTGCAAATTGCTAAGCATATGAGGATCAGGTATCTTGAGGTACATGTAGATTCTTTGTTAATCACTAATCACTTTAATGGATCCTATGCTGTTAAAGGTGAAAAGCTAATCAAATATTTGGAGATAGTCAAAGAATTGGCACTCTCTTTTGTATCCTTTAGTTTGACACAGGTACCAAGGGAAGAGAATGCAGAGGCAGATGCATTAGCCAATTTAGGATCATCCTTGAAGATCCCGGAGGATATCAAGATCCCTATTATCCATATCCTGACCCCGGCTATCGAGGATCATGTGGCTATGGAGATAGGAGAGGATTCTGCAATCATCCCTAGTGATGATAATCAATCTCATTCAGGATCATGGATCCTTCCAATCATGAGATACATACAACATGGAGAGATTCCTACAGGATAAAACCCTAGGGCTTTCAAAATTAAGGTATCTCAATTCACAATTTTAAATAATATGTTGTATAAACGATCTCTTGCAGGACCATATTTAAGATGCATTGAGGATCCTGAAATCCAAGAAGTTTTAAAAGACTTCCATGAAGGAGATTGTGGAAACCACACTGGGGGCAGGGCATTATTCTCAAGGATCCTGAGGACAGGATACTATTGGCCAACTATGAAGAGAGATGCTGTGGAGTATGCTAAGAAATGTGATCCTTGTCAGAGACACAGCAATATCCTTCATCAACCAGCTGAATTTTTGCACTATATCCTCCACTTGGCCATTTATGAGATGGGGCATGGATATAGTTGGTAAGCTCCCTAAGGAACCTGGTGGAAAAGTGTTCATGCTTGCTATGACTGATTACTTCTCCAAGTGGATAGAGGCTGAAGCTTTTGCCCAAGTCAGAGAAAAGGAAGTTATATCCTTCATTAAAAGAAATATTATAACTAGATGTGGTATTCCTTCTGAAATTATATGTGATAATGGTTCCCAGTTCATTGGGGGCAGAACTACTAACTTTTGTGACAGCTGGGGGATTAAGATGATAACATCAACACCAGTCCACCCACAAGCTAATGGTCAGGCAGAATCCTCCAATAAGATCATCATCAACAATTTGAAGAAGAAGCTTGGATCCAAGAAAGGGAAATGGGCAGAAGAACTACCTTATGTGCTTTGGGCTGATAGGACAACTCCTAAGAATGCTACAGGCCAAACTCCATTCTCCTTGGTATTTGGGGCAGAATCAGTGATCCCTACAGAAATGGTGGTTCCAACTGCTAGAACAAGTATTCGTGATCCTGAGGAAAATGATGAGAACTTGGTTCAAGACCTGGATACTATAGAAGAAATCAGAGATTTGGCAAGGATAAGGATGGCCAGTTATCAGCAAAGAATGGCTGGAGCCTACAACAAAAATGTCAGGATCAGAAAATTCCAAGTTGGTGATATGGTACTAAGGAAAGCATTTCAGAATACCACCAATCCTGCTGATGGAAAGTTGGCACCAAAATGGGAAGGACCTTACTTGATTGAAGCTGAGGCAGAAAAGGGGGCATATCGATTGCTAACAATGGAAGGTGATTTGCTACCTAGAGCCTGGAATGTTGTCCATTTGAAGAAATACTTCATGTGATAAGGATCCATGATCCTCACATGATAAATATCCTTAAAGGATCCTTAAAGCACAGATGATCCTCATTTTGGTAACATTCTAATCTTAAACTATTTCATTTCTCTACTTTCTCACATAAGGATAAGGATCCTGCATCCTTTATCCCCCTTTCACGTGATTTTGAGTTTTGAAGATTCAGGTACTCTTAGCAAAATGATGGTTATCCACAAAAGCAACCAGTTACTTGGGTTTGACCCCAGTTATTTGGGCTTGACCCCAGTTCCGCCAGTAGCGCATGATGATCCTGGTATAGTTCATGGCAGTGGGACCAGTACTCGTTTTAGGGGCTGATAATTCCATTGTACTGGCTATACCTAGGATCCTACGTACAATGGTAGACGTACCATACATCCGTTCTTAAGGTTTCTAACGTTTTCACGTTAGCTAAGGTTTTGGCATTTTCATGCCACTAAGTTTGGATAGTCACCAGTTAGGGCCATACTCCAGTTCACACACGATCCTTGGGCTTGTCCCCAGTTATCCTTGGGCTTGTCCCCAGTTATCCTTGGGCTTGTCCCCAGTTATCCTTTGGGCTTGTCCCCAGTTGCTAACTTTTATCTTATAATGGCTTAGTCCCAAGTTATGTTCTATTTCAGGTCTTCGAAGTTAAACAACCAAGGATCCTTGATCCTTACCTCTTACTAAGGTTTGTCCTATGGTTATCCTGGTTATAGTATTAAGGGTTAGGATCCTAACTTGGATCCCCAGGTATGATCCTTAACTATTTTGATTTTATTCATTGATTATTTGAATAACCCTTATACTTTGACAACTGAACTCATGATCCTTAAAATATACTACTTTTTGGAATTCTTCAACTATAGGATATTTGATCCTGGATCATATCCTAAATATTTTTTATTTAATTTGTTCAACTTTTCTTACTCAGACAAGTGTACATCAAAACAATTGAAAATTAAAAGGACAAACAAGGATAACAACACAAGATAAGCCAAAAAAGATTAAAGTTATTTTATTAACAAAGGTTTAACCGTCGGAGGTTGTCAAAATTGCCAACCCACGTTTCTACCAGCAAAACGTGGCACGTCCACATGGGTTGGCAACGGGTGTCCATTGTTAATGCGGTTATAGCAAGTGCAGGAAATCAAAGGCGGCAGGATCACAATGGCTTCATCCCCTAAACAGAGGATCCCTCCACCATTTGTAATCCTACCTATTATCCAAAGGATCCTAGATCCTTAATCCTAAAACTATTGTTCAAATACAGACCATCATTGTTTTAAAACAGCACAACCACAAAACAAACTACTACCGAATTTAAAAAATTGGGCTCCGGCTACGTCTAGAAATGTCCATCATTGCCCAATCATGCAGCCTACACCTTCGCTGCATCTTCATCCCCTCCAGCTTCGGTATCCTTCACTTGATCCTTCGCACTGCCTCCAGCCTCGATCGCCAAAACCTCCTCAGCCTCCTCATCATCTTCCAGATCAGCTAACCTCGCCTTCCACTTCCTGGGCCATCTTCAGTTTTGTCTTGTACATTGTGATGGCAGCGGAGACCTTTGCACCTTCTATGAGATCATGCTTCTCGTAGTCAATGTCGATCAAGATTTTAGCTGTCTGAGTCTTGGCGTCTTGAAGGGCTTTTTCGAGATCAGCAATCTTAAGATCCTTGAGCACTGCAACTTGTTGGAGGTCAGCAATCTTCTTATCCAGCTCCTCAATGCTCCCCACGTAGTCTTCAATCTCAGCAAATTTCTGCAAAAAAGACAAAGCAGTTCAAGATCAGGTGATCTTCAAATAAGTAGGATACCTAGGCAGAATTGGTGATCCTCACGTCATTGAAGTATTCAAGGAACTGGTGGCGGATCAGTGGCAGGCCTTGTAGATCATCTATCTCAGAGTTTTTCCTCTTCTTGCCACCCCTTCCTTTAGTGGGCGCCTTGGGGATGGAGACACTAGGGCTGGCAGTGGCTTTCTTCTTTCTGGATCGAACAGTGTCAAGATCGGCAATGTTGAACTGGGAGGCAGGCTTGGAAGCTTTTCCGGCACCTACACATTCAAAACAGATAAGTATCCTTATCCTATTTCTATTTAACTATTTATTTAAGTCTTTAACTATACAAAGTACAGGATACTTACTTGACATGGTGACTGAGCCTGAGGATACCTCTTGAGAATCCTGGGTGATTGTCTTGAATGATCTTGTTTCAGGACCGAGTTTTCTAAAAACAGCAAGCCTTTCCTTGGTAGCAGGAGATGGTATGAGGTGTGAAACAGTGACAGCTGCATAACATAAAACAAAAGGGTGTTAGTGATCCTTATACAAAATCAAGACTATCTGGTGATCCTTCTCAGGATCCTCTGTCCTACCATGGGTGGACCACTTCCTTGGTAGATCCTTTCCGTTTGGAATAGAATCCCTTCTGACAAAGAAAAAACATCGTTTCCAGTTTGTATCATTCTTGGTAGCTTTAAAAATGGGATGTTCTTCACCGGGCTTTCGCTTAAACAGATATCGGTGGGATCCAAACGTCGTGAGATTATACATCTCTGCCAGTTCCGACATTCCTAAATCAATCCCTTCCTGCTCTATGATCCTTTCAAGGGTATATAAGACCCTCCAGATCATCGGCATAGCTTGGATATAGGAGATGCCGGAAAGGGAGAAAAGGGATTTGGTAAAGGCTGGAAAAGGATAGGTGTATCCTATGGTGAATGGGGTAACAGGAAAAGCTACCCATGTCTCAGAAATATAGTCGCTCAGAACAGTGGGATCGAAGGGTTTGAAAAAGGTGTTCGCCGGAAAGCAGTACCGGATCTTATCTACTTGTGGATCAGTAAAGCAACACCTCTCATTCGTTGAATCTTTGATGATCCCTTGACTCTTCAAGGGGCTATCCTTCTGGTGATCCTTGGCGGGGGAGGACCGGAGCATCATTCTTAACGTGATGTTGGTAAAGAAAGAAAAACAGAGTAAGAGAAGGAGAAATAGGAAAAGAGATACCTGGTTGATCTTCGGTTGAGAATTTAAAGGGAGTTTCTCTTGGATTTAAATGCAAATTGATCCTATCTCTAACTCCGATTTATAATGATGATTTGCAGGATAGTCACTTCAGTGACGTCAGGTTTGCAACGGCTAGTTCGATCTTAACGGCTATTTATCCGTTAGTTTGTTGCGGATAAGATCAACAAAATACAACTCGTTTATTTACAATATTACTCCTTATATTTTGGGGGCAATTGTTAGGGGAGGATTTCTTAATGACCCGTGATCCTCAATTATTATCCTGCTTGGTGATCCTTACTTCTGTGTCAGTTAATGATCATCAGAAGTGCTTCAGGATCAGGATCATGGATCGTCCTAAGGATTCTTATACTAATGATTGTCTACTATGATTTCGTTATTGTTTTGCTGGAGTACCAGCTTGGACTTAGTCTTGGTAACGTTCCTGGAGAATATTCCGCATTTATTTCGCACGTGCTTGACCATGGTGAACGTTATAGAGATCGTGGGGAGAAGGCATGAATTGCGGATAGTTAGTTATTTAGATATTTTACTAAATTTAAAAGGGGTAGCGAGCTAATTAGACAACACTTGGCTATTTTTTGGCTACACACACTCGTACAACTACACTCACCAGCTCTCGGCAAAACACTTAGCATTTTTCATACGTTTCTACACGATACACTATAGTGATCCTTGTACTTAGCTCGCTATCATCCGAAGTTGTAAAAGGATTATTGTTTAATTTGAGTTGGTGATCGGTAATTTCCATCACCCGAGGTTTTTTATGCCGGAGATCATTCATTGATCAAGGGCTTTTTCCTCGTATAAATCCTTGTGTCTCCTGTGCAATTCATTTTATAGTGATCCTCATTGTTGTTTACCAATTCAAACATCATACCCCGTAACAGAGAGTTTGGTTGCATTATCCTCGTCTGATTCTTGACCAAAACACTTCCAAGGCGCTATTTACTCTTTACCCCCCTACATTTAGCCTATATTAACCGAGGGTCGTCTCATTATGATTATCCTTATCTTCAACCGAATATCAGGTACTTCTTTCTCTCTCTTTTCTATTTTTCTTGTTTACATCTCTTGTTCTCCGATTGTAATCCTCCATGGCGACCCGCACCAGATCACAAATGGCGGACTCTGTTTCCCCCTTCCATAAACAAAATTTGCTTAAGAAACCTTCAAAAGAGGTGTGTTCTTTCGACAATTCCGATATCGCAGCCCTACGAGCTTCCGGTGCCTTTCCCGCCGGGACAATCTTCCGTCCATTCGACCGAGAGGTCCGATCGGACTTTTGTTCCGACGAATGGGTCTGCTTTTTTGCCTATCCTTTCTCCATAGGACTCCAATACCCGTTTTCACCTTTTATTTCTCGTTTTTTCGAACTTACCGGCCTTAGCTTCGCCCAAATCATGCCCATGGTTTGGCGCGTATTAGTCACCTTGGAAGGAATTAAGGCTCGTCACATGCCCGACCTGTGCATCGAGGATTTGCCGATGGCTTATCGTTTAAGATCTCATGGTTCCAGCCGATTCCTTCTATTCTCTATTTCCAAAGACCCTCTCATCCTCAAGGCTACCAAGAATGAGGATAAGTGGACAAGAAAATTCTTTTTTGTGAAAAGAGACTCCATTGATAAGGGTTTTGACCTCCCTAAAAGATGGTTGACTTCTGGTAGGACTTAGGGTTTTAGGAATATCCCCAATCATATCCCAAACCTCCATCCTGAACTAATATCCTGATGTATCTATTTCCTTTCTTGCAGCAAACTTCAAGGAACTAGCTCCCCCTAGTGCTGAATCAGAAGGAAGAATAAAAGAGATCTACAAGCTTCTAGAGGGTGAAAGAACCTTCAACCTGCTACTCACATGCTCAAGTCAAAGATCAAGTTCCAACATGTCTGGTAAGCATATTTTCAGGAATTATTTTTATTATTTTATTGTATAGAGATATAACAAGTCTAAAACATCTTCCCTTGTGCAGTGCCAGTTATTAACCTCGAAGGCTTCCAACTCGACGATTTGGATAGCTACTCTAGCCTCGCGCCTACCAAGCAAAAATCCAATCCAAAGTCATCCGTCACACCGAAGCCTACCAGCTCGAAGACCACCACCGCTCCCAAAGCTCCTCCGGCATCCCGGACCCGGGCCTCTAGTTCCCGAAAGAGAAAAGAAGTTGAACCTCCCGCTACACCTCACGTGTTTCCATTCGAGAACCACGGGTTTATGGAATCCAGCAAATTCATGACTGGCTTCCTTAACCAGGTTAGTATCTTGACTCGTATCCTGCATCATATGCTAAATAGAAATGTACATTTAGAACAACGCCTGTTTCTTTACCTTGCAGGGCCTTGAACGCCTGGTATTCCTTTATGAGGACACATGTGGTTTAAATGTCATGCTAGAAAGCAAACTAAAGAAGGCTGAAGCTACCATCACGGATCAAGCAGCAATCGCCACCGCCAAGTCTGAACACTACGAAGCTAAGTATAAAGCCATGGCTCAAGATCACCAGGCCGCCATCCAAAAGATCACCCAAGAGGCTCAAGCTAAGTCTGACGCGGCCCAGGTTCAGCATGAACAAGATATGGCTTCATACCGGGAGAGCCTTAAGAATTCAGTCATCATCTCCCTCCTCCAGGCCAGACTGAAAATGGCTTACGAGGCTAGGGCTCTGGGCATCGAATGCCCCTCATGGAACATCAAAGCCTGGGAGATGAAATTGAAAGATCTTGGCGGCAATCCTGTGGAGCCCCCTTCCAAACCTGTCGCAGAGGAGCCCACCAAGGTAACTGAGAAGGTGGATGATGCTGGAGCTTCAAAGGATGCTGGTGGTGACTCTGGAGAAAATGCTGATGGAGAGGATGCTGCTGATGATACTGAGAGGAATGCTGGAAAGGATACTGGTGGAGATGTCACGATGAAGGAGGGAGCTGACCCTTAAATGCAGCGATGTGGGCGATGATGGATATATGTGCTGAGGCCGGAGCCCACGTCTTAAAATTTCATGGTTATGGTCTGTAAAACAATTTACATTTCCTGTCTTCGAACAATTTATATTTCCTGCATTAGAACAATACGATGACCAAAGGTTGATGGGTCCTAGGTTTTAGGATGAAGCCCTTGGTCATCGGTTAGTATAATCTGTTTTGAACATCGTAACGGTTGAAGGTGGACAGGTTTCGTTTTGAGATAAAACCTTCAACCGTTATGTAGGTATGGTAAAAACTAAACGTGCTTTTGGCGGATGGGCCTTGGTTTGAGGTGAAACCAAAAGCACAACTTTTGACTTGTTAATAATATAACTATCTCTTGACTTATTTGTTGTTGCCTTGTAATTCTTAGCTTTGTAAAAATTTTGTATTGTTATCTTTTGAAAATATCCTGATCAATATACTCAGTGGTATATTAAGAAAACTTTTATTAAACAGAATTTCTAAAAATTCAATCACCTTTAGAGAAAATCAAAAGATAGTCCATTTTCAAACCTATTATGATGATACTTGCTTAATTAAAGTTTCAAACTAGCACCAGTTTCATATATCTTAATCAAATGTCCTGAAAAGTATTTTGAAAATATATTTTGAGAATATATCCCGAGAATTTATCCTAATCAGGATGTTTAACCTTTTACCAAACCTAGTATTGTCAAAAACTTAAACGATGTTTACAAAGGAAAGATCATACCAGGAATAGGGTATAACCCTATTATCAAACCTCAATCCCTTTGCAACTTTTCCAATGAAGATGTCCCCTGTCTGAGACACTTAGTGCATTAGTTCCGAGTCTTATCCTTTGAGCTTTACATCATTGCCTTAGTAGGAATGTCCCCTGTGTACAATGTCTTCAAATACTTAGAAATCTTCTGGATATCAGTTCCCGTTGTATAGACAATTTTTCATGTTACAGGGGTAAAACCCAAGAATGTACTGGAAATAAATCCCTTGAATTCTGGGGGAAATCCCAAATTTTCGTGCGCTACAGGCGGGAGTGTATAAACTCCAAGACTTAGAAAGGTGAAAACCTTTAAACCTTAGAGAGTATGAAAATACCCTTTCGTGAGAGAGGGTGATCAATCCTCATATACCTTTAGGATTCAGGATATAGACAATAGTAACGAAATTGTCAGCCACTTTTACATGGACTGGTCCCGCCACCTTGAACTATTCCCGAATAACTTGCGCTCCAGGCGGGGTGTTTAAACCCAATTCGGAAGAAAGGTGAATACCTTTAAACCTGTGAAGGGATCGGGATCCCTTATACGTGAGAGAGGGGGCCAATCCTCTAATCTTCCAAAGTATCCTGAGTGAGCACCCTGGAGCTATATCCTGGAGCATATACTGCAAAACATCCTTAAACTAAGGTGGGTGTTAGCTTGGCTAACACCCCTCCGATGCTTAAGTCAGTACTGGGTTCAAGATAATAAATAAATATATTTAAAAGAGATAGAATACATACCATTCTGAGATAGAAATTAAATTAAATTCTATTCTTACTTGAAATAGAGCTTTAAGTGTATTGCATTCCAGGATCTTGGTAGCATATCCCCCTCCATATCCTTGAGTCGGTATGCACCTTTTCCTGATTCTGATTCAATCTCATATGGTCCTTCCCATTTCGGAGCCAGCTTTCCATCAGCAGGATTGGTAGTATTCTGAAAAGCTTTTCTTAACACCCAATCTCCAACTCTGAACCTTCTAACCCTTATATTCTTTGTTGATATGCCGCCATTCTTAGCCGTGCTGCATCTCTTGTCTCATCAATAGTATCCAGCTCCTGGCATAGGACTTCAGGATTTTGCTCAGGATTCCAGAGGTTGGATCTTGCTGTGGGTATCACCATTTCTGTCGGGATCACTACTTCTGCTCCAAATACTAAGGAAAACGGGGTTTGACCAGTTGCATTTTTTACCGTCGTTCTATCAGCCCACAAAACAAAGGGTAATTCTTCTGCCCATCTTCCTTTTTTGGCTCCAAGTCTCTTCTTTAAGTTATTGACAATTATCTTGTTTGAGGATTCTGCTTGTCCATTCGCTTGAGGATGTACCGGAGTAGATGTTATCATTTTGATTCCCCAACTCTTGAAAAAGTCAGTAGTTCTCTTGCTTATAAACTGAGAACCATTGTCACAGATTATCTCGGCTGGTACTCCGAATCTGGTCAGGATATTTCTCTTTATGAAGGATACTACTTCTTGATCCCTGACTTGGACAAATGCCTCGGCTTCAACCCATTTGGAGAAATAATCTGTCATTGCCAACATAAAAACCTTTCCTCCTGGAGCCTTTGGAAGCTTTCCCACTATATCCATACCCCACTTCATAAATGGCCAAGGGGAAACAATAGGATACAGCGGTTCAGCAGGCTGATGTAATATGTTACTATGTCTTTGACATGCATCACATCTTCGAGCATATTCTGCGGCATCTTTTCTCATTGTCGGCCAATAATATCCTGTCCTTAATACTTTTGAGAATAATGACCTGCCCCCAGTATGGTTACCACAATCCCCTTCATGTATATCCTGAAGTACTTCTTTGGCTTCAGGATCCTCCAAGCACCTCAAATACGGTCCTGCAAGAGATTTCTTGTATAAAACATTATTTATAATAGTCAATCGTGATACCTTCATCCTAAATGCCTTAGGATTTTCATTTTCGGGGATGTGTCCTTCCTTGAGATATCTCATGATTGGAGCCGTCCAGGATTTAGGATCCTCTTCAGGATACCCTGCGCCAGGATCCTGAATACCCACTACTTCTTTATCCTGAGGATTCGTTGCAGGATACAAGATATGTAATATTGGTATTTGGGTTCCTTCTGGTATCCTTATCGATGATCCCAGATTTGCTAAGGCATCTGCTTCAGCATTATCCTCCCTTGGTACCTGTTCAAGTGTAAAAACATCGAAATATCCTGCTAATTTTTTGAGAATATCGAGGTATTCGATTAATTTCTCACCCTTGACTGCATAGGATCCATTAAAATGGTTAGCGATTAACAAGGAGTCAACATACACTTGCAAATTTTTGATATTCATATTCTAAGCCAACTCCTGCAATTAAAGCTTCATATTCTGCTTCATTATTAGTAGCAGGAAATTCACATCTAATAGCCTGGGGTAATATGTCCCCCTGTGGCGATTTTAGTAGTATACCTAATCCTACTCCTCTTACATTAGATGCACCATCAGTATATAACGTCCAGGATCCTGAGGATTCTCCTAACTGTTGGACTTCTAGGTCTACCTAATCCTGAATGTCACTACTGAAATCAGCCACAAAGTCAGCTAAAGCTTGAGACTTTATGGCATTTCTAGGTTCATATACTAAATCATAAGCACTTAACTTTACTGACCACTTGGCCATCCTGCCTGACATTTCTGGTTTTCTAAGCACATTTTTGACAGGATAATTTGTTTTAACATGAATCCTATGTGTCTCAAAGTAATGTCTAAGCTTCGTTGATGCCATAACTAATGCTAGTATCAATTTTTCTAAAAGAGAATACCTAGTTTCAGCATCTAACAAACTTTTACTAACATAATAAACAGGATATTGCTGACCTTCATGGTCCTTTATAAGAACGGCACTTACAGCATTCCCTGATACAGCGAGGTATAGGGATAGTGGTTCACCATTTTCAGGCTTCATCAATAGAGGTGCAGTTGAGAGATATCGCTTCAAATCCTGCAAGGCTGCTTCATGCTTTGCTCCCCATTCGAACTTCTTGTTCTTTTTGAGGATATCATAAAATTCCTTGCACTTTTCCGAGGATCTTGAAATAAATCTGTTCAACGCTGCTACTCGGCCTGTTAGTCGTTGAACATCCTTCATATTTGAAGGTGATTTGATATCCAGGATGGTTTTAATCTGCTCCGGGCTGCCTCTATTCCTCTTTTGGTCACCATATATCCTAAAAACTTTCCTGCCCCCACTCCGAAATGGCACTTAGCAGGATTTAGCTTCATGTTGTATTGATCCAGGATATCAAATGCTCCCTTGATATCCTGGAGGTGATCCTCAACCCTTTTAGATTTCACCACCATATCATCAATATATACCTCCATGGTGTCCCCCAGCTTATCTTTGAACATCATGTTCACTAATCTCTGGTATGTTGCACCTGCATTTTTCAAACCGAAAGGCATAGTAGTATAGCAATATATACCTGTTGGTGTCATGAAAGCAGTATCCTCCTGGTCCGAAGGCCCCATTTGAATCTGCTGAAATCCTGAGGATGCGTCCATGAACGTTAACATTTCATGCCCAGCAGTAGCATCCACCATTGCATCGATATGAGGAAGGGGGAATGGGTCTTTAGGACAAGTCTTATTCAAGTCTGTGTAATCTACACAGACTCTCCATTTCCCATTTTTCTTCTGTACTACGACCACATTCGCCAACCATCTTGGGAACTTGACTTCTCTGATCATTTTGGACTTTAACAATCTTTCAACTTCCTCTTGGATGATTATATTCCGCTCAGGAGCAAACTTCCTTCTTTTTTGCTGAACAGGCTTGAATGACCTGTCAATTCCAAGCTTGTGAGTAATAATGTCTTTGGATATACCTGTCATATCCTCATGCCTCCATGCAAATGTTGACATCCTGCACTTCAAAAAGTCAGTTAATTGTTTTTCAATATCCCGAGGGATATTGGTTCCTACGAGCACCGAGATATCAGGATTATCCTGATCCAGGATAACTTTCTTCACATCCTTCTCCGAAGCTTCCAAGGTATCCCGGGCCCGCATCTTTAATTGCTATGCTGGATTAGGCTTGGTCGAGGATTTCATTGAGGATGTGTAGCATTCCTCCGCCTCCTGCTGATCACTATCAACTTTGACGACCCCCCAAGGGGTTGGAATCTTGATGCATTGGTGATAAGTCGAAGGCACAGCCTTCATGTCATGGATCCATGGCCTGCCTAGTATGATGTTATAGCAGGATAAGGAGTCCATCACACAGAAGCGTTGTATCGAGTTGACCCCTTCAACGTATACTGGTAACTTTATCTCTCCTACGGTATTTCTAGCTTCTCCACTGAAACCAACGAGCACAGTGGACTTCGAAGTAATGTCCATCGGAGATACATTCATCCTTTTCAATGTTTCCAGCTGAATTATATTGACAGAACTACCGTTGTCCACCAATATCTTGCGTACAAAATGGTTAGCCACATATAATGTTATTACCAAGGCATCATGGTGAGGATCCTGAACAGTATCCCTGTCATCACTATCGAAAGTGATCACTTTATCAGTTGTGAGGGTAGTCATCCTGACTGGTTTGTCTCCCCTTTCACTCTTAGCTTCCTTTGCATGTCTCTTAGCCGCCGAATACGAAGTCCCACAAATGTCGGATCCTCCTGAAATAAAGTTAATTATCTTGGCATCTGCTGGGGGTGATGCTGCTAATTCAGGATCCTTCTCGGGATCCTGCCCTTTATTCTTCTTTCTTCCCAGCAAGTCCTTCAGATACCCTTTTCTTAACAGGTAACTTATTTCTTTCCTTAAAGCAATGCAATCCTCGGTCATATGTCCGAAGTCTTCATGGAAGGCGCACCATTTGGATTTATCCTTCCAATCAGCTTTCTGTTGGTTCTTTCGAGGCCACCTAGCTTTGTCCCCTAAACCCTGCATAGCATACATTAACTCAGGTATATTAATAGAAAAGCAGTATTCAGATAAGTCAGGATATTCTTCAGGATCCTCGTCTTCAACAGCATTCACTTTCTTGTTATCATTTCTGCCATATAGCTTGGAGCGATATGGCTTATATGAGGATTCTGATTTCCTGTTAGTTGATTCATAGGTTGAGGTAGAATTCATCCTCTCCTGCATCTTCTTGTCATCTTCCAAATGGATATATCTCAAAACCCTGTTACGAGCTTCGTCGAGATTCCTGCAGGGATTCATTACAAGATCCTGATAAAACTGAGAATCCTTTTGTAACCCCATCTTAAAAGCTTGCACAGGTGTTGCAACATCAAGATGTGGGACATCCAAGGATTCTAGACTGAATTTGTTCACATAATCCCTCAAGGATTCCTGAGGCCCTTGAGTTATCCTGTAAAGATCACTGGTTAGTTTCTCAAAACTCCGGCTGCAAGAAAACTGACTATTAAATAAATTAACCAAATGAGCAAACGAAGTAATTGAGTGAGGAGGAACATTTAATATCCATTTTAAGGCTGATCCTGTCAGGGTAGATCCAAAACCCTTGCACAAGCATGCTTCCTTGAGCTCCGGAGGGATAGGGTCAATCTCCATTCTTTCCCTATACTGGGCAATATGCTCTTCAGGATCCGTAGTCCCATCATACAGTTTCATGTTGGGAGTCTGAAATCTTTTTGGGATTTCAGCATCACAGATAGGATATGCAAAGCGGGATATCCTGTGGCTGTCTTGGGATACTTCCGGAATTGGCTGGACCACTCCAGGTACACTGGATATCATGTCCTTCAATTTCTGGAGCTCCCTGGTAAATGTTGATGTCATACCTGCATCCTGCAAAGAGCCATTGTTGTTAGTAGCAAGAATATTATTATTTGACACATTACCGGTCTGAGGATTTTGGTCATATCCTGAAGCATATCCTGAACTCCTCACGGTTGACATCCTGACCGAGGAGGGTATCTCAGGGGCATGATTCTAAGAATGGCTTGGGACGATATTCCCCCTGTTATCCTCAGTGTAAACTGCGGAACAGAAGTTCAAAGCCCTGGGTTGTATAGGAGTGACAGTTTCTTCAGCAGGTCTACTCGAGCTAGCTTTTAAGAGTTGTATTTCTCTTAACAGCATTTGGTTAGTTTCCTGTTGCTGCCTCATTTGTTCCTGCACACTTCCAAATAAAGTTAGAATTTCATCATTAGAGGCTAAAACGGGAGCAGATCCATGAACACTCCGAGTAGGGATAACATCTTGAGGTTGTGAAGAAAATGGCATCCTTGGAGGATGTGGTGGAAGCACCGAACCGGTAGTAGCAGAGGTTGCAGCAGACATAGTGGAGGAGCTCATGTTTGATCTTGAGGCCATTGTAAACAGTGTGACAAAAAGTTTCGAAAACAGAAAACAGATTAATGATTTCACAAAAAAATTTAGTAAAAAGAGCACCACTTGCCCCACGGTGGGCGCCAAATTGTTTTGGTCAAAAATTACCGAAGCAATTTAGTGATCAAATTAGTTAAGTAAGGTAGTGTGCTAAAATTATACGTGAAAAATATGTTAACCAAGTTAGTTATAAAAACAGTTTCAGGATACGGCTCAAGATATAGAGCTGTATCTGTGATCAAACAATGAGCAGAAAAGTAAAGGTTGACGCGTGATGTACGAGGAAAGCCCTTGATCAATCTAGATCGCCGGCACAAAACCTCGGGAGCTGACAATCGCATCTGCCTTGTTCTTCTATTGCTTCAAATATCAGGATACAGTGCAGGATGTAGAGCGAATCAACTAGGTGTTACAATGTGATTTGAATACAAGTGTTTGTGTGTAGTGACTGTTGAAAGTAAAAGAGCAAAAGTGTTCGAGAGTGTGTGTAAGTTTCTTTGTGCCTTAATCTGATCCGCCCCCATCTATTTATAGTAAAACAAATGTAACAAACTATCCTAAATAACCGGGATCCAGCGAATATTCCTCAGTCGAACGTTGTAGACCAAGTCTTTCGGGTTCAACGTCTCTCCCATAACAAATACGACCGAGTCTTGAGGAGATGAAGTCCATTTGACCGTTGGCAAGTCCCAGTCTTTAACCTGCACGTGATTAATCAACCTCAGGATATCGCCCAAGATGTTAGCAATATCCTCGTCCAGCATCCTGGTCACAAATAAACAATAAAAGCAGGATATTGATCAAGATATGTACGCTCAGAAAATGACCCATAACAATTAGGAAATCATTGCATAAGACCAAATTCATCAATAGCAGCAATTCATAGCAACAATTTATCTCATCGATTCTTTAATCCACATCATCCTATTCGAATCAGTAATACAATAATTTTTAATCGACAACTAGAAACCCTAATCATTTCTATCTCAGAAAAGATCTATAATCATCATGTCGGTTAATCATCAAACACATAATTACATCAATAACGAGATACACAATTACAACATCAACAGAACACATAATTACTTCTTTATACATATTCATGATTGTCAGCCATAGCATGATTAACCATTTGAACAATATCTAATACAGGAAACAAATATTACAACGAGTGTTGACGCACTCACCGAAGGATCGTAGGGAATAGCGGTAAAAGAATCGGTGAGATGGAAGCCTTGAGTGGATGTAATGTTGCCGTCGTACAGGGAGATAGGGGGAGAGACTCTAGGGTTTCGCTAATCCACAACTTGCGTAACCTATGTGAATATATAAAGAATAACTGGGCCTTGCTTGGGCTGTAGGCCCAACTGGCGAAACTCCTGAGTTTCGTCGATATGCACATGACGAAACCCCTAGGTTTCGTCGGGTGGGAGATGGCGAAACTCCCCATGTT
Organism: Helianthus tuberosus; assembly: GCA_030545235.1. Classification (NCBI taxonomy): domain Eukaryota; kingdom Viridiplantae; phylum Streptophyta; class Magnoliopsida; order Asterales; family Asteraceae; genus Helianthus; species Helianthus tuberosus. Next base: position 125,176,901 of record CM060354.1, read on the forward strand.
TCGTTGAGATGGTTTGTGGTGAAACTTCATAGAGTTTCGTCATATACATATATCAAAATAATAATAATAATAATAATAATAATAATAATAATAATACACCATCATAACATATGTCAAACAGTACAGAGTTTCTCATTCAACCCAACATGCATATAATACATTAACTATAAGACCAGCATAAACAAGTTACAACGCAAACGGATTACGAAAACAAGACTGCAAACAAGTAACGTGTCGAGGAAAGACCTTGAAAACTCGAGTTGTCACATCATCCCCAACTTGAAAGAAATTTCATCCTGAAATTTAGCATGTAGTTACTGAGGAAGCTAGTTAGGTTGTGTGGTTTCCTGGTTTTCCTGGGGCGTCACATCATCCCCCCGTTGGTTTGGAATTTCGTCCCGAAATTCCATAGTAGTTTCAGCCTCAGTAGTGTTTGCACTCTTCTCGAACAACTGGGGATATTTATGTTTCATTTGGTCTTCTCGTTCCCAGGTAAACTCTGGGCCACGACGGGAGTTCCAACGAACTCGAACAAGAGGAATTCTGGTACGCTTGAGAACCTTAACGTCTTGGTCTGTAATCTCTACAGGTTCTTCGACGAATCACAACTGATCGTCGATGGTGAGTTCCTTAAGAGGAACTATGAGGGGTCTCATCTGCCAGACACTTCTTCAGATTTAACACATGGAATACATTGTGAACTCCGCTGAGTTCTTCAGGTAGATTCAATCTATAGGCCACCTTTCCAATTTTTTCAATGATTTCGAAAGGTCCGACATACCGCAGATTAAGCTTGCCCCTTTTCCCAAAATGAACCACGCCCTTCCAGGGTGAGACTTTAAGTAGAACCCGGTCCCCGACCTGGAATTCTAGTGGTTTCCTACGCTTATCAGCATAGCTTTTCTGACGATCACGAGCTGCCGCCATTCGTTGTTGTATCTGAGCAATCTTCTCTGTTGTGTCTACTACGAGTTCTGGGCCAGTGATTTGGCTGTCGCCAACCTCTGCCCAACAAAGAGGTGATCGGCATTTTCGTCCGTATAATGCCTCAAATGGAGCAGCCTAGATGCTGGTGTGGTAACTGTTGTTATACGAAAACTCCACTAAAGGAAGGTGTCTTTCCCAGCCGTTACCAAAGTCGATTACACATTCCCGAAGCATGTCTTCAAGAGTTCGAATGGTGCGTTCAGACTGCCATCCGTTTGCGGGTGATAGGCTGTGCTCATGTCTAGACGAGAACCAAAGCATTTGTGTATCCCTTGCCACAACTCAGAGGTAAAACGCGCGTCACGATCAGATATGATGGAGGTTGGCACCCCGTGCCTCGAAACAACTTCCATAAGATAAACGTCTGCTAATGTAGAAAACTTATCTGTTTCCTTGATAGCCAGAAAATGTGCAGACTTGGTCAGTCGATCCACGATCACCCAAATGGTATCATTTCCTCATTGAGATCTAGGTAGGCGAGTAACGAAGTCCATGGAAATTTGCTCCCATTTCCATGTCAGGATCTCTGGTTGTTGAAGTAGGCCTGATGGTTTCTGATATTCAATCTTGACTCTCGCGCAAGTCAAACATTTACTAACGTAGGTTGCTATGTTGGCTTAAATGCTAGGCCACCAGTACGTAGTCTTTAGGTCGTGGTACATCTTATCCGAACCAGGATGTACTGAGTAACGAGACTTGTGTGCTTCATCCATTACAGTTCACGTAGATTGCTATAAAGTGGAACCCAGATAAGCCCTGTCACATAGTAAGCGCCGTCTTCCTTTTGTTCTAACCATTTCTTCGATCCTCGCAGGGACTCAGCCCTGATGTTCTCTGCTTTCAATGCTTCAACCTGAGCATCTCGTATCTGAGTAGGAAGACTAGATTGGATGGTAAGTTGTAACGCTCGCACGCGCTTAGGTTTTGACTCCTTTCGGCTGAGGGCGTCGGCCACCACATTGGCTTTGCCCGGATGGTACTTGATCGCGCATTCGTAATCATTCAGGAGTTCGACCCATCGACGCTGTCGCATGTTCAACTCCTTCTGTTTGAAGATATGCCGGAGACTCCTATGATCGGTATAAATGGTGCACTTGGTACCGTACAGGTAATGTCTCCATATCTTGAGTGCGAAAACAACAGCTCCCAGCTCCAGATCGTGTGTAGTGTAGTTCCTTTCGTGAACCTTAAGTTGGCGTGATGCACAAGCAATGACTTTCTCACGTTGCATCAACACATAACCTAGTCCTTGAATTGATGCGTCGCAATAAACCACAAAATCGTCTGTGCCTTCAGGCAATGAGAGAATAGGTGCGCTATAAAGTCTATTCTTTAAGTGTTGAAACGCAGATTCCTGTGCATCACCCCAACCATAGGTGACACCCTTCTGAGTTAGTGAAGTGAGAGGTTGCGCAATCTTGGAGAAATCCTTGATGAACCTTCTATAGTAGCCCGCCAAACCCAAGAATTGGCGTATTTCTGTTGGTGTAAGGGGGTTAGGCCAGTTCTTGATTGAGTCAACCTTGGATGGATCAACATGGATCCCATCCTCGTTTATCACGTGGCCTAGGAAATGGACTTCACGAAGCCAAAAGTCACATTTCGAAAACTTGGCATAAAGCTGCTCTGCTCGAAGAAGTTCCAGTATAAGTCGCAGATGGTGCTCGTGTTCCTCCTGACTCTTAGAATAGATCAGAATGTCGTCGATGAAAACGATAACGAACTTATCCAGGTATGGTTTGCACACTCGGTTCATGAGATCCATGAAGACCGCAGGTGCGTTTGTCAATCCGAAAGGCATGACCAGAAACTCGTAATGTCCGTAACGAGTTCTGAATGCTGTCTTGGAGATGTCCTCGTCTCGGACTCTCAACTGATGGTAGCCTGATCTCAGGTCAATCTTTGAGTAGAAACTCGACCCTTGCAGCTGGTCGAAAAGGTTATCAATACGTGGGAGAGGATAAAGATTCTTCACAGTCACCTTGTTGAGTTCGCGATAGTCAATACACATTCGAAAGGTACCGTCTTTCTTCTTCACAAACAAGACTGGAGCTCTCAGGGCGAAGAGCTAGGACGAATGAAACCCTTGTTCAGGAGCTCTTGTAGTTGCGCGGACAGTTCTTCTAGTTCTGATGGAGCTAAATGATAAGGTGCTCGAGCTATTGGTGCTGCTCCAGGAGCTAGCTCGATTTGAAATTCGACCTGGCGATGAGGCGGAAGACCAGGCAATTCCTCAGGAAATACCTCAGGAAAGTCGCGTACAATCGGAATATCTTCTATCTTCTTCTCTTTCGTTGAGGTGTCAGTAACGAGGGCTAGAATAGCTGTGTGACCCTTACGTAAGCACTTCTGGGCCTTAAGGAAAGAGATGATGCCCACTACAGCACCACTCTTGTCACCATGAATCATGAGAGGTTCTTCACCAGGACGAGGAATGCGGACGATTTTCTCCTTGCAAAGGATCTCTGCTCGATGTTGAGATAACCAATCCATCCCAATGACGATGTCGAAACTAACAAGAACGATGGGGATAAGATCGGTGGAGAAGGTCTGACCAGCTAGAATGAGATCACAACCCCTAACTATGTGTGTGGCCTCGAGACTTTTACCGTTTGCTAGTTCTACAACATGCTTGGTGTTCAAAAGTGTTGGGGTACGCTTAAGCATCTGACTAACTTTTAGGGACACGTAACTAGTATCGGCACCCGAATCAAATAAAACAGAAACAAAGAAGTCATCCAGTAGAAACTTACCCATCACAACGTTGGGATCGTTTCTCGCGTCACCCTGACCAATCACGAAAGCACGCCCCCTGGCACCATTGACATCATTGTTACCCCCGTTATTATTTATGTTCCCCTGATTGTTGTTGTTGTTTTGATTCTGGTTCAGCTGGGGGCAGTTCCTCTTGAAGTGGCCTTCAGCACCACACTGAAAACATCCCTTATTACCCTGATGTTGCTGCTGCTGGTTCTGTGGAGCTTGTGGCTGCTGTTGACGATTCTGATTCGCAGGATAAGGGCTCCTGCAATCCTTCGCTGTGTGACCAGGCTTGTTGCATCTATGACAGCGAACCTTGCTACACGGCCCGCTGTGGTGCAAGTTGCAACGGTTGTACTTAGGCTGATTTCCCCTGTACCCTCCTTGACTCTGATTCCCAGAAGACTGCTGACTGGGGCTCTTGTAATCGTCTGTCTTTCGCTGCTGAGACTGTGGCTGAATAGAAGTCGAACCCTTGCTTGAGTTTCCATCCCACTTGCGCTTGTTGTTGTTTGGAGCATCAGAAGTAGTGGTGGCACTAATATGCTTAGGCAGCTTGTTCTGCCCAACTGCCTGATCAGTGAGACGATGAGCCAGTCGTATGACTTGCTGGATCGTACCGAGGTTAGCTGCAGTCGCATAGCTCTGAATTTCTGGCACTAAACCCTTGAGGTACAGCTCGATACGTTTGATAGGAGGATCCACCATAGTAGGACACAATATGGCCAATTCGTTCGATCTCTTCGTGTATGCCTCGATTTCAGACCACGTCATTTTCAAGTTGTAAAACTCCACCTCTAGCTTGTGAATGTCGTCGCGATGACAGTACTCCTCTTTAATCAGCTCTTTGAAGTCGTTCCATGGGGTGGCATTAGCAGCGGCCAACCCCAGCATTTGAACCTGAGCGTTCCACCATGTGAGCGCAACACCTTCAAGAGTTCCCGTAGCAAACTTCACCCTACGAGCTGCAGGGCATTCACACATTTCAAAGGCAGATTCGAGCTTCTCGAACCAGTGGAGGAGGCCTACACCTCCTTCTGTACCACTGAAAGTACTAGGTCGACAATCCATAAAAGTCTTGAACGTACACACAGGAGGCTGAGCAGGTTGACCTATCGCGAGAGTAAGAAAGGACAAAGTTAAGCATGAGAGTTAGTTCACGAGAGTAGGATCTAAACATCCTAGGGTAAGTTGAAATCGCAGGTTATACCTCCTGCTTGAGCTGCTGCGAGTGCCTCAGCAACTCGTTCATTGATTAGAGTCGTCAGCTGGGCTTGAGTCAAGTTCAAATGTCCACTCATGATCTTCATATCAAAGGAAACACAAGTGAGAGAAGTGTCGTGAAAGTGCATAAGTATGGGATGACAGAAGAGAGCAAGCGCACATGGGTTTTAAACAACAGTCGTTACGTTGACTAAGCATACCATGAACAATACACTATGTAAGCTAATAAGTAAGCAATACAAATATTAACCATATCACCTATAGTGTCGAGTCTTGCACGTGGAGCGAAGCATTATTGTGGATCGTTGAGCACTGTACAGGTTATAGTCTGGTTTTGTCAAAAGCTTTTCCCTTTTTAAAACCAAGTTCACTATAACCAATGGCTCTGATACCAATCTGTCACACCCCCAAAATCCACAAGCGGAGTATCACCGCAGGAGGCATGACATGACCAGGATCAAGCCACCAATCATATTGAACAATATAGTAAGGTAAATAAAAGTTCCACCACACAATATAATTGGTGTTCAAAACAAGTTAACCAAGTTCAAGTTAATCAGCGAAAGCATAAAATGTAAAACCAAAACATAAGTCACAAGTTCATAAAGTTTAACATGGCACACAACGGTCCATGTCCCACAATGACTCCTCCTGCTCGTGCAAGCTCCAAGAATACCTAACGACCTGCAAGGCATGTAACAACGAGTCAACAACAAAGTTGAGCGAGTTCACAGTTGGTTGTCCAGTTTTAATGTTGTTCCAAAAACCATAAGTTATTTCGTAAACCACGAGTTATCCAATTCCTTGTTTCCCAAACCATAAACAGTGGGGGCTTCCCCATGTTAACCACTAAACCCGTTACCATATCGACAACTGAATGAGTTATGTTGTGCCCTACGTCAATGTCTATCATCATTAACTAAGTGCCCAGATCTATTAGTTCACTCCCGTCCTCTGCGGCACGGTGTGAGGCTTGTCAAACCTAAATAGCGCTATCTAACTAATGACCCGCTCGCCAATGGCCTGGCAATTAAGTCAATATAAAAATGAGGGACTTCATGATAGAGTTTTGTCTAGTAAGTTATAGGTTGTCATCCTTCCTATGGAGGATGGAGGTACGTAATCTACCCAAGGAGAATACGCAGGTTTAATGTTGTCATCCTTCCCATGGAGGATGGAGGTACATATTCTACCCAAGGAGAATATGCAGATTTCGTTTTAGTTCCTTAACCCATTCCCAAACCACCGGGAATCCCATGCCTTATAGAAAGTGTGAACTCACCTCGGTTTGCTCGGTATGATTAACTACTTGTTCACAAAATAATTCAGTCAAAGCCTATAGTATGCAGGTATACACAATCAGTTCATGTTCACATTGTTTTCGTGTAAGTTATAATCATAGAATGCATGCAAGGTAGTGATCACTGATCAACACATAGCTGTTATATAACTCGTTCATATTCACAGTTTACATGTTTGTTCCTTAACCATGTTTAACAGTTAAGTGTATTGATCAAAACCAAATCATAACTGATATCATCAACAGGCAAGAATTAACATATAATCATTCATTATCATACTTGTTTCAAGACTACAGTCTGTTTGTGACAACTCATTGGCGGCGAAACTCCAAACGGCGAAACTCCTAGAGTTTCGTCGAGATACTAGGTGGCGAAACCTATAGTGTTTCGTCGAGATACCATGTGACGAAACCTATAGTGTTTCGTCGACAATGTGAGGGACGAAACTCCCCTATGTTTCGTCGTGCCAATAACAGTTACATAATTTTCTGGTTCGTTAACGTTGAATCAGCCTAACACATTAGGAAATCATTGCATAAGACCAAATTCATCAATAGCAGCAATTCATAGCAACAATTTATCTCATCGATTGTTTAATCCACATCATCCTATTCGAATCAGTAATACAATAATTTTCAATCGACAACTAGAAACCCTAATCATTACTATCTCAGAAAAGGTCTATAATCATCATGCCGGTTAATCATCAAACACACAATTACATCAATAACGAGATACACAATTACAACATCAACAGAACACATAATTACTTCTTTATACATATTCATGATTGTCAGCCATAGCATGATTAGCCGTTTGTACAATATCTAATTCAGGCAACAAATATTAAAACGAGTGTTGACGCACTCACCGGAGGAACGTAGGGAATAGCGGTACAAGAATCGGTGAGATGGAAGCCTTGAGTGGATGTAATGTTGCCGTCGTACAGGGAGATAGGGGGAGAGACTCTAGGGTTTCGCTAATCCACAAATTACGTAACCTATGTGAATATATAAAGAATAACTGGGCCTTGCTTGGGCCGCAGGCCTAACTGGCGAAACTCCTGAGTTTCGTCGATATACACATGACGAAACCCCTAGGTTTTGTCGAGTGGGAGATGGCGAAACTCCCCATGTTTCGTTGAGATGGTTTGTGGCGAAACTTCATAGAGTTTCGTCATATACATATATCAAAATAATAACAATAATAATAATAATACACCATCATAACATATGTCAAACAGTACACAGTTTCTCATTCAACCCAACATGCATATAATACATCAACTATAAGACCAGCATAAACAAGTTACAACGTGAGCGGATTGCGAAAACAAGACTGCAAACAAGTAACGTATCGAGGAAAGACCTTGAAAACTCGAGTTATCACAACTTCAGATAGTACCAAAGGTACGAGTGGCAGAAATATGACCCAATCAGCGTCCACCAGGCTGTGCTCTATCGTGCTCCACAATCTTCTGACATGCAGGAGACAGAGAGTACACAAGGACGCCTACGTGGCAGCAATCAGGGGACGGCGACAACTGCCCCATGATCTCCACTCACCTGCTGATGGCAGGCGGGCAACAAGGCCGACAGCTGGGACACGTGGCTCCAATCAAGGTGCGCCAGCACCGGAGAACTTCTAGAAACCATTAACGGTCGAGACCAATGAGACAAGAAGGATATTCCTGGTTGTCGCCTTTTGGCCCAAGGCACATCAGCCCATCTCCTCGTACACCTCTCCGGCTATAAATAGCGACCTCCAAACACATGTTAAACATTTTGTTTCCTCTACTCTCACTCTTAACACACACTTATTTCCTCAAAGCAGTTACTTATTCTTACGCTGGAGCCTAGTTAAGAGGGAAACCCCCCATATTCTCATCTTAACAAGCTAACAGTGTTGCTGTTTTGCAGGAAGACCAGGTCACATCGGAGCTCAGGAAAGATAAAGAAGATTAACCCTCATGTTTGGAACATAAACCACCTAATTAACCTTAAAATTAGTTACGTGTTTCTTCAATGACGATTGAAGAAACCTGTTTAGGATGGATTTAAAAATGCACTTAAATTCTTTGTTTGTATTACTTATGTTGTTTATATTTAAGTTGCAAAATGTTGTACTTTCCCTTTTCAAGACAATGTACTCCTTTTCGTATGAAATGAAATTTGGTTTATTTAAATATTGTCACATTAGCACGTTATAAAGTCTCGAACAATCTCATTTTCGCCTCACTTTGATGTTTCCGCCATCAGTTAAGGTGTCAGGGGCGGAACCAGAGGGGGTCAAGAGGGTCCGTTGACCCTCCGGTCACCGGAACTTTTTGAATTTTTATTTATGAATTTTGAGTTTTTGAAGAACAAACTTAGAGATGGACCCCCTAATTTGAACTAGTATAGAAGATAAGCTTATGATGACCCCCTAACTAAATCGCTCTGATTCCGCCACTGTAAGGTGTGACAGGTTAATATCAGAGTTATAATTAAAGAGAATTAGTAAAATTTCCGTAATTTTAAAGGATAGTGTGAATGCTTGACCAATAGAGTGTGAATGATTGTGTGGACCAACATTAAGGTTATCAATCAACATAATAGAAGTAGGGTATACCCATGGCATTATAGCCTAGTGGTATCTTGGTGGTGGGATAAGGCTTATGACCATTAGGTCATGAGTTCGATTCTCACAAGGGGGGTTTTTCCCAGATTTTGGGTTTCCTCCTGAATTGGTGTAAGACATTATTGCCTAGTGGAGATGGATATGGTCAGGTGGGTCCGCTGGTGGCATGATAATACTCTAGTGGTCCGTCAGTGATCCAAATTTGCCGTTAAAAAAAAATAGAAGTAGGGTATGTAAGAATTGATAAATGTCTCAAAATCAATCAACATAATAGAAGTAGGGTATGTAAGAATTGATAAATGTCTCATAAACACCTCAATTATTCAAGGAGGCATACTTGATGTAAGGTTCTTGAAGTCTGATGTCACATATTTCTCTACAATTATCAATCAAGTTTTTATTGCATTTAAGTTTCATACGACTATCATAACCTAATTAATCATAAGGCATATGAAGCTTTATATAATATATATCAAGATAAAATGGAATATTCCATAAATCACTCTCTTGTTATAAATCAGTAAACACTCAAACCCGAAAACTCTATAATGTACTAACAAACAAATCCTTTTTTTCTCTTCCAACTCAACTCATAATCTATAAACTAGCCAACAACACATACTCTTATAAGACATTAGATCGGGTACCACGTTTCTTTTCTTAAATACGCAAGTACATTTGCGGTTTTAATTTATTAATATGACCTAGCCACAAAAGATCAAATAATAAGGGGCTGTTTGATGAAATCCCACTGGATGACTTGGTCAGAAGCTCATAAAAAACTGACTGGGTCAGCATAATTTATAGGGTGGGTCAGACAACTGACTAGGTCAGCCACACCTTATTTGTAAAACAAACACGCTGACTGGCTGACCGAGTCAGCAATCAGATCTGACTGGACGCAGTCAGCCCAAATCAAACAGCCCCTAAGTCTTACGGCCGTATATTCACCACTTTAAAATTAGTATAATAACTTCGTAAAATGCTAAACATCACATTTAGAATCTCAATAATCTTACTATATAGTCAGTGGCGGATCTAGGATTCCGACCAAGGAGTAACGTTATATAAATAAGCCGTAACGAAATCGAAAAAAGGTCAAATTTTTCCAAAATTTACACTAATTTTTCCAAATTTTTTCCGACCAAGGGGTAGCGGGGGTTACCCCTACCAAAGAGGTAGGTCCGCCCCTGTATATAGTGCCTTATCGTACAAAACGTACGAAAGGCATGAAAAAGCCAAAAAACGCGGTGACATTTTCGTAATTATTTGCTCGTAGGGTAATTATCAAAATTACTCTACAAATGATCTTGTAGAGTAATTTTGATCTTGTAGGGTAATTATCAAAATTACTCTACGAGGTATCAAAATTACTTTGAATCAAAATTACTCTACAAGTGTATCAAAATTAATTTGCAAGTTTATCAAACAACATACAATTCAAAATTACTTTACAAAATCATTTGTAGAGTAATTATGATACTCTAGAAGATCAAAATTACGCTACAAGAACATTTTACAAAATTACCCTACAAGATCATTTGTAGAGTAATTTTGATAATTACTATACTAGTAAATAATTACGAAAATGTCACCGCGTTTTTTCAGCAAAACCTTTAGTTCGTACGTTTTGTACGTTAAAGTTATTTGTATTTGATCTTTTGTCATTATATTATATCCAACACAAATTAACTATTTGTTAATAAATTGATTAGAATAATATTTTTTGTTAATGAATTGATTAGAATGAGCTCCACTAGTATAAAGACAAGCACTTACTAGTGTACATACAAATTAATGAATTACAAACACCTTTTTGCACACGAAAAGCTAGCTTACATACAAATTAATGAATTGCTCTACACACACACATGATGCGTTTCACAAAAAAAGAACATGAAAATGCTCATGCATGCCCAACGTGTCTCCATCTACGTGGCAAAAAAATCATACGTGGATGAAAGTGAGTGGGTCCCATGTGGACACATAGGACGCACTTTTTTTTATATAGTGCGAGAAAGTGTGTTAGAGAGGCCTAAATCGTGTGATTTTCACATCCTTTGCTAAGTAACAACACATGCCCCACCCATCCACTTTAATCTATTTTTATTTATTAATTTTTACCTTGTTTAACTCCATTGACCTTGCTAGGAAAAGTCTTATCTGCCCTTGCTTTGTATATAATTTTACCATTTATTTTTCTCATTAAAAAATACTTGTTAGAATGTATAACAACAAACAAGCAAGACCACCGTCTCTAGCGAGGAGGACACGGACTTTAGGGATGAGCATTTGGTACTGGGTATCGATACCTTACCGGTACCGAATTTCCCTGTCAGACTCCACCTCAGCATTGTCTATTGACCGGCCTTCTTTCTTCTTCCCTTTCCGTTTCCAAACACGCACTTCTTCATGGGCTTCTCCTTCACTAACATTGCCCCTTCTACAGACAACTCCGCATTATTTTACGCATGCCTCACAAGCGTCCCTTTTGAAAAGATCTAAAGAAAATTAATACAATAACAACTGTACCCAGTAAATATCATAAATAATAAAGTCATTAACAGGGGTTTAAAGAGGGTGGGATGTAGACTCACATTACCTCTATCCGAGACTGCTTTCAAAGTCCAAAACACACAAACTCTATTTCCTTTTTATTAATTAAATTATATTATACTCAAAAATAAATTACAAAATATAAAATATCTTATGGTAAGGGTAATATTGTAACTTCACATTTTTCTATCTCTCTTTCTAATTCTCCATCCTATAAAAACCAATATCTTGGAATATCAATAATACAACAACAATGGCCACTAAGAATGACACCGGCGACACACAAAATACAGCCGAGTGCACCGTGGAGGAGGTGGCGTTGGTGGTGCCGGAAACCGACGACACACCCCTACCGGTGATGACGTTTCGAGCATGGACACTGGGTGTAGGGTCATGCATAGTTCTAATATTCCTAAACACCTTCTTCATATACCGAACTCAACCGTTAGCAATATCAGCAATTCTGATGCAAATTGCGGTTTTACCGATCGGAAAGTTCATGGCAGCAACGTTGCCAACGAAAGAGTATAAGTTGTTGGGGCGGAGTTTTAGGCTGAACCCGGGTCCGTTTAACATGAAAGAGCATGTGATCATCACTGTTTTCGCCAATTGCGGTGTGTCCCAGGGTGGCGGTGATGCGTATTCGATCGGAGCGATTACAGTCATGAAAGCTTATTATAGACAGAGCTTGAGCTTTCTTTGTGGGTTGATTATTGTGCTAACCACTCAGGTACTACGTTCGTTCGTGAATTGAATTAGCTTAGCTACAAGCCCGTTTTGATTTGTTAATTTTTGATTTTATGACAGATATTGGGATATGGATGGGCGGGGATGTTGAGAAGGTATCTGGTTGATCCGGTGGAGATGTGGTGGCCCTCAAACCTTGCTCAGGTTTCTCTGTTTAGGTTTGTGTTTTGTCCATCTCTCTTTAGCAACCGGATCTGAAACAGGCTGTATAATTGGTCTGGTTGAGTCCGGCCCATTTAAACTGGTTTGTTACTGGTCGGGTGCTATTTGGTAAGTTCTGAATGGTTAATTGTTGAACTAGTCTAAAGTCTGAATTATTAAGAACTAAACAAACACCCCGAACTGTTTGAATAATGTCTTGTTTTACTTTTACCTTTTGCCAAAAGTTTGTCCCTTTGTTTTAAATTTTTTATATATTTGTTTAAATTATTTAAAAGGTTTTCTGGTTTTTAAAACTGGTTCTGTAAACCAACTCGTAAATCTTCGGTTTAATTTGACAAATGGACCAGTAAGTCAACCAGTTCAAAACGATTCAATTATGAAAGAATATCTATGTGTGTATAAATAAATATTCTTTTTTAGTTGTGGAGTGACCTTTTTGGAATAATGGGAAAGTTGATTGCATTTCAACGTCATATGTTTGTTCCAATTCATGAATTTCAAACTCTTTTGAAAAACAAACTTGTGGAATAATGAAAAAGTTGATTACGTTTCTTGATATCTTGTTTGTGAGAATAAGGATAAAAACAAGATGGAATAATGATCACTAGTTTTCTTCTGTCTACCACTCCTTATCGCATGTCATATTCTGATTTCCCATCCACTAGCGTGTGGTCCGGCTTAAATTCAGTCAACTATGGTGGTGTTTGTTTTTGCAGACATAAAAATGTCTTCAAGCTGATTTCATCTGTTCTTATGTCTGCAACTGAAGATGTGGTCTGAAGCTCTGCAAGCTGAAAATATAAGACTGTTTGTTTTTATAAATTGATAATGTCTGCACAGAATCACAATACTAGCAAATAACATAACATGTTCAGCTATTCACAGAATCACAATACTATCAAATGAGTAACAATACAAGCTCTTGTTATTTTACATTCTAAAGCACACTTTGAACAAAACATTTAACAACTTTATACTCAAAACCTCAGTACCACAAATTTACATACCTGCTGCTCGGACTTCTCTTGCCGTCACGACTCTCGTCGACGGCGCCGGTTTATTAGGTCATGTCGTCACATACCACCATCATTATCAGCATCTCGTCTCCGTTAATCTCCGACCAGAACCATTGTTGCCACCTCCCCTGAACCACCATCATTATCAGCTCTCCGACCAAAAACACGACTCCGCCACTCCTAAACCCCCATCATTATCAGCTCTCCGACGGCCGGAGCTCGCCTCCGTCGTCCTTATCCACCACAATCTTCAGAAAAGAAACGGCTCTAGCCGTCGTTTCCTTGTCGTCGAGCCACTGCCACGGTGCCGCCGCCACCAAGAGTGGTGACGGCCGTCCGTTTAACCAGAGAAAGATGAGATCTTGTGGGTGTGCAGAGAGTTTAACAAGGATGGGGGTTGGGTGTATGTAATGGAGGGGAGTTAGGAGTGTACGGTAGCCGGAGATCCGACCGGAAACCGGCCGGACTTTTACTCCGGTCATCGGAGTTTAGAGAGAGGAAACAGAGAAGTTCTTGTGGTGTGCGGTGTTTGGATTAGGGTTTTATATATTTTTGAATAGAAAAGAGAGGAAGAAAGGGTTTGTGAAGATGTTAGAAGCAAAGGTTCTATAGTTTTTTTTAAGATGAAAGAAGCTATTTTTAGATCTGTAACACCCCAAAACCCGAATATTTATATTCGTTAAAATGTTATGTTATGACACATTAAGAAATAAATAACTAGGCTATTTAACCTACTTAAATGTATGGTTAAAATTATTAAAAGATTGAATGTGGTAAAATGTTTCCCAAAGCAAGCAAGGGAGCAAACTAGAGGGACCAAAACCGTTAAGTGGGAAACATGATTTTTACAAATAAACATAAAACACCACACACACACATAGAGTGTGTGTGTGTGTCGACATCCAGGAGGAAGAAACAAGGTTCAACCCTAGTTTCACTATAATCCTCAAATTGGAAGGGTAAATGAAGTCTAAATCCATAACCGAGTACGGATTAACGATCACCTTCTCAATGGGATTCTAAGGATAGGAACCACACTAACACGGACCGAGCATGGAAGGCTAACGGGTCAAGATGAGGCAAGGAAGATGTTACGAACGCGGATGCACAAGGTAAGTGATTTCCGTAATCACTTCTTAGTTGTTTACGTAAGGATATGTGTTAGTAATTAAAGTATGATGATTGAAGGCAATTGAGGATAGATGGTATGAAATCGATGATTTTCGTTAAGAAGATATAACGGGTCAAAGATGGGATTTGTCGTTATATCGGGAATAAGAGTAGGAAAGGGTTACGGTATGATAATCGGGTAACGGGGATTGGGTGTGTAAACCCCAAGTACGAAACTCCGGACAATGTAAAGGTATCTTGGTAGTAAAGTTCATGCAAGTTTCGGGGTAAAACAAATGAGCTGTGTGATGAAAACAAGAATGGGTAAAGTTGTCCGAAAATGAAAATATAGGCATAAACGCGTAAGTTAGGAATTTTCTTAACCCGGATATGGGATTTTAAGTTTATATGTTAGAATGTGAATTTACAAGCATGTAGGAAGAAACGGGAGGTTAAACGGGTAAACGGTTCGAAAGTTACGCGCGTTTTAGTGCGTTCGGACGTCGAAACGGAGCTGCAGAAAAATGCACTTTAGAGAGCCCGTCGCCGACGGGCAAGGAGGCCGTCGCCGACGGGCAAGGGAAAACCACTTTTTTTGCTGACGGGTTAACACACTGCCGACGGGTTAAATGGCCCGACGGGCATATCTACAACCCGTCGCCGACGGCTTGGAGCCCGTCGGCGACGGGCACTTGTTTGTAAGCTTTTATTTTTCGCGTCTGGTGTTTCCGGTTGACCCGTAACGTGTTCTGGTGCTCCGGTTTTCGACCCGGTAGCATGTAAAGCTCCCGAAAGGCTCCTTAACCTTGTATGAGATGATATCTATGTATGATTAGGTAATTGCGTAGTATATGTACGGTTGTGTGACAGCATGTATATGTATAGCTACAATAATTTATTGATTGAACGTATGTAAGCGTGAAGTTATGTATGCATGTATGTTTATATGTAGGCATTGGTGTATGCATGAAATCAAGTAATATGTATGTGTATGAGCTCTAAGTGATTAAGTATAAAGGTATACGCGTGTATAGGTATGAATATATACATATATATGTGAATGGAAGTAGGTAAGTTTGTATATGAGTACGTAGTAATGTATGTAAGTATGTATAGATGTAATGATGTATATGCGAAGATGCGTATGTGTATATGTACGTATATAGAAATGTAGTAACTATATGTATATGTAGATGGGTATTTGGTATATACGTAGCTACATATGAGTGTATGCATACATGTAGATGTATAATAAGAAGGCATGTACGTTTGTAGAAGTATATGTATGCATGTAAGGATGTATGTATGCGTGAACTGGATATGTTGTGTAATACGCTATTAATGGGGTGCCTTGAGAATGATACGTCATGCAGGTGCATTAACGAAGCCTCACCAGGATATGGATACGCAGATGAAATGCTGAAAGTTGGATAAGATAAATAATGGAATGGAAGTGTACGAGATTGAATTCTAATTATGTATTTTATACTAATGTAATGTATGTGGTGAATGCAGGTTGTATGGATGATGAGCGATTAGCACAAGGATTAGAGATCGAAGACCGAGTCACTAGAGAGATTGTACGGGGACGTTGAATGTAAAATGTAACAAGTGAAAGCTATGTTTTTAGTTAACAAATAAGAGGATAACAGATTTTTGATTAAGAATCAAGTTAAAGTTAAAAGTTTAAATAAGTTGAGATATTTTTAATGCAAGAAATTTTATGGTTAGTGTTTCCGCTGCGACTTTTGTCATGTATGATTTAGGGTGTAACAAGATCTTTAAAAAAAACAAACAGTCTTCAAGGTCTTATGTCTGCCCGCCTGCAGACATAGGCTCTTTGCAGACGTTTTAAGCAAAAACAAACAGCACCTAAAACCAATGAAACTAGTCAACTACGGATGGTCTTTTATAACAAATACTTGTATCCGTACCGATTTTAGGTATTTGGTACATGTATCAGTACCCAGTTTCATTAATTTTGATATTCGGTATTTTCGGTATTGGTGCAAATAAAAACGGATACTGGTACTGAATTGTATATAGAACTTTAAAAGTTTTCTTATATTATGTTTTATTTCGTATTATGGTATTTATAGTACTCGTGTGTTGATTTTACCTATATGGTACATGTATCGTATTGATACTCGTTCAAATTTTACCTATTTGGTACTCGTACTATATTGGTACTCATGTCAATTTTAGTTATTTAGTACTCGTACGAGTGCTTAAAAACTAAATAAAACGACCATGGGCCTGCGCTCGGCTAGTTTATTATTATTAGTTTTATAATTCGTTTAGATACGCATATTTACAATTTATTTTTATATGTATTTATAGTTATAGTTTTAATTTTAATATATATCATAAAATGTTTTTATTATTTAATAATTTCTGTCATAATTTTATAAGTAATAATAAATATTATATAACTGTATATTTAGTATATTAAATAAAATTTATATGAATAATAGGTTTGTTCAACATTGTTTAGGTCAGCAAAGCTACTCAAACTCACTAAGGTGCTGCTTGTTTTTTCAGAGGTAAAACATCTGCAGTCTGCGAACCACATCTGCAGACATCTGCAGCTGAAGAGGTGGACCAAACCTCTGCGGTCTGCAAGAAGAAGACTATTTGTTTTTTAACGATCTGCAAGCTGCTGAAATAAACTGAAATATAAATAAACTGATTTTATTTAACTTAGAAGAGTTTTTTAACATTCCACCTAACTACGTTTATTAAATGAGCCTCAACTTATATTTTAATCTCTGCTAGATTCGAGCTAATATAAAATATCTTTCAAATGGCTCAGCTCATTTACATGGAAGATCAATAGTGACAATTTGATTTCAATTGTCTATAGGTTTAGTTTTAGTTTAAATAGATTAAAATCAAAAGTTATTGTTATATGTTAACTTGTATAAATTAAATTGAATTATTATTATGTCAGGGCATTGCATGAAAAGGAATCAAAAGCACAAGGCATGACAAGGATGCGGTTTTTCATCATCTTCTTGGTTTTAAGCTTTACATATTATGCACTTCCCGGGTATATTTTTCCCATCTTGACCTTCTTCTCATGGGTCTGCTGGGTCTGGCCACACAGCATAACCGCGCAACAAATTGGTTCGGGTTTCCACGGTCTCGGCGTCGGAGCCTTCACTCTCGACTGGGCTGGTATTTCAGCTTACCATGGTAGTCCATTAGTCGCACCATGGTCTTCCATAGTCAATGTCGGTGTCGGGTTCATCATCTTCATTTACATCATTGTCCCCCTTTGTTACTGGAAGTATGACACATTCGATGCCCATAAATTCCCCATTTTCTCCAACAAGTTGTTCACTAGAACCGGACACGAGTATGACACTACCCGAGTCTTGACCCCGCAATTTGACCTCAACGTCGCTGCATACGAGAGTTATAGTAAACTGTATCTAAGCCCGTTGTTTGCGCTTTCCATCGGATCAGGGTTCGCTAGATTCACTGCAACACTCACCCATGTTGCCCTGTTTCATGGCGGGTAATCAATATACACTTCATGTTATTTGTATTTCTATACTTTATAGATATGTAAAGGAATGTTGGGCTGGGGCTCGGCTTGCTAAATGTTGAGCTTGAGTTGTACTTGTAAAGAGCGAGCTAGATCGTTTATTTAAAAAAAGAATTTTTTTTTTCATATAATTTACACGTATTGATATACAGAAACATAAAATAATTTTTTTTTTTACATACACGTAATTCAGAATTTATAAACAGAGGAATTTATAATAACTTTTATATATTTTGAATTTGTGTTATAATTTTGAGTAAATTTCTTTTTGAGTCCTTGTGTTTTTGGGGTTTTAACCATTTGAGTCCAAAATCAAAATGGTTAACGCCCTGAGTCGCTAGACGATTTATTTTATAGCATTTTGAGTCCTTTTGGGTCCATTTTTTAACCTTTTGAGTCCAATTTTTTAAACAAAAATGGACTCAAAATGTTAGAAAATGAGCGGTCAGGACTCAAGATGTTAAACTTTTTGATTTTGGACTAAAACCACTAAAATACAAGACTCAAAAACTAATTTACTCTATAATTTTAATATAATATCTATACGAGCCGAGCTTACCTTGGCTAGGGAAAGCGAGCTCGACCCAATTTACAAACGAACCACGAGCTTTTTGAACAGCGTTTAAGTCTTATCTATCTCTGGGGCTTGATTGAACTTTGTGATTCTGGTAGGGACATATGGAAGCAGAGTAAATCTGCAGTTCAGAACGTGAAACTCGACATTCATGCAAAATTGATGAAGAATTACAAACAAGTACCGCAATGGTGGTATCTTGTATTACTAATTGGAAGCATCGTGTTATCGCTGATCATGTGTTTCGTCTACAAGGAAGACGTGCAACTTCCATGGTGGGGTTTTCTGCTTGCTTTCGCTTTAGCATTCATCGTCACACTCCCCATTGGTGTCATTCAAGCTACTACCAACCAGGTACTACTGTCATAGCCATTTCTTTTTCAGCATTAGACTAGTTATATAAATATCATATTACATATAGGCCTCTTATGTAGCCCTATTATAGACAATCAATATACATTACAGTATTAGACTAGTTATATAAATATCATATCTTGTATTCAAGTAATTACATTTAGTTTCATTGATGATTTAATACAGCAACCAGGATATGATATCATAGCACAATTCATATTCGGGTATATTTTGCCTGGAAAACCGATTGCTAACTTGCTGTTCAAGATCTATGGCCGAATCAGTACAATTCATGCTCTATCTTTCTTGTCTGATCTGAAGCTTGGGCACTACATGAAGATCCCACCTAAATGCATGTTCACAGCACAGGTTTGTTTCCATTTGTTTTATTGCTGCTACACCCGATCATCAACGGATTTACGGGTGTGAATTTCTTACACAACACAAAATTGATATGAAATTCAAGGAATTGGGTTTAAGTTTATTCTAAACGGGTTTGAGTCAGTTTCGGGTCAAACCCACATGCATGTTTGGTTGGCTAAACGGGTCGGGCTCGGGTTTACCTTATAGTTTTATACTTATGTTTTAAAATGTGTGTTTTTATTACAACTAAACTTATTGGGGTTTTTTTTGTCCAAATTTAAAAGACAAAACAGACATGTGCATCAACTAAATTTCTATTTTTAAATGGGTTGTGTATGTATCAACCCATGAAAACTCATGTCGTGTCGGAGTTCATGTGTCTGCACTGTTTTTTGGATTCAAGTTCATGTCAAATTTGCATGTTTGTATCGTGTTCGACCTGCCAACCAGCAAATATGACCCATTTGTATACTATCAGCTGGTGGGAACTCTAGTGGCTGGGACGGTAAATCTTGCAGTATCTTGGTGGATGTTGGAGAATATTGAAAACTTGTGTGATATCGATGGACTTCATCCCGATAGCCCATGGACATGCCCCAAGTTCAAGGTTACATTTGACGCTTCAGTTATATGGGGACTTATTGGGCCCAAAAGACTATTCGGGCCCCACGGTTTGTACAGAAACCTTGTATGGTTGTTCCTAATTGGCGCATTTTTGCCCGTACCCGTGTGGATAATGAGCAAGATTTTCCCAGAAAAGAAATGGATCCCATTGATCAACATACCTGTTATATCTTACGGTTTCGCAGGAATGCCGCCTGCAACCCCGACAAATATCGCCAGCTGGCTGGTTACTGGAATGATTTTTAACTATTTCGTGTTCAAGTACCGAAAACAATGGTGGCAGAAGTACAATTATGTGTTGTCGGCTGCGCTTGATGCAGGGACCGCATTCATGGGGGTGTTGTTGTTCTTTGCTCTGCAAAATGAGGGTGTCGATTTGAAGTGGTGGGGGGCGAAGCTGGATCACTGTCCTTTGGCGACTTGCCCAACCGCACCCGGAATTAATGTCACTGGGTGCCCGATTTTCTAGTATTGATAGGAAATGAAACAAGGGGAACAAACAGCAGTTTGGGCTAATCGTTTGATGTAAATTATTTGAAGTAGAATTTGATTACTATTTGGAGTTTTGGGCAAAGTTGTACTTTCGGTTTTTATTGTATTAGGAGGAAGGAGGGTCTTGTAACAGTGTTATTTTTCCTTGTATTTAAGAATATTCTGGACTGTTAATAGTTAACAGGGGTGGTATTATTAGCACACCCTGACTTATTAAATCGACACCCTCAATATGCATCGTATAGGCCTATACGATGCGTATTGAGTTAGTTCAAACTTTTAGGCCAGTCAAAGGCTGACACTGTCTCCCTGTTGGGAATTCCTAGTCTAATCCGTGGCTTACATGCGTGAAGGATGGCTAGGATGATTGCTTGGAGTGCAAGACAAGTAATAAACAATAATATTAATTAATTAGTGAATATTATCTAAGGTTCCTATACGTGTTAGGTTAGGAAGTGTGTTTAGATAATTATTATGTAATTAATTAATAGGTTTCCTAGTTATAGTCTAACGTGTTTAGGTTAGCTATATATACCAATCAAATTGGTAGGGAAAATAGTAATTTGGAGTTTTTGAGTTAGATTTCTCCATAATAAATTCGTGGGTGTTTAACCGTGAAGAATCGTGTTCTGATTACAACATTCTGTACCAATTAATCCCTTTAATTGGTATCAGAGCGGATTAAATCGACCGTTCAAGGGACCTGCGAAGATCAACAAACCTGCGAAACAAGGGGTTCTTGTTGATTGTGTGACAACCGGTGATTTACGGCACCTAATTACGTGATTAACAGATGATTAACGCGATAATAAATAGTGTTTACAGCGCAAATTAACTTAATCAGGCCCTTGGAGTGCCCAGGAACGTTTGTTCTGCTATACAGTACGCGTATGAAGATTCGCGTGGAATCTGCGAAACATCAAATGGCAACGGATTGAAACCATACGAAATACTGACGACACCGACAAAATATGGATGTTACACGAATATTTTATGCTCATGGAGTTGGGTCGCGATATAGGGTCTCGTAGGAATTACAGGCCACTTACACATGAGATGAGCTTGTAGGCCCTGGGCCCAAGCCCAAAACCCACAAGCCTAAACCTGTACATAATATATTAAGATATTATCAAATCTCTACAAAATATTGTCAAAATCTTTACTAGATTCGATAATCATACAAAATCCTACCCAAATCTCTTCAAATCTCTCCAAGAGATTTTGATTTACTGGGTAAAACTTGTGACCATTTAATTTGAATACGTAATGGACAATAAAAACACAGCTCCTCTATTAATACCAGACACACACACACATTCTACAACAATAACCCACCTCTCAAATACTCACATGAATCCACTGCCAAACACCCCCCACCCTCGACTTCTCTCTCTCCCCTTCAAATAAGCAGACACCAAACAAGCACCTCCACTCTCTCTTTTGCAAGATTAGCGAACACAGGAGCCAGCAAGCTTCTCCAGCGTCCCGATTTCCGGCGATACACCCCCCCTCTTACGAGCACCAGGACCGACCACCACCACCACAGTCCGGTGGTGGTGCGACGGCGGAGACAAACAGGAGAGAGAGAGAAACGAGACGGAGAGAGAGACGAGGCAGAGAGAGAGACGACGAGATGGATAGATCGAGAGAAAGAGAACCGGCGGACCGGCGGTCGGCTTCATTGTCCGGCGGTCGGTTATTTTAACCGGCGGTCCCTATCTCGATTCAGGCGGTCCTTGTTATTATCCGACGAGATTTCAGCGGTAAGACCCCTCCCCTCCTCTCTCGTTCTGTCTCTCTAAAAGAAAGTCGACCGGACTCCGGCCGGTGAAACCGGCGGAGCCGGTGACGGAGATAAAGACTGAAGACCGATGATGATGTTATATTCAAGTTTCGGGTCCAGATTCAAGCATGATTCGGGTTATGTTTCGGGTCAGATGCTTCGGTGAGCGGGATCGGTTTCGGGTCAGAAGGTTCGGGTCAAAGGCAATCAAGCATGGTCAAGAGCAGAATTTGTTCGAGTTCGGGTCTCGGTTTGAGATGCGGGTTCGAGTCAAATCAGCCAAACGGGACAGCCGGGTCAACTCGGTCAACCCGAGTCAACTCAGTTGACTCGGTCAAAGTCAGTCGGTCAACTCAGTCAAACTGTCTGACGACTCGACGCGAAAGACTCGGTAAAAATTTAGAACGAATATTATTTACACTAATTTTAAGATTTTTATTAATGTTGTGAACGAGCTCGAACCAAGTCATTATAATTCAGTTACGTTTTATTCTGGTCGTATTGATAAAACCTTATATATTGTTTGAATGAATTGTTGTTGAGTTTGATAAAATACGACAACTTTTTATTGTCGGGTTAATCCAAAAACAGAGGAAACTCTGCCCGTTTTTCGAGAAAATCCGTTGAACCAAAGCGCGTCTTGTTATAAAAACGAAAGTATCGGATTCAAATAATCTTTTGTACAAACAAATAGAAACGTATAATTACTTTTGACGATACCTTACAACTAAAACGACGATGACACGAACTAATTTACAAAATAAATATAATTATTATATTTATTTCAAACTTTCGTACTGCACGAAATCGTTTTATAAAAATAAATATATCTTATATTTATTTCAAACATCGAACAATACGAAACCGTTTCATGAAATAAATATACTTTATATTTATTTCAAATATCAAACGACATGATTTCGTCTATAAAAATAAATATAGTTATTATATTTATTTCGAACGTCAAACAAAAACGACGATTCTTTTATAAAATAGATATAACTTATCTATTTATTTCAAACATCGTACAACATGAATTCGTTTTTACAAAATAAATATAGTTGTATATTTATTTCAAACACACGAATTCTCTTATAAAATAAATATAATTTTTATATTTATTACAAACGCCGAAGCGGCATATACGAATATTTTGGCAAATATGTATATACAAGACGCAATATATATAATACAAATTTATATATATTACCTTCGTACGAATATTCCTATATACACAAACGACTTCTCAGGGCGACAAAGTTTAACTTAGTCCCTTTTCGTCAACGATTCAGTAGAGCTCGGTGACACGTAGTTTAGTTACCGCTTTTATTTAGAAACTTATAAGATATTCCGTGTTAGGAATATTGTAGAATACACGCTAGCAAGTCAAGTCTTGGAAACGACATCACGAAGTCGTATATAGCTAGCTTTGCACATGAATATTCAGGTGAGTTCATAACCCCACCTTTTACGGTTTTACATTTTTCTAAATGTTTTCGGGGTGGAAAGACATGCACTTTTTGCAAAGTATACAAGAATCACATATTTCTAAACCATTTTACGAGCAAGTATTAACGGACACAAATGGTTTACGAAAAGCTTATGTTTTATACCGGTTTTTCAAACAAGCGTATTTTTCGAAATATGCATACACACGAGTTCTAGTTTTCTAAACTACGGGAAAATACAAATACAAGAGTCGAGTACTTAGTGGGCGTTCAATCTTCTAAAAGACTTAGCTTATTTGCTTCCGTTGTGCAATGAAGATACCAGTCCAGTCACGCCAATGCTCTGATATTTCGGGGTGTGACAGATTGGTATCAGAGCTATAAGTTACAGCGAATTAGGTTTCTGTAGAGATACCTTGGCTCTAACCTCGCCCTTCCTATGGGAACTAGAATATTAAAACCTGAATACATACAGAACGCATAGTACTCGAATATGGTCTCCAACCTTTGCCGAAAAACAAACTGTCAAAATTTTTGTTTCCAATCATACGCTAAAGTGGTATTTTACCCATGATACACAAAACAGTCGCATACAGTACACGAAACTCTGAGAGTTTAGGAAACATGCATGTAAGACCTTCGGAAACTTATGTTGAAGTTCATTAAAGGTCATCACGTAGGAACTGCAAATATTAATTCGGGCACACACAATTATACATATTGTCTATGATGTTTTAACTTCCCGAGCAGGCAGCCTACGCATAACGAAACGCTAGTGCACGAGAATACATAGAACTCAAATTTTACGTCAACAGATGTCGGAGTGCATCACATTCTACGCAAAACGAAACGCTTGCGCACAGGCATACGTGAGACTTAAGCTATACATCAACGGAGGTTGAAGTACGTCACACGCGACTATCGATCGGGAAGCGACAGTTGGCACGCGGTCCTGCAAACGACACGAGTCATGCTAAGGAAAAGACGCAAGTCACAATATTCCCCCTATTTCAGTTAATGACGAGTACGCTATATCCGACATTCTATGGTAATGTCACCTAACAAACGGTTATCACATACAACCCCAGGTAAAGTCCTTAAATTTCTTTTATTGAAATTTCGACTTTCACACTTACTGGGTATATTTTCGTATCTCTACTCCTCTTAATGGTCATTGTATCACGATCATTTCCTTCAGAATAGCGAATACTCATTTGCTTCGCTTCTTGAAAACTTATATGTTACGCATGCATCGTTTGTTACGCATGTGGTTTCGTTTCGAATAAAGCGTTTCATTAAAGTTCAAATATTATTTCGCTAAATCTAATTATTGATTTGTGATTCGAATGACCCGTATTATTGTAATTGTTGGCTTCTTTGTTATCAAGTCAACACATTTTCTTGAAATTCCTCTTCTTTTCAAGTTGCATACATGGTTTTCGTTGTGACCATGCCGAAAGTTTTCTTGTCAATACATGTATTTATTGTCGGCTTGCGCCGAAATCAAATTCAATTGTTTGAACTTGTTCATTACACATATTCAATTCAAGACACCATATGATGTATTGGAAACATCATATTCGAATTCGTTTTAACAAGCGTTTCATTGTTCTGAGTCGTAGTAGATTTGTTTGGTCTACGACTCCATTAAGTCGTTTGTTGATTTCGGCACCATATGATGTATTGGAAACATATTTGTTTGATCCTTATTTCACACGCACCTCTTCAAACTAATGTTATCTATCATAATAGGTTCTAGTCACAGGTTTCTTACACAATTTAAACCCGTTTTCGCTCGTATGCTTATTTTGACCCGTTAAGGGTACTTACGCATTTTAGTCTAGAACTTGTGCTTTTCTTTCGACACTACAAAAATTCCATGTCTAATTAACTACAAATATTCCACCACAACTATTTTGTGGTGGATTTAACATAATGAACCCCTTTTTCCCAATTTTACCCATCGGTTGGTCATTTTACGCAAATGACCATTTTTTGAGCATTTGACCCACGAATGTGTATTCCTATAACTTTTATTCATATCTAATGATTCCATAATCTTAATGCAAGTTCCTAAACAACCCCTGTGGGTCGTTTACCCAATATACCCTTCAAGGGTGTTTTGGTCCACTTTAGTCCCTCACTTTACGACGAAGGACATTCGTTAAATATTTGACCAAAAATTGTATTTTAACTAAAAGCTTATTTATGTGTACCTGGCTCGGGTCAAGGTATTGACCTGTTTATATAACTTTTTGCTTTAAATCTTTCTAGTTAAAGCAACACATGTTTATGTTGTTTCCTGTGATTACAAAACTCAACAAGCAATTGTCAAATGAAATTGTCAAATGGTGTTAACAACACCATTTGACCCATTTAGCCTAATTGACCATTTATCCGTATGAGATGGTATTTAGTTACCATTTCATCCCTTTAAACCTATCCCGGTTTTCCCTTAAACTCGTTTTACTCAAAACCGTTTTTATTTGTTCGTCATTACATGACTAATTTACCTTTTTACCCCCTTTTACCATACTTCATGATTTCTTACCTTTTCATTCATTCCGACTTGCATTGTATCATGCCGGAACATCGTATTTCAATTACTTAACATTATTCACAATCAATTTTCGCTAGTAAGTATATAGTAATTAAAAAGGGGTGTAAGTTTAACTTACCTTGCATCCATGCCATGCTTTTCCTTCCGTTCTAGATCCGTTTGACCCGCTTCATCCACAAGCCTCCATCTTGCTTGTCAAGAGTCAAACTATCATTTTCATTCACAAGATGGTTAGATTAGTCATTCAAGATCATGACCTTCACACCTTATGAATCTTTTACCACTATTCTTAATGAACCTTATCATAGGTCGGTTTGACTTTTAAAAGTCAAACCACCAATTTACATATATGGATGCACTAACAAGTTCACATGATTCGATTTAGGCACGTTATCGACCACTTAGTGAGCATCATCTTTTGAGATGCCATATCGACTAACATGTTATCTAATTCATACCTCAAGTAACCATAATTCAACATGTAATTCTAGTCATTGTATGCACATATACACTTTGACCATCATAACCATGGGTATAACCCTTGTGTCAAACCCCACTTCTAATCACTTATGAATTCTTAACAAAATCTCTAATTTGTTCAAGTAGTTCATTCATACTAGTTAATATGATGTTTATAAACACCAATACAACATTAATTTCATCAAATCAACCAAAACCCACTTAGCTCATACTTGATTAGTTGATTAATCACTAGTTTATGTCACAATTCTACAAGTTTGCATCTAGGGTTTGTTCCTAGACTTGTACTCACATCAATATCACTATAACATTCAACATTCAAACAAGAATTTCGTTCATGCATGTTTATCACAATTTCAAAATATCACTAAACATCAAAATTCAACATACCTTGTGATCCCCTAAGCTTGGTGATCACGATTTTATTAAAAGCCCCAAATTTTAGCTTGATTCATCTTCGATTTTTGCTAGATTCTTGTGAGTTTTAGGGCTTTTGTGAGAGCCCTTTTTTTGCTCCTGATGATAATCGACCAAACACACACATGAGTGTGTGTTTTGGTGTTTTGAGTCTTTCACTTAAAATCATGTTTTCACACTAGGCCCCTTTTGGTCCTTGTAGTTTCAAGGATTTTTAAAGAGGATCATTAGTTCAAGTTTCTCCTAATTGTTTTACTAAACAATTTACTAACTAGGTTGATATTCCTAGTTTCTTAGTGAGTTTCGGGGTATATATCCCGTTTTATTTTAAGTCCCGTTAACCCGGGCCTCTAATAAACTTTTGTTTCTCAAAGTGTTTATTCTTCTTTTTAATTAACATTAGTTTTAATTATTTAAATCCTAATATTTACCGGGTTACTTTTTACCACTAACGGTACTTTACCCGTCTTTTAGTATTAACGGGGTTTGATTACCAAACCTGTTTTCGGGGTGTTACAAAAAGGGTTACGGTCACCGGCGATTGGAACAAGTAGTGGTCCTCGGAATTGTAACCTGGTGTTTTACGGTGAACGTGAAAAAAAAAGGTAAGTTGCACGTGAATTAGAAACAATTAATTGTGGTTTTTCTTCCAAGCTGGTTAACTCGAAACGAGATCGGAATTGACTAAAGGTGATTGCACGAGAATTAGACACAATTAATTGTTTCTTTCTTCCAAGTTGGTGAATTAATTGAAGAAATTAATTGTTTTTTATCTTGGTGCAACGTGGATTAAAAAGGAAGCAAAACCATTAAATAATTTCTTGTGCTTCTTGAGGAAGTAATGAATTAGTAGCCGAACAGTGAATTGGTCAGCGAAGTGATCAACTTATTAGATTAATTTGTTTGTTTAACACGTTCGTTTAATTGGATCGTTACAAACAAATCGATCGGAAAAATAAAGGAGATAATACAACCGTGTTAAAGGATTGTATTCAAGAAAATTGATTCCCGAGAGACTACCAAAATCTATAGCCGACGAAAGAAACGAACAATGGTTGTGGGTGAAGGTTCGAATGCTCCGGTAAAGGAAACAAATCCAGTTTCGTTTCAGTGTCCGATGTTAACTTCAACGAATTACACGATCTGGAGCATGCGTATGGAGGTTATTTTTGGAATTTATGGAGTTTGGGATGTGATTGATCCGGGTTCCAATGATGCGAAGAAAAATAACATGGCGAAGGCACTTCTGTTTCAGTCGATACCGGAGGAACAGATATTACAGATCGGTAATTTGAAGCTAGGAAAGGAGATGTGGGAAGCTATTCAGTCAAGAAATCTTGGTGCGGAACGTGTGAAAGAAGCAAGACTTCAAACCTTAATAACTGAATTTGATGGTTTGAAGATGAGGGATACCGGAACGATTGATGAGTATGCCTCAAAGTTGTCGCCTATTGCTTCTAAGGCAGCCACACTAGGAGAAAAGATTGAAGAACGAAAAATGGTCAAGAAATTATTCACTAGTTTGCCAAGACGGTTTATACATATTGTGGCCTCGCTTGAACAAGTTTTAGACTTGAAGACAGTCGGGTATGAAGATGTGGTTGGTAGACTAAAAGCTTATGAAGAGAGGATTAAAGAAGAAGATAACGCATACGACAATTCGGGTAAGTTAATGTTTTCTAAATCTGAATCTTCTTCTAGCTGTGGACGTGATTCTGATAGAGGTCGAGGATCTCACTCGTCGCGAGGGCGTGATCGTGATCAGGATAACACCCAAAACCGTGGTCCACAAGAAGATAATAAAATTCGAGACAACGGAAAGAAAAAGGATAAAAAGCGTGATTTATCGGGAATAAAGTGTTACCGGTGTGACAAATATGGACACTTTGTTTCAAGATGTCCGGATCGATTCAAAAATAATGAGGTGAACATGGCACAAGCCGAGGAACAAGATAATGGGGTTGATGGAACATTTTTATGATGAAGGCCGATCAAGAAACTATCTTTTTAAACGAAGAAAAGGTTTTGCCAAAGAAATTTGAAGCCGATTCTAGCGAAAAAAATGTTTGGTACCTTGATAACGGAGCAAGCAACCACATGACGGGTAACCGGAGTTATTTTGTAGAACTAAACGAGCGAATAACTGGAAGCGTGAAGTTTGGTGACGGTTCGCGTGTGACGATTAAAGGAAAAAGGTCGATTTTATTTGAAGGTAAAATCGGTGAACAAAAGCTTTTAACCGATATTTATTATATCCCAGATTTGCAGAGTAACGTGATGAGTTTGGGTCAAGCAACCGAATTTGGATGTGAAATTCGAATGAAAGATAATTTTCTAACGATGTTTGATAGTGGTGGAAAATTATTGATGCGGGTGGCTCGGTCGAAAAATCGTTTGTACACGGTGAAATTGAAAGTGGGCACTCCAGTTTGTCTTATGGCGAAAATCAGTGAAGATTCGTGGTTATGGCATGAGAAGCTCGGGCATGCTAGTTTCAAAACCTTGGAGCAAATGAATGGGATGGTTTTTAGAGTTCCAAAGATTCGTCACGAGAATAAGGTGTGCGAAGCGTGCATGGTTGGAACACAAATGCGAAAACCGTTGACAAAGAAGGCATTGGCAAAAATCAAGTTCAAGGAGATGCGAGATCTACTTGGCGTTGAAGACCTCTCGTATACGACTCAGAAATTCAGGGGGTGAATGTTGGGAATTCCTAGTCTAATCCGTGGCTTACATGCGTGAAGGATGGCTAGGATGATTGCTTGGAGTGCAAGACAAGTAATAAACAATAATATTAATTAATTAGTGAATATTATCTAAGGTTCCTATACGTGTTAGGTTAGGAAGTGTGTTTAGATAATTATTATGTAATTAATTAATAGGTTTCCTTTGACCAGCCAAACAAGTGACGGTTGATTAAGAACTTTTCTCTCTCCGTACAACCAACGTTCTTTTCCTTTTGTCCGGCCAACGTTACTTTAACGTTACTTTTCCACCAGCCAAACAAGCGTTCGCCGGCAGGTTTCCTCCCTTTCTTTCTTTTGCAGGTACAGGCGGGCTATAGGAGGTACGGTTCCCGGTTGCCTTCTTCGGTGTAAAGACGAGACGAGTTCCGGCAGACGACACGAGTTCCGGCAGCCACCAGCGGAGACGAGTTCCTGCAAAGAACCGGCGATCTACTTGGCTTCATATCCGGTCAAAAATCCAGTGTCTGGCCGCAAGACCCAGCTCCGACGACCACTTTTCTGAGCTCCGACGGTTTTCTCCGCTTCTCCGGCTTCAAAACCAGCTCCGGCGAGTTTTCTCCGGCTTCACGATACCCCTGTCCCAGGTGCTTTCTTTCCAAGAGTCTTGTCCTCCGATCAGACCTTATTTAATCGTACGTTTGTTTGTTCAGCTAGGTCGTATTCTTCCACTCTTTAGCTGTTCAATTCGCGTCTAATTGATTTTGTGTGCTGATTCTTGTGATTTTAGGCAGTAGGTTGAATGTGTATGGTGTGTGGATTTTGTGTGCTGAGTTTGTGTGTTGATTTTGTGAACTTAGGCTATAATTTGTGTATACACAAGAAGCTCAGTTATATTTTGTTGAATTTTATTGTTCAATTCTCTTCTGATTGATTTTGTGTATTGATTTCTGTGTGTTGTTTTTTGTGAATTTAAGCTATAGATTGGGTATATATAAGAAGCTCGGTGATATTTTGTTGTTCGATCCGCTTCTGATTGATTTTGTGTCTTGATTTTGTGAATTTAGGCTTCTGATTGATTTGTGTATATACAGGAAGCTCTGTGGTATTTTGTTGAATTTCGTTGAGTGTGTTGTTTCGGTTAACCTTAAGGTTTATGTAATCATCAAAAAAAAAATCAAAAAAAATCAAAAAAAAAAAATCAGAAAAAGTCAAAAAGAAAAAGTTGGTAGTTTTGCCCTTTGTGTACCTTGTGTTGCTCGTTGTTTGCTACTTGTTGTTAGTTGATAGTTGTAAACATAGACAATAGAAACCATGACCTTTACTTGAGATCATGTCCAAGGACGGGAGGTGCAGGTAAGGGTAAAGTTAGAGGCTGTAGTTTACGGGTGGCATCTTGGAACGTAGGAACTCTTAGTAGTAAATTGTTGGAAGTGATAGACGCACTTAAAAGGCGTAGGGTTCAGATAGCGTGCCTTCAGGAGACTAGGTGGAAAGGACAGAGAGCAGAAGAGCACAATGGGTACAAGTTGTTGTATTCCGGGTCGGATGGGGCCAAGAACGGAGTAGGATTTTTGGTGTCTTTAGAATTGCATAAGAATGTAATTGAGGTGATACGACACAACGATAGAATTATGGTGTTAAGGTTAGTATTAGGTGAGCTAGTAGTGACAGTGGTATGCGCATATGCACCGCAAGTGGGACTAGGAGACCAAGAGAAGAGAGAGTTCTGGGATTGTCTAGACTTAGTAGTAAGGGCCATACCTAGGGAGGAGAAAATTTTTATAGGAGGAGATTTTAATGGGCACATTGGTAAGGATCGTGATGACTTTGAGTTGGTACATGGGGGTTTTGGTTTTGGCGATAGGAATGACCCTGGTAGAGACCTTCTAGAGTTTGCGGCAGCCAACAGCCTAGGTATTATAAACTCGTTCTTTAGGAAGAGAGATTCTCATTTGATCACTTTTAGTAGCGGTGGACGTAACACGCAAATCGACTATCTTTTGATGAGACAAGAAGATCGCCGGATGTGGATGGATTGCAAGGTTATACCAAGGGAAACTGCAGCGGCTCAACACCATTTGCTAGTAGCAGATATAGCCCTAAAAGTAAGGCTAACTGAGGGGGAGAGGAAAACCCGACCTAGGATCCGTTGGGGAAACTTGAAGGGAGAAAAAATTATAATGTTTAGGGATAAAGTTAACTCGATGTCATCGATGCAACTAGGTGATGACGCAAACCGGATGTGGGAGGCTATGGCGACTACGATCTCTACAGTGGCGAATGAGACGCTAGGGGTCACAACAGGAAAGACTGGTGGGCATAAGGAGTCCTGGTGGTGGAATGAAGACGTGCATACCAAAATAAAGAATAAGCAACAGAGTTTTAGAGATCTTTTGAGGTGCACAGATGAGGAGGAGCGGCTGAGGGCAAGAGAGATATACAAGAAGGCAAAAAGTGAAGCGAAAAAGGCGGTGACCGAGGCAAAAAACACAGCATATAAACAAATGTATGAACGTCTGGAAAGGAAAGAGGGGGAGCATGATATGTTCAAGATTGCCAAAGCTAGGGAGCGAAGAAGACAAGATCTAGGAGTTGTAAAGTTTATCAAAGGTGATGATGGACGTGTTTTAGTCAACGCACAAGACATTAAGTTGAGATGGCAAACCTACTTCCATAATCTTTTCAACCACGGTAGGGCGTACCAACTTGATAGCAGCAATCCCAGGATTCTAAGGCGACAACAGAATAATTGCTACTGCAGGAGGATCACACATGACGAGGTGAGGATGGCACTCAGGAAGATGGGAAGAGGCAAGGCAGTGGGTTTGGACAACATACCCATCGAGGCGTGGAAGTGTTTGGGGGAAGAAGGAGTCCGATGGTTAACACTTCTGTTCAATTGTATTTTCAAGACTGGAAAAATGCCAGATCAGTGGAGGAGTAGCGTCGTGGTGCCTTTATACAAGAATAAAGGAGACGCTCAATGTTGTGGGAACTACAGAGGAATCAAACTGCTAAGTCACACTATGAAGCTCTGGGAGAGGGTAATTGAAACTAGAATTAGAAGAGAAACTCAGGTTTCAGTAAACCAATTTGGATTCATGAAAGGGAGGTCAACTACAGAAGCGATACACATTCTAAGGAGACTAATGGAAAAATATAGAGCAAAGAAGCAAGATTTACATATGGTGTTTATAGACCTAGAAAAGGCATATGACACTGTCCCACGCCAACTGATTTGGGATAGTTTGGAGGGTCGAGGGATACCGGGGAAGTATATAGACATAATTAAGGATACGTATGATAGAACGGAAACTAGTGTCCGCGCGCCTGTAGGAGATACAAACTTCTTCCCTGTGGAGGTAGGACTCCACCAAGGGTCTGCGTTGAGCCCTTTTCTTTTTGCGGTTGTCTTGGATGAGTTGTCCAAGTTGATTCAGGGGACAGTTCCGTGGTGCATGCTTTTTGCAGACGACATTGTGTTGATTGCA
The DNA here is from genome assembly GCA_030545235.1 of Helianthus tuberosus. Lineage (NCBI taxonomy): Eukaryota > Viridiplantae > Streptophyta > Magnoliopsida > Asterales > Asteraceae > Helianthus > Helianthus tuberosus. The sequence goes on from CM060354.1 coordinate 125,210,206, forward strand.
GAGACTAAACAGTGCCTGAACGCGAGGATAGAGGAGTGGCGAGTAGCTCTAGAGGGCAAGGGCCTAAGGATTAGTCGATCTAAGACTGAGTATCTACACTGTGATTTCAGCGGTGTAGCCGTTGACGATGACACCCAAATCACCATTGAGGATCAATTGGTCCCGCAGGTAACTAGATTTAAGTATCTGGGGTCGTTTGTACAAAGAGATGGTGACATAGATAGCGATGTAACCCATCGCATACAGGCTGGCTGGTGTAGATGGAGGGCAGCCAGTGGGGTGTTGTGCGATAGGAGGTTCCCAACTAAACTAAAGGGGAAATTTTACAGGGTAGCAGTTAGGCCAGCTATGCTTTATGGAACAGACTGTTGGGCTATCAAGAAGACACAAGCGCGCAAGATGGAGGTAGCGGAAATGAGGATGCTGAGGTGGATGTGTGGACACACGAGGTTAGATCGGATAAGAAATGAGGTTTTTAGAGAAAGATTAGGAGTGGCTAGTATATCGGAGAAGATTAAGGAGGGGAGATTGAGATGGTTTGGGCATGTGAAGCGGAGGGAAACGACGGAACCAGTTAGAGTAGTGGAAACTCTAACTGTGGAGGGGAGGAGAGGAAGAGGCAGACCCAAACTGACATGGGATGAGCAGATCAGGCATGATTTACTAGAGTTGCATCTTTCTGAGGACATGGTCCAAGATAGGACTTCGTGGAGGCGTAGGATTAGGGTTAAGGACTTCTAGAGGATATTGCAGTAAGGTCTTAGGTGTATTTCAGGGACGTAGGGTTTTTCTTATTTTTTAAGTGACTTTTCGGTGATTGCCTTCTTGTGTTTATGCCCAAATGATGTGATATGCTATGTTACATGATTTACATTATGTGCCAATGTATGGACGACTTCTTATTTCTATATTCTTTGACTTGGTGTGTGGCTTGCTGTTCGTTTTAGAGCCGAGGGTCTCCCTGGAAGCAACCTCTCTATCCCTATGGATAGAGGCAAGGTCTGTCTACATCCCACCCTCCCCAGACCCTATAAGTAGCTTTGCTATTTGTGGGATTTACTGGGTATGGTTGTTGTTGTTGTAATTAATAGGTTTCCTAGTTATAGTCTAACGTGTTTAGGTTAGCTATATATACCAATCAAATTGGTAGGGAAAATTGTAATTTGGAGTTTTTGAGTTAGATTTCTCCATAATAAATTCGTGGGTGTTTAACCGTGAAGAATCGTGTTCTGATTACAACATTCTGTACCAATTAATCCCTTTACTCCCGAGGTAAAAGTAATACGCATCGTATAGGCCTATACGATGCGTATTACTTTTTTCAGAAAGTACGAGCAGCTTTCTGTCAATGTTGAGTGACGTAAAGTGATTGACGTAAGCCCTATACACATCGTATAGGGCTATACGACCCATATTGAATTTTGCATCCCCTATTTAAACGACGAAGAAGACGATGATATATATCGTCTTTGTTATATATTCACATTCACTAATAAACATGTCTTGGTACAACCACATTTTCGGCGAGCCGTCTGACGCAAACACGAGCACATTTATTCCGGATAGCAGTGCGGTATATCATTTTTTAACTTCTTATGTTTTTTTTGTTTATGATATACTTAGTTAGCACACCATTTGTATTAGGCGAAGTCTAATGTCCCTGATTCTTACGATTTGAGTGGAAATGATGATCACTCGGACGAGGTGGTGTCCGGCTATCGTCCCCATCATAATGGATCGTTGTTGTCAGACCTCAACGAGGTAAGTATATATATTTAATTTTTTCTATTCGGCGTTAAACTTACCATTACCTTTTACCCGTTGGTTGTTTTTAGTCTGCTATGCTCCTCCAACCGTTGTTACCAGATCTGAACGTGTGTAGCTATGATCATGATTATGGGTCTCCGTATTATGAAGCCGATTACGTTCCCTCGTACAGACAAGAAGAATATGGCAATAACGTTTTCTTTAGTGGTGCCTCGGGAGTACAAGAAGACGTTGGTCAACCTTCTTACGTGCAAGAGTCATTGGGTGACGAGCCACCCGTGCAAGAGTCATTGGATGACGAGCCACCCGCTTACCCTATAGTTTCGTACAAAACTGATCAGGTATGAACGATATATATTTTTGTTAAATGTTATATTTTTTCTGTTAAAAAAATTATTATAAAATTGTTAATACAAAACACATTAAAATTGTTATATTTTTCAAATAGGATAAAAATTAATTAATAAATGTTATATGAAATATTTTTATAAAATTAATTAAACTTGTTATATTTTTTTAAATATTATAAAAAATACATTAAAAATTGTTATATTTTTTTAAAATATTCGTTGAAGAGTTGAAGACACTCGTATTATACAAACGAGATGATTTCACCAAAACAGGCGTGAAACCCATAATTTGGTGAATGACTCTCAATCCACTTATTCAATTTTGCACGAAATTACGCCATCAAGTTAGGAGTGAGATCCACATCTTGATGGTAAGTTTCGAATTCAAACTCTAGTGGACCCTCGTCAAAGTGTCGGAATTAACTTTCTTGACCCGACGAATACCAACCACACTTATGGTACGAAATCGTCAAGTTAGGGGTGAAACCCGCATCTTGTCGACTAGTCCCGTTCCTCGATTTTCAATCCTGCCAAAGTTTCGATTTTTCAATCGATTAGGGACGTGTAGTAACTGGAAGGGTAAAGTATCATTAATCGCTTCTCGACGAGAGTATTTTACCTATAGGCCAAAGCACGTTTCCCTAATTTGAAAGGACTTTCGATTCACTTTGGAATAGTCGAAGTTTCTAAACCCGAAACAATCCGATGTTTATCTCAATTTCTATGCGTTTTAATACTACCTCGTTCATTTCAAAACCAAAACCGATGCACAATTCGCACGTTCCTCGCAATAAAAAACAATAATAATTTGCACGTTAAATTGTAAAGAAAAAATACATTCAAAATTGTTATATTTTGTAAATAGGATAAAAAACTAATTAAAAAATGTTATATTTTTATAAAATTAAATAAAATTGTTATATTTTTTTAAGAATTTAAAAAAAAGAACATTCAAAATTGTTATATTTTTTTAAATTACTTTTTTATATTTTTAGGATTTTTTATCCCGTAATGATTTGGAAGGTTGTGTAAATTGGGGTTACTATAATTTTGTCCATATTAGTTTCTATGACTTTTATGCTATATCTGCAATTGATAAGTGATAAAAATATCAAATACAATAAAAATTGTTTTATTGTTGATTTTGTTTAGAATAAAAAGATGAAAAAAACTTACGTTGTAAAAATGTCCGTCCGACAGACGTATAGAACTAGTTTTATTTGTTGGCCCGACCCAATTAATAAAGGCGACCCATTAACACTCTGAGCTCCCTTTTACCTCAGACCAGCACCTGCTTCCGCCGCCACCACCACCGTCCTTCACCACCGTTGCCGTCAGCCTTATTCGCACAGCCAAGTAAGGTCACGTATCTCTCTTTATTTACAGTTTTCATAAAAAATTCTTCAACAACTTTATACATTGTTTATATACTGCAATTTGTTCGATGAAATGACTATATATTCTATTCATGCTGTTAATGATCGGTACTACTTTCACTTTACACCAATCAGACCTTCATTTATTAACTGATGTGCAGTCTATTGTTAATTTAAATGTTTCGCTATCAATTGAAGGACCAGTTTCATCTGTTTATAATTTAATATTCAGGTTGTTAATGATAAAAGCATCACTTCAACTTTACGAAAAATGACCTTAGTTTCTGAATTAATGCTGTTCAATTGTTAATTCTCAGTACTGATTTTATATATATATATATATATATATATATATATATATATATATATATATATATATATATATATTTTGAGAATTTGGGGGAAATTATAGTATGCAAAAAAAAAAAAAAAAAACTAACATAAAAGTAATTATTGAAATAAATGTAAAGTTACTGTATCGTCGCGTTTTAGTTATTGTTGTGCCGTTGGATGTTGAGTTATTGGCTTCATTCATCTTTGCTGCAGTTAATATTTCAGAAGTCAGATTAATATGCAAAGTTTAAGAGATTCCGTGTTGACGCGTTTGAGGGTTACGGTTTCTAGAAGACAATTTGCGTTGATGCAAGATGTGTATGTGACTAGCAGCGTTCAGCGGCTTCTGTGCACGTTAGCCGGGTCGAATCATGATCAGGTAATGGCTCGTGTGATCGGGCTGGTGAAGAAGTTTGACAAGATTGATGCTGCTAAGGTACTTATGCTTTTAAGATGTTACATATATTATAATGCTGTATGGTTTGATTCATAGTTGTCAATAGCGATTGTAGCGATCGCTATAGCACGCTACGTAGCGTATAAGTCCAGTGTCGCTATTTGGGTTGTAGCGATGGATAGCGAGAATAGCGACACTTTATTTATTTATTTTAAATATAAATAGCAATTAAATATAGCTATAAAATAGGTGGATTTTAGGTTTTTGTTATATATACATGTAAAATATCATATATACCAGGGTATTTTGATATAATGTACATATAAAATATTTGAAATTTCTTTTTCTAGTGTATCGCTATTTATAAAATAGCCACTAGCTATTTATCGCTATTCGCTATGTAGCATATAGGTACCTTATCGCTATTTGTCGCTATTCACCATTAACAACTATGCTTTGATTGTGTTTCAAGATTGTTGTTTTGTTACTCCATCCTTTTAAAGAAATATACTTGGCGTTTTACCTGGTCCCACTTGGTTAACAGGGTGTTGGTGGGGCCCGTGAGTTTTCCAGTGACGGATTCTCACAGTTATCATAAAAACATTCGTATTAATATTGAAGTCAAGCATTATATCAATATCTATACGCAATAATTTGATTAAGTTCCCATATAACCTACATTAATTTTGTATATAACCTTAAACAGGTTACTGAATCAGCCGATTTTTCAAAAGATTTGAGCCTTGACAGCCTGGACAGGGTGGAGCTCGTGATGGCGTTTGAGCAAGAATTCTCCATTGAAATCCCAGATGACGAAGCAGATAAACTGAAATGCTGTGCTGATGTGGCAAACTACATCCAGTCTGCCCCGAAATCTGAGGATTCCTGATGAATTTAAGTTTTCCACCTGAAATCACATTTCAGTTCAATTTTCTTTCCGGTTATACGGTCTACAGCCTTGTTAAATGTTGTTTCTATGTACAAAGATTGTATTTTCGTATCAAATACATATAAACTGTTTCATTATGTTCAATTTAATAAAATATGTACACCCTGTCTCTTGGACAGGACTTGCCTGCAAACACACAGACACACATAAAAGAAAAAAAAAAGAAAATATTAGCAATTGCAACATGATCAAGCTCCAGAACTCATTGTTATGACTGTAGCGCCTACTTGAATGAGCAGTGGCCATTTCATTCAGGTCTTCACTGATGACGACGACGACGACGATGAATATTTAGAATGTCTCTTGTTCATTCATGCATGGATGTGAATATTTAGGTGTCAGATGAAACTCATGAGCAGTGTACGCACGAATACCATTCCCGACTGATGAAAACGTTATCTTTCGATGTTGACCCGTAAAAGCTTGGTAGCAGGGTGAGCTCTTTGGTAGGTCGATAATTCTCACTATGCATCTGTTTTCCATATCTGGAAGTGCATGGAGATGAGAAGGAAGATCGATGAGGAAGTCCCCGTATTCATCGGTTGTGCCTGTTACTCGTTCAGATTTACTCGTCTTCTTGCCGGTATCACAAGAAACCGCCATTGACGCTCCTGATATTCCAATATATATATGGTTTGTTAGTACACAAGAGTCTTTGGTACACGTAGGATAACGAGTCAGGGGGTGGTATAACGGGTGGGTTGGGCCGGATTATACCATGGTCGTAAAGTGGATGGGTTGGGCCAGATTTGGTTGGCATGAAACACTTTTATACAAATTTTTGAACTTTTTAAAAGTCAGCTCATAAAAGGGTAACTATTTTTAAAAATTTCCATGACCATAAAACTGGAAAACTCACTGGCCCTACCAATACCATGCTAACCACTCAGACCATGTAAAGCGTAGCTTACGCAAGGGCAGATTTCCTTCAAAAGGTTTAAGACAGAAAACCGTTAGAATTTTTTTCAGTAACCATAATTTTTCAAGAAAAGTTTCTTTAAGGTAACGAGCATGAAATTCTTTTAGGTAACCGCCTTTTTTTTTCTAATTTTGTTTGCGAGTGTGGTTGAAAATGGTTGTTTCAACATCTATGTAAAAAAAACATTAACACACCCGTTCATGAGTAAATGGATCAAAACCGAAAACTCTACTTGTTACAAATACATACCAGGGATGGGATGGGATTGAAGAGGAGAATTTTTATCCAAACAAACATCACATAGTATCGAGCCGCTAACCACCACCGTTGAGAGCTTCTCGTCACCATACCCCGCCACCCTTCTCAAGTCATCAGCACTAGAAAGCTCCACCAACGGGTTTTCAGTTACATATCTAGCGAGCGTTTTGTGAGCCCCGAGAAAACCGAAGAAGATGAATAACAGGATTCTCATGATATTAGTGTTTTCTTGAAAACTGATTGTCATGTTTTGCATTTGTGGATACATAAGAAATAACTTAGGAGCAAAGCTATGGGTGAGACAATGAAAACCTACCAGCCTGCCTTGTAGGCTTTTTATATATATACACCATTAATGCTATGCTTGTGCATGGGGTTAATTAAAGTTATGTTTCTAGACTTATAATATAAAGGAGTAATAAATAAATTATTTTTTGTCAACATTCTTGTGGTTGTATACCTACTTAAACCTTTGACCATTGCCTTGCACCCAATTTGGATAGGTAATATACTTACTTCAAGACAAATACCATCTAACTACACATGAGAGAGAGAGAGAGAGAGAGAGATGGGTTGTCAAGTTTTTAATGAAAATCAAAAGATTGTGATACTTTGATGTTCCTTTATTTTTACTCATTAGTATACATTAAAAGCATGTACTAAGTATTATATTATGTGCTTTTTTTATATAAATTGGTATTTTGTTGATTTAATATATTCAACTTAGATACCACAACATAGAGTTCAACATAATAGGGGGGGGGGGGTTACTGTTTCAAGCATCAAACTCGTCGTTTGGACCAAACCCGACCTTCCTTTTATATTAATATTACATCGTTTACACAATTCTGAACGTTGATTTACATCAGGTCTTAAACTTAACTTTTGTATAGGGGCGGAACCACTATTATAGTAGCCGTAGCACAGGCTACGGCTTAATTTCGTATACAAATGATACATCTAAAACAATTCTAGGATACCCCTATCCAAAAAAACTGGATACTTTATTTTAGTTAAATCCAATTCTTTTTATACGATTTAAAAGTTATTTTTGAATTTATTGTTTATCGTTTAGAAAACTAGAACTAGCTTATGCTTATGTTTGGGTAATTGATAAACCTAGCCCATTAGCCCAAACCCAAAACGATAATAAAACGGAAAGAGGCTCATTGTTCATTGGTTAATGGACAAATCTATTAGGTGTTTATTTTACTTTATTTATTGTCGTTTTCTTTTAATATTGTATGATTGCACGGTAAAAAAAATTGGGATACCCCTGATTTAATAGGTTAGTTCCGCCACTGCTTTTGTATGTTCTTTTTAACCGTGAGCCGTACCGTTAAACCAAACAGATCAATGTTTAGGTTGGTTTGGCTTGAAATATCCACCAAAGTTACCAATATGTCAGATTTTATTCCTCAAAGAGTCAAGCCAACTGAGGTGGACCATAATAAGCCACCCTAATGCTAAAAATGTAGGCACATGTTGACCATATTTATGTGGAAAGGGTGTTTTAGTCATTTGGAGTTATTAACTCCTTAGCATTAGTGGTAGGTATTGTAGAAATTTTGTAACCAATAAAAGGATTCATACATGTATGGAGAAGAGGAAAACCATATAAAGAGAGGCTGTTAGGTAGCTAACCAACCTTGGTATTCTTGCAATCCCAACACACACATGGTCAAGCCTACTCTAACCATCTCTTTTGTGTTCCTTATAATTTTAATCCACGTCTCACTAAGAACCGTTAATTACAGTTTCAAAAACGGTTTACCAAACCTGCCCAGTCAGTTGGTTGGTTAGACCGTGCCGATTTTAGCGATCTGTGGTTTGATAGCTTGATTTTGACGATTTGAACGGATTGTTTTTACCGATCCTGAAAATTGCCAAAACTGGGTACTGATACCGACAATGCTCTGTATGGTACGGTATTTGAAGGTGAAATCGGTAAAATACTGGTATCGAACCGAAAGTACCGATCCCGAAAACACCAAAAAATGGGTACCAAATTTCTTTCGGTGTGGTACCAATTTGTACCAGTATTTTTCAGAACCGGTAACGAAATGCTCATCCTTAACTTTGTTAGTTTTTTTTTTTGGGAATGTTTATAATGATAAAGATAGTTCATAAACATAACATATACAATAACTACACATTTTAATAGAGTAAACTGCAATTTTACACCCTGAGGTTAGGGGTCATTGGCATGTTACCCCCCCTAAGGAAATAATTGCAATTTTACACCCCACTGTTAACCCTTATGTCGCAACCTTACCCCCTGTTAACAGTCAACGGTAGTTTGACCTTATAGGTGAGGGTATTTTGGTAATCTTACCCAATATTTATTATTATTATTATTATTATTATTATTATTATTATTATTATTATTATTATTCAAAACCATTATTTCAAATCTGCTTTCAGATCTTTCCAGAAACAAGAAAAAGTAGAAGAGAGCTGCCATAATTAAAACCAGGTCAAGAGCTTCAAATCTTTCTCATCTAAACCCTAGAACAATATCTCGATGTTCAGATCCGGCGAAGATTACTGGGTGAAGAGAGCTGCCATAATTATACCTTTCTCTACAACACTCTCTCACGAATACTCAGATACCACCGCCACCACATCCAACCTCCCACCTACAACCACCCACCAACCACCTGCTTGCCATCAACCAACCAAACACCTGCCACCGCCATCCTTCATTGGTGTAGCAATCCATCGACCACCACCGTCCCCACCCTCCTACACAATCTGCCATCACCGCCCACACATCTACCACCAACACCCTTCGTTTTTTGTTTTCAATAGCTAGGGTGGTGGTTGTGCACCGGAGCAGATATGAGAAAAGTGGGGATGGACTGGTTCAATCGCAGAGGGGTTTCAATCTTTGTGTGATTGAGTTGAAATTTGTGCCTAGGGTTTCAATTTAGGGTTTTGAAACTGATTGATTGGTTAAATTGGGGATTTTGGTGGAGAGTTGGGGAAATTGTCAAGAAATGGTTTCGATTGTTGTGGATTGTGGTGGGGGTGGCTGGTGAGGGTGGTGGTGGCTGATGGTGGCAGTGGTCAGATTCTTGCAGCAGTTCATTCTTCATATTCAAAACACCCAGGTTTGTGTGTTTGTGTGCTTCTTTCTTGATCTGTTTGTGTTCATTCTTGATTTGTTTCTGTTCATTCTTCATTCTTCATTCTGTTTGTGTTCAACTCAGCGGCGGCGAATCGGACGGTCACAGATTCATTTACACCTCCGGCGGTGGTCAGAAGATGATGATGATAATGATGATGAAGAATGAACTGCTGCTGATGATGATGATGAACTTGTTTCGTTGATTTTGTGATTTGTGTTTTGTGTTGTGGATCTGGATTTGTTGCTGCTGATGATGATGAACTTGTGTGCTTCTTTCAAACGTAAATGAACTGATCTGGGTTTGGAATGATGATGATGATGATGAAGAATGAACTGATCTGGGTTTGGACTGCTGCTGCTGCTGATGATGATGATGATGATCTGGGTTTGGAATGATGATGATGATGAAGAATGAACTGATCTGGCAAAAACGTTTGATTTTTTTATATAATTTTGTGTTGATTCTTGATTTTTTTTTATATAATTTTAATAAGACAGGGGCAAAAACGACTTTTCACACATTATAACAGTCAAAACAAACGTTGACTTGACAGAATCTGTTAACAGGGGGTAAGGTTGCGACATAAGGGTTAACAGTGGGGTGTAAAATTGCAATTATTTCCTTAGGGGGGTAGACATGCCAATGACCCCTGACCTCAGGGTGTAAAATTGCAGTTTACTCCATTTTAATATAAGGCTATGGGGTGTGAGATAAAGCCCCTAAAGGCTTTATCAGGACACGTCAGCGCCACCTAGGATCCACATCAGCCAGGGGGCTTTATCACGCATTCTCTTAACTTGCAGGTTTAACCGAAAATGTATCCAACTAGTGGTATCTCTCCACGCTTCGCGACGGAAATTTGGTCAGTTTCGGCTCAGCATGTAACAGTATTGGAATTTGGTCGTTATATTGTGATATTAAAAGTTCATGCACATTACAAAACAAAAAAGGTTTAATTACAATGATTTGATTACATAATAAGTTATGTATAAAAAGTAATAAATTCTTTTTAAAATGGAATTTTTGTATTAAACATACATATTTGAAAATATTTCAAATAAAGTAAAACAAAATTGAGAAAATAATTAAATAAACATTTCAAGGGCAAAGCTCACACATAGGTCATTTCTTTTTTTTAATGTTAACTTAATTAAAGTTTCATTTTGTAATGTCAAACTACCACTTAGCTCAGCATACAATAGCAGAACCGTAATTATAATGTTTTTATTGTCCAATAGTAATGCGAGAACTACCACTTAGCTTAGCATGGTAGCATACAATTGTTTTAAATGGCATAACCGTAATGCTTTTATTGTCCAATCATTACACTGTTCCTAACACCATTCAAGAATTGTTATATTATAGAATGTGTTACATGACCAAGACCACCTACTCTAAGACACGTGATTTACCTCCCTCATGTTGGTTGTGGGACTAGTAGGTGGAGGACGCCTAGTGGTAGTGTACACATGCGTTCATTCGATAATCTTTAACCAAACAAACGATCGGGCATGAACAATAAAACATTGTTATCATGTTAGCATTCGTTCGTTAAGAAAATGAACGTATTCGTTTATGTTCGTTCGTTAATGGTATAAACGAACGTAAAACATAAACGGGAGAACATAGCTGAACATAGATGGATGTACATAACTGAGCAAACATCAATTAACAGTCGGCGTGAACATCAATCGGTTGAGCCCAAGCCTAAAGTTTTAATAAAAGTAGACTAAATTATAAGGAGTGATATTGTAATTTCATAAAACTAGACTAATTTCTAACAGGCCTTGAAAGTTTAAGTTAATATGTAAACGTATGACCTTAAATAAACAAACGTAATGAATTTAAATAAACGAACGTTCACGAACATAAATGAACAAACAAGACATGTGCTCATTTGTTCGTTTAATTAAATGAGCAAAAGAATTTGTTCATATTTGTTAACATAAGCGAACTTCCCGCCAAGTGGTTGACGAATGTTTCACTGAATGATTCGTTTACAAGCCTAGTATCAAGCTATGTGTCGATTACAAAGAAGAAGGCGAATGAGATGTCAACTACGACTTAAGATCTTTGGTGTTCAAGTAAAGGTTGCTTCTTTTATTGAGGAAAGTTGTGATTGTAGGCACAGGAGAGAAACCAGTATACTCTCCATCCCTCTTTGCTCTGCATATCTTCACCATATTCTTAAGAAGATCATGCTTTTGAACAAAGGGTTGGGCTGCGTAATCCTCAAACGCCATCCACTGAGCGTAAAATTACCAAACGATTTACAAAATGTTAAAGATGGTTTCATCCATCATGACTTACAAGTCCTTTAAGCCGTAGAAGCTAACCTGAGCTGCCTCTATTTCTCTTTCTTGCTTCTGGATGTTGAAGGATAAAGGTTGCAGCATGCACATGAAGAATAAATCTGACTTTTCAAAGAATGATTTATGGCTTTGTCTGCAAAACAGAGGGCGAATTACATGATCACAGTTGAAAATTTGTTTCGCAACCATATGTTTTTCATGTTAGAAGAAACAATCGGGAAAATCTAGAGGTATTAATCGTGTCGGGTTTATGGGTTGAATCGTGAAACCCGAACACAACCCATGTATTTATTCATGTCAAAGCCTAACCCAAACACTTGTAACCCAAACACGACCTGTTTAACCCATTTATTTAAACGAGTCAAACAGGTTTGTAAACATGTTAAACAGGTTGGAGCGTTGTAATAAATGGGTTCGACGGGTTGGCCGATCGACATAGATCAACCCGAACAAGACCCGTTTATAAAACAGGTTTATATATAACAACCCAAAACCTGATTATTTTTGTGTTGTGTCAAGAATGCCACACCCGTAGGAAAATCTAGAGATTTCCAAATTAGTTGTAGTCATTTCCTTACCTGAATGCTAATACTTCCACGAATTTTGCATCGATCTGAACCATCAAAAACATCCAGTTAATTATCACAAGTTCAATCGCGTGAATGTTGACTTTTGAAGTGAAATCTCATGTTATTTAGAGTGAAAATTGATATGGTTTTGACACAGTGATAATCCAAATAAATGATTTAGAAGGTTGTATCTTCAAAAGAAAGATTTTGGGCGACTTTCAACCCGTTTGACGTAATGACGTGTTTACTTGTTTGCTTCCTTATTTTTATATGACCCATTTAAGATATAAACATAACACAAATATTGTCACCAACAAATCCAAGCAACAACAAGAGATGAAGTGCTTGCAACTTACCCCGGTCTCTTCTTTTACTTCTCTAACCGCTGCATCACAGATATCTTCACCCTGTAAAAACGTTCGTTTCAAAATATTGAAGTATTATTGGGTATATGATGAGTAATTTACTAAAATAGACATACCTCATCAACTACTCCGGTAGGAAACTTCCATATGCCGGTTCCTTGGAACTTTCCGCTCTTCTCTTGCACTACCAAAACCTACAAACACAGAAAAATTACGATAAAGTTCACATATTGACACAGAGTGGAAGCTCCCATGGCCACTTGTCACAACATCCAGCCGTTACTCCGTTGCGATAAAATATCGGATATCGGTGAAGGACCGATATTTGAATTATAGGTTATCTCGGTGAGATATCCATGGGATATCGGTAATTTTAATATAATGCAGAATTTATATATATAGCAATTTAACACCAATAATTCAGTGATTATCGGTCAAATATCGGTGATATATCGGTCAAATATCGGTCAATATCACCGATAATATCGGTACTGATATTTGACACTGATATTTTACCAAGGGACCGATATAACCAATATATCACCGATATTAACTGCATAGCTCTAGGCGTATCAAAAGTTATGCAAATTTTAAGTTGGGTCATTTTATAGCCAACGTGTTTTCATACACTTGGTTCAAACACAAGTCTGCAAACTTTTGGATCAGCTTCCTATCACATGTACATCATAGAAAAATATAAATTTATATAATATATGGATATTGATCAAGTGCAGGGAAGTACCTCTCCATTTTCATTCATCACAAAAGCACCAATGCCCACTCGATGACTTGCATTTGCTGGCAAAGTATTTATCGTTTCGGGAATCCAATGCACAAGCATCAAGTGATTTGGTTCAGCGTGGTGATAATAAAAGCCTTCCTGCATACAAGTTAAGATGGAATAACTATCTACCAAAAAGAAAGCGTCTGTAAATTAAAAAAAAAAAAAAAACACAATAAAAAAAACGTTACTTGAACTACAGGCTCGATGAGATTGACAAGCTCGATTGGCAATTTGATCCAAACACCCTTTTTACCCTAAACAAATGTTAAAGAAATGTTATTTTAACCAAAAGAAATCATAACAAATGGCAACATAAAGAGAGACCATGAGTCGTGCATAATTAGTCATACTTACGCACGTATCCGTGATCAATATCAGATTTTATTAGCTATAATTCCAGTCATGTAATTTATGACTCAATGTCAAATTAACAAGATTCACAAACGATAATATGCCCAATAGAAGAATACTCTTGTTACTTTTCAAGTGATGGTCTAACAGCAAGAATAGTGACAGTCATCTATCAAGAATGAAGGTGGTACAACTCTTATAGAATACTCGAAACAAGACTCTCGAGCTTATAGAATCACAAGAGTCGAGACATGTTCAACATTCTTGAATGTGATACGAACCGAGTCGTAATCAAATGATCCAAGAAATTATAGAGAGAAGCCAGAAAGCAAATTAGAGGGAAACCAGATTTACTAATTCATTTCTTCATTCATAATAATACAATAAACATACTTATCTTCTTTTATAGGATTACAAAAGCAAGGAAACGAACTAGAACATGATTGAAAAATAACTACCCATTACCCTAATATTGCTAAACATAAGGAAACAAAGATGGTGTATGGTGTACGTGGGCGTGGTTGCATGAGGTACGTATCATTCCGGCGCCCTTGAAAACGTCCTTGTCCTCAAGGACGGAATCCAGACGATGCTTAGCGAATTTCCAAGGTGGCCGCCACTGGGTTCTTCCGGCGACGCTTGGAGAAGCCTTAACGGAACGCCATGGTGGGCGCCACTCACGTTAATTTCCTAAAAGTATAACAGCCATAAGTTCTTACATTCTCAACTATGTAATTCAACCACCCCGTGTCATTTCGGTATGCAAATATATAACCAAACACAAGCTAACTCATTTTACTACACAAAATTCATCAAAACAGGAACAACCTGTTGTTTCCACTGCAGCATTGATGCTTTAAGCAAAGAAACAAACACAACTGGATCAACAGGCTCGGTATCCATCTCCACAATCACACCTCCATGTTCATCCTCTTTACCAATCAACACACCACCCACCGTTCGCACCGACAATACATTCGATGGAGCCGAAGAAGAACCCGCTGAACCAGACACTGATCTTACATTCAAAGGGATCCCAAAACTGCTGCTGTATCTGCCTGAACACAAACAAAACATACACACAAAATCAAGAAAACCCAACTTCAGTTATGCTAAAAGAGCCCAATTTAAAGTGTGAATAAAGATTTGATTTTGACAAGTGGGTTAGTGAAATTGACCTTTTTTATGGAATAAGTTTGGGCGGAGATGAGATAAAGAACGATTGGTGGTGAGGAAACATAGAATTGATAGGGGTTTGGGGAGAAATCGGATGATCATTGTATATGTTACTCTGTTTTAAGTATAATTGGGGGATTTGTAGAGATATGAAGAGTGTGTTTGTGCATATGGAAGTTGGGGTGGTTGAAGGAGGGACTATTGCGACCAGAGAAAGGTGGGGTTGGAAACGTGGGGGGTAAGGGAAGTCAGTAGTAAAGTGATGAAATGGGTAAACCAAAGCAATTGTTTAGCTCGTTTGAAATATATACGGTTTGATTTATGGTTTAGTTTTGATGATGTATGGTTTGGAAGTTGGGTCGAAGTGGTTGCTTGATTTTTTTTTTTTTTTTTTTTTTTTTTTTGAGTTAATTGCATAGTTAGTCATGTGGTTTATACAAACTAACAATCTAAGGTATTAATAGTTTAAAATCACTTCATGAGGTAATAAGTTTCCATTTTTTAACATGTGGAGCTATTAATTACATAGTTAGTCCATGTGGTTTATACAAACTAACAATCTAAGGTACTAATAGTTAACCAGGAATTAGTGCTAATACCCCCACATGTGTAAAAAATGGAAAGTTAGTACCATAAGAAGTGATTTTAAACTATTAGTATCTTTAGATTGTTAATTTGTGTAAACCACAGGGACTAACTATGTAATTAACTCTATTTTCTATGGGTGAAGGAGAATCATGCCTAAGGGGTGTTTGGTTAACCTTTTCAACACCTCCTTATAACTTATTGACTTTTACAAAAAACTAAAAAGAAGAAAAAGTGTTTAGCAAACTCATAAGCACTTTTCAAAATGACTTTTTGTGTAGGGAGGAAAAGTCAATTCTAAAAAGTTAATAAGGAGTGACTTTTCGAAGTTGCTTATGACTTATTGGCTTTTCCCACACCTTTTAGTCATTTTACATGAATAAGTTAAGCCAAAAACTTTTTAAAAAAACAACTTATTAGCTTTTCCCACCTCATAAGCTAATCCAAACACTTTTTTAAAAACTATTTTTCAAAAAGTCATAAGTCAATAAATACTTTTAACAAAAAGTCATAAGTTAATAAGTACTTTTAACAAAAAGTCATTTTTGAGTTAAATAAACTTAGCCAAACAAGCCCTAAGACGGGCTGGGAATGGGAGAGGTGGATATGGTCAAAATATAAGCTTGTCGGTTTGAATGGTTTTTGGTTGTAACTTGAAAATTGGATGAACCAGCCGTTTAATATTTGTAATTTATATTTTTTTGGAATATGAACATGCTTTAGAAAAGATTTGTTGAGCACTTTCAAAATTGGCCAGTCAAGTTGACCTAACCATCCCGATCAGTAGATTTTTTTTCTTCTTTGAAAACATTGATTAGCAATTCAGTTTAAAATTTTCGTCAAAACTGGATCGTAAACACCCGTAAGTAGGGACGATATAATTACTTATTAAGCTTTTTTGGTTTATCTTTAGTCTAAAAAAGATTTTATTATACTCACTAGATTATTAGACACGTGTACTACACAGGTTTAAGGATATAAAATTATAAATTATTTAATTTTATATTGTCTTCATAAATTTACATAAGTGATTTATTTTACCATAGATGACGCAATGATGGATGGGATTTGGATTGTCATTTATATGTTTTTTATTGTCTAATTGTATGCATATTTGAGTGTTTATATGTGTGGAATTGGATAACTATGAGAAAATGATGTTTTGCAGGTTAAATATGAAGATTAGATGTGTTTTGGAGAATGGAAATGGAGAGTAAATAAAGATATCAAAGCATGATATGATAGAGAATTTGATTACGAAGACGTGGGCGCAAACGGGGAAGAAAACGGAGTTAAAACGAAAAAGTTATGAAGGAAATAGTTTTGTGAAGAAGCTGTCGACAGTAGGCTACGGTTCTGAGCGTAGCCTACTGTTCGGGGATTACGGAAATCAGGTTTAAAGTGTGAAAATTAGGTTTTTGCAAGGATCGGTTATTCTATTCGACCGGGGACGATTTTTGGGAGACCATTAGGGGATTATTGGCTATTCTTTCAGCATTCTAAACCTTCCAATCATCTTCTAATCATCAATCATGCAATCATTTGCTCAAGCTTTTGAAGATCAAATCATGAACATGAGCGGCGAAACCACTCGTGATCATCTCCGTGACTAGGGTTCGTGTTAGAAACTAGGTTGATTTATATTTATGAACTGTTGGATTGGGATTTGAGTAATCATTCGGTTAGTTTATGTAACACCCCAAAAACGGGTTTGGTAATCAAACCACGTTAATAGCAAAGACGGGTAAGAGTACCGTTAGTGGTAAAAATTAACCTGGTAAATAGTGAGATCGAAATAAATAAACTTTATGTTAATTAAAAAGGAGAATAAATACTTTAAGAAAACAAAGTATATAGAAGGCCCGAGTTAATGGGGCTTAAAATAAAACGGGGTATAACTTCCCGAACCCACTAAGTAACTTGGAATAACAACCTAGTTAGTTAAGTGTTATAAGATGTCAATGAAACTTGGTTAATAACACTTTTACAACACATTGTTAGTTAAGGGGCTAAAGTTGGCTAAAGTGAAAGAGGGTTTATTTAATAAAAATAAAACACCAAAACACACACCCAAGTGTGTGTTCTGGTCGTGAGTTCTAACAGGAGAAAAAGGGCTCTCTCTAATGAACCCTAAAATACACAAAATCAACCAAATCAAGAGGGCAAATCAAGACTAAATAAAAAACCAAGCTAAGATTAGTGATCACTCGGGCTAGAGGATCACAAGGTATGTCGAATTCCATCTTTTGGTGATGTTTTGAATTCATGGTGAATTATCATAAACGAAATTATTGCTTGCATGTTTGATGTAAGAGTGAAATTAGGATAAATCCATGTCTAGGAATAAACCCTAGACAAGTATATATTGAAATCATGCTTAGCTCAAGTTAATTCAGATTTTGTTGATGCTAAATTCATGTATGAGATGTTTTTAGGGTTTTGATTGCTAAAAAATAGTGTTATGATGTCAAGAACATGCTTTAATTGAAAGTCGAATTCAAACAGCTCCTGATCAAAATTTACAGCCGACTTGTATTGGCTGTAACCTGGACAAAACGTGACAAAAACATGTGTTTCTTGAGTCTAAAATATAATTCCAGGAAATATCTTTAAAACCCCACTAAAATCGCATTTTTTCGACGAAAATTGAGCGTTTTATGAATTTTTCCGTATCGAAGGTTCAAGCTGCGTTTTCTGGCAGAATTTGCAGCCCATTACGAATGTCATAACTCAATTTAAGAATTTAGTTATGATCTCAATTTTTTACTGTAGATAGCTTTAAACGATTAAAAGAATCTCCAATTGAAATTTCGTCAATCGGATAAACGAGGAATTTTTAATGAATTTTTCCATAAGCTGCAGTCAGAAGTGACGAATCTGATTGCAGCTTAGTAAATGAATTTTTACGAATTTTTGGTAAAGAGTTAGATCTTGAAATTTTAACACAAGGCCTAACCCTCCGAGTGGTACGCCACGTAAAAAAAATCATAATTTTTGAAGACCTGTAAACAGGTTAAACAGGTCACCAAAAACAGCCCATTTTCAGTGATATGAAATGCCTAAATGAAATCGCGGTCTACTTGGTTGTATGTAAAACGTGATTATATTAAGTGTTCGGATGAATGCATAGAAATGTGTAAGGTGGAAGATCATATTAAATTATGGTTAATCTAACCACCTTGTGAACATTGGATAATAGTTTGGCGCTTAACAAGCTAGGTGGAAGCTGGTGGATGAAGCGGGTCAAACGGAGCGAGTATGGAAAGAAAATCGTGGCATGGATGCAAGGTAAGTAAATCTTACACCCTTTTATTTTAGAATGCGTAATGATTATAAAGGGTATGGAAATGATAAGCTAATACTTGAAATATGATGTTCCGGCGTAAATTGAAACGGGTCGGAATAAGCGAAAGTGATGAAAACATAATGAATGGTAAAAAGGGGTAAAACGGTAATTAAGTCAAGTCATGACGAACAAACAACAAGTTTTTGAAATGTTACCTCATGGGGTAACTTATAATGAGAAAAGGGGATAAAATGGTAAATTAGTCATATGTTAACAAAACTAAGTTTAAGTTCAAAAGATACCCTATGACATAAGCCAAGATGGGTTAAACATGTAAGAAAAAGATTTAAAGAAATATGACATTATGATGAGAATCCGATGAGGGCCAATTGAGCGAAATGGTAAATAAATACCATCCTCCTACAATTATGTTATGTTTGGTCATTTAGGCTAAATGGGTCAAATGGTGAAGTTAACACCATTTGACAATAACGACTAACAAACGCTTGTCAAGTTTTATGCTCACATTAATTAATTTACGGCTTGCGTTGCTTTAATCTAGCAAGTTTAAAAGCAAAAGGTATTTAAACGGGTTAATTCTATAACCCGAGCCAGGTACGCGTAAATTGGTAGGGTATAAGTAGACATTTTAATGTAGAAATGTGATGTGTGGAATCTCCTAAACGGGTCAAAATGAATTATGCGCATAGCTTGGGTATTGGTCGCATAATTCATAAAAAAGTTATGTTCATAAGTTAAAGACTTTTGAGTTAACAAGTAGTCCAAGGTTTTAGAATGATTTAGAAACAAGCCGTTTAATAGATTATGAAACGGGTCGAATAATTGTATAAGAGATTTATAAGCCGTTAGCTTATAAATCGGCATTGTTACAAACCTTAGTGTTGTTTACATAGGAGACTGCATTACGGTCAATATGAAACAAGAATCGTGTAAAACGGATGTGTAGATTTAAAGTTATGTAAGTTTAAGTGTTAAACATAAGAAAATGCATAGCTCGGTAAAATGGTAAACAAGCAGAACTGGGCGCCACCGTAGCTTACGGTGGTACCGTAAGTTACGGTAGGCACTAAAAGAAAACAACTGCCCACCGTAGGGCAGGCTCTTATCACCGTAGCCAGTTTTTCATCACCGTAAGCTACGGTGGCACCGTAGCTTACGGTAGAAACCTTTGTTATTTTTGTTTACGGAACTCGTTTAAAAGTGTTCAAAACCCTCATAACTAACGTTTATGCTGGTTTGATTTTAGGTAAACGTAACTGTCTCCGGATGAAGATGAGGCGAAGAACAAGAACCGAACACACAAAGAACAAAGCTTCCGTGAATAGTTTCGTTGTCATGTTTTAAACGGCGACTCAAATTTACAAAATGTTGTAACGTTTTATTTAGTATAATGTTTTAATAAACTCATATCTTAAGTGTATGATAAATTTTAAATGCACTAATATAATAGAAAAAATATTTGATAATAGTATAAAATGGACCAAGGGTCTTACAAGTTGGTAATCAGAGCTCAAGGTTAAAAGAATAAAGTGTTCGGTTCGAGGCTTGATCGCAAATCCGGTAAGTACATGTATGTTAAAAGTTTAGTAGGATTAAAGTGTTGTGAACAACACATAGGGTATCGTGTAATACACGTTACACCAACGAAAATGATTAGTATAGTTAACAAAATCACATGCAGTAAAAAGCCTTGTATTACAATACGTGCATTTATTAATGTTGAAATTACTAACTTTTGTAAATGTTTAGTTGAAGGATACTCGCATCTGAAGATGACGAGAGTTGAATGAATTGTGGATATGACGGTGGAACGGTCCGAGGTATGACAAGCAGAGCATACTCATCAAGGACCTAAATCGCGTGACGATCGCGAACAAGGTTAATGACATGGAAAGCCCGATAGGGCAAGCATTTACATGTGCACATTTTAAATTTATTGCACGAATAGTAATATGCAACAAATACGTAGAGACTGACCGTTGCATATGTAAATTAAAAACTTGGAAAAAGCCTGAATAGAATACCTATCTAGGATATTATTTCCAAGAAAACTAAATAGAGGCGTTACTTACATGGGGTGTAATGTGAAAATTATAAAAAGGTCATTTATACCACGTATTGATCGCTTACTCTGGCCAAGTAAGTGGTGAGCACGTGGTACCATGAACTTTTTATGATGGACATGCTTACATCCGATGTAGTAAGGACGGGGTGAGTGAGACAAATTAAAAAGTTCTCAAATGAGCCAAATAATTGATAATAATGTAAACGCACAGCCGGGTGATGGAAGCGTATTACATTAGGATAATGAGCCCGAGTGAAGGGACAAAGATTAATGTAAAATGATTAAGATATGCAATGGGAGGGGGTGTACTTACACTCGAACCCAGAAAAATGCAAACATGTAAAACGATTAAGATATGCAATGGGAGAGGGTGTACTTACACTCGAACCCGGAGAATGCAAACATGTAAAATGATTAAGATATGCATTGGGAGGGGGTGTACTTACACTCGAACCCGGAGAATGCAGATATGTCTCTTAACGGGCCGTTTTTGTAAAACGTCAAACTTGAGGACAAAGTCGGAATATAAAAGTGAAGCGAAGTCTTAATGCATACCGGAAGGGTTGCAATAATAACGACTTCGGTAAAACACCCGGTTTATGGGTAAGGATTAAACACATGCGTAGACCGAGAAATGGGAACTCGGATGGAAAGTTAAAAGACTCGGGTTTTGAGTCATGACTAAAAGACGACAAGATGATTTAAATAGAAATTTTGATAAATTATGTTCAACTATTTTAAAGTTGAACGGGTCGAAACAAAGAACAAAGTTGACATCCATAAATGATAAAATTTCACATGAATAAGTCAAACGGGCCAAATATAATATAATGCCGGATGGCATGGGTAAACGCAAGCGGGATAACGGTAGCGTTAAAAAGCAAAAGAATAATGAGCCCGGTAATGGGACATAATCAAATACGAATATATGTAAACTGGATAATGGTGAGCATAAGATGAACCAACGCATAAATGACGTGAGAAGTTATAAAGTCGGAAAATTTATCCGAAAGAAAACGAATGTAGCCTTAGACTACGGTTAAGGTCAAAGGAAATACCAAGGCGAAAATAAATGATTTTGAACATAAAAGGGTGCCTTAATGCCATATACATATATAAATGTATATACCTTTGAATAAAGACTTGAATAAAAGATGATCTACGGGATTATCATACCCTACGAGATTATAAATGATGCTAAGGTCTACGGGACCAAAAAGACCTTCGGGTCACAAATAGAAAGAAACGAATTGTCGAGGTCTCACCTTAATAAGGTAAAAAGGTGAAAATATAAAGAAATAGCCTACGAGGCTAAATGAAAGAACCTACGGGTCAATAGAATAAAACAAGGAAACTAGTTGTAACTTCCCGCATAAAATAATAACGGGAGATAAAGTTAGTATAAAAGCGATAGGTTTCGCTAAGTTACAAGCGAAGAGATTGTGAAAGGGCTGGTTGACAAAAAAAATCACTAAAACATTTAAACGGGCAAAAATGACAAAAGAGTTCACAATTATTTAAATTGTGTTACGCCACAAAAGTGGGTGAAGTCATTACCGAAATGACAACGGAAGGGAATAAATCCTTAAGTTGGGGATGATGTGACAACCCGAACTCTTAAGGTTAGTGTCGTCTAGCTTAGTGACCATCGATTCAGTATTATTTTATACGTCATTGTCTGCATCATAGTCGGATGAGTGATATGTTTATCGTTAGATGTGCTTATTATTTTATACGTCCTTGGTTGTGTCATAGCTAGATGTCCGATACGATAAACGTGTTAAATGTGTTTAACTACTTATGTCACAAGATGTGTTCTCGTGTATTGTTAAGATTAGCTGTAAATTATAAGCTCCGTCTAATCACACATTTGGGCCGAAGACCGCACGCCTCACTAGAACCCCCTAACCTGCTTATACACTCCGGCCCAGGTAATTGCTTAAATATTTCGGCCGAGTTTCTGTTACAGCCCAAAACCTGGCTCAGTGTGAAGCGCATATGTACATTAGGGGTGCATGGTCATCGAATTATTAAACAGATCTCTAATACGTCAACCCTAATTACAAAACCCTACCCCTCCCAAGTGTGTGTGTGGCAAGAAGACCCCCCCCCTATCATCCATCGAGACATCGCCTTGTACAATCGAGTTCCTGGTTAGTAGAGTTATATATTTATGCTAACTTTTAATTAGTGATGTTTCATGCATAAAAATTGATAAGGGTAAAATTGATGTTTCATGTGATTTTGTGTCAAAAGATAATGTGATCAAAAGTCAAGTATGTCAGTTCACATTAATTGTTTGTTGTCAGGTCACACATGAATAAAGTGATTAAGATTTGTGTAACGCCCCAAAATCTGAATGTTAATATTTGTTGTATGTTATTATGTGACACGTCAGGAAATAAATAACTAGGCTATTTAACCTAGTTAAGGGTATGGTCAAAAGTCTTAAATGATTAAGGTAGTGTCAGTTATGTTTTAAAAGTAAACCCGAGGGGCTAAAATGGAACAAATGAAAGTTAAGTTATAAAATAACTAAACACACACAAACACACACATACGTGTGTGTTCGAGAAAGATCAGGAGGCTCCCATGGAGCCTCAAACCCTAAATCGCCTTTAAGCTCAAATTGGAAGGCAAGATGAAGCTGAAATCCATAACCGAGCATGGATTAATGATCACCAACACGAGGGGATCATAAGGTATGTCTTAAATCTAAGATTGGTGATCATGGGTGAAGTGGGTTATGTTCTAATCCGTGAGTTAATATGAAATTGATCATGTACAAGGGTTAGAATCCTCGTGTAGAACATGGGTTATGAATGGTTTGCGTTAATTTGATGTTTAGAGGTGACACCCGTTAGTTAGGGTGAAGATGATGACTAGAATCACCTCCTATGTTCAAGTCTTGTTGAATGATTGATGTATTATGTGGGTATGATGAATTATTGTTAGATGAAAGTATAGGAATATGATGATGTTATGTTTAATGTTCATTTGGAATGATACATGATGATTAGTAGTTGGTTTTGATGGGTTATGTATGAGTTTAGAAGAATTGTGCATGAAATAGTTGTACGTTATGCTTAAAAGGTAGTACTCACATCAAGTGTATGATGAAATGTATATAGTGTCGTCCGTATAGTCGATTATGATGTTACAGGTATATGATGATAAGTCGATAGTTAAGTATGGTTAATAGTTGACTTTTGAAAGTCAACTAAGTATAAGAAACATGATTTGACTCGTTGTCGTAAATGTAGGTGAATGGGAAGTCGTATGGTACATGTTATAGCAATCCGTGTTAAATGTAATGACATGATGAGTTACATGAGTTTAACGTATACGGATATGATTATATGAAGTTGATTATGTATTTTAATGCTTGTTAGAAATGACTAAGGAAAGTTAAGTGTGAATTATGCGAGTGATATGATTGTTACATGTACAAAGGTGTATGCTAATAAGAGCGTGATTTCGATGAAATGAAAGTATAGGAATCACGTCGAGACGGACTCAAGCATGAGGTGTTAACGGGTCAAGAAGAGGCAAGGAATCGGATACGAGCACGGACGCATAAGGTAAGTGATTTCCGTAATCACTTCTTAGTTCAAGTAAGTAATAAAGTGTTGTAATTGATTAAACATGATGTTTGAGGTCAAATATGTGTTAAAGTCTTTCGTCGTAAATGATGTGATTAAAGTTGACCAAAATGCCCTTGATGGGTATTTTGGGGTAAACGGTCTTAAAAGTAGTTTAGAAACAAGTTATTCGATTAGAGTAATGTTTTGGACAAGTATGGAAGTGGGGATGATGGTTTGGTTAGTCATAGACCAATTAATGCGCGAATACCCTTAACGGGTCAAAATAAGCATATGAACGATAATGTGTTAAGAGGATGCAAGACATCCAAGAATTTAGTAATTTATGATAGACGTCACTGATATTGTTAGATTTATAAGAGGTTATGGTAAAATGACCAAGTTATGTTGATGAATGCATGAACGGGTCGAATAAATCATAAACGAATAATAAGACGATAGCGTGTAAGTTAAGAATTTCCGTAATCCGGATGTGGGATTTTAAGTTTATATGATAGAATGTGAATTTACAAGCATGTAGGAAGAAACGGGAGGTTAAATGGGTAAACGGTTCGAAAGTTATGCGCGTTTTAGTGCGTTCGGACGATGAAACGAAACTGCAGAAAAAATGCACTTTAGAGAGGCCGTCGCCGACGGGCAAGGAGGCCGTCGCCGACGGGCAAGGGAAAATCAGTTTTTCTCCGACGGGTTATCTTCCTGTCTACGGAGTTTTGGCTACGGGAAAAACTACGGGCCGTCGCCGACGACCTCCCTAAGTCCAAAAGTCTGAAAATTGTTATTTAAGTCGATTTATGTATCGTAGGCTTCGGTTTGTTATCCGTGGACTACGGCGGACTTTCTAAACATGATTTTGATCGATCCTTAGATGTTTATGGGCTATAAATCAAAGTTTAAGTCTCATGTAAATAACGTATAAGTATGTGAGATGTATGCAAGGTGTTGTACACGTATGTAGATGCGTAATTATGTATATATGTAATACTGTAAGAAAGGTATGTACGTATGCAGATGAGTATGTATCTATGTATAGAGATATGTATGAGTGTATGCATGTATGAAATGCTGTAGGAAGGGTATGTACGTATGCAGATGCGTATGTATGTATGTATAAAGATATGTATGAGTGTAGGCATGTACGTAAAGATGTAGTAAAGGTATGTACGTAGGTAGTGGTGTATGTGTGTATGTATAAAGACATGTATAAGTGTATGCACGTATGTAAAGTTGTAGGAAGGGTATGTACGTATGTAGATGTGTATGTAAGTAGGTATGCAAGTACGTATGTATGTATGACTTAGATATGTTGAGTGTTAACGTTATTGATGGTGTACCTTGAGAATGAAAAAGTGATGCAGGTACATTACTGAAGCCTCACCAGGAAATGGATACGCAGATGAAATGCTTAAAGTTTGAAAGATGACGAAATGTGAACGTATCTTGTTTATATAATGTGTGCTAATGTTTATGAATGTATGTGGTGAGTGCAGGTGGTATGGATAACGGGCGATTATAACAAGGATTAGAGATCGAAGATCGAGTCACAAGATAGATTGTACGGGAATAATTGAGTATGTACTATTAGGAAACAAGACTTATGCTTTATCTTTGTAGAAGATACATATCAAAACGAACTTTCAAGTAAGTCAAAACGTTGGTAATGAAAGAAATTTTATGGTTCGTGTTTTCCGCTGCGACTTTTGTCATGTACGAATTAGGGTCTAACAATTTGCATGTTATTGAGGTCCAATTAGATTTTGATTAAAATCATGTTTGTCGGCCATGATATAAACGTTGCATGTGAGTTCATATTGAAAATCACAGGATCATGGGATTGATAACAGAATAAGTTGTTGAGTGAGTTTGGTGTTCAATAAATACAACCGGCCCAATTATTTGTACTTGTCAATATTATTGTTGGGCTATATATATATATATATATATATTAAAATGAGACATACTCTGCACACAAACAAATCAGAATTTAAGAAACTATTGGGCCATGGGCCGCATATAAGCTGGTTAGTTAATGGGCCGCCTAGGGACTGTTTGAGTATTAGGCCGAGTGCTGGCTGGGGCGGAACCGGTTGGATCGAACAGTGGGTGTTAACTTGATATGTGTCGGGTGTAGTATGAATTTGTGATGTGAACGTATACGTGAACCAACTATGTGCATGTAAATGGTAAATGAACTGTTAATGTGTGATATTATGGTATATGGATCTGTGATGTGAAGGTGTATATAACTTGAATACTCGCTATAACTCGCGTGATAATATGTGCCAAGCTTATTCATACTTGCATAATAAAGATATGTGATTTATGTGTGTAAGTAACTGACTGGTACTGAAACCATATTAGGATTGGTTGATCAAACTGTGAACACATACTTTAATCTTACCGAGCAAACCAAAGGTGAGTTCATCTCTCTTGAGCATGCGTCCCGGTGGTTGGGACAATCCTTGGGTATCCCGGGGAGGGATAGGTTTTTGGGTAACTTGTTTGGGTATTCCTGAGAGGGATACGTCTTGTTGTAATGTTAGATAATATACTCATCCTATCACCTTTAAAGTCCCTCCGTGTTGTTTGGTTACCTGAGAGGTAACATGGTATTAGTTAGTAGCGCTACTTAGGTTTGGCAACCTCACCCCGTACCTGGGAGGACGGGTGTTGAACTAATGACATAGTCATGACCAATGCTTTGATAGGAGCATTGGAGAAAGGGCACTGTAAATCAGGAGCCGTCTTGTATTCGGGGTATTATTAACATTAAATTCAATGGATTAACTAAACACTTGGTAACCAACGTTTTCGTAAAACTGTGAACTCACCAGCGTTGTCTGATACACTTGTTGCATGCTCGCGGGTCGTTAGATATCTTGGATTTGGGAACTTGTTGTCTGGAGTAGCTGGAGTGGTCATGGGTCGATTGGAAGGATTCATGTGATTGATTATTGACAGTATACATTGGTTTTGAACAATTGTTATAACTTTGGTTTACTATTTGCTTCCGCTGAACATGTTGGTTTTCATTTAAACTTGTGGATGGTATTTTTATTAATAATTGAGAATTTTATTTTGAAACTTGTATGGGTTCAACGTAATTAGTGGCTCGTTGTTGGTACTTCACACGCCTAACAGGGACATTCCCTAGGTGGTATTTTGGGGGTGAGACATGTTGGATGGTCTTCTTATCTGAGATCTTGCAATATTACTTTTGGTGATCAACTTTCGTTAGAGTTTCACAAGTCTACTCAATTGCTGAAGTTAAAAAAAGTTGTGCATATCGTGAGAAAGATAAAGTCCTCTTAGTTTCATGTCATGATTGTTTGTGGTTGTACATTTGGTTCGTTGGTGGTACTAATTTGCTTCTTAGACATGTTCTATATGTAGTTATGTCTATAAACAGGTTTCATTGTCAACTAGTGGTTTCCACCCGCGCTTCGCGGCGGGGACAAACCAACTTTTAAACCAAAAGCATAAATTCATATATTAAAGTCGTGATATTCAATAACAAAATTTGTAACCACCAAAGAAGTACCAAAAGTACGAAATAAGAACCATAACGGAGTAAGTAGCAAGCGTAGAAACATAGCTCCGGATCCGGAATGGTATAAACAAAATACTATAACTGTCCATATGACTTTTCAAACTATTGAGTCCACATTTTAATACATAATCTGCAAACTGAAAGCAAATGGAAAAGTTGTTTTTTTTTTTTTTTGCTTACCTGCCTTTGTTTTAAGGTTAGTGGTTGATACTAAGAAATCTGCAAACGACAAAGAGGCAGAATATTCAACAAACTTAAACATATAATTTGTCATTTAGGGGTCAAGCATACGAAACCTAAATAAGTAGGTATCAAAACTTCAATCCGTATAATATACATAAACCTAACGTTCAATGGACAGCCCTTCAATCAATCTTTAACATTTATTTTGACACCTAAGTTGACACATTTTCCTTCTATTTAATAATAAATATACTTTCTAATCAATATATAATTAACCTGTTCTCTTCATAAATTTCTTCTTCTGTAAACCCGAACTGAATTGATATATTCTATAACTATTATTTTCAAACTTGAAACTGAACATGTTATACTTACGGTTTTCGAAACATATAACACTTTAAACCGATTTATATTCAGTTTATTATCTAGTTAGGGACAAAATCAGTTTTAAACCGAAATTTCAGAACTAAAGACCAAACCATTTTGGATGGCTCTGGTTCTTGGTTCCATTAGTCCTAATTTTCTGGTTGCGGTTCAGTACAGGTCCGGAGGGACCCGATGAACACCCTTTATTACATAATAATATCAAACCATAGGATACAGTGGAAAAGGAAATAATAAAACGTACAGGTGGATCATGAGGATAGGTTTTAGGGAAGCACACATCACAGGAAAAAAGACAATCATGATACGGCGTGCCTTCAGCTCCCATTATGACGCTTTTAACAGACCATCCTCGATTCATAAACCGTAAGTCCGTAACAAATATCATATCATATCTATAACCAAATAACAAATTTCATATAAACCCAAATGTAAAACATAAAACTTGCAAAATCTAGCAAAACAGACCAGGTAAGTCTTTTTCGAGAATCCTCCATTCTTCTTGAATCTTTTTAGCCCAGTTTCGTGTGACAGCAAGCCATTTATCTGCACAATACAGAGCATAAAAAAGTTAGTTTTTTAAGACAACCATTAAACAACATTCAGAGATTCAAACTATAAAAGGGATATTTTTTACTATAATCATAGATTTTTTTTTGTTGATTAAGAAGTTTGCTTAATCGTTATTCTAAAGGTTAAAACAGATAGGAAGAAAAAACCCTAACATAAAGAATTGAACAGATTCATGATCTCATTTTAATTGAAAGTGATCTCATAAACTTATACTTTTTAGGTAATCAAAGAAGAAGAGACAGATATAACCTTCTTTATAGCCAGGTTATCAAAGAAGAAAGATAGATCGAACCAGCCAATTGCTGGAACTAACCTAGCCACCACCACAGTCACCGCCGCCGCCGGTAACTCCGGCGCCGGCTGCCATCTTCATCAACATCCTCATCATCTTCGGGCAAAACACAAGCACTCTCTGTTAGATGAGTCGACTCCCCAAAAGAACAAAAATAAACAGAAAGATAGAACAAAAAAAATAAGACCTAATCGTGTCGGTGATCCACTGCCGCAGCCGTAAATTGCCGGAGCTCGACGTGACTCTGCCGTCTCCTCAGCTCCGGTCTCTCTCTTCTCATCTTCATTTTCTCAGTCTAGTCTCCGCTCAGAATCGTTGCCGGAACACCGAGGTGTGGTGGCCGGCCCCACTACTGTCATCGGTTTAGGTGGAGCAGAGAAGGAGAGAAGTAAGGGGGTGTTGTTGTCGGGGGGGGGGGGGGGGTTCTCGCCTGACCAAAACGAACCGCCAGCAGCCGCCGGAGTTCCCTGGGCTTCACTGGGTTTCCGGTCACCGATCATAGAGAGAGAGAAGAGATGAGGATGAGGTTTGATCTGGTATCAAAGAATGTGGGGAAGTCCTGTTGTGTGCGTGAACTTTTGAAGGAAGATTAGGGTTTTCAAATGTTGACAACTATTAGACCAAAAGCAAAAAAAAAATATGGCAGTATTGTAAATAAGATGGAAAACCTAGACAATTGTTACACTATTCATAAGCTCCTTCATCAATTGTTATATTGTATAATGTATAATGTATAATGTATAATGAATGGGTGCTACTTTTTTTGTGGATAGGACAATGGAAATACTCATATGTATCTTATATATTAACTGATGATGCATGTCTATAGTTGTCTTTTAGCTATAATAGATAACACGTTTTGGTACAATATCTATACACATATCTATATGTTCTATCAATATGTGTTATGCATGGTTTTCTAAGAAACGATCCGTGTTTGCACACGGGTCTTACCGCTAGTAAGTTATAAAAAGGCTTGAAAAAACTTAGCCAAACACCCCGTAATTATTTATTGTTAATATTTTTATTGCATATATTAATTAAGAGTAAACTTTCGTTTTGCTTCCTGTGGTTTGGTCATTTTAGCGGTTTTGCTCCAATAGTTTAAAAATAGCCATTTTCCTCCCTGATTTTTCTAACTTATCTTCATTTTGCTCCCAGCCTCTAACTCCATCAGGGAGGAAACTGGCGACAAACTCGAAAGATTAGGGAGCAAACTGGCGACAAACTCGAAAGATCAGGGAGGAAAATAACTATTTTTAAACTATTGGAGCAAAACTGTTAAAATGACCAAATCAAAGGGAGCAAAACGGAAGTTTACTCATTAATTAATTTGCCGTTCAAAAGAAATAATTTAATTTAATGATAATAAACAAGTGTGACTAGCGTCATAGAGATCTAAAGAGTTCGAGTTGAAGCTCTGTCCGTATCGCGTGGATAATTTCTTCTTCAAATTCTCACTGGTTTCCCCCTTCTTGTTCGACAAAACCCTTTCATGGCGATTTAGAACCCTAATTTCCACCTCAAAATTCACATCTCTCAACACCAAACAATGTCCGAAAAGCTCCAAAAGATACTGGAGGATGTTGGATCCAAACTCGACAATCCACCTGCCAACAAAGACGCTCTCGTCAAACTCCTAAAGGTTCCTTCTCCTCATTGCATTTTTAAATACTCCAGTTGTTGTAGATTCTCGTTTGTTTTAGGTTTTGTTGTTGTGAGTTTGATTCGATTGGTTCGAATTTTGGTGAAATTTGAGTTCGTGTTGGTTGTGTGTGGATTGATTGTTTGAGTTTTGCAGCTCGTTTGTTGGAGAATGAATAATTGTTTGAGGGTATTCTGGAAATTTTCTGTGAATTTTCTTTAAATTAGGGTTCAGTTTCAGAGAGTGGGGAATATATTTAAGTTTATGATATGTTTGGGCCTGTAATTAGACTATTCATTATTCCACTTTTTGGTGGTGTTCGTCTCACACATAGTTATTAAAGGCGTTAGGCGCACTCAAGGCGCATAGGTCTGGGGCCTAGCCGCAAGGCGCAAAAACGTGGGCCTGAGAAAAAAAGCGCACAGCAAAAAAACTTAACATTTTTATATAAAAGAAAATTAATACGATTCTTCAAATAAAATAAAACTAAAGCTATTATATAACATTTTATATGCCTGTTTAGTACTAAAAGTTATAAATGCCAGCTTATTAGTGTAGAAAAATAGTTTTCGTTAGATAAAATAGAAATCTAGCCGGAATCTTGCCAGAATTTAGAGAATTTGGCCGGAAACTCTCCAGAATCTAGGAATCTCGCTGGAATGCGCATGAACCATCACCTGAAGAATTAAAGCGCAAGTGCCTTGACTTAAGGTGCAATTACCTCGCCTTGCTAGGAAATTGGGCCTAGGCACAAGAGGCGATGACTTTTAACAACTATGGTCTCACATAATGGAGGAATGTGGATTTCGTTCCTTATGTTGTTTGTTTCAACAAAAGAAGGAATTGGAATTGGAATTGAATCTAAATCTCTTGAAATCCTTCAAGTAGTGATTTAAAGTGATTTAGATTCAATTTCAATTTCAATTCCAGTTCATTCTTTTGTTGAAACGAACCACATAAGGAATGAAATCTACATTCCAATTCCATTCGGATTTCATTCCATTATGTGAAACGAACACTACCTAAGAGTTTTCATTCAATATAAAACGTTGCTTTGTGAGTTTGTGGTGCCTTTAGCCTTTAGGCAATGATTTCCACTTGTACAGAAAACATAAATGATATTTTTTTGTGGTTTTGCTGTATCTGTTTGGAAAATTTTTCTATTTTTGGGGGATAATTCGTAAGTAAGTTGAAATTTTTTGTAGAATCTGAATTGAATTAGGGTTGGGGTTGAAGGGCTGAGGAAGATAAATAGTGGAGGTTGTAAAATGTTTGCAGCTTCTATCATTCATAATGTTGATAATGGCTGATTTAATTATGCTTTTTAGGTCTGTGCTTTTGAGGGTCAGTGTTGGATACTTGATGTTTAGGTTTAGTTGGCTTGATCACCTAGTTTTAGAAATTTAAGATTGCTAAAAAACACAAAATAGAAGTCATTGCCTATATAAGATCACATATTGCCAATTATAGAAACATAGTCACTCAGGGAAATATCTGGACGTTTACCAGTACCAAGGACATTCTTGAATTATAAAATTTTAAAAAATGGGCAAAAAATTGAAATGATGTGATGTACTGATGTTTGATGGATGGTATAAAGTATAAACATAATGCATATGCTTTGGTTTACTGCAGCAAGCTGCGGCATCTTTATCTGAGTTAGAGCAATCACCAGGAAAGGAAGTATTAAAATCTATGCAACCTTTCGTAAACGCAATTGTAAAGCCAGAATTTCTAAAACATCATGACAAAGAAGTTAAGCTTCTTGCTGCCGCCTGTACATGTGAAATAACCAGAGTGACCGCTCCTGAAGCACCATATGATGATGACGTGTTAAAGGTATGATTTTCCTCAGTCTTGGGAAATACTTTTAGTTGCATAAATCATCATCTAACCGTTCTAACGGCTATTACGTTGTGCATTTGTGCTTCAGGATGTCTTCCATTTGATTGTAAGCACATTTAGTGGGCTAAGAGATACCAAAGGCCCATCGTATGGGAGAAGAGTTACTATCTTGGAAACCGTAGCTAAATATAGATCATGCGTTGTGATGTTGGATCTTGAATGTGATGATTTAATCAACGAAATGTTCACAACATTTTTTGCTGTTGCCAGGTTTTCATTTTTGTAACATAATATTCATTTTTGATAATCAAATGGGAAATTCATTTTTGTTATTATTTAACATATGCAGTGATGGGCATTCTGAGACTGTTATTACATCAATGAAGACAATCATGGTGGCTCTTTTGGAAGAGAGTGAAGACATTAACCAAGACCTTTTGCTCATTATCTTGCGTGTCTTAGGCCGAAATAAGAAAGTAAGCCATCTTCTTTCATAATTAATATATATACACTACATTTACATGCATATCATTTCTACCAAGGGTTTAATTTGTAACTTTGATAACAATAGGCAATAACTATGGCTGCGAGGAAGCTTGCTATGAGTGTTATGGCGCAGTGTGCCGGAAAACTTGAACCAGGCATTAAACATTTCATTGTAAAATCAATGTCAGGAGAAGCCTCTACTTCTGCAATTTCTCTGCAGATTGATCACCATGAAATCATCTATGATATCTACCGTTCTGCTCCCCAGGCTTTAGCGGGAATCATTCCCTACTTAAGTGGAGAGCTCCTGGTAATCACAACTCTTCCCCCCTCGATTTACATTTACTCATATTTTTCTCGATTTACACCAGTTATCAAACCCGTAGCCGTATTGATTCCTGAGTCCTGACTACAAAGTACAAACTAAACGCCACCTAAGAATCTAAACATAATTTAATATCGATGTCATTCCGTTTCAAACAATTGTTTACAAGTTTTGGTGAGTAAAGTGATGAGATTTACAGACAGATAAACTAGACGTTCGGTTAAAAGCGGTCAAACTAGCGGGGGACCTTTTTTCAATCCCAGGATGTAGCATTCCCGACACGTTTCATCCAATCGTTATAGATTTTTTGAAGAGGTTGACAGACAAAGTTGTTGAAGTTCGAATGTCGGTTCTTGAACACGTCAAGCTCTGTATGTTATCCAATCCTTCCAGATCAGAATCTCCTCAATTTATCGGTAAGTTTTGATTTATCTTATATTATTTCACTTTCATCATTCAGTTACAATGTTACTTAACATAACTCTACTTTTTATCTCAAATTTGGTAGCTGCCCTCTGTGACCGCCTGTTGGATTATGATGAAAGTATCCGCCAAAAAGTGGTTGCAGTAGTTTCAGACATAGCATGTCATGAATTATCTTCTATATCACCCAACACCGTAAAGCTTGTAGCTGACCGACTTCGTGACAAATCTGTAATTATCATTTGTATTTTCTAATTATGAATGCATTTCAATTAAATAGTAGAGTAAAGTATATAGTCCCTAGTTTTTTAAAACTACACGGATGGTCCCTGTGTTTTGCACTTTGTAACGTATTTAGTCCCCAACTTTTGCCAAAAGTACACGCATGGTCCCTGTGGTTTGCACTTTGTAACACATTTAGTCCTCAACGTTCAGTGACTAAATGCGTTATAAAGTGCATACCACAAGGACCATCCATGTACTTTTGGCAAAGGTTGGGGACTAAATACGTTACAAAGTGCAAACCACAGGGACCATCCGTGTACTTTTAAAAAACTAAGGACTAAATCCAAAATTTTGGTTAACCACAGGGACCATCCGTGTACTTAACTCTAAACAGTATGTTGATATAAAGTAATTGTTTTAATTACAGCTTCTTGTGAAAAAGTATACCATGGAGAGGCTATCTGATATATACCGCATGAGCTGCACCAAGCGAATGAGTGATGGTTATAATTGGATCCCAGGACGAATCTTAAGATGTTTTTATGATAAAGATTTTAGGTATGTTATACCTTTTTAGTTGTTTATTTTTTGCTAATTATGATAGCATATTATATATTATAAATATATGCTGTTTTGTCAACATCAAACAACTTAGCCCCTCAACTTTAATAATGACATGTTTAGCCCCTCAACTTTAATAATTACATGTTTAGCCCCCAACTTTAATAATTACATGTTTAGCCCCCAACTTTAATATTTACATGTTTAGCTTCTTAACTATATCAAACAACTTTAGCCCCTCAACTTTAATAATGACATGTTTAGCCCCTTTACTAATACATCAAACAACTTTAACTCTCGCAATTTGCTTATTTTATCTACGTTTCGAACCCGCTGCGGAGCGCGGGAGGTAACCCACTGGTTGACTATTAAAAACATTTTCTGAGTTTCAGATCAGACACGGTTGAATGCATTCTATGCACGTCTCTCTTCCCAGCTGAATTTTCTGTTAAAGACAAGGTTAGAACATGGGTCAGACTATTTTCAAAATTTGATAAGGTTGAGATAAAAGCTTTGGAGAAAATACTGGAGCAAAAACAAAGGTTTGTTACGATAACAAAAAATCCTTTGATAAATACATCCACTTACAATAATCGATTTTTTTTTTCAATTGGATTGCAGGTTACAGTTCGAGTTACGAAAGTATCTTTCTCTTAGGAAGATGCATAAGGTTTGGTCTTTCATTAACCGACAACCACAGACAGGACAAAACTACATTTTATTTGTAAGTTGTAACTAAAAGATTTTCTTTTTCTTTTACGATTTAGGAAAGTGATGCTTTAGAGGTCAAGAAGAAAGTCATGGTCTGCTTTCGCTTTATGTCTCGCTGTTTCACGGACCCCACAAAAGCCGAGTCAGATTTCTTGCTTCTTCACCAACTAAAGGATGCTAATGTTTGGAAAATATTGACTACATTACTTGATCCCACCACTAGTTCTCTTCAAAGTTCCAAATCTCGGGTAAGAAACTAGCCGAAAGTGAA
Source organism: Helianthus tuberosus (assembly GCA_030545235.1). NCBI lineage: Eukaryota > Viridiplantae > Streptophyta > Magnoliopsida > Asterales > Asteraceae > Helianthus > Helianthus tuberosus. The sequence continues at coordinate 125,246,273 of CM060354.1, forward strand.
GGAGTTAGTTGTAAAGTAGTTTTTTGTTAGTCGTTTTCCACGTAAACACGCAACTCGTATACTGACATGAAAACGTCCAGTAAAATACGATATTGACTCGTGTGTATGATACATGTAACATTCTTATTTTGATTTATAGGATGCATTACTCAAGATAGTTGGCCAGAAGCATCCACTTTATGGAATTTTAAGCATTCTGTCTATAAAGTGCTCGTATATACTGTTTAACAAGGATTATGTTAAAGATATTCTTCTAGAGGTGGACCTACAGAAATCTTCCGGAAACAGACTACTGACACAGTCTTGCATGAATATACTTGTGGTAAAACTTCTTTAGCTTTTATGGTAAAATGTTTGCTGTTTATTTCAACAATCTTGACATAAATATGTTATGTATTTTCAGATTCTTGCATCCTTTAGTCCTTTATTACTTAGTAGGACTGAAAAAGATTTGGTCCATCTTCTCGAAGATGATAATGAAGTAATAAAAGAAGGCATTTTGTATGTTCTCGCAAAAGCTGGTGGCGTGATTAGGGAACAATCAGGAAAATCATCTAGGTATGAAAAAGAGTAAAATGCCATTTTCGTCCCTGAGGTTTGACCAGTTTTGCGACTTTCGTCCAAAGGTTTGTTTTCTGCAACTGGATCCAAAAGGTTTGAAATCTTGCCATTTTCATCTGGCTCCTTAACTCCATCCATTTTTCTCTGTTAAGTCAGGGGTATTTCCGTCTCTTTATCTACTTTGTTTTGTTTTGAATACTTGTACATTATGCTAAATGCTTGTACATAAAGTGAAAAAGACCGAACTGCCCTTTAAGTTAACAAAAAAGATGAAAATACCCCTGACCTGACAGAGAAAAATGGATGGAGTTAACGAGCCAGATGAAAATGGCAAGATTTCAAACCTTTTGGATCCATATGCGGAAAAACAAACCTTTGGACAAAAGTCGCAAAACTGACCAAACCTCAGGGACGAAGATGGCATTTTACTTGATGAAAAAATATGAACTTTTTTGTGAAGCATATCATGTTCCTTATTTATGTCTTTCTAAATGTTATATTATTCCTTTTCAGTTCATTAGATCTATTTTTAGAGAGATTATGCTTAGAAGGTAGTAGGCGGCTCGCCAAGCATGCCGTGCATGCATTAGTTGCCATAACAAAGGATGATGAGCTCAAATCATTATCTATATTATACAAGGTTCTGATTTGAAATTACTTTCGATATTTATTCTAAACATGCCTCGATTATACTTATTTAATCTTTTTTTTTTGGAAAATGTACAGAAACTTGTGGATATGCTAGAGAAGAAGGAGCATTTGTCTTCGGTGCTACAATCTCTCGGTTGCATTGCACAGACTGCGAGGCCTGTTTTTGAAACTCAAGAGACCAAAATTCGAAACTTCATAAAGAAAGACATATTAGGGTACAGTGAGGTATTGAATATTTGAATCCAGTTGCTATCTTCTACTCGTTATTTATTATGAGTAGTAAAGTTTGGAGTAAAGTACACACATGGTCCTTGTGGTTTACCAAAATTTTGGATTTGATCACTAGCTTTTCAAAAGTACACGGATGGTCCTTGTGGTTTGCACATTGTAACGCATTTAGTCCCTAGCCAACAAATCTAAAGGTTTCAGCAGTTCCAAGTTAGGGACTAAATGCGTTACAAAGTACAAACCACAGGGACCATCCATGTACTTTTGGAAAAAAGCCGGAGACCAAATGCGTTACTAAGTGCAAACTGCGTGGACCATCCGTGTACTTTGGAAAAGATTGGGACCAAATCCAAAATTTTGTTAAAACCGAGGGACCATCTGTGTACGTTACTCTAAAGTTTCTTTAACTATGTCTTAGAAAACAAGTGATAAAACAAAAGAATCTTGGGATGATAAAAGTGAAGTGTGTTCATTGAAGGTTAGTATATATATTATAATTGAAAATTCTAAATTTCTAATTTTGATGGATGTTTTAAGTTTCTCATGCTTTTTTGACCAAATTTTGCCGTTTAGATATTTGGCATCAAGACTCTGGTAAAGAGTTATTTGCCAGTGAAAGATGCACATCTTTGTGTTGGGATTGGTGAACTTATAAAAGATCTCAACAACATACTTTCTTTTGGGGAAATCTCAAAAGATATCGAATCAAGGTGCTTTTGGTCACTGAAATCTTATACATTCGCTAGTTATTTTTATATTCTAATCTTTTAGATACTATTTTTCCCACCCTCCACAGGCGTGTCGATAAGGCCCATTTAAAGCTAGCTGCAGCCAAGGCTATTCTTCGGTTATCAAGGCATTGGGATAAGAAGATTCCCGTTGATGTCTTCTACCACACCTTGAGAACTTCAGAGGTAAATTGTTTGGAATTTTGTAAACAATTAATGTATTATTAAATATAATTAAAACACAGTGTTATTATAATCACAATGCAGCTTTTGTAAAATATAATGAGTTAGAGCACTGCATGCTTTTGAATACACTTTAGACGCTTGACCCATATAGCCAGTTCGACCATATTTGATTTGTAGCTATTATTTTATATTTGATCTGAATTGACCCAATTACCCAGACAAAAAAAAACCCGAATTCACTCTTTTTTACACCCACTTATCGGTAGCTAGCTTTACCTCTTACTATTTGTTTTTCTCTTTTCTGATGACACTTGTAGTTTGAATTCCCTGAAGTTAAGAGATTATTTCTCAAAAAAGTTCATCAATACATTAAGGACCGAAGTTTGGACCCTAAATACGCTTGTGGTTTCTTACTAGATCTAGGCTCTCAGCAATCAGTTCAAGAAGAGAAATCTGAGGTTGTTCTTGCTGGATCTTTTACAAAATTATAATGTTTGAAGCGTACAAAATAGTCATTTTTACTATTTTGTTATTAAACTTATATTTGGCAGGAAAACCGTAATCTGAATGACATCATTCAGATGTGCCGGCAAGGAAAAGCAAGACAAGTTTCGGTGCAAAGTGATGGAAAATTTTCTGTTGTTCGTCCAGAATCCATTCTTCTCTATTTGATCCATGCACTTGCCCATCATCCTTCTTTTCCAAATATTGATCAATGCAAGGATCTCAAAGCATATGAACCAATATACAGGTATGATACATGCATGATTGTAAAAATAAAGTTAGGTTCAATAACGTAACAGGCTTGTAGGGCTCAGCTTAGGTTACGTATTCATGTCAGTGTATTTGGTATATTGGCGTGTAATCCTTTGTAATATATCGGTTTTAAGTGGCTTATCGATAAACAGTTTAATGGCGGTTATGAGCGTGACAAGTAAATAATATAGTGTGCCAAAACTAACATTATTATGACTAACCATGTAAAATGAAAATGGAAAAAACAAAAACAAAAATACAAAAGTTTTTTTTTTCTAAATAGTTAAATGGGTTAACGGGTCAACCCGGTTTTATACGGCTCAACTTGACTCGGAGGTGTTTTTTGTGTCGTGTGACCCGGAGGTGTTTTTTTGTGTCGGGTTTCGGGTCAGGTCAAAAAACTTTTACCCTCCCATTGACTCTTATTACATTACCATATTTTGTCAACTGCTTATTTATTGAATCTGATTGGTTGAATGATAACATGTTTAAATTTCCAGGAAATTGTATTTATTTCTTTCTATGTTGACAAATTTCCATGAAGACGGGAAGCCCAGTAATAGTCTAAAGAAGGAAGAGGTTATTTCCGTACTTTCCATTCTTCAAAGCATCCGGAGCTCTGAAGATGCTATAGATACAAACATGTCAAAGGTACATACATACATAATTAAACAGATGCATTTATGTATATAAAATAGTTACATAGTTATAAATAATTAACTTCTATACATATTCAGAACTCGTATGCAATTTGCGACCTCTGCTTCTTAATCACCAAACGCTTAGCCCAAAAGCAAGAAGATCTTGAGGAGCCATTGGTACATGTTCGTGTACCTCAGGGGCTATACGTATCACATGATAAGAAAGAAGAAAACGAGACTGAGAAAGACAAAGAAAAAGAAAAGGAGTCAGAAATCGATAAAAAAGAACAGGAGAAAGAAGACAAGAAACATGTGACTGAAGGCCATACATGGTTGGGTGAAGCTAGTGCTGTTGCGCACTTTGAGTCGCTCAACATGGAATCCAATGAAAGTGTATGTTATTTTCACATAATGATCATTTACAAATGAGTAAATTGCATTTTGCTTCCTTTAACTTTGAGCCAAATTACAGGCGGTGTCCTTGAACGAAATTACACTGTATGTCCTTTATGTTACTGTTTCTCATCAGGCGGTGTCCTTTTGCCCTAACCCAGTTAATATTTTATGTTAACTCTTAACACATGCCACTCACATGAGGGCATAGTGGTCACTTTCACTTAATAACTAAAACAAAATTAAATAAATATATGTATATTAACAACAAAATAAGTGAAAATGACCATTATGCCTTCATGTGAGTGGCACGTGTTAAGAGTTAATTGAAAAAACTAACTGGGTAAGGGTAAAAGGACACCGCCTGATGAGAAACAATAACATAAAGGATATCCAGTGTAATTTTGTTAGTTAAAGGACGCCGCCTGCAATTTGGCTCAAACTTAAAGGATGTAAAATACAATCTACTCTTTACAAATTAACAAGATAGTGATAATTATGCATTTATTCTTGTTCAGGCGACCTCAAAAATTATTGAGGATGATATACTGGACATTGAAGAAACAAGTGGGAAGGAGGTTCCTTTAGGAATAATACTGGAAAGGCTAAAAGCTAGAGGAACAAAGGACAGAAAGTCCGTTAAAAATGGATCTACACCGACTTCTGTACAAAATAATAGCAATAAAGATAATAAAAACAATGATGATAACTTGGGTATGGTGAGAGAAATAGATTTGCATAAATTGGGTGTGTCAAATGGTCATGAAATAAATAAATCTGATGAAAAGCATAAGAGGAAAAGAATACCTAACCAAACAATAAGTGTTGCGGTAGCCAAACGTAAGAAGTCAAATGTGTTGTCAGCTTTTGATAACATCAAAATGAGTGATTTAGAAGACCATATACATACAAAAGAAGATGGGAAAACTGATGGCAGTGACGTAGAGGTAATTTTTTTTAAAATAAAAAACATATTATTATCATTTTAACTGCTAATGTTTTATTGCTTCATGCAGAATCCTGAAAAGCATGTTAATAACGATGCTAATAATAAAAAATCAGGATCTGTGAGGAAGCGGAAACGAGCAAGTGTTGCAGGATTAGCGAAGGTTTGTTGACCTTTGACTTTTTCAGTTTTTAATAGAGTAAAGTACGCGGATGGTCCCCGTGGTTTACCAAGATTTTGGTTTTGGTCCCTGGCTTTTCAGAAGTACACGAATGATCCATGTGGTTTGCACTTTGCAACACATTTAATCCCTAACCAAAAAATCTAAAGGTTTCAGCGGGTCCAAGTTAGGGACTAAATGCATAACAAAGTGCAAACCACAGGGACCATCCATGTACTTTTGGAAAAAGCTGGGGACTTAATGCGTTACAAAGTGCAAACCACAGGGACCATCATATACTTTTGAAAAGGGAGCAAATCTAAAATCTTGGTAAACCATAGGTGCCATCCGTGTACTTTACTATTTTTAATATCATGAATTGTTGTTTCTGACATGATTTATTCTTCTCTTTAGTGCACATCAAAGGAAGGGGAAAGTGAACACAGTCAACACACGACAGACTTGATTGGCAGACGGATAAAAGTTTGGTGGCCTAAGGATAGAGAGTGAGTTTCTTTTTCGTATCTAGTAAAAAAGATAATCGTTACACATTCACTTTCTAAATTACTGTTTTTAGGTTTTATGAAGGATTGGTGAAGTCTTATGACCATGAAAAGAAAAGACATGTGGTAAGTTGCATAGTTCTGTTATCACAGTTTATCAAATGTGATATTAATTTTAAATATGTTTATTCATTTGATTTCCCACAAACTTGTATTATGCTGAAGGTGTTATACAATGATGGTGATGTTGAAGTGCTACGATTGGACAAGGAGCGGTGGGTGCTTGTTAGAAACACTCCCAAGCCTACAAAGGCAAGTGTTATCTCTTATCTTTATTTTGTCAACATTGTACGTATAAAGTGGGGACAATTTCAAGTATACCCTTCAAAACAGAATGTCAAATATACCCATATGCAAATTTGTTACATTTATACCATTCTCTTAAAACTTGCATTAGGATATGAGAGTTTAGAGTGTTAGGAGAAATATAAGGGTGCATTAGGATATGAGAGTTTGGAGTGTTAGGAGAAATATAAGGGTACAATGGTCATAATATAAATTGTATTAGTGAAATGGGTGATTGAAATTTTTGGTATTTTGAATGGACGCTTCTTTTCTTCGTTGGGTAAATATGATATCATGTAAGTTTTCACGGGTATATATGTAATTGCCTTGATTGATTTATGATATGTTATTTTTAATTCACCTCTACAGCGGAATAAATCATCCAAGAGTCCACGTCCTAAAAAAGGGTGAGTACGGCCAACTTTTTTTTTTTTTTTTAAATATTTAGCTTACAATCTTCATTTTAGCAAATGACTTGATTTTGGTCCGTCTCGACCGTTACGCATGTAGGTCCTCTAAGAAGAAAATTAAAGTTGTGGATAATTCTAAGGGAAAGAAGGAATCAAGTGACATGTGAGTACTTGTTTCTTGTTTTCTGAGAAATTGATATGTATATTTTTTTCTTTTTCTTGAGGAAATTATGTTAATTGTAAACATTAGGTATGAAAATGACAGGCATCCGTCATCCATGGTAAGAAGCAAAAGAACCCCTAGAAAGAATACGAAGGTAAGACGGAAGAAACTTGAATATTTGGAAGTAGAAAGAACAGATGAACTTGATAATACGGCAGACTCTGAACGTGAACATGAGGATTTAACTTTTTCAAAAGTTGATAATTTGGACTCAGGTAAATATCTTGACAGTAATTTTACCTTTTGACTTCTATTTTGCATAGTTTTTTATGGTATTTATTTACTTGTGTAGAAGAGGACGATGCAAGTGATAGAGCTCGCGATAAAAATGCAGAGAACAGGTTCAGTGATCCTGATTCTGTGCAGAGCGAATCTGAAAATGTTGCTGATGTGTCAGGATCCATTCAAGAAGATGACGACGAAGCAGAATTATCCGATGACATGCCTCTTGTACCCATCTTCATCCTTTTTTATATTAATATTATAATCTGCTAAATTTCATGTTACGAATGTGATTTTGTTGTGGATGCAGGGTGTATGGAAGTCTCGGGGTAGGAAAACAGAAGAAAGAAAATAGGTTTTGATGACTGAAAATGGTGGCATTCATGACACCGGTAAACAGAAAGGTTAAGTTAATGTGCAGCATATATTAATCTAGATCAACCTGTATGTGCAGTGAAGTATGTTTTACAGGCTGTGGAATGTACAGATATAGTTCACATGTTTTGGGCTAATGGCTTTACGTCTTTTGTTTGCATATGTAGATTTTAGCTTCTTAATGTATACTCTAATGACTGTATTATCATTAATGTGATATAGATAGCTTTTGCTTCCATCTTAATGTTTGAACTTACTGGTTTGAGTTTAGCCTTAAACGGGTACAGGTCAGTTTGGGCTTGACCCGTTTGGCCTTTAGTTCAAAAGGACGTGAGCCACGTCAACGCATTTAGGTCCTAAAAGGCGAGCTTCATGTGAGGCGTTTGGTTTGGTGTTAAAAGAGTTTTTAGTTACTAAAATAAAGTAATACAAAAAAGCTCTAGGCATGATGAGAAAGCTTTATGCACAACCGCTTCAACTCAAGCTGGCAGATGCGCGAATTGGATTTCAGCGAAAATCACCACCTCATTGCTTTTTAGGAACGATGTGCCTCATCTCCCTAACACGTGTAAAATCAATAGTTCAGCAGCCCAAAAGACTAAACCACTTACTAAAACACATACAGGATTGATACATTACAGAGTTAGTTAACATGAACCTTCTATTTATGTCCATTACTAAAGCATCTCTATTGCAACTCCTACTACCTAAATGGACCATAGATGATACATGATGCGTGTAGATCTAATACAAATACATCCGCACAATGAGCAACTAATGACTAAACAACACCACATAGTCACACTACTAATCACTCGTCTTCATAATTATATCTTTAATCACTGATCTTGACTTTCTCTAAAGACCCAGAGAGGCTCTTTCGGGTTCTGAGCTTCATCAGCTCCGATTCCAACGTTCTGTGTAACTCTACGCCTTTGTGGTCCCCCATCGGCACTTCCACGTGGATCGATCCTTGCTTTGTTGGCTCTTTTGGTTCATCAATCCCTGATAGTTCCCTCATGTAGTTGTAAAGTTCTTGATGAAATGGATGGTTCAATGAGTAGCAATTATCATTCGAATTGCCCGCTCCTGACCCAGAACCGGACCCGGATCCAGACCCATCTCTTCGGCAGAAATGAGGGAGTGAAGGGTAGTCCATTATCTGTACAGCAGAAATGTTGGTGATCAATAATCATGTTGGGTTGGCGTGTTGAATTGTTCAACCCAAACACACCCATACATTTGTTTGCATCGAAAAACATTTCTAACCCAGACACAATTAATAAGCATGTACCTCAAACACAACCCGTTTAACCCATTTATCTAAATGCGTCAAGGTAGCAATCAAGTTGTAAACATGTTAATCGGGTTAGTGGGTTGTAACTTGTAATAAATGGGTTAAACAGATTGTAAATGCGTTGGCGGGTCAACCTTTTCAATTAAACAGATCAAACCAAACACGACCCATTTATTAGAAGGGTTAAGACATGATAACTCAAAAGCCGATTATTTACGTGTCGTGTCAGAAACTGCCACCCTTAATCTATGACATTCAAATCAACTGCCATGTATTTACCTTTAACAGCTCGTCACGACCTCCACCTTGCAACACTCGTATTTTTAACTTTGTTCTCTCTTGCAACAGCGGTTTCACAAACTGCATGTGCCAAAATTCATAATTAGTATAATGATTATTGTTCTTTAATAATAACGGAGTTAACTGAATCGAGCTGACCTTCCAACAAGCTGAGAATATGTAGGGGACGTTTACTATATAATATGTGATCGTTTTCTCTGGGTAGTTGAGATCATCAACAGTAGAGATTGTTGTCAGCAGCTGCAGTGCCAAAACATCAATGTTCGTTAACTAATATTTGTTTTAAGTTTTTTTAAGAATATACTTATAAATAATATGTTTTAATAAATGTACCTTAATCTGGTTCAGTGCAGAAAGCTTTAGGCCACTCATATCTAAAACCTTTACACACTTGCCAATATACTTTCCATTCCTTTTAGTTGCAGCCGGCTATAACGAATTCGAAAGTGAAAGTTAGCAGCTCGTTTAACCCGAAAAAAATAGTTTCTTAATTTTTTATTGTATCAATACTCATTTTAACAAGTATACAACCAAAAATAAAAATGTGTATGAAAGAATTAGGTTTTAAATTATAAAACGTGATGTTACTTTCTCTTTTAACCTTTACATTTGGCCTATTTTTATTTTATAACATAACACACATTTAAAAAAAATATGAAATAAACAGTTCAACCCGCCAAGTCGATCTGAACCCTACCCGTGTTACAAAATTCACACCCCTACTAATGAGGAAAAATAAAACCTGATAAATCATTGATATTCTTCTTACCAGTATCACACGATCCCGATATTCATTTATTTGAATGTGTGATTGCACATAATAATGGATCTGCAAGTTATAATTTAGATAAAAATACATCGTTAGATTCTAATTAATATAATTAATTAAATTCTCGAGTCGTTTAAACAATGTCTTACAGATGCTTTGTCGAATGTGCTGAGGCCTGCACCGATAGCAAACACGGGAAGGCCCTGTAATAAACAGAAATAAGTGAGAATAATGAAAAAAAAATAAGAAAAAGATAAGAAAAAGTGAATATATGTAACCTCTCTTGTGTAACCAGACAGTCCTATCAGCTGCGAATCACGAACTCCTCTGTAGAAATTAGCAGGAATAATCGGTTTCTGCATATGAAAACCCTCGGGTCACTATATTATTAAACAAAAACGGAGGTGTTTAGATGCACGTTTTGAAGTATGGAATAATCAGTTCCAAAACGTGTATCCAAACATATATTTACTGTTTGAAGATTAAACTAGTTTAAGTGACGGTGATCAGGGTAAAGGCACTTGCAGCTAAAATGTCATCTATCCCATTTTGCAGCCTCCACTGTAAGCTATCCACCAACTGTAATTTACACAAACACATCACTCATAATCACACGAAAAATCGATACTATGAAGCGTAAAGGATCATAGATCAAACCATCTTGTGGGCTTTTGTAACATTTCCCTCTCTTGCTTTAAGAAATCTCTCCAAAGTTTCGACTACATATCCCTGATGAACGTTCTGAACAAATAATACTCAAGTAAGCCCGAAACAGAATGCAACCATGAACATGAGATTCGTCATTCATATAAAGATTCCTTAACTAATTCAAGCTTCCAATTGAGTCATCATTTCAAATCCAACTCTAGGAAACTTAACTTACCAAGTGTAATTAACTGCCTAAAGATTCTTGTACACTGTTTATCAGTTAGAACTAATTCAAGCTTTCAACTGAAGCATCAATTTAAATGCCTAAATAGTCATTATTTATAAATAATAACCCTTAGAATATGTTCATCTGTGACAACTAACTTAAGCTTCCAATTGGGTCATCAAATCAAAAAAAAAAAAAAAAAAAAAAATAAATAAATAAATAGGGTCATCAGTCCAAACCCAACTCAAAAACTACAAGATTAAAGATCTAAACTTTACAACACTTTCTTTAACCACCAGCATTTGCACATCAACCAACTTTCTTCCAAAAACAAGTTCAACTACATAAATCTACACATATCTAACACTAGAATTCAACAAAATAATCATAGATCTAAAAGGGTTTTAAAGGGAAACATGAGCAGAACCTTGAATGTTCTTTTAAGAGGCTCATCAACTGCAAAAAAAAATGTCAAATTTAGTAAATCTTTAAAGTCAAAGAAGAAAGATGAGGTATGAATAAACCTTGGTCCATTAACTCCTTGAACTGGTTGATTGCTTCATGGGGAGGAAGACCCATCTGGATTATGAAATGTGTAGTGATTATAAACCAAAAAGAAGAAATGTTTGAGGAAAAAGATTGAATTTTTACTTGAAAGATTTGAGCTTTTGTGATCGTCAATGTGAAGCTCTGAAGCTTTCTCTCTCTTCTTCTGCTAAAGGTGTGGTATGGTGAGGTGACCTTTTGGTAGGATGTGAGATTGTAGACACGTCACGTGTGTAAAGATTAGCTAAAACTACAAATCAGGACGACTTGTAGGCCTCACCCATTTTGTAGTTTTTGAGGAAAAAAACAGTAAAATTTGTTACTTTTGTATATATATATATAGGGAAAATTACCAAAGGAGCCGTTTGACCAGGCTGTTTACGAAAATAGCAATTTGACCAGGCATAAAAATGTCCTTTCACGCTTCCCCAGCCAAGTGAACTCCCATTTTTATGCACCTTCAACCAGCCACCACCAAGCGGACACGTGTCCCGCTTACCTGAAGAGGCTTTATGCCGCTACACCCACTAGCCGAGCCGTTTCAGGCCCAAGCCGAGCCGCTTCGCGCCCCTGCCCCACAAGCTAGCCAAGCCTCTACAAGTACAAGCCATGATCTTTCAAGGTGAAGCCGAGCCGCTTCGCCCCCTTTCCCACAAGCTAGCCAAATTGGTTTTTGAAGTATAGGTGGGACAAATTTTTTCAATGTTGTATTTTTTAAGAACCTCTCGGTTTTATGCCAATTTTTTCATCGGGTGGGTTACCTGTCAGTTTTATGACGTTTTTCTTAGCTTTAAAATCTCAAACTCAAAATTACTTATCTTTTTATTAATTTGCAGGTATCATTATTGGAGTTTATATCGGCAAGGAGATGGAAAACATGCGACAAATATATATATTTATGTCAATTTCTTATCAGGCGTGTTATGTATTGAAAGGTCATAAAATTCAAATGAAACGGCTTGGGGGTAGGTGGCATGCTGAAGCGGCTTAGTTCCAGGGTGTAGCGGCTCGGGATCGGGGCGAAGGGGCTCGGCTTGGCCATGAAGCGGCTTGGGGGAAGGTAGCATGTGAAGCGGCTTAGTTCCAGGGTGTAGCGGCTCGGGATCGGGGCGAAGGGGCTCGGCTTGGCCATGAAGCGGCTTGGGGGAAGGTAACATGTGAAGCGGCTTAGTTCCAGGGTGTAGCGGCTCGGGATCGGGGCGAAGGGGCTCGGCTTGTCCATGAAGCGGCTCGGCTTGGCAGTACCACAAAGCGGCATAAAATCAGAGATTCGGCGAAGCGGCTTAGTTCCAGGGCGAAGCGGCTCGGCTTGTGCATGAAACGGCTCGGCTAGCTTGTGTAGCGGCATGGGCATGAAACGGCTTGGGGGACACGTGTCCGCTTGGTTGTGGCTGGATTGAAGGTGCATAAAAATGGGAGTTCACTTGGATTGAAGGTGCATAAAGCCTGGTCAAATGGCTATTTTCGTAAACCGCCTGGTCAAACGGCTACTTTAGTAATTTTCCCATATATATATTCTTGTAGTTGAGGGTGTACATGGTGTATTCGGAATTCCACACGATCTTGAAAGAGAGATGACAAAGTAGTGTTGTTGAAATCGTTCGTCGTTTGTCGTTCGTTCGTCGATCGTTCGAAAAATGTTTGAAATATGCTCGTTCAGTTTGGTTCAGTTTGCAAATGAGCCAATCATGAGCAAATGTTCGCTCGATTTGGCTCAAACTAATTTTTATTAATTTATTACATATATAATTATATATGCACACACAAATTACATTTATATTCATATTTTATACATACCGCTTTATTAGATTTGGACCACTATACTCAAATATACAATTATATTTATCCATACTAGCCTAATCAAACCAATAAAAAATTTAACACCAACTTTAAAACTAAAACTCTAAGTCGTGAAGCGACAATATTTGACATCTTTCTCTCATCAATCGTCAGTCGTAAATCATTTCTCGCTCTCACCATACGCCACAACGCAACAATTGTTCTTTGTTGTATATTCATCGCCTCATCTGCCTCAGCCAGAGCCTCATCCTCGGACGATCCAACCTCAATCTTAGTGTCGTACTCGGACAGTTGGACCTTAGTCGTGACCCGATAGCGGAGACATCGAAGGTAACATGCTAAATCTATGGTTGTCCAATTTACTCGTCACTCGCTTCTCGCTCGTCGCTTGCTCGGAAAATTACACGCCTGAATATGCTCATTCGGATTTCGCTCCGTTGTAAAGGAGCCAAGCACGAGCAAAGTCCGCTCGGTTCGGATCGGCTTGTGAACAACCCTAGATGAGATAGAAAACAAGGGCGTCTGAAATTCCATAGCGTTGTGTAATGGCGGACCTACTGTCATGGCTGGTGTAGTCGCCCCTTAAGGGGCTCGGGGCTCTCCACAGGTTCGAACCCATGCCAGAACGTTGTCGTCGCCCTCAAAGGTAGGTAAGGCGGGTTGGTTAAGCTAGTAGGTTACCTAGGGATTGGTGGGTGGGTTGAGGCATTTAACTTTTTTGAATTAAAAAAATAAAATATTTTAAGTCATATTTGACATGACGGGTGTTGGTTGGGGCTAGGCCGTTAGGTACTTACCCTTGAGTGCCACTTCCTCTCTTATAAAAAAATTAGTGTATTATGTAGGCAAATATCTTGATCGCACCCGTTAAACATATGATAAAACCCTCCTATGGCACCCCCAGAAATAAACTATGGGTCCGCAGCTAGCATTGTGATGCTCTTATCTTATGTTTTTTGGTTAATTGGTTTGAAATTACTTGTTGAATGTAGAGGCTTACCGAATCTCTACCAATGTTATTTCATTAGGCTAAAATTCTTTCGGTATAAATGAGTATACTAAAGATTGCCTTTTCCTCCATTGTTTCAAAATATAAAATGAAGTTTGCCATAGGTGATTTTGTGACGCGTTAAAATTTTGAAAACCATACAAGTAATCAATAAGTGCTGAATGAATAAGAGGTCTGAATGGGTAAGAGGGTCTGAACCAGTAAGTGCTGAACCAATAAAATGCTGTTTGGTTGCACATCTGAATGATGTGTAAAATGACATTTTTACCCCTGAAAAAAAAAAAAACTCAGAACTTTATGGCAATCTCTCTCAAGAAAAATGCATCTCTCTCACTTCCCCCATCTTCAAACTCTCTTCTTCTCTCTCTAAAAACTCACAGCCGCTGCCCTTCTCCGATGGCGTGGCTCCGGCTGCCGTCGGCCACCACCGACATCACCATCATCATCGGCATCAGCAGATTCATCATCAACATCATCCGAAAAGAAAACCAACGAACCCGAGTTAAATCGGAAATCAGAGGTCGGATCAGCAGATTCAAACAGATCGGAGTTTAGAAATTGAAGGTGTTGAACTTACTCGCGTCGAACTCGTGAAACCCGGCTGCCGGACATGAATCTGCCACCACAGTTGTTTAAATCGGAAATCAGAGGTCGGATTCGAGTTTAGGAGGCTCGTTTTTAGTAGGGTAGAGGTATTTCGTCGGAAAGGGGTCGCCAGAAAACCTTTTGCGCCGCCGCTTGCCGTCACCGGCCGCCGTGTATCTCGCCGGCTCCGCCGTGACCAGGTGGCCGGTCACCCACTTCTTTATCTAGTCCCTCTTGCCATTCTTGATTGCTCAGACAAGCACACACAAGTGCGTGTGGTGTATGGTGAAAAGAAATGGGGATTGAGGGTAAAGAGGTCACAATTGTCATTCAGAGGTAGTGAGACTCCTCTCCATGTCTGACTCGGACAGAGCAAAATAAGAGGGATGATAAGTTTTAAGAGGCATGAAACAAATGGTCTGAACTCTGACTCGGTCAGACATGGAAGAATAAGAGGCTAGTCAGATGCTACCAAACAGGGCCTAAGTGAATAGGCTGCTTGGCCATAATTGAAATGGTTAAAGTGTGGTTGACACCCTAAAGATCTCATGAATAATAATTATATATAGAGTAAACTGCAATTTTACACCCTGAGGTTAGGGGTGATTGGCACTCCTACCCCCCCTAAGGAAATAATTGCAAAATTACACCCCACTGTTTGACCTTATGTTGCACTTTTACCCCCCGCCGTCTAATTGAGTAACAAAACTGTTAAGTCTAAGTTGAAATGACTATATTACCTTTCCATTTTACCCCCCAACATTTATGTTAAGTCGCACAATTACCCCCCACTGGTAAATTACTAATTTGTCCTTTTCTATTACCCCCTGTACTTTGTGATAACACACAACATTACCCCCTGAAATTTACAAAACCCTTCCCGCCAAAATCAAATAGCTGTTCTTTGATCTAAAACCTAACAAGCAAATACCTGAAACGTAACAATCATACCTGTTAAAAAATCTGAAACGTAACAATCATACCTATTTCTATAAGGTGTTCACACCAACAAGCAAATACCTGTTCAACCAGTGGGAATGCATACAATCATACCTGTAATGTCAACATAATGAGTGTATACATCCAGAATCATAATTCATGTACATAAGTGTATACATCCAGAATCACAATTTGGAGTACATAAGTGTGCTGCTAATGTGAACTGTGACCATAAGTGTATGCACATGAGTGTATGCACATGAGTGTATCCAGAATCTGATTAAGCCCAAACTGTGACCATAAGTGTATGCACATGAGTGGAATGCACATGAGTGTATACATGATCATAAGTGTATGCACATGAGTGTATCCTTCATTGCATACAACTGAAGTACCAGCATTCCTTTGAGATGCAGACTCATGATCTCATTGGATCCACCAACGAGTTCCTGCTCAATTTGCTGACCATCTGGGCGTTCATCAAGCTCATAAACAGTTGGGTTGATCATGTATAAAAATTGTACCAAACTCTGTTGAATATACAGCAAATTGCTGAATATAACCATTGAATACAACCTAAGGCTATGAGTTAATGCTGTGGCATATACAGCAAGAACTCTTGCTGAATATAACCACTGCTCTATCTTTCACCAATCTTGTGACAATGGCCATTACACATACAATCAACTTATGCCCAAACTCTGGTTGATCATGTATAAAAATTGTACCAAACTCTGTTCAACTGCAAATGCATATTACACATAAGCTGATGTGCTAATGCATCCATGGGTTTAACAGAAGCTGATGTGCTAATGCAGACCTGGTTTGGTACAAATGCATACAATCATACAATCAACTACAAATGCCTTGTGCTAACAGAAGCTGTTCAACTGCAAATGCATACAATCATACAATCAAAACAGGCTGCAAATGCATACAATCAAACAAGCTGCAAATGATTAAGCACACCCTGCAAATGCATACAATCAACTTATGCCCAAACTCTGTTCAACTGCAAATGCATACAATCATACAATCAAAACAGGCTGCAAATGCATACAATCAAACAAGCTAAATAAGTTAAGTTAGGTTAACCTACATATTACACAAAAGGTTCGATTAAGTTAAGTTAA
Organism: Helianthus tuberosus; assembly: GCA_030545235.1. NCBI lineage: Eukaryota > Viridiplantae > Streptophyta > Magnoliopsida > Asterales > Asteraceae > Helianthus > Helianthus tuberosus. Next base: position 125,262,853 of record CM060354.1, read on the forward strand.
CCTACATATTACACATAAGCTAAATAACATCCATCCGCTCAACTCTCCGGTGGTAGATGGAAGTTGAGGACAGGCCTCCCAAACACGGAGACCACCAGGTGGAGCACCAAAGATGAGCTTGATAAGCTCATCGTCAGGTCAACTGTAGAAAAACCAACAGTGAACCAAATCAGACCCTAAACCCTAATTTATAACATGATAATGACTAAATCTGACACTGATTAACTAACATTGGCCGATTATACCTTTGGTGTGGCGGATGATATAGCGGATTATCCAAAAGACCGGCATTTCCACTGAGAATGAAGCTAGTGGCTGTGGTTGTTGTGATCCGACGAGGAGAAGAACGATCGGACGAGGAGCAGAATGATCGGAAGAGGAGATGTCACCGTCGCCGGAGGGACACGGATCGCCGGAGAAGAAGGTAAGGTCGATGGTGGGAAGGTTGGGGGGTAATTATGCGGTGGTATGATTCTTATAGGGGGTGTTGTATCAAATAAGCTTGATAAAAGAGCAAAATGACATTTATACCCTTTGACCGTTAGGTTATTATGTTGACTGGTTACTCAATTAGACGGCGGGGGGTAAAAGTGCAACATAAGGTCAAACAGTGGGGTGTAATTTTGCAATTATTTCCTTAGGGGGGGGGGGGTAGGAGTGCCAATCACCCCTAACCTCAGGGTGTAAAATTGCAGTTTACTCTTATATATATTGTTATCGAGGAATCTAACTTTATTTTTATAACAATAATATTTTATTATTTAATATTATAATAGTTTATTATTATACTAGGTTAGAACCCCGTGTATTACACGGGTTGAATTAATATAATTTTATATACTAAATTAAAACATTTATTCTTTAAAAATCTCGTTTATTACACAAGTTGAAAAAATGTAATTTTATATATTAAATAATAAAAAAATTATATCTCTAAGAACCCTATGTATTGTACTGAATAAATGTAAATTTATATACCAAATAATAAAAAATCCGTGTATTGTACGGGTTGAATAAATCTAATTATATATACTAAAAAAATTATATCTTTAAAAACACTGTGTATACACGGGTTAAATAAATGTAATTTTGTAACCTTGTATACCGCAAGCGGGGCGAATATATATTAAATAATTAAAAAGTTATATCTTTAAAAACACCATGTATTACACGGGTTAAATAAATGTAATTTTGTATAGTAAATAATATGCTATTGGATTCGTTTAAAAATCATAAATTTGGTTCGGTTTAATTCGAATCAAATCACAAACTTGGTTAAGTTTAATTCGAACTGATTAGAACCCCAATTTGAAAAATAAAAAACAGAATTCTATTATTAGCTTTTCTTCCTAATTAGTGTTTTTTTTAAAGTTTGATCTAATGTCTAATAAGTTATTTTGTATATTTTGTTTGTACTTTAAATTTTTGATATGAGTGTATTATTATTTTTTTAAGTTTAAGATTATTTTTTTGTGTTATTATTTAAAAAATATCTTTAATTTATAACTTAAATTTGAAGATAATATATTATTAGAAAAAAAATAGAATGATTCTATCTGACATTCAAAGTAAGATAAGATTTTAATATTAATTGATTATTGATTATTTAATTAATTGATATAAGATAAGTATGAAAAGATAGGAAATTACAAATGTAGACGCCTTCAATGAATGACACGTGTCACTTATTGGTTTCTTTTATTATAGTAGATAGATTTAGTTTTAAGTTTTAACATATTTTATTATTTTTTTACTTTTTTAAACCATATTTTTTATCAATTATTTTTTGTTTTTAATAATTCTTTTTTATTTTTTTAAATCATATTTCCTTTATCACATAACTAGTGTTATTAAATCCGCGCGTTGCGCGGTGGGTGGGTATCAGTTCGTTTAATTACGGTACTGACACTCGTTATAGCAAGCAATAGAGAAAAAAAAATCATGATATGACAAAAAATATACCAAAACAGCAGGAATTTGATCGGTATCGGTTTGTTTTGTTACGTCACCTACACTCATTACAGCAACCCATAGAGAAAAAAAATCTTAATATGATCAAAAAATACTGACACGTGAATTACATCGATAAAAACAAACGCAAGTTACATAAGACTATGGGTATGGGGCGGGGGTTGGGCCGTGGGTTGGGTACAAACGCCCACGTCACCACCCCGGGTGGGCTTGGGTTTCGGCGTAGGGCGGGGCTACGAACATGACATGGCGGAATCTCGTTGGCCAAGAGCACTAGCCCTTTGAAATTGGTTTTTTTCCACGCCACCCCAGCCACGCCCCACCATACCCCTTTAGAATTGGCTTTTGGTCTTGGATGCCCCATACTCCACGTGTCACACCATGCCCCCAACCCACGACCCACGACCCACGACCCACCATACCCAATGGGCTAAGATATATAAAAGAACCACATAACACATGTAAAAAACCACTAAATAACACATATAAAACAACCTTAAAAACAAATATACTGTTCATTTAGTTTATCTATTATTAGTATACAATTTGAAATTTCTCTAATAACTTAAGTTCGTTAATTTTTTTCTAAAAACTGAAGTACATGGTTGTGTTTAATTTTTTTATTCTCAACATTTCAAGTTTTGTTAAAATGAAGTTGTATTCAAAATAGACTATTTATTTGGTGTCGTAAAACGGCGTGATGATAAATTAAATAGATTCTAAAGGTTTGGCTTTCTAAACAACTTGCCTTATTTTCAAATAACGTTTGTTTTACATTATCATTACTCTGTTTCGCCGCAACGCGCGACGTAAATAAATCTAGTCTAATTAAATTATAAAAACAAACAAATAACGGATTAAAAATAAAAGGAATTTCACAGTGTAAAATAAACAAATTACTTAAAACAAAAGTGCATACTGAATTAATCTGAAGTAACAACAGGGATGACAAATGTCAAGAAAATATAATGACGAAAGAATTCAAAAAAGTGTAGCGATCCTCCCATACCCTTTCTGTAACTCTCTTTAATATCAAGATCAACAAATCTACAACGATCCTCTTCTATTCTATCCTTTCCGTTGCCACTCTCCTTCCTATCCCACGAAACCAACTCATTCAACACCCCCACTCAGTGTTCACTTAGTGACGACAATGATGAGCAAACAAAAAGCCAGTTAAAAGGATGTAATCGGATACAACAACGAGCCTTGTCTGTGTAATAACCTAGACTTTTATCACTTGTTGCATAACCGTTCAGAACAAAAGTAAACATCAAATCATAGATATATTAACAATGGTTCAATACCAAAAAAGAAATAAAAAAACACTAAAGTTATGGTTAAATCAATCAAATCAAACTCACTAATTGCTGAAAAAAATTCTTTTCACCTTCCTCCCAATTTCCCTAATACAATGTGCACAAAAGATAACACAAAAGCAAGTCTAAACCAATTGCATAGTGAGTAGATATACAAAACAGATAATAATACAAACATGATAATGATATACAACACACAATAGCGAATGCCAAATGATAACTTAAACTTTGACATTTAAAATATGATAATGTAGCAAATGCCACTAACAATTCTGATATGCAATTCCGAGGTCTGATGTATGAGCTTCATAATTGATAGTCGACACGACCACAATAATATAGAACTAGTTGTGTTTTAAATGGAAGTACAAAGTCAAATACACAATATGCATAACTACATTAGTGAAAGATATACATGTAGCTACTCCTATGTACCAATCGCTTGAGATGGTGTGTATTGGCATACAGACAACCCACCCCGTGGCTTTTGATTTTTTACTTTACTGCCGGACCAATTTATAGGCCTCTACAAAATAAATGTAAAAAGCATTACCAATATAATTAAGAGTACTAAACGGAGATTATGTGATCTCAAACCAACGCCCCTGGACATGTCTAACATGCTTGGGTAACATAGTGCAAATATATTAGGGTAGTCCAACTATCTACCAACGTTTAAAGTAATATTACATACGTTTAAAAGTGCTATAATCTATGGGAATATAGATTAATGAGTACAAGTTTGAGAGAGTCTTTTCATGTTACAAGTCTACATTCATCGAAACCGTAACATATAATATTAAGCTGAACTAATATATCAAATTGAATAGGTTTATAAACATAACGGGTGCCCAAATGCCAAAAAATCATACAAAGAAAGATTTAAGATATTTGTACCTTAGCTAATGAATAAAAACAAAATAAAGTCTAACTCGTCCTCCAATATCACGCGAACCTAGTATTCTATTGGTTATGATAATTTCTACCAATGGGTAAAGTTCATTTTAATGAGAGTTAATACCACAGGATATTGATTGCTGATTATAATTGTTTAATAGTCTTGAGTATTCGTACTAATGGAAATACTTCATAATGGTGATGAGCTAAAGATCAAAGAATAAATAACTACTCTAGAACAAACGGTTGAATAAGGTAACTTGATGTTGATGGACGTTACAATTGATGAAGTACAATTTAATACTGACGAAGATAGTATTACTAACTTCTTACTAATGTGGAAGTTAATGCTCTTGAATAATACACGTGAAATCAAAGGAAGATCAAGATAGAGATTTGAAGAAGATTTCGTTTACTTTGAATTAATCTCTAAGTAATCTTTGTTTATTATATGTAATTATCTTTCGAGATTAATCATAGATTTTAGTTAGATTTAGCTTAGGAGTAGTATATATACTCAATGTAACAGTAAAACTTAATGTACATGTACGGATTATATGTCATCCATTGAATTAGTGAATCTTAGAATAATTGTGTTCTTGTTCTTGATCATACAATTCTTCTTGGCTAATTAAAAAAAAGTTAAACTTCCACGGCTAATTAATCAATTTATATACTATAAATTTGTAATATTTGTTTGCATTATGGTGTTGTGCATTGTGTTCATTTTGTTGTTTGTGTAGTTGGGTGTTGTACGTTTGTCTTTGTGGTTGTATTCCCTTATTTGGGTGACACGCTTTGTTTGTTTTTACACCTCACATTGGCTTTGTTGTTTTAGGGTGTTAGTACCCTCGTTTGGTCAGGCCGTAACTGGATATCTTCTCTCTCTTTCATATGTGCCTATTTCAGTAAGTATGTTGTTGTTTGTGGTTATCTGTCCATTGTTGAAGGCGTTGTCGGTGTTCCGCCATGCCGATTTTAGATTTTGGACCGATTGTTTCGTTGGTGTCGATTGTTTTCTGATGTCCGATTTGTTTTGTGGTGGTGTCGTTGATGAATGTTGTGGTGGTTTTCGTTTGCTTAGAGTTGTACACCTTTTGATTTTGTATTTTTATTGTTTTCCAAAATTTTTGTGTGTTTTGGCGATGATGGTTGTTTCTTTTGGACAAGAGCTAGAAAGATAATGATGTTATCGGCCACTGTTGTGAGCCAATGGCCGATTTGGTTGGTCGTTTTTGCGATGATGATTGTTTCCTTTGGACCTGAGCTTGAAAGAAAGTGTTGTTGTTGGAGTTGGTGTCTACTTATTGATTATTTAACGTTATTGTTGAGGTACGATCCAAATAGTTACACTTTGGACGACGAACAAGATCGTGAAGATGGAGATCTTGGACTAAGTGGGAGCAGGGATAGACGTGTGGTTGTTTGTGCCTTTTTAGACCAGTTCAGTTTGTCGTTCACTGGCTCGAACAAAACTGAACAAATTACCACTAATGGCTCGATTATATATTTATTGTTTTGTGTGGCTGTGATTGTTTAGCGTAGATAATCTTTTACTAACAATACTATTTTTCACAATCATAAAATGACTAGATAAATTAAAAGGCGTTTTAATTTAACTTGGAAAGGTAAATAATAAAAGGAGTTTTATTATAAGATAAAACGTTTGGTTTTTGAATTAAAGTTGTTAGTTTGGCAAATCCATAAATTAATAAACTTTTATGGTATTTAAAATTAAATCGTGTCAAGGGTTGAACAGAGTTTCAGTTTAATCACGAACGTAAAATAAAATTGGATTTTACTAAAGTTGCACGACTTGCCTCATGCTACAAGTCGTCAACTATATTTTAACCCCACTTGGTTGAACAGAGTTTCGCTTTTATATCGATTTAGCATGAGGCAAGTCGTCACTTTAGTTTGGCATAGCAATATCGATTTAGTTTGGAAACAACACTGAAAATTGGATTTTACTAAAGTTTGTCACACCCTCAAATTCCACATGCGGGGTTTTACCGTGAGGCGTGCGACTGACCAGGATCCAACCACTAATCATGTTGAACCAATTATTTAAGTTGTAAAATCATCACTATCAACACGATTAGTGATCAGTGTTTAAAAGTCCGAAATACAGTTTAAGTTAGCAGCAGAAAATAAAGTAAACCCATCATAAACTTAAGGCAACAAGTTTATTAAATATACGAAGTTTAAGGCTTTACGAACCACACGCTCCAGCCGACTGCAACGTCCGTCCATAGCTGTACGTAATAACCTGCAAAGCATGCAGTATGGTGTCAACATAAAGTTGGCGAGTTCACGGTTTTTCAGTGTTGTTTCCAAAAAAAACATAGGTTGTTAAATCACTCAGTTTATAAAACATGTCATGGGGAGCTACCCCATCCTTAGCTACTAAACTGTGTGGTACCAAAACTTGACTGTTTAAGTTATTTGTGCCCCAGGTCAATGTCTATCATCATTGACCAGTTGCCAAGGCATAAAAGTACACGCCCGTCCTCCCAAGCACGGTGTGAGGTTTGTCAAACCTAATAGCGCTATCAACTAATATCCCGTTCGCCAGGCCCCGACGATTAATCGGTATAATGTGTGAGGACTTTCAGATAGAGTTCGTTTAGTCCGCTAAAGACATGCAATATAAATAGCATTTAACAATATTCCAAACCAGGAATACTAGGCAATCCCAAACCAGGGAAAGTGTGGTCCACCTCCAGTGGATAGTTTGTTTCAGTAGTTCCAATCCAGGAACACGAGTGAATCCCCAAACCAGGGGTACTGTAGGTATTTCCTAAACCAGGGAAATAAGTGTGTTGTCCCAAACCAGGGACGCATGCTTTTAGAAAAAAGTTGTAAACTCACCTTAGCTTAGCTCGGCAGATTAAAGTACCCGAGTTAGAATGGTCAACCACACCCTATTATGGATACCAAGATTGTTAGGCTTTATGCATGCAAGTATTTCACGTAAGTTTACACGTATCTAACAAATAGCATGCAAACAAGGCATTCACGTAGCACACAAATACAAAGTTCTCTTTCACATAGCAACATCACAAGTATTCAGTGCATTAAGAATGTCCGACTTCAATATGCGTGTGTGGTCTCTCATCAGTGTGCGACCACAGGTGTGCGGCCACAACTGAGTGTGCGACTACATTTAAATGTGCGATATAAATATAAGTGTGTGGTATCATCTTAGTTTGCGGTATCATCTTAGTGTGCGGCCACGTATGGGTGTACGGTCTCAACATGGTGTGCGACATGTGAGGTGTGGGTGTGGGGTATGCGGTACTTAACCCCGCCGTAAGCTTCGGTTTCCCAACCGTAGCCTACGGTGCACTCAATCTGATTAAGCCAGTAACTACACATGCTACTAAATCCAAAATCATTCAGGTTTCATTAATTCCATTTATGATATTATACAAACACATTTATTTACCTAGGAAATCAATCATACCAATCATCAACTCATAAGCCCTAATCCACATGCAGCCGTTTAAACAACCATAACAGAATTTTCGATGCATCATACCGATTGACAAGAACCCTAGTTTATCTTATCAACTAGCATCATGATCAACATTCAGATTAGATCTAATCAGTTTATTAATCATAAAAAATCGCACGAAATCATCAGGACACCCATATCATGCAACCGCTAGTTACTAGATCATCATCCATACAATCGGAGCCATATTCAACATGATCTCTAGCAAGACCCTAGATCATAATTATTCGCATATCACCAAGTATCAATCATCAAGCAAAGAACACAGCCATAACTTGATTAGATAACCAACCAACATACATATAAACATCTAGAGTTCATGTTAAGCATAAAACGCAGCCGTGTACAAGAACTACAAACCAAAAACAACAACAGTCATACTAATCGAGAGAAGATGTGAGAGAGAGAGAGAGAGAGAGTGTTAGCGAGGAGAAGAGATAGTGACGGTGGGGGATCCTTCTACTGCCGTAAGTCTTCAAGAAGGAAATAGGGTTTCTGTTTTGGTGGTGCACTGATCAGTAGTTATGCGTATAACATAAAAAGGGTGATTGGGATTATGGTGGTTCCCTCACGTGCGCCGATTTGGGCCTAGCCCAAGACACAAAGGAGTGTGCGGTGTAAGGTTTGTCCGGGTTTATGTAATTGGGTTTGGGAATTCCGAGTTTATATAGGTGAACAAAGGTTGTCCTAGTTTATTGTGGGAAGCAAGGGGATTTCCGGGTTTGTAAAACAAGCCACGCAGGGGTCCGAGTTTATTATGGCTGGTCCGAGTTTGTTTAGTGGGTTGGGTCATAGACTTAAGGGAGTATGTCTGGTTTAACAAGTGGTGTGCGGCTAATTATAGTGAGGTCGCACACACCGTCAAAAGGTCAACCATAGGAAACGTTTAGTAAATAACATAGGTACAACAATCAATTACAATATAACTAAGTTTAACATAGAAATCAGGTTCACATAATAGCATAACATACATACGAGTGCGACGTATAGTGGAACATGAAGAGTGATGATACGAAGTTAAAGGTCACGAGATTAGACGATGCTAACCTTGAAAGTACGGGTTGTCACATCATCCCCAAGTTGAAACAAAATTCGTCCCAAAATTTAGCATGCAGTCACTGAAGAAGCTAGTGTAGTTGAGCATTTTCGCGGGGTGTCACATCATCCCCAAGTTGATTTGGAATTTCATCCTGAAATTCAGTAGTAGCTTCAACACTGGATGCATTGTTCTTGTTGGTCCCAGTTTGGACTTAACAACTTCTTTTCACGTAATATGGCAAGTGATTTCAACAAATATGAAAATAGTGTGCGGAAATAGAAATCAGACTTTCCAGAAACAAGACCTACAGAATTATCAAGTTTGTATCACTTTGTAACAAAATGGTTTACAAGGTGATTGTAAGATTATTATCTATTACAAATGAATACTTGTGAATTTGAGGTGAAAGGACAATGGAGTTTGTAGTATGTATTGAATGCTAAGCTTAACTCAATGTTCTTTGCTTGATGAGCCTTCTATTTATAGAAGGCTTGGATATATGAATAAACATTTTGTTTATTCATGTATATGCCCTGCAAAAAGTAGCTTCTTGACATATTCATTGAATCCAATAATCAAGTTGCCTTTGTCATCATGATATCCAATAATGTCAAGTTGCTTCGGTTATTGTAGCAGGATATAATTGATTTTTAGACAAGTGGGGTTTTATCAGAATTTCTGATAACCACTTCATCAGAAATTCTGGTGAACAAATCATCAGAAAATCTGATGATCAGAATTGTCAGAAACTGATGATATTTCATCAGAAATATCATCAGATCCATCAGAAAAACCTTCTCTGATAATCTTCTTCAGTTCTTGATCAAGTTATGATTCTTTGAAGTAGATATTGTTCTTTTCAGTTGTCTTATCCGATCTTCTTCTTATTGTTTTAATCTTCAAGACTTTTATCTTCTTCGTAGATCAAGCTGAATCTGATTTTCTTCAATACTTACAAATAAAGTTTCCTAACAGTTTCCCCCTAAGTATTGTAAGAAAATGAACTACCTCATGAACAGAAAATTTCCAAACAGTGGAAACTTAAAATTTGCAAATCAAACAAGTTACTACTATTCTGAAAAAAAAATTACATGATGAAATAAAATTTAAAACAAGTATGTTCTTCAAAACAGCTTTGCCCTCTTTAGTACATCTCCATCCTTTTATTTCTTTCTGTAAGAAATGTACTTGTTGCAGATGTCATACATGTCTTTGTACCGGCTTCTTGCTTGAATCCAATCTTCAATCATTTGTTCAATTTTCTGCCTTTGATTCTCTTTGTTCATTCCTGTCTTTTGAAGTTGTTCTTGTCTCTTGTTCATACTTTTCATAATAAACTTCAGAGTCTGATTTGAGTATTTGCAGATATCAACACTTCTGAACAGAGCCTTGTTCTTCTCAAACTCTCTGTAGACTACACTGTAGTTATGTCTATCATTTATCATTGGCAGTTCAATGATGTCTCCAGATCTTGCATCTTCTATCAGCTCTGAGGGAATGCTTGTGTCTGGTGCACTGAGATAGACCTTTTTGTTGTGCATATAATTATAGTTGATGCATAAATCAAAGTCAGAAAAAGCTACTCTTTCAAATAGCTTTATTCCAGCATTTGATATACTCTTCAATGCTCCTCTTCTTCCCCATAATCATAATGATCCTTCATGAACAGAATGTCCAAAGGATGTAATCTATCAGCAATCTCTTCATCAGTCACTTTTTCTTCTTCCCCATTTTCTCTGAGAAGTGTGTATCTGTTCTGCAGATAAGTTCCTCCAATACCATCAGTTCCAATTTTTACTTCATCCACTTTCATGATTCTTTTTACTGGATTCTCATTGATGTAGTGAATGCTTCTTGGACCTCTTTCTAACCTCTCTGCCCTTATAGCCAATCTGTAAGGAGTTGGTGGCTTTTCTGGTACATCTTCCTTTGACCAATAGTACTTCACCATATTATATTCGGGGAATACCATTATATCCCTGTCAATCTCTCTAACCATGACAGATTGAGTTTCAGAGATTTTTCTTTTGATAATCTGTGGTTTTCTTGAATCAGCTTCTTGTTCCCATTCATTCATTGTTTGCAGATTCATCAATTTACTTATGACAGTGTCATCAGAAGAAGTTAGTTTTGTAACAGTTTGAGAAGTTATAAGTTTCAAATTTATGATAACTTGAGGTTTGGAAGTTGCTAACCTTTTCAGCATTTCATCTTTTGAAACATTTGGAGGTGGATCCATTACAGTGGTTCCAGCTTCAGTGATTGGTGTAGCAGATGATTGTTGCGGGGTTGACCTTGGAATTTCTTGATGAGATTGTTCAACAGGAATTGCCTTCATGATTTCTTTGGGATCAAGCTTAGCCAATCTGGCAATGTTGAAGTGCATTCTCTTCATCAGATGATACACTTCTCCTACCTGATTTGAGTTGCTGACTATGCTTTTCTGAACTTCTGCAAATTTAGTTTGATTTTTCTCCTGCATGGCAGCCCATTCTTTTATCAACTTTTCAAGGGCATCAGTAATACTATTGTTGCTTGCCCTTAGAATGGTGACTTCCTCCAAGACTTTGTTTGCACTGCTTGATTGTCTTGACTCCACAGCATTTCTGACTTGTGTCTTGATCTTCTCCATTTCTGTGAAAATCTTTTGAATTTATGATGCAGAGATGCTGGTTTCTAGTGTCTTTTCCTTTAGCTTCTGCAGAGATTTTAATGCTCCAGTGTTTCTTTCAGTTTGTGCCTTTATGACCTCCACTGATTCTGATAAAGTCTTCATATCTGCTCTTTGACCTTGTATCTCTGACAACAACAAATCAAGCTTTTCTTCCACTGGACTCTTTTTGCAGGCTTTAAAAACATTTTCAAGGACAGTTTCCAGATTTTCTTGTGTCATGGGTGTTTCAGGGATATTTGGAACAACAGATGTTCCTTCTAATATTCCAGCTGTAAACACATTTGCAGCTGTTTTGAAAATGATTGGATCACTTTTGGCTTTACCAGAATTTGGTGCAGCCTTAAGTGTACCAGAATCATCTCCACCAGAGGTGAAAAACACATTTTTATCCTGGATTTCCTTATGTCCTTGAATCATATCAGTGAATGATTCTCTATAAGTTGTTGAGGTAAACAGATTACCTTTTACCAGATTTCCTTGATCAGTTTCCTGATCTCTATCTGTTGATATCTCAACCTCTTCCTCATTTTCTGATTCAAAGTTGAGATGAATGGAACTAGTAACCTCCTCATTAACATCAGTGTTTCTATATTCTAATTTGTAGAAACATTAATTGAATCTTCTGAGGTTGTTCTTTTTAAAGAAGTATCAACTAAAACTGTGTTTAAGAGAGATGTACCAGCAACCTTAGATTCATCAAGATGTACAACTTCAGTAGCTTCATTTGTTGTACCAACAAAGTGAGATTCTTCATAATGTTGATCTTTAGCCTCTTCATGAGTTCCTCCAGCAACATGAGATTCTTCATAGTGTTGATGTTCTGTTTCTTGATGAATTTCAAACTCAAAATGAGTTCCAGCTTCAGGAATCTGATGACTCTCAGCATGTTCTGTTTCTGTCTTATTTTCTGGTGAGTTTCTTATCATCAGAATTCCTTCTCCTCATGTAGCCTCTGTTTCTGATGTCCAGGACTTCTCAACTTCTTCTTCTTCTGGTGAAGAAGAGCAGTTAAAGACTTCTTTGCTAGGTTCTTCTGTTGGAGTATCTGATTTGGCAAGAAGTTCTTCATGTTGTAGTCTGTATTGAGAGTCTGTTGCAATAAGGCACAACATACTTTCTGGTAACTCAGGAACATCTTTATCTGATTCCCATCCATGAGTGGCATTCCAGGCTTTCATGGTGTTTGAACTCCAGACATCTTCCAAAATTGGAATCTCTATGTTTCTTTCAGCAAAATTTTCAGAAATGAAAATTGAAATGAACCTTGGATATGGCAGATGTGAGGTTACTCTTTCATTTCTGGTAAGGATTGATCTTTTGAGTAGGTTGAAGATTTCTGTCCCATAATCAAGCTTGAACCCTGTTATGAGTCCATACATGATTAACAGAATAGCTTGACTGACTTGATCAGCTCCTCCTATCTTTGATGCGAGGCATTTGTTCAATACTTCCATCATCACTTGCCAGAAGGCTGGCATTTCATTTCTTCTGACTGCTCCAATTTTGTTAATTTTCTTGTTCTTGTAACCAAGCTCAATGATAAAGCTTATCAAATCTTCTCTTTTTGGTGCTTTAATGTAGTTATCTAAAACTGGAAGTTCAAGCCATTCTCTTACCCTTGCAGGAGTTAATATTACTGAAACATTTCCCCACACATGAGCAGAGACCTGATTTTCTCCATCTTCACTGAAAGTGTGAACAAATTGCTGCAATAATTTTTCTGGTATTTCTCTTCCCTTTGTTAATGCACTTGAGATTGGACATTTTATGAGATATTCTATCAAAAGTTGACATCTCTCATCATATTCTGAATGCTCTGTATTCATCAGCAGGTTATTTTCTTTTATTGGCAAGAATTATGTGTCTTCAACAAAAGGTACATCATGTTGAACAATTGGGATGTTGAGGTTTACTTCTGCCATGGATAGATTTTGTGAGTTAGGGTTTGAGATTGGGAATTTTGGATTTTGAGTGAAAACAGGGGATATCGAGGTATGAGGAAGAAGGTGAGTGATTTGTGAATTTCTGCTAAGGTTGAGTTTTATAGTGAGGGTTTTAGCAGAAATGTAAGGGTTTATGGAGTTGAGGGGACATGGAACGTGCCTTGTAATGGCGGTTAAAAGATCATTAATTACCTTCATTACCGTTAGATCGTGTAATGTGAAATGCAGTTCAGAATGTAACCGTTGGATCGTGGGTATCAAGACATATAATGACGGTTGATCGTGTAATCGTGGTTATGCCTTCTTAACTTGTATTTTCTTCAATCATTCCAAAAAAAAAATGTAAACTGAATTTTGATTGAAGAATATTATAGGTCACATGACACCTTTTCATTTTTGTGGACCCCATTTTGTTAATGGTCCAATCAGCTTTCTTCTTAATATTCCTCCTTTTTCAAAGTCAAAATTCCATTCTGATGATGTCATCAGAAATTGAACATAAATTATGTTAAGAATTTATATTTTCTTCTGATTTGAATTCTGTTGACCTTTCAAATCTGGTCAACAGAAGTCAATGTTTTCAACAGAATTTCTCATCTGAGATTCCCCCTGAACATGTGAGCTTTTTCAACAGATTTTTTGAAATTCCTCTTCTGATTGAATAAAAGATATTCTAGTATCCATTTTTTTTAATGAGATGAGAAGGAATAAGTAAGGTTTTGAAGATTTTACTTACATTGCCTTTCTGACCTTCACATCTTTGTTCTGATCTTCAAGGAATGTTGTTGTGAGAAAAAAAAAATTATTTCATCACACATTTTTTGAGGTAAATTACCCAGAAAGAAAAATTTTAACTTTGACAGAAACTTCCTTTTTTATGAATTCTTTATTTTGTTGTCATAATTTTCTTTGAGTCTGGTTTAGAGCATTGTTAACTGATATTTTTTGTCTTTTTACTGTTGATTTATTAGTCATTCTGGTTATCTTAACACTATTCTGATGTATTTACACATTTTCTGATGATTTATTAGATTTTCTGATGTATCATCAGATTTTCTGAAGTCTTATCAGAATTTCTGATGTTTCACCAGATTCATCAGATTTCTTTTGAATTTTATCAGATTTTCCTTGTTTTTAGCAGATATTTCCTTTTAATTCCCCCTAGATTTAGGAAGAACTTCTTTTATATATCTTTACCCAATTCTTTGTTTTTGCTTCCCCCCAATCAATGAACCAGAAAACAAAGCAATATTAGAAACATACTATTTTAACATGTCAATAAAGAAAATATCTACACACATGAGGTGAAACAAAAATGACCTAATCAAGGTCCATACTTTCTCCATGAATTATTTCAAGGAACAACCATAGTTCAGTCACCAGACCAGAATTCTGGTCAGTAGGTATGAGCATGTTGAGATTCATGTTTTGTTGAAGTCTCATCTCAGCTCTGGGGAAACCTGCAGGAACACCTCCAAAGTCTAGCTGACTCGTGATTACCCTTATCAGAAAACGAGGATAAACCAAGAATGGCTTGCCAGACCACAGATTGCTTGCAATATATTTTATTATATAATAAGAGAAATTGTAATGTGTGTCTAGTACGAGTGCTCGTACAGGCTCCATCAGCCTATAGGAGGCTTCATGATGGTTGATAATCTTCTTTGAGAAGCATGCTCCCATTTGTGTGATCAGATACTGCCATGGCTTGATGAAGCCATTTTTGGTGATTGCCCCTAGTGGATTTGCAGGATTGTAACCCATCTGCTCCAAAGTTTCATTTATCTATGCTTTTGTGAACATCACAACTTCATTATCATCATTGAGTTGCAGAACCGTCCTATGATATCCTCAGTTACCAGTATTCTTTGGTTAAGTACCACACTTTCGATAGAAGTCTGTCCTCTACCCTCATATCTCAACAATGTTGCATTTTTCTAGAACGTTTGAAGAATGTCTGGGTAGACCATGATGTGGGCTGTGAGGGCATATTTCAAATGACTTCCCATGATCAGGTTCAGTATGGTTTGGTATCCTTCCCATTGAGGACCCTCAAGGTTGGTCCTTAGCCTAAGATTGTGATAAGGATGGTGAGGAAGTTGTCACACCCCCAAAATCCACCATGCGAAGTACCACCGCTTGGAGGCGTGATGTGACCAGGATCGAGCCACAATCATATTGAACAACACAATTAAGTAAATAAAACCAAACGCAATACGATTGGTGACCAAAAGGAAGTAAACCGATTTTAGGTTGACAGCGGAAGCATAAAACGTAAGTTCAAAACATAAGTCCCATAGTTCATAAGTTTAAAGTCCAAAACGTAGGTTTAATAAGTTCATAAGGATTAAATGTTTAACACGGGACTTAACATCCATATTCCACAACAACCTCCTCCTCGTGCAAGCTCCGTAAGCATCTAGCGACATGTAAGGCATGTAACAACGAGTCAACAACAAAGTTGAGTGAGTTCACGTTTGGTTGTTTAGTTTTAAGTTGTTTCTGAAAAACGTGGTTTGACTTTCGTTGGCTTATTTGCCATGGGGGTTACCCCGTAGTTGAAAGTATGTTTAACCAGTTCCTTTTCTTTACCCAAACCATATCCATAATCAGTGGGGGTTTTCCCCGTGTGAACTACTAGACGGTATGATATCGACTACTACGCAAATAAGTTGTGCCCTATATCAGCGTCTATCATCACTGATAGTCTGCCATAGTCCATTAGTACACGCCCGTCCGACCGGCACGGTGTGAGGTTTGTTAAACCTAATAGCGCTATTAACTAATGACCCGCTCGCCATTGGCCTCGGCGATTAAGTCGATATAATGAAGAGGGACTTATTGATAGAGTTTTGTCTAGCTAGTTTTTAAGGTTGTTGTCCTACACCAGGAGGACGAACGTACGTATTCTGCACCAGGAGAATTCGTAGGATTAATAATGGCATCCTACCTATGGAGGATGGCCGTACATATCTTCCCAAGGGGATATGTAGATTTAGTTTTAAATTCTTTAACCCATTCCCAAACCACCGGGAATCCCATGCCTTGTAGAAAGTGTGAACTCACCTCGGTTTACTCGGTTAGATTCTCAAATATAGCTAACAGTCAAGGTCGGTTAATCACGTCCTAATATGATTACCAGTTAGTCATTTAGTGATTTTCGAATAAAGCACAAAGTTCCTACACGTATCTATCACATAACATGCATCACTTTAACTGTTTATGCCCATATAAACTTCCCATATATTCCCCACTCATAAACAATCATACGACATTGCACATAATACTTTTATGGACATATAACATGTTATATCATTCTCGGATAACCTACCCGACATTTAGACACGCAAATCACTACTTATGTCGTTTCAGCTTTTATACTCGAAACTGGGCTGTTTTCGGGGATTTTAATAAAATAGTTAACATGTTTAAAAAATTATCAACTTTTTACAAAAGGTCTTAAACGATCCAAATATTATTGTATAAAAATCTCGGGATCCAGTTCGTTACCAATATTTTATAAAAATTCATTTTCTGGACTGCAATCAGATTCATCTTTTTCTGATTGCAGTCCACGGAATAATTTATTAAAAATTCTTCGAAAGTCCGATTTATGAAATTCCAGTGGGGTAATTACAAATACATCAGTTGTCATCTACTGTACAAATTTTATGAGCTGATTCATCATAGATTTCCAGTTATGACCAAAAACACATCACCCATTTTTACTGCAGCAAAAACTCAGCTTCAGCTGCTGTTTTTAAAAGGGTCTTTAAAAATAGTAAACGAAGTCCAAAAATTATGATTCCAGTGCCATTAGAACCGTATTTCATAATAGATAAATCTAGAGTTCATAAAATACATTTTCTGCTTTATTAAGGTTCGGTTACAGCCAACTGAAGTTGGCTGTAATCATCAATCAGCAAACTGTTTTCAGCCTTTAACATTCTAAAGTGTGTTCGATTGATTCCGTTAACATGCTTAGTGATCACATCAACATCAAACATCAACATTAACAAGTAATTCAGCAAATAATCAGTACATCTCAGGACAACTTCATACTAACATAAATACATCTTGTTTCATCTTCTTGTTTAAACCCTTTTTAGTGTTCATGTAGATTTAACATATTACATATTTTAATCATGAAACAAGATGAACAAAGGTGACATAAGGAACTTACTACTAGCTTAAAGCTAGGGATGATTCTTAGTGAAGAAGATGATAAGAAATGATGATGAACAAGACTAAAACAAAGCTCCTTTGAAGGTCCTTCAAGATGCACCCTCCATAGATGAACTTCAAGCTTTGAATGGCACTTGTAATGAAGAAGATGAAGAATGTTGGAAGGTGGTGGTGAGTTCGGTTTAGGGGAACCGAAAATGAGAGAGAGAGAGAGAGAAGTGAATGGAGTGTAATCTTAGAAGTGATGATGGTAAATCCATGAGCCATGCTTCTTATAAGATGTTTCCTATATCTTGGTTACTTACACAAGTAAGTATCTAATATAATAATGAATTAAAATCTAGTAGGAGATAGTAAGTATGGTGAAGATGATATGGTGGGTCCACAAGGACCGAAAATCGGTTGGGGGGGGTATGTTTGCAAAATTTCAACTAAAAGGTAAGTAATAGTTAGAATGCAAGTAATATGACTATAGGTGTTAGTCATAAGGTTTTTAGTGGGTGTTATGATATACGGGGATCATGACTAGCCAAAAATAATTAAATAATGTGTTTGACAAATATTTGGTGTCCCGGGTAATGTCCGGTTGTTCGGTCGGATACTGTTCCGTTAAATTGTTTAATTGTTCCGTAAGGCGTCTTATATATATATTTTTTTTGTAACACAAATAATTCCTAACACATAGGAGAATATTCAGGACCATTTAGTCAATTTTTCTGCACATGACTAGTGTGCTAAAAAACACATGTAAGTGTGACGCAGTGATCAGAAAGTAGTTTAGTAATTCAACACAGTCATCAAGCATTTTAATTATCATTAAATAATCGTACGGATACATGTAATTACGAGGGTTGTCACATTCTCTCCCCGTTAAGAAAATTTCGTCCCGAAATTTAGCACGTGGTTACTGAGGAAGCTAGTTATGTTGCGTTGTTTTCCTGGTTTTCCTGGGGTGTCACATCATCCCCCTGTTGATTTGGAATTTCATCCCGAAATTCTGCAGTAGCTTCAGCCTCAGTAGTGGTTGCAGTTTTCTTAAACAGCTGGGGGTACTTGAGTTTCATTTGGTCTTCTCGTTCCCAGGTATACTCTGGGCCACGACGGGAATCCCAACGAACCCGAACGAGAGGTATTCTGGTGTGCTTGATAATCTTAACGTCTCAGTCCGTGATTTCAACTGGTTCCTCGACGAATCGCAACTGATCGTCGATAGTGAGCTCCTTCAAAGGAACTATGAGGGTCTCATCTGACAGACACTTCTTCAGATTTGACACGTGAAAAACGTTGTGAACTGCACTGAGTTCTGCTGGTAGATCCAGTTTGTAGGCCACTTTGCCTATTTTTTCTATGATTTCGAACGGTTCGACATATCGCGGATTGAGTTTGCCCCTTTTGCCAAAACGGACTACACCTTTCCAAGGTGAGACTTTGAGTAGAGCACTCGATCCCCAACTTGGAATTCGAGTGGTTTCCTGCGTTTGTTTGCGTAGGCTTTCTGACGGTCGCGAGCTGCCGCCATGCGTTGTCGTATCTGGGCAATTCTTTCTGTTGTATCTACTACGAGTTCTGGGCCAGTGATTTGACTATCACCAACTTCTGCCCAACAGAGAGGTGATCGGCATTTACGTCCGTACAATGCCTCAAACGGAGCGGCTTAGATGCTAGTGTGGTAGCTGTTATTATACGAAAACTCCACTAATGGGAGATGCTTTTCCCAGCCATTTCCAAAGTCGATTACGCATGCCCTAAGCATGTCTTCAAGGGTTTGGATGGTGCGTTCAGATTGCCCATCCGTCTGTGGGTGATAAGCGGTGCTCATATCTAAACATGAGCCAAAAGACTTGTGCATTGCTTGCCACAGTTCAGAAGTAAAACGCGCGTCACGATCAGAAATGATGGAGGTTGGCACTCCGTGCCTTGATACCACTTCCTTTAGGTAAATGTCTGCAAGAGTAGAAAACTTATCCGTTTCTTTGATAGCCAGAAAATGTGCAGACTTGGTCAGTCGATCTACGATCACCCAAATGGTATCGTTTTCGCGTTGAGATCTGGGCAGGCCGGTAACGAAGTCCATGGAAATTTGCTCCCATTTCCATTTCGGGATCTCTGGTTGTTGAAGTAGGCCTGATGGTTTCTGATATTCAGTCTTGACTCTCGCACAAGTCAAGCACTTACTGACGTAGGTTTCTATGTGAGCTTTCATGCCAGGCCACCAATACGTAGTCTTGAGATCGTGGTACATCTTATCCGAATCAGGATGTACCGAATAACGAGATTTATGTGCTTCATCCATTACGTGTTCTCGTAAATTGCCATAGAGTGGGACCCAGATGCGTCCTGTTACGTAGTAGGCGCCGTCTTCCTTTTGTTCTAACCGTTGCCTCGAACCACGTAGGGCTTCAGCCCTGACGTTTTCTGGTTTCAATGCTTCTACCTGAGTATCTCGTATCTGTGAAGGAAGACTAGATTGGATGGTGAGTTGTAGTGCTCGCACACACCTAGGTGGGGTATCTTTCCGACTGAGGGCGTCGGCCACGACATTGGCTTTGCCTGGATGGTACTTGATGGCACATTCGTAATCATTCAATAGCTCGACCCATCGACGTTGTCGCATGTTTAACCCTTTCTGTTTGAAGATATGCTCGAGACTCCTGTGATCGGTGTAAATGGTGCACTTGGTACCGTACAGGTAATGTCTCCATATCTTGAGCGCGAAAACAACAGCTCCCAGCTCCAGGTCGTGTGTAGTGTAGTTCCTTTCGTGAACTTTAAGTTGGCGCGATGCGTAGGCAATGACCTTGTCACGTTGCATCAACACGCAACCCAATCCTTGGATGGAAGCATCGCAATAAACCACAAAATCATTTGTGCCTTCAGGCAATGAGAGGATAGGCGCGCTACAGAGTCTATCTTTTAAGTGCTGAAACGCAGACTCTTGTGCATCTCCCCAACGGTAGATGACACCCTTCTGAGTCAGTGAAGTGAGAGGTTGCGCAATCCTTGAGAAATCTTTGATAAATCGTCTGTAGTAGCCCGCCAGACCCAAGAATTGGCGGATTTCTGTTGGTGTGCGGGGTGCAGGCCAGTTCTTGATCGAGTCAACCTTGGATGGATCAACATGAATCCCATCCTTGTTTACTACGTGGCCTAGAAAATGGACTTCGCGAAGCCAGAAGTCACATTTCGAAAATTTGGCATACAGTTGCTCTGCTCGAAGAAGTTCCAGCATAAGTCGTAGGTGCTGCTCGTGTTCCTCCTGACTTTTAGAATAGATCAGGATGTCGTCGATGAAAACAATAACGAACTTATCTAAGTAAGGTTTGCATACTCGGTTCATGAGATCCATGAAAACCGCTGGTGCGTTCGTTAATCCGAAAGGCATAACCAGAAACTCGTAATGGCCGTAACGAGTTCTGAACGCTGTTTTAGAGACATCCTCATCTCGGACTCTCAGTTGATGGTAACCCGATCTCAGATCAATCTTGGAGTAGTAGCTCGACCCTTGCAGCTGGTCGAATAAGTCATCAATGCGCGGAAGAGGATAACGATTCTTTACGGTTACCTTATTGAGTTCGCGGTAGTCGATGCACATTCTGAAGGTACCGTCTTTCTTCTTCACGAATAGTACTGGAGCTCCCCAGGGCGACGAGCTAGGACGAATAAAACCTTTTTCCAAAAGTTCTTGTAATTGCTTGGACAGTTCTTCCAGTTCGGTTGGGGCTAAGCGATAAGGTGCTCGAGCTATGGGCGCTGCTCCAGGAGCTAGCTCGATTTGGAATTCGACTTGTCGATGAGGCGAAAGACCAGGTAATTCCTCAGGAAATACCTCAGGAAAATCACACACAATAGGAATGTCTTCAATTCTCTTCTCTTCCGTTGACGTGTCAGTAACGAGTGCTAAAATGGCAGTGTGGCCCTTTCGCAAACACTTCTGGGCCTTTAGGAAAGAGATGATGCCTACGACTGCACCACTCTTGTCGCCTTGAATCACGAGGGTTTCTTTACCAGAACGAGGAATGCGGACAATCTTCTCGTTGCAAAGAATTTCCGCTTGCTAATGGGATAACCAATCCATCCCAATAACAACGTCGAAACTACCAAGTACGATAGGAATAAGATCGATAGAGAAGGTCTGACCAGCTAAGACGAGGTTACAACCTTTAACTACGTGTGTGGCTTCAAGACTTTTACCGTTAGCTAGTTCTACCGTGTGTTTGGTGTTCAGGAGTATTAGAGTGCGCTTAAGCATTTGGCTAACTTTTAAGGACACATAACTAGTATCGGCACCCGAATCGAATAAAACAGTAACAAAGAAGTTGTCCAGAAGAAACTTACCCATCACAACGTTGTGATCGTTCCTTGCATCGCCTTGACCAATCACGAACACACGACCCCGTGCTCCATTACCATTGTTGTTTCCCCCATTGCCGCCTCCATTGTTGCCTCCATTGTTGTTCCCATTGTGGTTCCCGTTTCCTTGGTTGTTGTTGTTCTGATTCTGGTTCAGTTGGGGGCAGTTCCTCTTAAAGTGACCTTCAACGCCACACTGAAAGCATCCTTTATTGCCCTGCTGTTGCTGCTGATGGTGGTTCTGTGGAGCTTGTTGTTGTTGTTGGCGATTCTGATTTGCAGGACGCAGGCTCCTGCAATCCCTAGCTTCATGGCCCAGTTTGTGACATCTCTGACATCGACCTTTGTTGCACTGCCCGCTGTGATGCTTGTTGCACCGGTTGCACTTGGGGTGGTTTCCTCGGTATCCACCCTGTCCTTGATTTCCAGAAGATTGCTGACCAGGACTCTGGTAGTCATCAGTCTTTCGCTGCTGAGACTGAACCGAAGCAGAACCCTTACTGGAGTTCCCATCCCATTTTCGCTTGTTGTCGGTAGGTGCATCAGAAGTAGCTGTGGCACTGATTCGTTTGGGCAGTCTGTTTTGCTCCACCGCCTGGTCAGTGAGTTGATGGGCCAACTTGATGATTTGTTGTATGGTACCCAGGTTGGCTGAAGTCACGTGACTTTGAATCTCTGGTACAAGGCCCTTGAGATACAACTCAATTCGTTTGATGGGAGGGTCCACCATGGTAGGGCACAAGATGGCCAGCTCATTTGACCTTTTCGTATACGCCTCAATCTCAGACCCCGTCATTTTCAGGTTGAAAAATTCCACCTCTAGTTTGTGGATGTCATCACGGCTACAATACTCTTCCTTGATCATTTCCTTGAAATCGTTCCATGGGGTGGCATTAGCAGCAACCAACCCCAGCATCTGAACCTGAGCGTTCCACCACGTGAGCGCTATTCCTTCAAGAGTACCAGTAGCATACTTCACTCTACGAGCCTCGGGGCATTCGCACATCTCAAAGATAGACTCGAGCTTCTCAAACCAGTGGAGGAGGCCTACAGCTCCTTTAGTGCCACTGAAAGTAGTAGGTCGGCAGTCCATGAAGGTTTTGAACGTGCACACAGGAGGTTGAGCATGTTGACCTCCTGCAGGGTTAGCTGCGAGTGCCTCAGCGACTCGTTCGTTGATCAAAGCCGTCAACTGGGCTTGAGTGAGGTTAATACGTCCTCCGCGTCCGCTCATGATCTTCATAATGAAGCAACGTAAGTGAGAAAGGTGTCACGAAAGTGCGTAAGTGTGGGACGACAATAGAGAGTAAGTACACAAGGTTCAAATAGCAATTATCACATTATCTAATGCACAATGAGAACTATCTAACCGACAATATAACATAAATCATACCACTTATGGTGTCGAGTCTTGCACGTGGAGCGAAGCGTCGTTGTGGATCGTTGAACACTGTATAGGTTATAGTCTGGTTTTATCAAAAAAGCTTTTCCCTTTTTAAAACCAAGTTCACTATAACCAATGGCTCTGACACCAATCTGTCACACCCCCAAAATCCACCATGCGGAGTACCACCGCTTGGAGGCGTGACGTGACCAGGATCGAGCCACCAATCATATTGAACAACGCAATTAAGTAAATAAAACCAAACGCAATACGATTGGTGACCAAAAGGAAGTAAACCTATTTTAGGTTGACAGCGGAAGCATAAAACGTAAGTTCAAAACATAAGTCCCATAGTTCATAAGTTTAAAGTCCAAAACGTAGGTTTAATAAGTTCATAAGGATTAAATGTTTAACACGGGACTTAACATCCATATTCCACAACAACCTCCTCCTCGTGCAAGCTTCGTAAGCATCTAGCGACATGTAAGGCATGTAACAACGAGTCAACAACAAAGTTGAGTGAGTTCACGTTTGGTTGTTTAGTTTTAAGTTGTTTCTGAAAAACGTGGTTTGACTTTCATTGGCTTATTTGCCGTGGGGGTTACCCCGTAGTTGAAAGTATGTTTAACCAGTTCCTTTTCTTTACCCAAACCATATCCATAATCAGTGGGGGCTTTCCCCGTGTGAACTACTAGATGGTATGATATCGACTACTACGCAAATAAGTTGTGCCCTATATCAGCGTCTATCATCACTGATAGTCTGCCATAGTCCATTAGTACACGCCCGTCCGACCGGCACGGTGTGAGGTTTGTTAAACCTAATAGCGCTATTAACTAATGACCCGCTCGCCATTGGCCTCGGCGATTAAGTCGATATAATGAAGAGGGACTTATTGATAGAGTTTTGTCTAGCTAGTTTTTAAGGTTGTTGTCCTACACCAGGAGGACGAACGTACGTATTCTGCACCAGGAGAATTCATAGGATTAATAATGGCATCCTACCTATGGAGGATGGCCATACATATCTTCCCAAGGGGATATGTAGATTTAGTTTTAAATTCTTTAACCCATTCCCAAACCACCGGGAATCCCATGCCTTGTAGAAAGTGTGAACTCACCTCGGTTTGCTCGGTTAGATTCTCAAATATAGCTAACAGTCAAGGTCGGTCAATCACGTCCTAATATGATTACCAGTTAGTCATTTAGTGATTTTCGAATAAAGCACAAAGTTCCTACACGTATCTATCACATAACATGCATCACTTTAACTGTTTATGCCCATATAAACTTCCCATATATTCCCCACTCATAAACAATCATACGACATTGCACATAATACTTTTATGGACATATAACATGTTATATCATTCTCGGATAACCTACCCGACATTTAGACACGCAAATCACTACTTATGTCGTTTCAGCTTTTATACTCGAAACTGGGCTGTTTTCGGGGATTTTAATAAAATAGTTAAAATGTTTCAAAAATTCTCAACTTTTTACAGTAGGTCTTAAACGATCCAAATATTATTGTATAAAAATCTCGGGATCCAGTTCATTACCAATATTTTATAAAAATTCATTTTCCGGACTGCAATCAGATTCATCTTTTTCTGATTGCAATCCACGGAATAATTTATTAAAAATTCTTCTAGAGTCCGATTTACGAAATTCCAGTGGGGTAATTACAAATACATCAGTTTTCATCTACTGTACAAATTTTATGAGCTGATTCATCATAGATTTCCAGTTATGACCAAAAACACATCACCCATTTTTACTGCAGCAAAAACTCAGCTTCAGCTGCTGTTTTTAAAAGGGTCTTTAAAAATAGTAAACGAAGTCCAAAAATTATGATTCCAGTGCCATTAGAACCATATTTCATAATAGATAAATCTAGAGTTCAGAAAATACATTTTCTGCTTTATTAAGGTTCGGTTACAGCCAACTGAAGTTGGCTGTAATCATCAATCAGCAAATTGTTTTCAGCCTTTAACATTCTAAAGTGTGTTCGATTGATTCCGTTAACATGCTTAGTGATCACATCAACATCAAACATCAATATTAACAAGTAATTCAGCAAATAATCAGTACATCTCAGGACAACTTCATACTAACATAAATACATCATGTTTCATCTTCTTGTTTAAACCCTTTTTAGTGTTCATGTAGATTTAACATATTACATCTTTTAATCATGAAACAAGATGAACAAAGGTGACATAAGGAACTTACTACTAGCTTAAAGCTAGGGATGATTCTTAGTGAAGAAGATGATAAGAAATGATGATGAACAAGACTAAAACAAAGCTCCTTTGAAGGTCCTTCAAGATGCACCCTCCATAGATGAACTTCAAGCTTTGAATGGCACTTGTAATGAAGAAGATGAAGAATGTTGGAAGGTGGTGGTGAGTTCGGTTTAGGGGAACCGAAAATGAGAGAGAGAGAAGTGAATGGAGTGTAATCTTAGAAGTGATGATGGTAAATCCATGAGCCATGCTTCTTATAAGATGTTTCCTATATCTTGGTTACTTACACAAGTAAGTATCTAATATAATAATGAATTAAAATCTAGTAGGAGATAGTAAGTATGGTGAAGATGATATGGTGGGTCCACAAGGGCCGAAAATCGGTTGGGGGAGGGGGTATGTTTGCAAAATTTCAACTAAAAGGTAAGTAATAGTTAGAATGCAAGTAATATGACTATAGGTGTTAGTCATAAGGTTTTTAGTGGGTGTTATGATATACGGGGATCATGACTAGCCAAAAATAATTAAATAATGTGTTTGACAAATATTTGGTGTCCCGGGTAATGTCCGGTTGTTCGGTCGGATACTGTTCCGTTAAATTGTTTAATTGTTCCGTAAGGCGTCTTATATATATATTTTTTTGTAACACAAATAATTCCTAACACATAGGAGAATATTCAGGACCATTTAGTCAATTTTTCTGCACATGACTAGTGTGCTAACAAACACATGTAAGTGTGACACAGTGATCAGAAAGCAGTTTAGTAATTCAACACAGTCATCAAGCATTTTAATTATCATTAAATAATCGTACGGATACATGTAATTACGAGGGTTGTCACAGAGGTGGGAATCGATCAGCATTGATGGTAAGCATCTCTGTGAATGTGAAGAAGAAGATGAAGTTGTATTTTCTAGGGTTTCCTTATGTGACAGTGACTATCTTAGCTCAAGGTAATGATCATTTATAATAAACTTGAAGTTTGCCATAAATGATATCTACCTACTCATAGATTTTGTGTCATCACAATCTTTGTTATTTAATTTTCTATCAGATAGCATAAGGAATAACTGAGATAAACTCTCTTGCATTAATGGTTTAGGCGGCCATTTTCTGATAATACATCATGATTATCTGCCTATATGTCACTTCCATCTCCTTAATATTAATAAGGTGTAATGAATGAAGGAGAGAAAAGTTTAACTACCATTAACGAGTTCCTAGAAAATTTTTCTGTCTATGACGTTATCAGCCCTATGCTAAAGCAAAAAAATGCAATAAAAACAAAAACAGAAAGAAATACGAGAAGACAATTTGAGAAACAGACGAGAAAAAAAACTATAGTTATGTTTTATGAGATATGATTAAAGATGGAGACTTGCATGAATTTGTTCTGATAATCAGGGATGATTCTGGTGTTTTAACAAGCTTTCTGATATTTTATCAGAATTTTTGATGATTCATCAGATGTTCTAATAATTTATCAGATTTTCTGATGTTTCATTAGAATGATGGTTTCCTTTATCAGAAAACTGTTGTTTCATTCTTTGATTATCAAATTTTTTTTTATTATCATTAATACTAATTAACAAGCATTTTTCTGGTAATAAGGTTACCTGAAAACCTTTATCACAGAATTGACCACATCTCAGCAGATTGTACTTTAAGCCTTCTACATAGGCTACTTTTTATATGGTCAAACATCCATACTTTATGCATCCATATCCCAAAATCCTCCCTTTTACTCCATTCCCAAAATTAACCATTTTACCCAGTTTTGAAACAAAGTTACTGAGTAAGCTCCTGTCCCCAGTCATGTGCTTGGAGCTTCCAGAATCGCAGTACCAGATCTGCTGCACATGATGGTCCTGAAATGGAAAAATTAGAGTGTTTTTGGTACCCAGACTTGCTTGGGTACTTTTTCAGATGAGATTTTATTCAGATCGTTTTCTTTTGATGGTCTTTCATCAGAATATCTGTTGCATGCTGACCCATGAACAGATTTTTCACTTTTTATTTAGAGATGGTGTTGAACAAGCTTCAGTATGTCAACACACATACAAGATTCTTTATCAGAATTTTCTGATTTCTTTTCTTGTGATGGAATGAGTGGATAATTTTGACATCTTGAGTGAATCACTTCTGGAGTTTTTAAACATTTTTGTTTGGATTCACTCCTTTTTGCTTTTAAGTTGGGTTTTGAGATTTCAAAAGAGTTCTCAGAACTGGTTGATTTGCATGATTCAGAATCAGATTCTGATGTAAATTTATCAGAAATCTGATGTGTTGCTTTCACAAAGATGGTGGGTTTAATTTCACTTGTTTTTACATACCCTAAACCCTCTCCTTTGTTCTTTGGTGTAGATTCAATAAAGTTAATGAATTCCTTAGCTTGTTGAAAACCCTTTACATTGATTTCTTTATCATGAATTTTCTTGTAAAGATCTTTTCTTTCTTTTTCATAAAATTAAATTTTAGTTCTGTGATCTAAGCTTTCTTCTATTAGTAACTGGTTTTCAAGTATAACTTTATTCATGGTCTTTTGCAACTCATTAGATTTTTTACTATCTGATTTCTGTTTATCTTGAAGATTTAGAAAATCTGACATGATTTTGTTTAATTTGAGTTCAAGATCAAGATTTTCTAAATTTACCTTTTGTTCTGATGCTTCAGAAATTTCATCAGAAAGTGCCATAAGGCAGAAATTAGCCATCTCTTCTTCTTCTTCATCAGAAGAATCATCAGACATCCATGTATCTGTCCTTGCAATCAAACTGACTTGTTGTTGCTTCTTTGCTTCTTCTAACTTCTTCTCATAGTATGCAACATCCTTCAGTTTCTTGGTTTTGCACTCTGATGCATAGTGACCATTTTGCTTGCATTTGTAACACACAACTTCAGCCTTTCCCTTATCCTTTGATCTACCTTCATCCCTAGATCTTCCTTCCATCCTCCCTCTGTCACTTCTCTAGTATCTTTGACCTCTTCTCCTCAACCTCTGCTCAAAGGTTTTAGTGAGCAGTGCAATTGCTTTAGCAAAAGCTGAAAAATCTGATGATGTATCAGAAATTTCAAGATTTTGACTGTTTGAAGGTTGTGGATCATTGGTAGGTGTTCTTTGTGAGTTTGAGATTAAAGCTAAAGATCCCCCTCTTTGAATTGATTCTTCAAATATTTCTTCTTCTCTGGGGACCAGAATGCTATATAAGTCATGAAGACTCATATTACCTAGTTCTAAGGTGGAGGACAAAGTCATGGTTAGACTTCTCCATTCTCTAGGTAAGGCATCCAGAAATTTTATATTTCTTTCATCATTTGATTTTATTATCCTAAATTTCTTTAGCTTATTCAAAAGTTTTGTAAATCTGTGATATGTTTCATTTAGTTTTTCATTTGGTAAGCTTTTGAATCTCTTATATGAGGAAACATTGTTTGTTCTTTTGTTTCTTTTCATCCTTTCTCCTCCTTCACAAAGATTTTCCAACTGATACCATATTTCCTTGGCTGATGCACATGTATCAACTTGAGAAAATATGTCATTAGGGAGAGCCATTATTAAAAGTGACTTTGCCCTTTCATCTGCAGCCACCAGATCCTTGTCTCTTGGCTCCAAAGTGTTTCACTTTTGGGAGCCCTAAAAGCAGGGATTCCTGGTGATTGATCAGTTGCTGGAATAGCTGGTATTTCAGTTATTGGTACATGTGGACCCCTTTCAATGGATTGAAACAGAGCTCGGTCATGTCCATTAAGGAAATTGACCATCCTGATTTTCCATTGTGGGTATTCCTCTCTGACCAAGGTCGGAGGTTTAGACATTGAACCAATATTGAAAGCATTATTCCATGTTTGAAAGTTTTCCATGTTCAAAGAAAAGAAGATGAGCGATTGATCGTTTGAAAATGATTTATTCAATCTGCTCTGATACCAATTGTAGGTCCCAGTTTGGACTTAAAAACTTCTTTTCACGTAATATGGCAAGTGATTTCAACAAATGTGAAAATAGTGTGCAGAAATAGAAATCAGACTTTCAAGAAGCAAGACCTACAGAATTATCAAGTTTATATCACTTTGAAACAAAATGGTTTACAAGGTGATTGTAAGATTATTATCTATTACAAATGAATACTTGTGAATTCTGAGGTGTAAGGACAATGGAGTTTGTAGTATGTATTGAATGCTAAGCTTAACTCAATGTTCTTTGCTTGATGAGCCTTCTATTTATAGACGGCTTGGATACATGAATAAACATTTGTTTATTCGTGTATATGCCCTGCAAAAAGTAGCTTCTTGACATATTCATTGAATCCAATAATCAAGTTGCCTTTATCATCATGATATCCAATAATGTCAAGTTGCTTCAGTTATTGTAGCAGGATAGAACTGATTTTTAGACAAGTGGGGTTTTATCAGAATATCTGATAACCACTTCATCAGAAATTCTGGTGAACAAATCATCAGAAAATTTGATGATCAGAATTGTTAGAAACTGATGATATTTCATCAGAAATATCATCAGATCCATCAGAAAAACCTTCTCTGATAATCTTCTTCAGTTCTTGATCAACTTATGATTCTTTGAAGTAGATATTGTTCTTTTCAGTTGTCTTATCCGATCTTCTTCTTGTTGTTTTGATCTTTAGGACTTTTATCTTCTTCGTAGATCAAGCTGAATCTGATTTTCCTCAATACTTACAAATAAAGTTTCCTAACAGTTCTTAAACAACTGAGGATAATTGCGCATCATTTGATCTTCCCGTTCCCAGGAAAACTCTAGACCACGACGTGAGTTCCGACGAACTCGAACTATAGGTATCTTGCTACGCTTGAGTGTTTTGATTTCTCGATCCATGATTTCAACCGGTTCCTCGATGAAGCGAAGTTGATCATCAATCATGAGTTCTTTGAGGGGAACAATGAGAGTTTTGTTTGATAAACACTTCTTTAGGTTCGACACATGGAAAACGTTGTGCACACCATTGAGCTCTTAAGGCAAGTTTAGTCTATATGCCACTGTACCGATTTTCTCATTGATTTCGAAAGGTCCGACATAACGCGGATTAAGCTTACCCCATTTACCAAAACGAATCACACCTTTCCAAGGTGAGACTTTTAACAAGACTCGGTCTCCAACTCGGAATTCCAACAGTTTTCTACGCTTATCAGCATAGCTTTCTGACGGTCGCGAGCTGTCGCCATTCGTTGTCTGATCTGGGCAATCTTTTCCGTTGTGTCGAGTACGAGTTCAGGGCCAGTGATTTGGCTATCGCTAACTTTAGCCTAACATAGGGTAATCGGCATTTCCATCAGTACAATGCCTCGAACGGAGCAGCCTGAATGCTGGTGTGGTAACTGTTGTTGTAAAAGAATTCCACGAGAGGTAGGTGTCTTTCCCTGCCGTTACCAAAGTCACTGACACATGCCCACAACATGTCTTCAAGGGTTTGGATGATATTCAGTTTGACCATCCGTTTGCGGGTGATAAGTTGTACTCATGTCTACACGTGAGCCGAAAGATTTGTGAATCGCTTGCCACAAATCAGATGCGAAACGGAGGTCACGATCAGAGATAATGGAAGTTGGCACTCCTTGCCAAGAGACTACTTCCTTCAGGTAAATGTTTGCAAGTTTAGAAAACTTGACGGTTTCCTTGATCGCGAGGAAATGCGTAGATTTAGTCAATTGATCTACAATAACTCAAATGGTGTCGTTTCCGCTCTGAGATTTAGGTAAACCGGCAACGAAATCCATGGAAATTTGCTCCCATTTCCACATTGGCAAATCCGGTTCTTGTAGTAATCTTGATGGCTTTTGGTATTCGATCTTGACCCTAGCACAGGTCAAGCATTTGCTAACATACTTCGCGACGATCGATTTCATGTTAGGCCAACAGTACAAAGCTTTGAGATAGTGATATATCTTGTTGGAACCAGAATGTATTGAGTAGCGAGACTTGTGCGCTTCGTCCATCACAAGCTCTCGTAGGTTCCTGTAGAATGGAACCCATATACATTCCATGAAGTAGTGTATGCCATCTTCCTTGGTTTGAGTTGCTTTTCCATACCCCGCATGGACTCAGCTAGAAGGTTTTCCTCCTTCAGTGCTTTAACTTGAGCGTTGCGAATTTGCTCAGGGAGGTTCGAATAAATGGTTAGTTGCAATGAGCGAACACGTTTAGTTTTGGTTTCCTTTCGGCTGAGGGCATCGGCTACAACGTTGCCTTGCCCGGACGGTGTTTAATTGCGCACTCAGAATCATTTAGGAGTTCGACCCATCGATGTTGCCGCATGTTCAAATTCTTCTGATCGAGTATGTGCTGGAGACTCTTGTGATCGGTGTAAATTGCGCACTTGGTAGCATACAAGTAGTGTCTGATGTGCTAAAAGTAGTTTAAGAAAAAAAACTAAAATTAACCTAAATCTAGACTCAAAGTAATACTCTAGACTCTCTAAACTCGACTAAACTACTAGCCGGCAAGCGAACCGATCGACTCTAGTAAAGTTAAGTAAGTCCGGATATCGAACCCACGAGACTCAATTAAATTACGCTAAGACTCTATCTAGACTAAGACTGACACAACTTAACTAATTGTTTATTTGATTTGGGGGGGGGGGGGGGGTTACTAAAAATCCTAAAATTGCAATTAAATATTAAACGAAATTAATTAACTAAGCTAACTAACGAATTACTTTGGACTTCTTTCAGATGACGAAAACACTACCTAGACAGGAATCCTGATTGCTTTTAGTTATGATTATATTTGGAAGTTGTCTACTATGGAACCAGGATCTTTATATTCTCACCTCTCGGGAAATCTAAGGACCTCTAACCCTTCTCAAGAGCACGCTAAGATCCCCTAAAGGTTGTTAAATTACAGGTTATTAGACTCCCTTATAAGACATCTAATGGATTTATAAAAGTATCCTACAAGGCTCACTCCCTTACGAGATCTAAACCTAGGATAGATTTGTTTTCTCAGTTAGATTTGCTAGACAACAGCCAAAAGGTTTACTTCCTAAGAAGGACCCACCTAACGGTCTAATCACTTAGACCTAGCAATAATCTCGCACCTTACAGCTATTGATGATTAGTAGAACACTTGATTTTATAAGATTACCAACTATTACTTCTAAGGTTAGTTACGTAATTTCACCTTAAAGAGTTCAAGATTTATTATGTGATATAGACACTCACCCAAATCTAAAACCCTAGCATGACTCCATTATGTGATAAAGACCGTCCCCAAGAATCATACGAAGCAATAATCAATGTTCAAACAATATCAAGCATGCATATACATCTAACCGATAGAACAAATCGTTTACAATTCATAAATAACCATAGTTTTCATAAATCCAAAATATAATCAAAACAATAGCAATCAATCATCCATGTCTAGGTAGTTACAAAGATTTAGCCAAGAATAGTCATGAAAAACATCAAAATCCAAGTATTAACGAGTACACAAGACATAACGGTAAATAAATACGAAAGTAAAGACACCCGAATGATTCCCGCACTTCGTATCTTCAACCGGTAGCTCTCCGTGCTCGACAACGCTCTCCAAGAACTCTGAATTTCGTCCCAAGGTTGCTAAGTTCGTAATTAGTGTTTAATGAATGATTTCTTGACTTTTTATATGAAACCCTGGACCCTAAACAAGGAATTGCCGTCAACATAACCCGTCGCGTGGCGCGACGGGTATAAGGCTTCATTCTCGCGTAGCGCGACGACGTAAAGGGACCAAATAGTATTATTTAATTGCTAGCAGGGTGAGACGGCACAGAGGGGTCCTTGTGGCGCGACGCGAGGGCCCACTTTTCACAGAATGACTCGTTTGTTTATCAACTTCAGCATCCCAAATCTCCAGAAATTATTCTAACTTCTTTCCAACTCGTTTCCCAGCAGTTAACTCTTTGTTTTTTGACGTTTTTAACACCAACGACCTAGAAACACAAGATTCGATCAAAGTAACGGAATTCTAAACAAAACTAAACTAATGAATACGAAAAATGCACAAACTCTACACGATAAATGGATGTATTTTGCAATACATCAAATATCCCCACACTTACTCTTTTTTCGTCCTCGAAAAAGAATCTATGCATACGGAATCAGAGATAGATAAATACTCGGGTCAAAATTTATTTATACTTGTTAACATCAAAGCTTGTGTTAGCCGCGATTGCAAATATACTTGTCCCTTTAAACCCAACCCGATTCTAAACCCCTTATCATGCAAGTTTAATTCAAGTGCGGTCAATCTACCTAGGGTCTCACGCTAGAAGCTACGGTCCACCTAATCCCGCCTCAAGCTTATAGAACAAATGGAACGATCAGTGGACCAATTCCTAACCGTTTGATATCAAAATCAAGAGAATTTAAAACCAACTTTCCTCATTTTTTTTTCTTTTCATTTTTTTTCTTTCTTTCTTTTGAGCTTAGACGTTGCTTTACCTAACCCAGAGGCATTCCGGTTGTAGAGTCGCTATCCCCAACCAAGATTACAATAGGCGTCGGTAATTTTATTTTTGCAATTCCGATTTCACACATCCTAGAGGTATTCCGGGTCAGAGTCACTATCCCCAACCAAGATTACATGGGCCTGCACTACTTTCCTTTAGTTTCTAGCTCATTTATTCTATTCTTTCTTTTTTTATTTTTCTTTTTCATGATTAAAAATTCTAACGATTTTGACTTATAACGACATTCTTTATACTCTTATTGGCGGTTTCAATTTCCCGTTTTCCCAGATGAAAACCCACTAGTAGACCGACAATTAAGGTAATATTAATTCAAAGGGACCTAAAACCAAACAGGGCCTATTCACATATCCCAAACTAGACACAAGCTCGACTTATTTAATCTCATATTATTATTATTTGAACCCGAACAAAAATCCATCTTTTCTATCATTTTCCGTATTAATTTTTCAAACTTCTTTATTCAAAAGACATTTTCTGATTTTTCCATTTTTTTTGGATTTTTTCAATTTTCTAATTTTTTTTTTGTATTTGTCATATTTATGACTCGATTACTACTATTTACATGTATCCCATCCCCACACTTAAAGATTGCATTGTCCCTAATGCAAGAACGGAAACACGACTCAGACTAACTACCTAAAAATAAAAACTAAAAACACAATAAATAAATATAAAAATACAAGTGAAACGACTTAGCTGAACGGAAGCGGCAACTAACATCAACTATCAAACATTATAAACATACCAACCAAAACATAATAATATATACGATAATAAGCATCAGTTCCAAACACAAACCAAACCAACCATCCCAACCAACCTGTTCAAGTATTTAAGTACATACCAACAGACGAGGATCAAAAACAACATAAAAATAAAAACAAAAGATATCAAATCAGCTCCTGCTGGGTCCTCATCATCCCCACACTATTCAGCACCACCCTCGCTTGCACTCTCCTCACTACTACTCTCCCGTCCACCTACTCCTGAGCTACCCTCTCCAAACACATGAAACGGGGGAGTCGGATCAAACCTCACTCCAGCACCAACCGGGCCGACCTGCTCACCCGGCTGGAAGAAATCCGGTATCACCATGCTG
Source organism: Helianthus tuberosus (assembly GCA_030545235.1). Lineage (NCBI taxonomy): Eukaryota > Viridiplantae > Streptophyta > Magnoliopsida > Asterales > Asteraceae > Helianthus > Helianthus tuberosus. The sequence goes on from CM060354.1 coordinate 125,297,966, forward strand.
AACCTGCTCGTGATGTACCTGGGAGCCTCCTCCTGTCTCTCCTGCCCAGTCTGAATCATGTGCTCCAACCTGTCAAACCTCTGCTCCACATAGCCAGATAACGACTGCAAAGTGAGCGGCTCAGGTGGCGGCTGCCTACGCGGATACTGCGGCGCTGGCCTCTCGTGTCGCTGCGGTGGACGCTAGCGATGAGTAGGATCAATTTGTGCCATGACATCCGCGGCTGGATGTCCCTCAGGTGGCTGCACCTGAGGACCCTGCCTAATCGGCTCCCAACCGGAAGGCTCAGTGTAAGAGACGATGCCTGCCTACTGCAGCTCCCGCATACCAAAGATGATAATCTTCGGTCCCTCATGTAAAACCTTGGGGTTATACTTATCAAACACCTCTAAGTTCAATGCAAGACGAGAAATATATGGACCCATATCCAAAGCAGCTCGGCGACCTCCTCTATGCCCCCTACTGAACGAATCAGCTAACACTGCTGCTAAATTCATCTCACGGTTCTCCACCCGACACATCAGAATAAACAACTCGATCCAGTTTGCCTTATTCTCACCCGATTTTTACCCCACCAAAGTAGTCGACAGTATTTTCAACACGTATCTATATATCGGATTACGAACCGAAGTGATCAGGTTCGTCAATGCAAACAGGTGGTCAGAAATCGTACTCCAAAAACGGCGCAGCTCTGCCGCTCCAACACTGTAATCTCTATCAATAGAGTACGCACCCCTCAAACTAGTAGAAAAACCAGGCTCCTTAACCTCCTCCTCTGTATAGTAACCCGAAGCAACTGCAAACTGAGCCATGTTCATCTCGAACACCTTCCTACCCAGACTAAAAGACACCGTATTATTCTCATCAAACTTCCCCTCGTTATGTTTCCACGTACTGTGGAACCCCAGAACTAACTCTTCATACTGATCTAAAGCACAATCCAACATCAATCTCAACCTAGGACCCAATAAATCCAACACCTCCTGCCTAGATCCTATATCATCCAACCAACCCCAATCGATGCTCCGATGCTGAAAAAAAATCAGTATTCTTCAACCTATCGTATTTCTTCCACTCATGAGTTTCTAATGCAAACTGTAGCAATGGATGATCAGCTCTGTTATTTATTTTGCATATCGGAATCTGCTCGGGAGCCCTATATTTAATATGCCTTTTTCTCCAATCTGGCGTATCTACCTGTAACGCCGGCTCCTCCCTATGACCTGGGCCCCTTTTCCAAGCCCTTTCGCCACCTCCTGACGAACTCCCAGCAGCTGCCATGTCTGCAAAACAAGTATTCAACAATACAAAACAGGCAGATAATTAGTAGTCACAAACTAGTTTTGGTATTTTTAATTTTTTCTATTTTTTTTGAATTTTTTTTTTGAAATTTTGAAATTTTTTTTTGGATTTTTTTGAAGTTTTTTTCTAAAAATTAGAATAACCGTATAGCATTTCGTTCGCGATTTAATTCTGAAAATAAAGTTGAATTAAAAATCGGGTTACCTTTTACAATTACTAAGAAATAATTAAACTCGCCTGAATGGAGATTGAGTACGGGCAAGCTCAATTAACTTGTACGTGCATGTAAACCCAAGACCGACACACTAGACTCGACTAGAATAAAACGACTAAAAATACACTCTAACTTGGACTCAATGTACAATACCCCCTCTCGGCACCTTAATAGTCCGCAATGAAACTGTAGTGCCTAACACAACGGCATTGACGTCCAACCTTATTTAAAATCAGCCGTGTATGAGTTTAAAATAAATTTTAGCGTTTGAAAAGGTCCGCCTAATTAAAGGAGGGTTTTCCTTTGCAAAAATTCCGTTTCAATATGCAAGGTTGAAACTTTATTTCGTCCATGTACTTCATACCAATCCATAATCAGCAAAACATGTTCAATGTCCCACCCCGACAATCATTTTGTACCCAATAATGACATTAACTCAGCCTATAGTTATCACCAATTGGAACAAGGACCTAACTTAATGTCAAAACGACAATGTTCTCTCAAGATATTATAGTATCATGTGCAAAAACCCAAACCAAAACCAGCCGCACCCAAATATTAGGCTAAAAACAACGTATACTTGATCTCGCATGGCGCGAACCTTATTTCCGAAACAGTGACATATCATTCAACATGAACCACTCTTAATCAACAAACCAAACCACAACCGCCCGTACCCTATGAATGACATGAAACAACCGGACTCGACACGCTACTAAGTTGACTGACCCGACAAACATTATCACCAAACTGACTCGACTGAACTTGCTGCTGACTCGACTGACCCAACAGAAAAGACCACAAAACTTAAACAACTAAAACTCTAAAAAAATTCAAAATTGACTCAAAACACTAATTATATAAGAATCTAACAAGAACACATACCCGAGTTGTTGATTTTGCACGGAAAAGTCAAAAAAATTCGTGAATGGAGGTCCCGAATCGAACAGTCCAGCGGTTAAAAGTAAAGTTTCTTCGGTGGGGTTTGTTAAGGGTTGAAATCCGGTCACAATGGTGGTAAAAAGGCTGGATATGGTGGTGAGATGGCTGAGATAAGGTGGTGGGAGGTGTGTTCGGCGGTGGAGAATCGATGGGAAGGGTTTGGGTTTGTTTTGAGGAAGAAGAAGCTGGAAAAGGGGTTTTAATCGATTAGTTACGGGGTCGCACTACGCTACTAGGAGATAGGGTATTTGTGGCGTAGAGCCACAGGTAGGTTCAACATGGAGGTTCAATTAAGCCATTGCGTTACGCGACGACATGGTTGGTTTAAGCTGGCGTGACGAGAGCAAGGGGCTCAGATTGGGTTTTTGGACTGGGGGTCGCGTAACGCGAGAAAAAGGGTGTTTCGGTGTGGCGTGACGAGAGAGGCCACTTTTAACAGAAAGGTGCGTAAAAATTCTTGTTTAATGCCTTAGAATTTTTTCTAAGTCTTACCCAACCATCCCAAAACCATCCCAAATTTTTTCTAACACTAGGACTTACCTGGAATGCCGTTTTCTTTGCAAATTCGGCTCCTCGTTGATTGTGATTCCTGCAAAATACTCAAAAACACAAAACAAAGACACGACACACTACGAAAAACTACCGTTAGCTACGAAAAGACTAAAAAACGACACGAAACAAACTATACAAACTCTACACTTGAGATTGCTCTCAAGACTCTAAATGGTGATGTTCAGAAGATCTTCGAGAGGAGTTTCCTCCTTCTCGGTGTTGTCAATCGGCCCTCCTAAGTAATGCTTTAAACGATAGCCATTCACTTTCCATGAACTGTCACTAGCTTTATTGTATAACTCAATCGCACCATGCAGAAACACTTCTTTCATAACATACGGTCCCGCCCACTTCGACTTCAACTTTCCGGGAAACAATTTAAACCTCGAATTGTAAAGAAGCACCTTATCACCAACTTTAAATTCCTTTAACCCTTTAAGCTTTCGATCATGCAATGCCTTCCTTTTCTCCTTGATACTCCAAGAACGCTCATACGCCGCATCTCTATGGGCTTCTAATTCATGGATTTGGAAGTATCTTCTCCTAGCCGCGGGAGTAAGATCTAAATTTACGGTTTTAAGAGCCCAATACGCTCGGTGCTCCAATTCTACCAGGAGATGGCAAGCTTTGCCATATATGATCATGAAGGGTGTGGTCCCTAAAGGTGTTTTGTAGGCGGTACGGAATGCCCACAAAGCATCATCAAGCTTGTCCGACCAATCCTCACGACTTTTTCCTACCGTTTCCTCAAGAATTTCCTTCACTCCCCTATTCGCATTTTCTACTTGACCGTTTGTTTGTGGATGGTACGCGGTAGATAAACGGTGAGTGACTCCATATCTCTCCAATGCTTTCTCCATCACAGAATTACAAAAGTGTGCTCCTCGATCACTAATGAGGGCTATAGGAGTACCGAATCACGTGAACAACTTCTTCAAGAATCCCACCACCACTCGGGCGTCGTTAGTAGGCAAAGCTTGAGCTTCCACCCACTTTGAAACGTAGTCGATCGCCACAAGGATGTACCTATTCCCACTCGAAGGAGGGAAAGGCCCCATGAAGTCAATGCCCCATACATCAAAGATTTCGAGTACTTGAATGGGATTTTGGGGCATTTCATTCTTGGATGAGATGTTGCCGGTACGTTGGCAAGCGTCACAAATCCTAACAAATTCTTGAGCATCCTCGAACACTGTAGGCTAAAAGAAACCGCAATCGAAGACTTTTTGTGCGGTAGTGTGTGCACCATGATGACCTCCCATCAATCCCTCATGCACATGCCTAAGTATATCTAAGCCATCCTCCTTGCTAACACACCTCCTAAGTACACAGTCACCTCCTATCCTAAAAAGGTAAGGATCATCCCATATGTACTTTCTAGCATCCCTAATCAACTTCCTCTTTTGTTGAGTATTCATATCTTGCATCACATCTCCATTCGCACGATAATTCTCTAGAGCACTAATCCACGATAATCCCTCATTCTCCGCCGTAACAAAATCTATAGACTCATGAGGGAATCGGTCTCCAATCGCTTCCTCACGAATCTCTTCCCTATTCGGATCCTCTAATCGCGAAAGGTGATCCGCCGCTACGTTTTCCGCTCCTTTCTTATCCCTAATCTCAATGTCAAACTCGGAAAGAAGTAGAATCCAACGAATGAGACGAGGCTTAGCATCTTTCTTTTGGAAAAGATAGCGTAAAGCCACATGGTCGGTGAAAACTATGGTCTTGGAAAGCACAAGGTATGATCGGAACTTATCAAAAGCAAAGACCACGGATAAGAGTTCCTTTTCGGTAGTAGTGTAATTTTCTTGGGCGTCATTGAGGGTTTTGCTCGCGTAGTAGATCGGGTGAAAGTGATTCTCCCGTCTTTGACCCAAGACCGCCCCGACCGCATAGTCACTTGCGTCGCACATGAGCTCAAATGGTAAGCTCCAATCGGGGGATACAAGAATGGGTGCACTCATGAGTTTTTCTTTAAGGAAGTCGAACGCTTTAAGACACTCCTCATCAAAGACAAACGGGACATCTTTCTCGAGTAGTCGAGTCATGGGGCGAGTAATTTTAGAGAAATCCTTAATAAAGCGCCTATAAAAGCCCGCATGACCTAAGAAACTACGGATGGACTTGACACTAGTGGGTGGAGGAAGCCTACGAATAGTATCTATCTTGGCTCTATCTACCTCTTTCCCGGCTCTAGAAATCTTATGTCCTAAGACTACCCCCTCCGTAACCATGAATTGACACTTTTCCCAATTAAGCATCAACTTTGTCTCAACGCACCTCTTCATCATCTTCGCTAAATTACCTAAGCAATGATCAAACAAATCACCATAAACTGAGAAGTCATCCAAAAAGACCTCCATAGAACTCTCAACCATGTCTTGAAAAATCACTATAATGCAACATTGGAATGTAGTCGGAGCGTTACATAGCCCAAAAGGCATGCGTCGGTACGCATATGTGCCGTATGGACATGTAAACGTCGTCTTTTCTTGGTCTTCCAGCGCGATAGGGATTTGGAAGTAGCCGGAAAAACCATCAAGGAAACAATAGAATTGTTGCACCGCAAGACGCTCAAGAATTTGATCGATAAAAGGGAGTGGGAAGTGGTCTTTCTGGGTGGCGTCATTGAGCTTGCGGTAGTCAATACACACATGCCAACCGGTAACCGTATGAGAAGTGATGAGCTCGTTTTTCTCATTCACGGCAACAGTTATCCCCCCCTTCTTGGGGACAACTTGAGTAGGGCTCACCCATGAAGAGTCGGATATGGGGTAAATCAAACCGGCTTCCTTAAGCTTCAACACTTCTTTCTTAACAACCTCTTTCATGTTAGGGTTTAACCGCCTTTGAGGTTGCACCACCGGTTTAAATTCATCCTCCATAAGAATACGGTGGGTACAAAAAGTGGGGCTAATCCCCTTGATATCGGATAATTTCCAAGCAATCGCCTCTTTGTGCTCTTTAAGCACCTCAACTAGCTTCCCCTTCTCCTCCTCCGTCAATCTAGAAGAGATAATGACGGGCATTCTAGAATTCTCCCCTAAGAAAACATACCCTAAGTGGGATGGGAGAACCTTAAGCTCTAGGGGTTGCTCCTCTACGGGTTTACTCTCATTCTCCTTCCTACCCTCACATAGCTCTAGGGTTTTGGGAACCCAAGATGAATCTACCTCCTCACCCTCATCAACAACCTCATCCTCAACTTCTCCCTCACTAACTAGATCGGCCCCACTAATGAAATCTAGACACCTATCAACACACGAGATGAAAGAATCTAGAAAGTAGACGGAGTGATATGGACCGATAGAATCATCACTACTAATAGGGTGTTGCGTGGCTCGATCTATCTAAAAGGTAACTATCTCATCACCCGCTCTAAGTGAAATCTTACCGTCAAAGACGTCGATGACGGCCTTTGCGGTTCGAAGGAAAGGACAGCCGAGAATGATCAGGACTCTCTCATCGGCCTCCATGTCTAAGACCACGAAATCTACGGGAAACACAAATTTATCTACCTTCACAAGCAAGTTTTCTATGACTCCACGAGGATACTTAACCGATCGGTCGGCTAAGGACAATGACATACGCGTGGGTGTGAGCTCTCCTAACCCTAGCCTCTCATAAAGAGAAAAAGGCATCAAATTGATGCTAGCACCTAAGTCCGCTAAGGCGTGAGCGGGGGTAACGGCACCCCCGAAGAAGCAAGGAACAGTGAATGTACCCGAGTCGGTTAGTTTCTCTGGTAGCTTATTCAAGACTACCATGGAACAACCTCCAGTCAACGGGATGTTTGAAAGCTCTCCTAACCTATCCTTACGTTTTAGAAGGTCCTTAAGGAATTTGGCCTAATTAGGCATGGACTGTAAGACTTCAATGAAAGGAAGGTTGATTTTTAACTGTTTAAACATTTCTAAGAACTGCCCATATTCCTTAGCATATTTTTGATGCTTAAGGCGGGCGGGGTAGGGAACGCGAGAATGATCTACTAACGGAGAAGGCCTAACCCCTATGGGACATTTTTTGACACTCTTTTCTACTTGGAGCTCCTCGGTGTGTGCGGTACTTGCTGGGTCTAGCCTATGTTGCACCTTACCGGGAGCTTCCATCTCAATTTCTTCATCTACCTCTTCCTCATCTTCTTCCTCTACACTCTCTCTCACTACCTCCCTTAGACTCTTGCCACTACGGGTAGTAATAGCTTTAGCTGAATGGTTTGCGGGGTTCGGGTAGGTGTTTCATGAAAACTGACCAGGTGGGTTTTCTTGCAACTGTTTAGCTAAACCACCTACTGTTCTTTGAAGGTCTAAAAGGGCGGATTGTTGATTTTTAAGTTGAAGCTCTTGATTTTTATTAACTTGTTCTTGATTTTTAGCAAAATTACCGAATTCAGTTAAAGTCTTTTGTGTAGCTTGATCTCTCACCATCAATTGAGCAAACATTTCTTCAATCCTACTTAAACTACTATCTGAACCCTTTCCACTAGTCTGACCCTCTTGATTTGACCCCCCCTCCAGAAAATTAACCCCCTGAACCTGAACCACTAAACTAACCTCCTTGACCTGAACCCCCATTAGCAAATTGACCACCTTGATTTGAACCTGCATTAGTATATAGACTGGGCCCCCTATTTTGATACTGACCAGATGGGAAACCGGGAGGATTACTAGAAGACCGAAAACCACTATTATTTCCACTACCACGCCAGTTAGAGTCATAATTAGAATTATTGTTAAACGGACCACTAGACTGACTGGCTATAAACTCTACCTGCTCTAGTGTAAGTGTAGGACAATCTAACGTGTCGTGGTCTCCCCTACAAACCTCACACCTATCAACTTTTTTCTTAATTTCATTTAACTCTTGTTTGAGACTCTCTAGAGTAGCAACTACCGATGAATCCAAGACAACTTAGTTTACCCCTCGAGTGGCCGAGGAGGTAGTCACAAGAATGGAAGTCCTACTGGTAGCGCTATAGTCCATATCAGAGTGGGTGAAACTCTCAAACAAATCATTACACTCATTAACTGTCTTCTTACCCATAAGTTGCCTTCTAGCAGAAGTATCGAACCGGGCTTTGATCTCGGGGGGTGAGAACATTGTAGAACTATTCAACTAGTGCCCAGTCCGATAAACCATGCTGAGAACAACGAGAAATCATAGTTTGGAAACGCTCCCAGGCCAGGTGGTAGGGCTCATCAGGCTCCATTCGAAACGAATGGATCTGATCGCGTAGACGAGATGCTTTGGCAGGTGGGAAATGTTTAGCTAAGAAAGCATCTCGTAAACCTGCCCAGGTGGTGAAAGTTCCTGCTGGCTGCGAATCGAACCAGACGGTTGCGCGGCCAGCGAGAGAAAATGGGAAAACCATTAGGTACCTGGCATCTAGATTTACACCCTCAATAGAGTAGGTGCCACAAAAACGGGTGATGCGGTTAATGTGGGCGGGAGCATCCTCATCATCACGGCCATGGAATTGGCATGAGTTAGTGATGGCCGTCATGATGTAGGATGGAATCTGCCAGGACCTATCATTAGTAATGTTGGGAAGGGTGATGGGGGAATTAGCATCGGTGAAGCCGGAGGTGGCTTGCTCGTAAACGGTGCAATTGGCCATTTGAGCTGCAGGTGGCGGACTAGGTGGACGGGTGGGTGGCGGGGAATTGTGTGGTGACGGCTTCGGTGTGAAGTCAAAGTCTGGTGGTTTAGAGTGGAGAGTAGAGTCAGAAGGGGCATAGCGCGACGGCGTAAAGGGACCAAATAATATTATTTAATTTCTAGCGGGGAGCGACGGCATAGAGGGGTCCTTGTGGCGCGACGCGAGGGACCACTTTTCACAGAATGACTCGTTTGTTTATCAACTTCAGCATCCCAAATATCCAAAAATTATTCTAACTTCTTTCCAACTCGTTTCCCAGCAGTTAACTCTTCGTTTTTCGACGTTTTTAACACCAACGACCTGGAAACACAAGATTCGATCAAAGTAACGAAATTCTAAACAAAACTAAACTAATGAATACAAAAAAATGCACAAACTCTACATGATAAATGGATGTATTTTGCAATACATCAAATATCCCCACACTTACTCTTTTTTCGTCCTCGAAAAAGAATCTATGCATACGGAATTAGAGATAGATAAATACTCGGGTCAAAATTTATTTATACTTGTTAACATCAAAGCTTGCGTTAGCCGCGATTGCAAATATACTTGTCCCTTTAAACCCAACCAGGTTCTAAGCCCCTTATCATGCAAGTTTAATTCAAGTGCGGTCAATCTACCTAGGGTCTCACGCTAGAAGCTACGGTTCACCTAATCCCGCCTCAAGCTTATAGAACAAAAGGAACGATCACTGGACCAATTCCTAACCGTTTGATATCAAAATCAAGAGAATTTAAAACCAACTTTTCTCATTTTTTTTTCTTTTCTTTTCATTTTTTTTCTTTCTTTCTTTTGAGCTTAGACATTGCTTTACCTAACCCAGAGGCATTCCGATTGTAGAGTCTCTATCCCCAACCAAGATTACAATAGGCGTCGATAATTTCATTTTTGCAATTTCGATTTCACACATCCTAGAGGTATTCTGGGCCAGAGTCACTATCCCCAACCAAGATTACATGGGCCTGCGCTACTTTCCTTTAGTTTCTAGCTCATTTATTCTATTCTTTTTTTTTTTGCTTTTTCTTTTTCATGATTAAAAATTCTAACGATTTTGACTTATAACGGCATTCTTTATACTCTTATTGGCGGTTTCAATTTCCCATTTTTCCCAGATGAAAACCCACTAGTAGACCGACAATTAAGTTAATATTAATTCAAAGGGGCCTAAAACCAAACCTGGCCTATTCACATATCCCAAACTAGACACAAGCTCGACTTATTTAATCTCATATTATTATTATTTGAACCCGAACAAAAATCCATCTTTTCTATCATTTTCCGTATTAATTTTGCAAACTTCTTTATTCAAAAGACATTTTCTGATTTTTCTGATTTTTTTTGGATTTTTTCAATTTTCTAATTTTTTTTTGTATTTTTCATATTTATGACTCGATTACTACTATTTACATGTATCCTATCCCAACACTTAAAGATTGCATTGTCCCTAATGCAAGAACGGAAACACGACTCAAACTAACTACCTAAAAATAAACACTAAAACGAAATAAATAAATATAAAAATACAAGTGAAACGACTTAGCTGAACGAAAGCGGCAACTAACATCAACCTATCAAACATTATAAACATACCAACCAAAACATAATAATATATACGATAATAAGCATCAGGTCCAAACACAAACCAAACCAACCATCCCAACCAACCTGTTCAAGTATTTAAGTACAGACCAACAGACGAGGATCAAAAACAACATAAAAATAAAAACAAAAGATATTAAATCAGCTCCTGCTGCGTCCTCATCATCCCCACACTATTCATCACCACCCTCCCTTGCACTCTCCTCACTACTACTCTCCCGTCCACCTGCTCCTGAGCTACCCTCTCCAAACACATGAAACGGGGGAGTCGGATCAAACCTCACTCTAGCACCAACCGGGCCGACCTGCTCACTCGGTTGGAAACACAAGATTCGATCAAAGTAACGAAATTCTAAACAAAACTAAACTAATGAATATGAAAAATGCACAAACTCTACACGATAATTGGATGTCAGTACATCAGTGTCTCCATATCTTGAGTGTGAATACTATAGCTCCCAGCTCCAGGCGTGGGTAGTGTAGTTATTTTCGAACTTTGAGTTGGCGTGACGCGTAAGCAATGACTTTCTCGTGTTGCATTAAAACGCAACCGAGTCCTTGGATGGATGCATCGCAGTAGACAATGAAATCGTTAGTGCCTTCAGATAATGAAAGAATTGGTGCACTACAAAGCTTTTCCTTCAGCTGCTGAAACTCAGACTCTTGAGCATCGCCCCACTTGTAGGTGATACCCTTATGAGTTAAGAGTAGTTAGGGGTTGTGCAATATTCGAGAATCCCTTGATGAATCTACTGTAATAACCCGCCAGACCCAAGAATTGGCGGATTTCGGTTGGATTTCTAGGTGCAAGCCAGTTCTTGATGGAGTCGATCTTGGCTGGATCGACGTGAATCCCAGCTTCATTGACCACGTGACCCAGGAAATGGACTTCGCAAATCCAAAAGTCGCATTTTAAGAACTTAGCATAGAGCTGTTCGTTTCGTAAGAGTTCCAGAATAAGGTGTAATGTTGTTCGTATTCCTCCTGGCTCTTAGAGTAGATTAGGATGTCGTCAATGGAAACAAGGACGACCTCGTCAAAGTAGGATTGGCACAATCGGTTCATGAGATCCATGAAGACTGCAGGTGCATTGGTTAATTCGAACGGTATGACCAGGAACTCGTATTGGCCGTATCGAGTTCTGAAGGCAGTCTTTAAGTTATCTTCATCCTTGAGATATGCAGGTCTCGTCGCTCCCCGAGTACCGTTCGTAGAAGGTGATTCATCCAAGCGAGGATTCGCGCATAATTAGTGTTAGACAAGAATTATGGTGTCCATGATGCACAACAAGATAAGACATGAAAACATGCCAGAGTGTAGCTGAAAACAATGCGTTCAACTTGATGCAATACATAAAGGTTTTAGGTTCGACAGTAAGGGTTTATTCGATGTCGAGGATGTAGTTGGTTATACATAAGTGGTATAAGGTAGAAGTAAAGAATGTTATTCGCTGTTAAAAGTGTTACATCAATGATGTTGGTACAACAAAAATTAACCAAGAAGAATGGTTGTCGCACGAGTTTGTAGTGTTAAGATTCACTGGAATGCCTGTTAAAGTTTTCAAGCTCGCCCATGTATAAGGGAGAAAATAATACACCTTGATCCATGATCTTATATGAATTTGCGATTGTATCAAACTGATAAGCAACCAATCTCAGAAGAGTTGTCTTAAGTCATGCGGATGAATTTGAAATAACGCATGTGTCATCAAGAGGTCCCAATGCGAGGGTGCGAAAACATGTTCAAAATGGTATGATCGTATCAACAACACGTCATCATCTTCAAGGTTCCAGAAGGGATCACCAAGGATCGAAAGTCGTGTTTACCAAATTCTCTAAACTAGAGTGAAATCTTATTAGAGTTTCTGCATGGTAAGGCGAGGATGTAGTGTCACCATGATAAAGAAATGATGGATTTGTCTAAGTTAATAATAGAAATTAGACATCACTTTAAACAATAAACATCGGCTCGTACAAAGGCTAGTGAAAAGTTCCACCTAATCAGAAAACTATCATGGAATAACGACTCTTGCAATAAAGGGGGTAAGGTAATACGTTTAAATAATCATGTTCATCTGTGGGCTGACTAACCCGTATCTCCGTCCTCCAATGTCCCTAAGACCACCGAATCATTATAAGACATCCATTTGCTGAGTTGGGTATGCTAAGGTATAAATCAAGTTGGACTAAGAATTAACCACATAACAGGGTAATGGGGGTAGCCTTGTGTTCGATGGGGGTGCGATATGGTTGTTAGTGTCGCCATGAGAAAAAAGGTACACCGCGCATATTTTCATACTCGATACAAGCAAACAAGAAACAGAATAGTGTAGACATAACTGAAACACTCAATATTTCAATAGTCAACTGGTTCCTTGCCCTTAGTGTGTTGTGGTTTCGAATTAGGGTTAGGGGAATCCATTCTTATCTAAGGCATATCATGTTTACATATTTTAGTTCACGTACAAATCACAGTGTTGAAGACAGAATATACACACATATATATATATATATATATGTATACCAAGCACAAGTAAATGCCAGATAATACAATTACCATGTATGCATCTAAGTCTGACGAACCTTGCAATCTAGAGTGTGGGGTTGTTGTGGTTTCCCTTAAAGAACGGTTGTAGTCTGGTTTTCCTCAAAAAGACTTTATATTTTAAACCTAGTTCACTATAACCAATGGCTCTGATACCAATCTGTCACACCCTCAAATTCCACATGCGGGGTTTTACCGCGAGGCGTGCGACTGACCAGGATCCAACCACTAATATTGTTGAACCAATTATTTAAGTTGTAAAATCATCACTATCAACACGGTTAGTGATCAGTGTTTAAAAGTCCGAAATACAGTTTAAGTTAGCAGCAGAAAATAAAGTAACCCATCATAAACTTAAAACCACAAGTTTATTAAATATACGAAGTTTAAGGCATTACGAACCACAACTGTACCTAACAACCTGCAAAACATGTAGTAGGGTGTCAACATAAAGTTGGCGAGTTCACAGTTTTTTAGTATTGTTTCCAAAAAAAACATAGGTTATTAAATCACTCAGTTTATAAAACATGTCATGGGGAGCTACCCCATTCTTAGCTACTAAACTGTGTGGTACCGAAACTTGACTGTTTAAGTTGTTTGTGCCCTAAGTCAATGTCTATCATCATTGACCAATTGCCAAGGCATAAAAGTTCACGCCCATATATTATAGTTGTCCTTAATTTGAAGGTGAATATAGTATTTTAATCCACAAAATAAAAAAAAAGTTATCAATATTAACATGTATACATACCTTTGTGGGTTTTCATAGTTCAATTCTGAATATCTCATCGTCTGTCTATAATTTTTAATCGTAACATTTAAAGTTTTAAGGGTCTTTTGAGACTAATAGGGTGGTGGTCCATTGGCAAAGATAAAACCTTTAAATACGTGGGTTTGAGAGAGGGAGGTCTTGCGTTCAATTCCACAGACGACGATGACATGAAATTAAAGAAATTTGGCGTTAAAAAGGGCCTTTTGAGATGTTAGAGAGAAACAAGAGAGGGATGATCCAAAGTCTTAAGTTGTTCTATTCTTTATTATAACTAATTAGAGTTTACAAGTATTACAAAACTAGTCCCTAAGGTTCTAAACATGACAATCATCACCCAAAACTAGTGACTAGTCTAACAAAGGGTATGAATGCCTTGGTTTACATGAATAAATATAACAAGGGGCGCCTGCGCCAGTATGTAGTTTAGTGCTGGAAACAAGAAACTCTGGAATCCTCCAAGGGAATCAAGTTTTGCCTCTTGACCTAACAGAATAATTGTATTTCTTCTCAAGTACGCGTAATTCCTGAAGTGAGGCAACAACCTCGGTCATGGTGGGGCGTTCTTTCAGAACACTGTGCACACAACGATTTGCAATTTGTGCAAACCCTCTTGCGCATTTGGGATGAATTGGTTCCTTGATATTAGGATCAACCATTTGATCTATTTTTCATTCTTTCACACATTGTTTAGCCCACCTTACCGAACTACATTCATCCTCACCATAGAGCTCATCTACTGCAAGCCTCCCAGATAATAGTTCAAATAATACAACCCCAAATGCATACACATCTACCTTTGTTGTTGATTTCTGGTATAGAAATAATCAGGATCCCAAATACCCAAATGTGCCTTTAACACTCCCAGTAACATAAGATGTTGAATGCTTAGTCTTATAAATTGAATATAAAAGGGTGCATGAAAAAGTGAATGTTACATGTTTGGATTCATGACTTGTAGGTTTCCTGCTTCACGTTTTGTTCAGCTTCTTTTTTGGGTTCGACAACAAAATTAAATAACAACATACTTGGTTTCTAATGATAAATTGTTTTTATTTTGTTGTTTGTTGCAATAATAATCAAAGTATATTATAGTTGTCATTTTTGTTGCAATTAAAATTAATTTGATTATCCAGATTGCCTCTTTAATAGCCTTTGAATCTCAGATGTCTCCCCTTCTGTGCTTTGCTCTCTTGGTTTCTTGCTAAGACCCGTAGCAGGCTCTTTGTAAGTAGGTATCTCGAGTAGTCGCTTCTCACGTCGGTTTACTCTAGCCCAAGGGTAAGATCGGGAAACTCGTGGAGATGAATTAGGAACGAATGGTTCCTTGCCCCTAGCTTGTTGTGGTTTCGAATTCGAGTTAGGGGTATTCATTCTTACCTTGGTGTATATCGTGTTTACATATTTTAGTTCACACAAAAGTCATAGTATTGTAAAAGTAATGCACGTGTAAATGCCAAGTAATACAAATACAATGTATGCATCTAAGTATGACGAACCTTGCAATCTGGGGTGTGGTGTCGTTGTGGTTTTTCCATCAAATAACGGTCATAGTCTGGTTTTCAAAAACTTATATTTTAAACCTAGTTCACTATACCAAATGGCTCTGATATCAATTTGTCACACCCTTAATTTTCACATGCGGAGTTTTACTGCGAGGCATGCGACTGACCAGGATCTCATCACTAATCATGTTGAACCAACCATTTAAAATCATAAAAGCTTAACTAATAACATGATTAGTGATAAAGTTTTAATTGTCCAAAACACAGTTTATGTTGCAGCGGAAAACAAAGTAAAACCCATCAAGAACTTTAAAACACCAGTTTAATAAATGTTCAAAACATAAAGTTTTAACGAACCACACCACTCCAGCCGTTTGCAACGCCCGTCCTTAGCTGTACCGACTGACCTGCAAAAGCATGCAACTACGTGTCAAAAATAAAGTTGGCGAATTCACAAATTATAGTTTAGCAACATTAAACTGTGTACTAAATGCTAATGTTTCATTTTTGCCCTCATTAATGTCTATCAACATTAATGCAAGAGTGAAGGTTAGAAGTTCATGCTCGGCCTCCAGCATGGTGTGAGGTTTGTCAAACCTAATAGCGCTATCAACTAATACCCCGCATATGCCCACCCGGAAATCTAATCGGTAAAATGTAGGGACTTTCAAAATAGAGTTTTCGTTTAGTCCCAGTGTAGTACTCCACCTCCAGTGGATAGTATGTTTCAGTGGTTCCAACAAGGAATGCGCGCGTAGCCCCAAACAGGGCTACCATAAAAAGGGTTGTTCCAACAAGGAACACATGCTTTTGGAAAAAGGTTGTGAACTCACCTTAGTTTGCTCGGTAGTAAACTTGAAAGGTAATCAAGAAGGTCAATCTCTTCCGGACATTTTCACCGTTTCAATTAGTTTAATTTATGAATTTATACACGTAGTCACCAAATCACGTTGTCATGCAATTACTCCTTTAGGTAAGTTAGTGCATATGATCATCTAATTCCATATAACGCATTCATAGACTCCCACTAACGTTTCTAATATAACTATTTTCTGTAACATATATGCATATTTAAAACGTTTGCAAACACTTTCAGCTCATTGCAGTTTCACATCAGAATTTGGGCTGTTTGCCGGAATTTATTTAAAATACTAAATGAATTAAAAAAACTATTATATTTTAACACAACATGTTATTCTTTCCGTGGATATTAGTGTATTTTTCTCATGATCTGAATCTTTACAGAAAAATAAATAAAAATCATTCTTTACACCTAGGTCTGATTTATAACTTTTTGATGATAGTTTACGCTAGAAATCATGTAAAAATCTTAGTTAAATCTTTTTACGAAATTCCAGTGGGAGATTTTTAGAATCACACGCAACTACCTACAGTAAAAATGTGATATTATAACCCAGTTCCTAAATTGAGTCATGACATTCGTAATGGGTTGCAAATTCTGACAGAAAATGCAGCCTGGACCTTTAAAACGAAATAAATCATTTAAAATACCAAACGACGTCGAAAAAATGTATTCCAGTGGGGTTTGAAATTATTTCCTGGAAGTTCATCATGGACTAAAGAAACATCAGTTTTCGATAAAATTTGACCCGGTTACAACCAATTAAAGTCGGCTGTAATGTTCTGGATAATTACTGATTAGTCACAAATCTTTTTATAAACGAGTTTCCGGGTTTCTCTATCGTGTTTTACCGTTATATAAATACCTCTACATTATTCATCGCAGGTTACATGTTTTTTTATATCAGATTCGTCATACAAAACATCAAGATCATTGAGAATGTCAAACCCGAACCCATTTCTAATGTCTATACACACATAAAATAACATTAAGCATCAAACTTAACTATTATGAATCCTATACCACAAGTTATCATCATACCATCAAGGATCCATAAGTTACACCCAAAATGCAGCCAAGATATATAATATAAATCATGCACAAACATATATAATTATCATAAAACACAAGATCCAACCTGTAATTAAAACCCTAGTGGCTTAACCGAACTCACAATCGATCCTAACATTATAACTCGTGATCTCTAGCACCTAGCACTTCATATAACATCAAATCATCATGTATATCAAGCAAACGCAACCAAGTTACAAAATATTTTATATCCGAAAGTATACATGAACTACAAGAACTATCGATAAAACGGGCAAGGCATGGTACCTAGCGATAACGAGAATGCAATAGGGCCTTGAATTAGAATCTTGAAGCCTTGGTGCATTGTTTGTTCGTCCACAGTAGCGTGATAGAGGGGAGAGAGATTGTAAGATTGTAGGTTTTGGAGGATTTAGGGTTGTGAGGTTCATGCATGCTTACGTGTCATAAAAAAGGGGTTAAAGATTTGGGATTTATATGTGGGCCGAATACTATGCCCACAATCCCTTTTTTTTATTAATTGACAACCTCAAAAAACAATTAATGATGGACTCATGAGACTTAAAATTGGCATACGTAAACTTAATCTATCTACTATAATAAAAGAAAACAACTTTTGGACACGTGTCATTCATTGAAGGTATTTTCAAATCTATACTTATCTTATATTAACTAAATAAATAATAAATTAATATTAAATCTTATCATACTTTAATAAAATATTATCCTCAAATCTAAATTGTTAATTTAATATATTTTTAAAATAAATGCCTCTCGTTCCTACTTATTTACAAAATTACATTATTTAATCTGTGTAATACACACATGGTTTTTAAAGATATAACTTTTTTTTTATTATTTGATACATAAAATTGCATTTATTTAACCTGTACAATATACGGGGTTCATAAAGATATAACCTTTTATTATTTAACTAGGTTAGAACCCCGTGTATTACATGGGATGAATAAATGTAATTTTATATATTAAATAATAAAAAAGTTATATCTTTATGAACCCTGTATATTGTACGGGTTAAATAAATGTAATTCTATATATCAAATAATAAAAAAAAGTTATATCTTTAAAAACTATGTGTATTACACAGATTAAATAAATGTAATTTTGTATACTAAATACTAAAAACGTCGTATCTTTAAAAAAACCCGTGTATAGTCGGGTTGAAAAATCTATCAAATAATAAAAAAATATATCCTTAAAAAACCCGGTGTATTACACGTGTTGAATCAATTAGGATAACATTTAATATTAATTTATTATTTATATATTTAATATAAGATAATTAGGAAAGAGATGTATTTGTTTTAAAAATATATTAAATTAACAATTTAGATTTGAGAAAAATATTTTATTAAAGTATGATAAGATTTAATATTAATTTATTATTTATTTTTAGTTAATATAAAATAAGTATAGATTTGAGGATACCTTCAATGAATGACACGTGCCCAAAAGTTGGTTTCTTTTATTATAGTAGATAGATATATAAAATTACATTTATTCAACCCGTGTAATACACGAGGTTCTAACCTAGTATATTATATATAAACCCCCTTTTATTTAATACACATAATATATACTATTTCATAATGAAGTAGAACTAGTATTAATATATTCTGCATATGTATATGTAAAGTACCTAAATAATTCGTGTGACGTAACCCATGTAACGTAACGAACATAAGTAAAACTAATGAAAAAAAAAACGATTTTACCTTGGAAAAAGTGGGTTATCTCACATGTTATAACACAAATACAGCAAACATCTATTGTTACTTCCTCACAACAGATGGAAACATCTCTACATATCCAAACTTCTCACTCATCCTCACAAAGGGAGAGTGTTGTAAGCACAAGCACAAGGGAACCAAATCAAGAGGTAGATATTTCACTTGAATATCTCTACTCAAGCCCTCTCCCAGGGTTGCTTCTCTTTCTACTCCACCACCCACTAAAAATATTCCATCATCATTCCAAAATTTGCTTGATGCAATTGATACAATTGACTTGCACATACCTAGTTCCTCTAAAAAACAAACCACATAGAGTACACTTCAACAAGTGACTAGGGCAATTTTAGAAATCATTGCTACCCAACAAGCAGAGGAGGTAACACGTCATGTGTCTCAAAAGATACTGGTAGGCTGATGTGCTAAAAGTGGTCAATTAAAAACTAATTAATTTTAACCTAAACTAGACACACTAAATTTTAAATTTATAAATCAAGACTCTCTAAAACCTAGACCACACAACCGGCAAGTGTACCGATCAATACAGTATAGCGAAAGTAAGTCCGAGTATCGAACCCACGAGACTCTCTAATTACGTTTACTAGACTCAATTAACTTATCTAAGACTGCCTTGACTTAAATTGTTTTTATTGATCGGGAGGGTTTCAAAATATCCTAAAATTGCGAATTAATTAAATTAATTAACTAAGTTAACTAGACACGAATTATGACTTGGGTTTACTCAGATGATGGTGAAGGACTACCTAGACTGGAATCCTGGATTGTACTAGTGATGATTTATTAGGATGTTTTTTACTATGGAAACGGGATCGTTTAATGCTAAACTATCGAGACACCGAGCAGGACCCCCGACCCTTCTCAGGAACACACCTATGGAACTCTAAAGGCTGTTATGGACACCAGTTGGTCTAGACTCCCTCATGGGTTATCTAAGTGGTTTATTAAAGTACCCTAATTCGATCTATTCCCACACGAGTTATAAACCTAGGATAAACTTGGGTTCTCGATTCGACTTGATAGACAACGGTTGACAAGGAAACTAGTTCAGACTCCTCACGAAGACCCTACCTAGCAATTTATCAACTTAGACCTAACAATAACCTCACACCTCATAGCTACTGAGATTAGAACTCAATTATCAATTACCGCTTCTAAGGTATATTAGCCAATTAACCAAAAAAATCACAATATAAAATTATAATCTAGCATGAACCTATTATGTGAAAGACATCCACCAAGAATCATACGAAGTAATAAAAGACAATTAAACAATTCTAAGCATGCATATACATCGAACCGATCAAGTCGAATACTTTCATAAACAATCCATAAAATAATAAACATCCATAAAAATCAAAACTTTAACAAATCCATGCATCCAATCTAGATAATTTATAAAGTTTAGCTACACATCATTAAGAAATCAAGAACAAGTGTCATCACAAAGTAGCAAAACATAATCAAAGCAATAAACAAGAGAACAAGTAAACCCGGATGCTAAACACGCAAGCCAACACGATCCCAAGTCTTCACAACTTCAACCGATGCCTTGTCTTGCTCGATTATGCTCCAAAAGATGTCTGAAATTCGTCCAAAAAGCTCCTAATTCGTCTAGGGTTGTCTAGGATTGATTTTGGGTTAAGCATAGGCTTAAATATGAAGTTTTACACGTTGATCAGGAAAGGCGCCGCGTCCGCGACCTGTATAGGGATCCTCAGTCGCGTGACGCGATGGCCCTGCGTATCGAGAATACAGTTTCGGCCATAACTTCTTTGTTTCAACTCCGTTTTCTTCACCGTTTTCGCCTACGGGTTCATAATTAAATTCTTTATCTTCTAATCTTATCAATTATCCCTTTTCATTTCATGAAAATCGTTCACAAAGCCCAAACCTCCTCCCGGGTGCTCGTTTCTTCAACGTTTCAGCTCGTTTTCACTCCCGGGACCCTACAAAGCACACAAGATACCATAATATACAAAACCAATGATAAAATGACACAAAACAACTCAAATTATTATACAAACTATACATGGAAACAAATGTAATTTGCATTATATCAAATATCCCCACACTTACTCTTTTTTCGTCCCTGAAAAAGATATATGCTACGGAATCATAGTCAAAGAAAATATCGGATCTCAAAATTTAAATTATTTAATTACAAACCAAGCACATGTTAACTTACGATTGCAGGTATAAGATCCACTTAAACTCAACACCGATTCCTAGGCCCTTATCATGTTTAAATATGTTCGAGTTCGGTTAATGAACCTAGGGTCTCACACTAAAAAGGCACGAATCCACTTATCCCGCCTCAAGCTTAAGAAAAAAAAAGGAACAACCAATTGGCTATTTCCTACCGTTTTATACCAAAACTCAAAGAATTTAAAATCAAACTTTTTTTTTCAATAACACTAGACTTCTTGCATACCTAACCCAGAGGTTGTCTCAACCAGAGTCACCATCCTGAGAGCGACAAAGTGAGCTTCGGTAATTTAGCAATTTTTCTTTAACTCAACCTAGAGGCAATCTAAATCAGAGTTATCATCCCCAATAAAGATTACATAGGCCTCGTCTATATTCAATCTAGCTCATTTATTCAATATTGCAAAAATTTTCTTTGATAAAAAGTTCTAAGACTTTTAGCTTATAACGGTATTCCTTATACTATTATTGGCGGTTTCGGCTTCTCTATTTCTCCTAGATGAGAACCCACTGGCATCCTAACATGTTAAGTATTTTAGCTCAAAAGAACCTAAAAATCGGACGAGCCTACCCACATATCCCAAATCAGACACATGCTCAACTTATTTACTCATAGTATTATTATTTGAGAACCGAACATACTTGACTTTACTATTATTTTCTGCATTTTTTTTGCAAACTCTAAATCAAAGACATTTTCTAATATTTCAATTTTTTTGGATTTTTCTTGATTTTCTATTTTTTATTTTTTCAATTTTTATGACTCAAACGACTCAATCTAACCCTACGACTCTATGTCCCATCCCCACACATAAACTCTACATTGCCCTCAATGTAGGATGGAAACCGACTCAAAAGATTAAAAATAAGTAAGAAATAAAAAAACTAACGGCAAAAAATGGAAAGGACTTAGCTGGTTAATTAACGCGTAAGCTCCAAAACTCTCGTCCAATCCAGCTCGATCATATAGCATTTCATTCGTGATCGGCTACTCTGACAAACTGACATGCTCGGGATTGCCTCGACAAATAATAAGCAGCTCCGAAATCACCCGAATGGAGATTGAGTATGGGTGGTACAATCCAGACCTTCACAATAAAAAACAAGCAAAAACCCGAGCAGTGTCGGCTCTAAAAAACTTACTCGAAACACTAACGAATATATAAAAACTAAAACTACGACTCTATATAAACTCCACGAAACCTCCCCACACTTGAATTTAATCAGGAGGTTTCTCTTTGATCTGAACCATAACTAACCCGTTTAATTCCACCCGATCCTCATAAACAAATAAATATTTAACGGTGGAATTATAAAATGTTTTAAAAATATGAAACTGGTCAGACCACCAAAACTTAAACTTACCCGGCATTAACCGGATGTGTGGCATATATCGAGAAGACTGGTCTTGCTTCGAAGGCTCCTTCCTCTCCACCTTGTACTAGCTTTCAACCCGCAACCAATCCCGGTTCCCAAGTGCTCTTTTCTTCGCCTTCTCCCATGGTGTTTATTTTTTAGTTGCACTTATAAATACTTCCACGGGACAGCTATGGTGTTCTTCCTCTTCCACCACTTCTTCAGTAAGATCCCTAGCAACGGTGCCAAAAACTTGATATGCTAAAAGTGGTCAATTAAAAACTAATTAATTTTAACCTAAACTAGACACGCTAAGTTTTAAATTTATAAACAAAGACTCTCTAAAACCTAGACCACACAACCGTCAAGTGTACCGATCAATGCAGCATAGCTAAAGTAAGTCCGAGTATCGAACCTACGAGACTCTCTAATTACATTTACTAGACTCAACTAAGTTATCTAAGACTGCCTTGACTTAAATTGTTTTTATTGATTGGGAGGGTTTCTAAATATCCTAAAATTGCGAATTAATTAAATTAATTAACTAAGTTAACTAAACACAAATTATGACTCGGATTTACTCAGATGATGGTGAAGGACTACCTAGAGTGGAATCCTGGATTGTACTAGTGATGATTTATTAGGACGTTTGTTACTATGGAAGCGGGATCGTTTAATGCTAAACCAATCGAGACACCGAGCAGGACCCCCGACCCTTCTCAGGAAGACACCTATGGAACTCTAAAGGTTGTTATGGACACCAGTTGGTCTAGACTACCTCACGGGTTATCTAAGTAGTTTATGAGATGTAACAACTCACACAAAAATGTCCTAAAACGCTCCGCAAGTGAAAACCCGGACCCCTGAAACCCTAATGTACATGAAAATTCAAGAAAATGGAATTTTTGGTTTTCACGCGGGCCGCGTAAGACATAAGGGAAGTCTACTTGGTTTTCACGCGGGCCGCGTAAGACATAAGGGAAGTCTACGCGGGCCGCGACAGATCGATATTCATCGAATAAGCTTTCCAGGCCACGTGTCGCACACGTGGCGACCCTACTCGTGACACACCAACCCTAGCGGGCTCTCGCAGGCCGCGTAAGATTCAGAGAGGGTTTACGCGGGCCGCGTAAAACCCATATTTCAGATATAAATAGGGCAGGGCATGACCTTTGCTCCTGTGTTCGTAAAACTTTCTAAAACACGAAGATAACTGCTCAAATTCGAATTTCCTAGTAGGGAAACGCTGCTACGAATCCAGGGTATTAACTCGATCACTGCTACGTTTCAAACTGCTCAATTCTTTTCTTTCCTTCAGCTTTTATTATAATAAATAGTAGCTCGGGGTTATACCTTCTAAATCCCGAAACTCTGCCCGTTATTAGGGTAGTAACTCTAATCACTGATACGATACTTTATCCGATCGATTGAAACCAATCCGATAGATGTTTAAGTATTGTACTTTGTCATTCGTCGTGAATCCGATGGATGTTTAAGTGCTGCCCAAATTCGGGCTATACTTTGTCATTCGTCGTGAATCCGGTGGATGTTTAAGTGCTGCTCAAATTCGGGCTATACTTTGTCATTCGTCGTGAGGGTTGTGATCTCGTGATTATCGTTAAAGTTGAATTGAGTTAATACACTAATACGAGTTCCGTTGTGTCTAGAAATTTTAACCCATAACTAGGGAACTGCTAAGCTAGAAAACTTAGCAGTTAAGTAAACTTAATAATAAGTAAACTTGGTGTTTAAATAAACTTAGTCATTAAGTTAGCTTACTTATTAAGTACACTTAGCGGTTAAGAAAACTTAGCAGTTAAGCAAGCTAAGTAAGTTAATTAATCAGCTAAATACATTATTTAATCGGCTAAGTAAATTACTTAATTAAACCGTTAAGGAAAATTAATCAGTTAAGTAAGGTTAATTAATCAGTTAAGTAAGATTAATTAAGTTAAGTATGATTAATTAATCAGTTAAACAAGATTAATTAAGCTAAGCAAGATTAATTAAGCTAAGTAAGATTAATTAATCAGCTAAGTAAGATTTATTAAACACCTAAATAGATATATATGGAGTTGGTATTATCTAAGGAAAGTTTTATCTAAAGAAAGTTTTATTTAAGGAAAGTTTTATCTAGGAAAAGTTTTATCTAGGGAAGGTTCAACTAAGGAAGATAACACCTAGGGAAATTCTATATAGGGGTAAGACTTATCCCTTGGCTATAAATAGGAGCCTAGGATTTCATTCTTCCTTGCTCATTTCTTTTCTTCTTCTCTCTATACGTTGGTGTTCTAACCAATAATCACCGATGCGATGTTCTATCCGATCGATTCAGGAACCAACTAACGGATGCCAAAGTGTTGTACTTTGTGAATTTCGTTAAGCGGATGCCAAAGTGCTATACTTTGTGAATTTCGTTAAACGAATGCCAAAGTGCTGTCTAAACAAGACTATACTTTGTGAATTTCGTTAAAGTTCGAATCTCGTGACCGTCGTTAGGTTTGATTTGGATTAACACTAATACGTATTCCATTCTGTTAAACTAAATGTTTAACTTCTCGAAACTCTACACTCTTACAATCAAAATGAATGCTTAATCATCAGAAGGTTCAAAACAATAAAGTAAATGCTTAATTATCAGAAGGAGTAGAATCAAGAAGCTTGTTAAATCAATACTGCATGCTTATAAGGTGAGTCATTCTATTTTATCAAAAGTGTTTTACAATACTCCAATTATTTTCAAAGGTTATTATTACAGGGATTAAGTCGTGGTTATCTTGAATCACTGGCTAGTGGGGTATTGTGCACATTACTAATTTCTCACGGTTAGGCTAATAAATCCTAACAGTGATAATCATCACTACTTGGGTGAAAGGACCCAATAGTGGTATGACCATTGTCACCAGGAGGTGACACGGCGCCAGATAAAAATAAGATAAAAGCCATTGTAATCGCTCTTATGCTGTAATTTATAACTATGTGTCATTTTATATAAAACGAATGAACTCACCAGTATTTCCTGCTGACCAAATGTTTTTAAAACGCGTTTCAGGTAATTACAGTAGATCGGAATAAGAGTTGGATACGGCACCAAAAGGCTTACAGAAGTGGCTTAATTTATCAATTAAATTAAATTAAGAAAAGTTGTTTTATGTATTCGGGTTTATCCCATATTAAAGCTACCTTTCAAAAACATGGTTTTATCCCATCCATTTAATAAATAAAATCCGGTGTTTTCTAAACTCTGATATTTTTCCTTAACTCACGGTCCTGATGAAATTTCCGCTGCACTACTTTTTCTAAATAACCACCGGTACCACTTGGCTGCTCGCGGCTCTCGATTCCGTCCAGGGTGGGGTCGGGGGTCGTGACAGAAGGTGGTATCAGAGCCACTGCTTTAAGCCAATAGGTGTTGTGATAATAATACCTAAGCCTAAATAAAAGAGTTAGGAAATTGCTATTAACTGGTAGCACACATGATAGCATTTAGACTTGAACTTAAGAAAAAAATGCCTTAGTATAAGCTTCGAGATAAGCTAAATACTTGTGTAAATAAAGCGTGATGGGTTTTGGTATGCCGTGAGGATGATAACTAGAACGTTGCAAGTATAATAAATAAGCAATAACACTTGACCACTGTAATTTCTTATTTCTAGAATATGATCCGTCATGTGAATACTAATTTGCTTAGTCTTTGTTGAAAGTCATAATGCACTTTCCAAATCATGATTTAAGAAAGATCTATTTATGGGAAAAATAAATTTCTTCTCCGGCAAGACTGGGTATGGTGTAGCAGACTCTCCAGCTTGTCCGGATATAATGGGGTTACCTCTCCGGCGAGAACCGGATAAGACGGGGTATATAATATGTCAAACAAGTGACAAGATTTCCCTAAATAGTATCATGACCTAATATCTGACTTGTTTTTTTTTTTTGGAAATATGAATCTGTTAAATACATTGACCTTATGAAGGGTATGTATATTACAGCATGTGAAATATATGATTATATAGATATGTATATCTATAAGGAAATCCAAAAACCATAAGGATTGACAATTTGGAATAAATCACAAGCATATGTGTCAATAATAAATCTAGATTTCTTTATCAGGAATCTCTTGCATATATCTATAATTCCGATATCAAACATTATTTCGTTTGATCATCTACCTCATAACTCGTGCGACAATATAAACAATGGAAACCCTTTAAGTTGGGACGCCATCAAAAGTATAAGAATTTCCAATGCGTTACCATAAACTATTAACGCAAGTAAGAAACATGTAAAGTTGTGCTAGTGCACAAGAAAACACATAAAACTTCAATTATACGACCACAGACGTCGAAGTATATCACACACGACTTTCGAGGCAAGACCTTTGGAAAAATATGATTAGGCACGACGACACCAATGCTAATCCCGTCAGTGGAAGAACTACTAATCAAAAAGCAGCACTTTGCCACGTGATCCTACAAACAACATGAATCTTGCTGAGGTACGAAAGAACAAGATTTCACAACAATCGGTGCATAGTCTAATCCAATTCTTGACACTGCAAAAGAAGTCACATACCTTTACAATCCCCCTATTTCATTTATTTCGACATTCCCTAGTAATGTCACTTAACACCGGTTATCACACAAAATTCCAGATAAAATTCTTAAAATTTCTTTTGTTAAAATTCAGACCTCTGCACATAGTAAATAGACTTTTGCATTTCTACTTTCCTAATGGTCATCATGAGGAGTTCTTTCATAATCATGAATATTTAATTGGTTGTTTCATTTCTTGGTAAATCCACATATGCACTGTTTGTTGCGCATGTGGTTAGTTTGAATTATGAAGACCATGGGAGGACTTCATTCCAATTTGTTGTTTTATCAAAACTCAAATATCATTTCGCTATACTTGATCTTTGCATTGTAAACCGCGTTTCTTGCAAAACGATGACTCTTTGATATCGAGTCAATAAATTTCTTGAAAAACTCAATTTTCTTTAATGGCATACATGTTTTTTTTTGTGATCATATCAGAACTTTCTTATTACATGAACTCATTTTGTTTAAACCAAGTTCAATTGTTTGAACTTGCTCGCATTTCGTATTCAATTCAAAGTCCCATATGCTAAATTGAAGTCATCATCTTCGAAATAATCCCAACAAGCACTTCAATTGCTTTGAACCATAACAGGCTTGTTTGGTCTTCGATTTCATTGAATCGTTTCTTTGATCACTATCACCTTGTGGTGACGTTTTCACAAATTTGAAGCTTGCGCTATATACGGATTTAATTATTTATTTATTTATATTGAATCCGCTTTGTTGGTTTATCCTATAAAAGCAATCTTAACACAATCATGTGCTAAGATAATGATACACGAATTCATGTCATATCTCAGTGTATCTCTTAACAGTTCCTACAACATCGATCGAGCATTTCTTGATCTTTTCGATCGAAAAACGTTATTCAATTGTTTCATTTTCAAATAAAAAAATCCTACTAGATTGTTTGAAACAAACATTCGGATTTACTTCGTTGAACTTTCATTTGTTTTCAAGCATGGTGAACTCATTCAGTCACCGTTATTATTATTTCGATCACTACGACACCTTGTGGCGTCGCCATAAACTTGTAGCTTGAGCTAATCTATATATATACCTTTCGCTTGACTCATCCTTGAAAATGGTCTTAATACAACTATGTGTTAAGACAATGATACACTAAACTCTGTTGTATATCGGTGTATCCTTGTAATTCGATAAATGTCAACCCATTGATTTTTTTCAGTTGACAAATCATTTTCGTACTTCTATTTCATTCGAGCTTGTTGATTCTAAGTCTTCCTCAGTTGACACTTAAAATTTTCTATTGAAAGTGAATTCTATTGTTTCTAAAAATCATTCACAACTTGTAAACATTCACTTGAACCTAATCACCTTAGAAACTATATCATTTCATCTCATTCATTTGACATCAACTTCTTGAACTAATTCAGTTAAACCATTGAGCCCTATTTATTGTAAAACACGTATTCATTTGAACATATCTTAAAACTGTTCTTATTGACTAAGATGTGACATAACTCTAAAAGAGATATCATAGCCCAAATCTCGAGGACGAGATTTAAAACAAGGTGGGGAGGATGTAACGACTCACACAAAAATGTCCTAAAACGCTCCGCAAGTGAAAACCCGGACCCCTGAAACCCTAATGTACATGAAAAATCAAGAAATGGAATTTTTGGTTTTCACGCGGGCCGCGTAAGACATAAGGGAAGTCTACGCGGGCCGCGATAGATCGATAATCACCGGATAAGCTTTCCAGGCCACGTGTCGCACACATGGCGACCCTACTCGTGACACACCAACCTTAGCGGGCTCTCGCGGGCCGCGTAAGATTCAGAGAGGGTTTACGCGGGCCGCGTAAACCCATATTTCAGCTATAAATAGGGCAGGTCGTGACCTTTGCTCCTGTGTTCGTAAAACTTTCTAAAACACGAAGATAACTGCTCAAATTCGAATTTCCTAGTAGGGAAACGCTGCTACGAATCCAGGGTATTAACTCGATCACTGCTACGTTTCAAACTGCTCAATTCTTTTCTTTCCTTCAGCTTTTATTATAATAAATAGTAGCTCGGGGTTATACCTTCTAAATCCCGAAACTCTGCCCGTTATTAGGGTAATAACTCTAATCACTGATACGATACTTTATCCGATCGATTGAAACCAATCCGATAGATGTTTAAGTATTGTACTTTGTCATTCGTCGTGAATCCGATGGATGTTTAAGTGCTGCCCAAATTCGGGCTATACTTTGTCATTCGTCGTGAATCCGGTGGATGTTTAAGTGCTGCTCGAATTTCGGGCTATACTTTTTCATTCGTCGTGAGGGTTGTGATCTCGTGATTATCGTTAAAGTTGAATTGAGTTAATACACTAATACGAGTTCCGTTGTGTCTAGAAATTTTAACCCATAACCAGGGAACTGCTAAGCTAGAAAACTTAGCAGTTAAGTAAACTTAATAATAAGTAAACTTAGTGTTTAAATAAACTTAGTCATTAAGTTAGCTTACTTATTAAGTACACTTAGCGGTTAAGAAAACTTAGCAGTTAAGCAAGCTAAGTAAGTTAATTAATCAGCTAAATACGTTATTTAATCGGCTAAGTAAATTACTTAATTAAAACGTTAAGGAAAATTAATCAGTTAAGTAAGGTTAATTAATCAGTTAAGTAAGATTAATTAAGTTAAGTATGATTAATTAATCAGTTAAACAAGATTAATTAAGCTAAGCAAGATTAATTAAGCTAAGTAAGATTAATTAATCAGCTAAGTAAGATTTATTAAACACCTAAATAGATATACATGAAAAATAGATATATATGGAGTTGGTATTATCTAAGGAATGTTTTATCTAAAGAAAGTTTTATCTAAGGAAAGTTTTATCTAGGAAAAGTTTTATCTAGGGAAGGTTCAACTAAGGAAGATAACACCTAGGGAAATTCTATATAGGGGTAAGACTTATCCCTTGGCTATAAATAGGAGCCTAGGATTTCATTCTTCCTTGCTCATTTCTTTTCTTCTTCTCTCTATACGTTGGTGTTCTAACCAATAATCACCGATGCGATGTTCTGTCCGATCGATTCAGGAACCAACTAACGGATGCCAAAGTGTTGTACTTTGTGAATTTCGTTAAACGGATGCTAAAGTGCTATACTTTGTGAATTTCGTTAAACGAATGCCAAAGTGCTGTCTAAACAAGACTATACTTTGTGAATTTCGTTAAAGTTCGAATCTCGTGACCGTCGTTAGGTTTGATTTGGATTAACACTAAAACGTATTCCATTCTATTAAACTAAATGTTTAGCTACTCGAAACTCTACACTCTTACAATCAAAATGAATGCTTAATCATCAGAAGGTTCAAAACAATAAAGTATATGCTTAATTATCAGAAGGAGTAGAATCAAGAAGCTTGTTAAATCAATATTGCATGCTTATAAGGTGAGTCATTCTCTTTTATCAAAAGTGTTTTACAATACTCCAATTATTTTCAAAGGTTATTATTACAGGGATTAAGTCGTGGTTATCTTGAATCACTGGCTAGTAGGGTATTGTGCACATTACTAATTTCTCACGGTTAGGCTAATAAATCTTAACAGTGATAATCATCACTACTTGGGTGAAAGGACCCAATAGTGGTATGACCATCGTCACCAGGAGGTGACACGGTGCCAGATAAAAATAAGATAAAAGCCATTGTAATCGCTCTTATGCTGTAATTTATAACTATGTGTCATTTTATATAAAACGAATGAACTCACCAGTATTTCCTGCTGACCAAATGTTTTTAAAACGCGTTTCAGGTAATTACAGTAGATCGGAATAAGAGTTGGATACGGCACCAAAAGGCTTAAAGAAGTGGCTTAATTTATCAATTAAATTAAATTAAGAAAAGTTGTTTTATGTATTCAGGTTTATCCCATATTAAAGCTACCTTTCAAAAACATGGTTTTATCCCATCTATTTAATAAATAAAATCCGGTGTTTTCTAAACTCTGATATTTTTCCTAACTCACGGTCCTGATGAAATTTCCGCTGCACTACTTTTTCTAAATAACCACCGGTACCACTTGGCTGCTCGCGGCTCTCGATTCCGTCCAGGGTGGGGTCGGGGGTCGTGACATGAAAGTACCCTAATTCGATCTACTCCCTCACGGGTGATAAACCTAGGATAAACTTGGGTTCTCGACTCGACCTGATAGACAACGGTTGACAAGGAAACTCTGGTTCTCGACTCGACTTGGTAATCGTATTTGGTCCCTTAGGAGTTTTTTTTACCCCTTCGACTTTCTAATACATGTCTGCATGAATTCGACTTTGTCTACCTTTAACGTTACACGAGTCACCTGATGTTAAACATTCGTGTTTTTGTTTTACGTTTTTTTTCTGGTTTAGTCTTTGTTCGGTTGCAAATTAGCATAGTTTTACGTCCTTCGCCCCGCATCACGGGAGGCTTAAATACTAGTTTTTATTACTTTTTAACGTCTACTGATATTGATATTCATTCAAAATAGAAAATCTAAAGCATTAATGAATTCTTTAAATTGTTAAATCTAATTTGAAGGTGAATATAGTATTTTAATTCACAAAATAAAACAAAGTGATCAATATTAACATGTATACATACCTTTGTGGGTTTTCATAGTTCTCAATATCTCATCGTCTGTCTATAATTTTTAATTGTAACATTTAAAGTTTTAAGGGTCTTTTGAGACTAATAGGGTGGTGGTCCATTAGCAAAGACAAAACCTTTAAATACGTGGGTTTGAGAAAGGGAGGTCTTGCGTTCAAGTCCACAGACGAAGACATGAAATTAAAGAAATTTGCCGTTAAAAAAGGGCCGTTTGAGATGTTAGAGAGAAACAAGAGAGGGATGATCCAAAGTCTTAAGTTGTTCTATTCATTATTATAACTAATTAGAGTTTACAAGTATTACAAAACTAGTCCCTAAGGTTCTAAACATGACAATCATCACCCAAAACTAGTGACTAGTCTAACAAAGGGTATGAATGCCTTGGTTTACATGAATAAATATAATAAGGGGCGCCTGTGCCAGTATATAGTTTAGTGCTGGAAACAAGAAACTCTGGAATCCTCCAAGGGAATCAAGTTTTGCCTCTTGACCTGACAGAATAATCGTATTTCTTCTCAAGTACGCGTAATGCTTGAAGTGAGGCAACAACCTCGGTTATGGTAGGGCGTTCTTTCAGAACACCGTGCACACAACGATTTGCAATTTGTGCAAACCCTCTTGCACATTTTGGGATGAATTGCTCCCTTGATATTAGGATCAACCATTTGATCTATTTTTCGTTCTTTTACACATTTTTAGCCCACCTTACCGAACTACATTCCTCCTCACCATAGAGCTCATCTACTCCAAGCCTCCCAATAATAGTTCAAATAATACAACCCCAAATGCATACACATCTACCTTTGTTGTTAATTTTCTGGTATAGAAATAATCAGGATCCAAATACCCAAATGTGCCTTTAACACTCCTAGTAACATAAGATGTTGAATGATTAGTCTTATAAATTGAATATAAAAGGGTGCATGAAAAAGTGAATGTTACATGTTCGGATTCATGACTTGTAGGTTTCCTGCTTCACGTTTTGTTCAGCTTCTTGTTGGGTTCGACAACAAAATAAATAACACACTTGGTTTCTAATGATAAATTGTTTTTATTTTGTTGTTTGTTGCAATAATAATCAAAGTATATTATAGTTGTCATTTTTGTTGCAATTAAAATT
Source organism: Helianthus tuberosus (assembly GCA_030545235.1). NCBI lineage: Eukaryota > Viridiplantae > Streptophyta > Magnoliopsida > Asterales > Asteraceae > Helianthus > Helianthus tuberosus. The sequence goes on from CM060354.1 coordinate 125,330,621, forward strand.
AATGTGATTTTAGAACAAAAATATAAACAAAAAAATTTATCCAGTCACTATAAACATGTTATTGCACATAAAATGCTAAATGACATTACTAAACAGGTTTTTTAATTGAGAATCAAAATCTAAAGAAAATATGATTAGAAACAACACAGGAATTGGAATCTATTAAATGAATTATAATATAATTCCATGCAACTTATAACTTTTTAGAAAAGTTAATAGTCACAATGGAGTGACTAATGACTTTTCCCCTCACATAATAATTCCATGCCAAACACCTTTTAACTTTTCAAAAAGTCAATAAGCTAATAAGTCACTAAAATAAGCAATCCCAAACACCCCCATAGCGCATTTAGTTGATAAGATAATATGTAAAAATAAAACAGCGACAATGGTGGTTGTTGTAGTGGCGTCGTTAGTGACGCGATTAAGGACTTTGAATTTCTTCATAATATATACAAGGAAAGGAATGTTAAGTTCCGTTGAAATTTGAGAAAATTCATTTCAATTCCAATTCCTTATCCAACCGAACATGTTATCTCTAAGATTCCAAATTTAACAGATTACGCAAACCAAACCAAACCAAACGGGCATGTAATAGAATTCATATTCCAGTTCCATTGAATTCCAACAAATCAAACGCCTGATAGTAGTAAGAAGCAATAACAAGTTCCATTGAATTCCAACAAATCAAACCCTGATAGATAATGGTCCATTGTATTGTATTACTATTTATGTTTGAATTGTTTCAACATTGGTTGGGTCAACCATTGACACTAGGTACCCAGTAACCAACACCCAATATCCTAAACAAATGATACATTATGCATTGTGTGATCAAACATGGTTGTTAACCCATAAACCACACAAATATTCCATCTTTGTAGCACCAATTATAATGCTATAAATCAGTAAATCTCACAATTGTCTTCTTGAATGGAAATTTATTAGGCCAATGCTTTCGGTTATCACCAATTTCAGTAGCAACAGGCCTGGTACAATTATTTGTTTAATTCCGTCGCATGGTGTTATTTATGAATTTAATAGATCAAAAATGTAAGAAATTTGGTTTGTGTAAATATCTGGTTGGATATGATTCGAGGGGTCTTGGAGCATTGACTTGCTTGTCACACCTGCAATAATCATCAACGTCTAAAGCTATATAGAAAACAAAATTATATAACTAAACGGTTATAAACGTATAAATTTATAGCTACCTGAAAGAACAAGTAGCGTTTTGCATCCAGCATTTTGTCCAAATAAAATGTCGGTATCTAATCTATCACCCACCATGCACATTTTATCCGTAGGAATCTTGTATCTGCAACACCAAGAAGGTTCAAGTCAACTTACATATACCATAAACAATTAGAAACTTAAGGAACCACTTTTTAGCCCTTCAATAAAAAGAAAAGGCGGTATCTAATCTATCAACCACCATGCACATCATAAAGAAAAGAGTAAGTTACTATTTTGGCCCATGAGGTTTAGCAAGTTTAACCCTTTCGGCCCAAAAAGAAATCTTTTGACATATTAGACCTTGAGGTTGTATTTTGTAACGATTTTGACCCCTAACACTAACTATCTTACTTTTCTCTGATAAGTTTAGGGGGATTTTGGTCCTTTTACACCTCAAGGGTAGTTTATGCAAATTATAAAGTTAGTTTTTAATATTTAAGGGGTTATTTTGTAATTACTCGAATTAGCAAAAACCAAACCACAATCCCATTCTTCTCTCTTTAAAACGATTTTTTATTTTTATTTTTATATATTAAAAATGCATTTGTTCGTATTTTTAGTTTTTAAACTTTTTATTGTTATTTTGTTATTTTTACGATTATTATTTAATAAAACTCGTTTTAAATATACAATTACACAAATACTCTTACACTTAACATAAAAAAGCAACAGAGCTAGTGTTAAGGGCTAAAACCGTTGCAAAATGCAACCTCAGGGCCTGATGTGTCAAAAGATTCCTTTTTGGGCCGATAAGAGTTAAACTGACTAAACCTCAGGGGCCAAAATAGTAATTTACTCTTAAAAAATTGCTGATTTTTAGAGTTCAATACATACTGTTTTTGTAAAAAGTCCATCAGAAAGGTTGAAGGTTTTCCAACTACAATAGGCTCTTTCTGTGTTGACCCGCAGACTGCAGCAACCATACATCCAGCCCCTGGAAAATAACAAAATCCATAAAGATTTCTAATCATGGATACGATATACAGTACAGCTATAGGTTAACATATATTCTGAATTTGGTTTTAAAAGGCGCGAGGCGCTCTAAGGCATCAAGGTCCCGAAAGCCAAGACACGAGGCGTTGCTCTATGTACAACCAGATGCTGCATCTCTCTTATATCTTTTACATATCAGCCTTTTAATCAAGTAAATCATTCATAATTTCTTCATCCCTTTGAATTTATTTTATGTCGGCTATGGGTGTTCAGAATTCGATTCGGATTCGAAAAACTCAAAATTCGACTCAATTCGATTCGATTATCAAGAATTTAAATTCGATTCAATTCGAATTCGAGTCTAGTAAATCGAATACGAATCGAGTACGCATTTACAATTTTAATTTCGATTCGATTCGAAATTCGAATTCCAATTATACATTTTTATTTATTATATTTATATATAATACACGAGGTTAGATCGTATAAGAAATGAGGTTTTTAGGAAAAGATTAGGGGTGGCTAGTATATCAGATAAGATTAAGGAGGGGAGATTGAGATGGTTTGGGCATGTGAAGCGGAGACAAACGACGGCACCAGTTAGAGTAGTGGAAACTCTTACTGTGGAGGGGAGGAGAGGAAGAGGCAGACCCAAACTGACATGGGATGAACAGATTAGGCATGATTTACTAGAGTTGCATCTTTCTGAGGACATGGTCCAAGATAGGACTGCGTGGAGACATAGGATTAGGGTTAAGGACTTTTAGGGGATATTGCAGAAAGGTCTTAGGTGTATTTTAGGGACGTAGGTTTTCTTATTCTTTAAGTGACCTTACTGGTGATTGCATCCCTGTGTTCATGCCCAAATGTTGTTGCATGATATTATACATGATTTACATTATATTGTGTCACTCTGATAACTTGCTTGGTATTGCTAACTTCTTATTTCTATATTCTTTGACTTGGTGTGTTGGTATGCTGTTCGTTTTGGAGCCGAGGGTCTCTCTGGAAGCAGCCTCTCTATCCCTAGAGATAGAGGCAAGGTCTGTCTACATCCCACCCTCCCCAGACCCTATAAGTAGCTTTGCTATTTGTGGGATTTACTGGGTATGGTTGTTGTTATATAATACATACATATAACTTTAATTTGAGCTATAGTATAATTTAATCTAAATCATAAAATAGCCCATTGCCAAGCCCAAATAGCCCATAACGAATTTACATATTTTAAATGAATTTGAATCAAAACAAATTTATCCGAATTCGAATCGAATACGAATTGGCATTTCAATGTGAGTACGAATTCAAATCGAATTTACCAGTTTTAATTGAATTCGAATTTAAGAAAAAAAAAATATTTGAAAAATTCAATTAGAGTAATTCAAAAATTTGTTATTCGATTCGATGAACACCCCCTAATGTCGGCCCCCTACATACCCAAATTTTGACCAATATTGACCCACATGTGCATGAAACACTGTGTTTCCATATCAACTCGTGCCTTAGGCGCGCTTTTTAAAACCAAGATCATGTGATTGTAGTTGCTATGCGGGCGCTTACCTGGCCATTCTTGCAGATCAGTCATATTGCCAGTGGCATCACGGTTGGTAGCAATGAAAATGCACCCCGGATTCTCACGAATGCAAAGAGTTCCATACCTGCACGTCAATTTTGAAGCATTTTAATTGCAACCGAAACATTTGAATCAAACTATCAAAGATAGAACTAGTAAATGAGGTATCTTACTGTAGTTTATAATAATTCAAATACGGGTCAAGTCCAACCACAACCGCTCCAACCTGACATTATTATTAATTAAAAAGTTAGCATTGAACAGATAATAAAAGAAAGAAATAAGTTTACAGCAACTTGTTACATTACACTCTTATCGTGCTCGAATAGAGTGTTCGCTTTAAGCTGCACAGTCTTTTTTGCATCCTCCTGCAAAACATGTAACACTTATATATCTGAAATTAAAAATAAGAGGGGGAGCTTCACATACGCGAGGCGCTGCTCTATTTACAACAAAACAAGCTTTATGTACAACCAAAAGTTGCATATGTCTCGTCTATTTTATATTTTATTCTTTAAAGCAAGTAAACCAAACCACTCATAATCTTTTAATCCCTTTGGTTGTTTTTACATATCACCCTCCTACAGACCCCAATTTTGACCCAAATGTGCATGAGGCGCGCCTTTTTAAACCAAGGGAGGAAGCTTACGGGACCACCCAGCCCGGTAAAACCAGCAAGTTTCAGCTCTTCTAGTATACCCTCTCCACCAATTACATACACCTGTATCGGAACATACTTTAGTCAAAACATCATAAACAAAGAAATATATTACTGTAACATAACTAACTATATAAGAACTTGTTTATATCGACCTTCTTCTCTGGAGGAAATTCATTGACTTTCAAGTACATTGCAGCAGCAAATGATGAAGAGAATATCTCCTCCTGCAAAAGCACTTACAGTGTCACTATTGCATAACTTTATATTATACAGTTTATCTTTACGAAAGCGCATAGGGGTGTAAACAAGTCGAGCAGAGCCCGAACTCGACTAGACTAGACTTGAGTATGTTTGATTTACGATAGCTCAAACTTGGCTCAATTCGGGGCGAGCTTTATTTCTAAAGCTCGAGCTCGGCTTGTTAGTAGTTTTTCAAGCTTGAGTTTGGCTCGCTATTAATTAATTTTACATATTTATTATTAGTTTATAAATATGACAAAATATATATTATTTAGTCATTTTTACCGTAACTTTATATACAATAATAATTAACATATAAATATGTATTTAATTTAATATAATATAATATAATATAATATATATAAACATAAAAACATTAAGCTCGATTAAACTAGCGAGGCTGCTCGAGCTCGATAAGTGAAGCTCGGGATCGGGCTCCTTTATTAACAAGCTTATTTTTAGGTACGAGCTTGGCAGGGTCCAAAAAGCGTGTAACCGAAAGTGACAAACCTCAGTAACTTGGATTCCAAGGGACTGAAACTTGTGAGCATATTGTTTCCTAGACTTTGTTGAATTATTGGTCACAAAAACCAACTTCTTCCCCTACAATAACCAACCAACCTCATTAAAAAAATCCCAACAACCATAGTTGTCAATAGCGATAGTAGCGATCGCTATAGCGCGCTACATAGCATATAGGTATAGTGTCGCTATTAGGGTTGTAGCTATGGATAGCGAGAATTGCGACACTTCATTTTTTGTTTTATTTAATAGAAATAGCAATTATATATATAAAATAGCTGGATTTAAATATACATGTAAAATAGCATATATATATATATATATACCAGGGTATTTTGATATAATATATGTATAAAAGTTTTTAATTTTTTTTTCTAATGTATTGCTATTTATAAAATAGTCGTAGTTGCCCGCTGTTTATCGCTATTCGCTATGTAGTACCTTGTCGCTATTCGACATTAACAACTATGCCAACAAGTGTACCCCTAAATTAGATTTACCTTTGACCTAAGCATCTCCAATGTTTGTGGAACTCCATCAATGAGTGTATCCCCCTTCCAAATTACACCTAATTAAGAAAATATGTGTATTTATGTAATGTAATACTCTGATCCAGACCCAGACCCAGTTGTATTAATTAACAAATAATTAAGAATCTAAGAGGGTGAAAAAATGAAATGGGAAAGTGAAAACAAACCGTCGCAATCGAAGAGGAAACATTCGACTGAATCTAAGAGGGTGTTAACGTTGGTGAGAGATAAAGGCTGACAAGCAGTTGTTGATTTGTTGTCGCCCATGCCCATGATTGATTACTGATGAGATGAAACAAGGAAGGAAGAATATAAAAGGGAAAGTATGCGTTATTTCACAGGAGGCGAATAGGAGGAATATTCCCTTCTTACAAGTGGCTGGTTACTTGATCGAATTTTGCAACTCTATTAATTTCCAACACCATATGAAAAAACTATATAAAAAAAGAAGAAAAAGAAAAAAAAATGAAAAAAACTATACTTTTTTAACGTAATAAACTAGATGTATGATGGTATAGTTTAGGATTAGAATTCGAGTAACATTTGCTAAAAACTTTACGGTGTCAGGATAATGGTTTTTTTAGTGGGTTGAATCAATAAACCTGAGCATGACTCGTAAATTTGTTTGTGGCAAAGATATTAATTCTAGCTCTCCACGCTTGAAATTGTGTAAACTCGATACATTTTGTTTGACTTTTTTAATTTAAACGAGGTAAACGGATTTCTAGGTCTAAACAGGTTGACGTTTGTAATAAAAAGGGTTAAATGGATCAATGGGGGTTTACGTGTTAAGCCTTTTCAATTATATTTCTTTTTTTTTTAATCATTAAAGTTATATACAGGTTGACGGGTCAACTTGTTTAATCAAATGAGTTAAGTGGTGTTTTTTTTTTTTTTGCACACCAACAACCAACTTATCTTACTTTTATGTTCTAGATCCTGTCAAAATTGTCAACCCTATTAGGGTGAACGGGGTGGAAGCGGTAAAGGGTGCGGTGAACCCCTTTACCGTGCGGGAAACACCACCGCCGTCCCCTATCACCGTGCGGGGCACTCTCAAATCGGGGACTCTTCACCGCACTTGAATATGACCGTTGGACTTGGAGATGACCATTGGAACATGCTTTTTAACAGCTATAATGGTGTTTAATTAAAAAACAAACAAATAAATACATTATAAATATTATCATTTTACATTCCATTTTCACCCAACTCACATACTTTAAAAGCATAATATGGATAGACAAAACAAGGACGATGGCAAGAAAATATAATTAGCCATGTAGTTTTTAAATTTTTTATGGTTTAATTTTTTTTAGAAGGTTTAATTTTATGTAATGTTTTTTTTTTATTTAGTTAACGTAATTTTAGTTAGTTTAATGTAATGTTTTTTTTTAATTTAGTTAATGTAATTTTAGTTAGTTTACATACATACATACATACATACATACATACATACATACATACATACATACATACATACATACATACATAAAAGAGCTTATCACGCACACCCTTGGCCCATCCCTTGGAGCTCATCCCCCACACTCAATGACGTGGCCGCCTACGTGGCAGATTATCCCCGAGTGACTATCCTTATCCATACCCAATAGCCTAAGAGTCAGTGTGGGAATAACTCATCTGGTAAAGGCATATACATCTTAGAGGTGAGGTCTTAGGTTCAAATCTAGGCAAAGAGTGTAATTTATGATAATTATTGGTGTAAAGTTGGAGATGCATTTGCCATTAAAAAAATTAGTTAGTTATCCATTTCTTATTTTAAATCGGGGGACCATAGTAACCACGTCGAACGAGATACTGTGATCAATTTAAATAAGGTTTGAATGTCTCCTTGATTTCGTCCATATTGGTTGTCCACCGTTCATCATCCTCCCAATCATCTTGTTCGTTAGTTTGCTGGTGAGTTGGGGTGCTTAGTGGTGTGGACGTCGTACCGATACATCCATGGGTCTTCTCTATTTCTTTGATTATGTTGTATGTGTGTGTGGACGTTGCTAAAAAACCATTTGTTTGTTAATACAAATAACGTGGACTGTGTATACGCCGTAAACTATATGAATAGTGAAAGTTGTTGTGGGTGTACCAGGTGGGTTGTTTTTCTTTTGATTTGTTGGTGAATCCTTTGGTTGATGACAATCACTTAAGGATGGTTCAGTGGAAGCCGTACTTTTCCCTTTGTTATCATCATTGACTTGTTAGGTTGTTGTTTCAGTGGTACCTGTGTATTATGAATGTTACCGCATGCAATACAAATTATTTGTGTACCTATTTGTTTTGAAGTGCAGTGGGCGCTGTTGATGTACCTGACTTCTCTGAAATAGAACTAAGTTATCGGCTACAAAAAACAAAATTTGTCTAACCCATTGATGATTCTAAAAGGTCTGTGTAATATCTTTTATGTGATCGCAAAAAGGATGGGCATTCAGAAGACGAGATAGACAAAGGCTTGAGGTGACGGTTGCGTTTGGTTGTCGTGTTGTCTTTTCCAGCTTAACTGAGATGAGAGCACTTCTGATTGGTCTTGGACCACTGCAATTGAACCACTAAATGGAAGATGGTGGCCGCTGAATCCCGAAAATGGGAACGATAGTGCTAACGGTTGTGTTAAACTGGCGAGCAAAGATGAAGGTTATGGTTGGATCTGATGTGATAGCTCAGATGACTTCACGCAATTGCGGCGGTGCCCCAATTCGAAGATGTCATGATTAAACGTCGTTGAGTTAACAAGATGGTGATGCTATCCGGACATGGAGGTTACTTTTGCCAGAAGATGCAACATTTGCAGGTTTGGTTCGATGATGATTTTAGAACCATTTCAAACTGAATTGATTCACATGACGGTGTGTTTCTTTTTCATATATAAAAAAAACTTTCATCAAAGTGGTTATAACGATTTATTTGATTCTCAATGATAGCCATTTAATCAAGATCGGTTACGACACTTGATAAAATGAAATGGATTATTTAAATTACATTGCATTCGACAAAAAGAGTTAATTCCAATTATATGTTTATTTATTGATTTATTTGAGTTTTCAACTCCACGAGGAGTTTGGTTTTGATCACTTGTTATTTAATATATGTTTAAAGTATTATTAATTTTATACATTTATCTGATAATCATAAAATATTGATGAGTAGTACTGATGAAATTTTTTATACATTTATCTTAATTATAGGTTACAAAGGTGCCGAAATCACTAAAATGCCCCTAAAGTGTCTTAAATTTTTGGGAAATGCGCAAGCTTACCCCCTCTAAAATAGCTTGGCTCTCTTGTACATGTTGCTTCAAAATGTGTACACAATGTAAAATTACCAAAAGGGTAAAAATCCTAGTTCTCTTAATAAGATAATATAGATTATTTATATTTATACATACTATTAAATCATGAAAATCCCAAAGGTTGCATTTCTAACCTTTAATTTAATCAATTAATTCATTTAATTATTATAAAACTTTTATTTAATTTCTTAATTTAATTCAATTAATGGAAGACATAAGTGGGCATGGATTTCATGGATGAAATGTCTAGATTTCCCTCAAAGTGTCTTAAAACTTTGGACAATGTCCAAGTTTCCCCCCTCTAAAATGGCTTGCTTCATTTGTACATGGTGCTTCAAGATTTGTATCTATGACAAAATTACGAAAAGGGTAGAAAACCCAGTTCTCTTATTCTCTTAATATAGTATAATAGATTAATAAGGTAGTATAGATTATTTATATTTATACATACTATTAAATCATGAAAATCCCAAAGGTTGCATCTCTAACCTTTAATTTAATCAATTACTTCCTTTAATTATTATAAAACTTTTATTTAATTTCTTAATTTAATTCAATTAATGGAAGCCATAAGTGGGCATGGATTCCATGGATAAAATATCTAGATTGCCCTCAAAGTGTCTTAAAACTTTGGACAATGTCCAAGTTTCCCCCTCTAAAATGGCTTGCTTCATTTGTACATGGTGCTTCAAGATTTGTACCTATGACAAAATTACGAAAAGGGTAGAAAACTCAGTTCTCTTAATATAGTATTATAGATATAGATTAGTTAATTATCCATTTCTTATTTTCAATTGTTTCTTCTTTTTTCTCTTTCTATTATATTTTTATATTTTGCTTCATTCCAACTGAACTCTAGCTCCACATATTTGTTGGTGTTCTTCTATTTCTTTGAGTTTTATGATACGAACTAACTGATTAGTTGAAGTTAGTTAGACAGTTGGCAAGTGTATAAGAGTTGTTGTTAGTAAGAAAGTTGGTTGAGAGATTAGTTGGGAAGTTTAGTATAAAAGTGTCAAGTTGTAATAGTTGAGGGTATCTTGTGAAATAATAACTGATGTGTGCAAAATGTAACATATAAATTACATCAAATGAGGCATAAAACTAACTCTTTTTTAGTACTAATATTGGAAAAAGTGTGTTTTTGTCTTCCTTTTGAATTTACAAGACCAAATGAGTTTAAACGAGCAAAAGGAACAAATATACAGTAAAAACCAACATAAATACAAAGAAAAGGGATAAACGTGACATGCTCGACCCCTCGGCAGCATCCTCAAAGGCAAAAACAAGAAACAGAAGACTGACCACGTGTAACACCTCGAAAATTCACGTCCGGTAATGTGTTGACACGTGTCATATGATTGAACGTGTGAAAGAATGTTATAGAAGGATTAAAGTTGACAATCATGGAAAGTATGTGAATATACGAGTTCTAAATGTCAACAGTGAATAAATATATTGTACATTAACCCTACATGATGCTCATACCTTCAACGAATAAATCATGGATCATACGAAGCTAAATATGAAAGAAAGTGAGAGATTACAAACTACAGGGGTTAAATGTGTCAACATGTTTAAATTACACCTCTGAGTGACCTTTTGATAAACCTGAAGCTTTGTAATGGTTAATTATGCTCATTAGAATGCACGATATAAATTTCATAAAGTTTCGTTATCGTATGAGAAAGTTGTGATCAAATTCGTATACAAGGGGTTAAAGCGTCAACGTTGAAAGTTATGACTTTTCGGGTAACAATAAAGTTAACCGAGGACTTAACAAAGTGGGTATATGTCTTAAAGCCCTTATAAGTCAATTTGGAGGGTTCAAAGTGCAATAAATAAAGTCATAGCAAAGTTCCCAAGAGCCAAGGACCAAAGCGTAAAAAATCAAAAGTTGGAGATTTGACCAGAAGGGGCCTCGCGCCACGCGACGACCCTGGGGGGGGGGGGGGGGGGGCTACGCGTGCCGCGAGGGGTCGTCTGTTCCGAAAACTTTGGGTTCTTGTCTTCCATTTGCATTCTAACCGACTTATAAACGTTTTTCCTCATCTTGCACGACCCCTAGGCAACCCCTAGACACTTAGGGACATCTGGAAGTGATCCATGGCCATGCTTAGGCTTGTGTGTCAACAATCCATGAGTTCTTGAGCACTATATAAAGGGCCAAGGTTGCAACCAATTCTTCACACCTTCCTTCAGCATTTCTGATCATTTCTGGAGCTCCAAAGCAGGCTCAAGTGATCACTAATCGTGCATAGGACTTCAGTAAGTATGCTTAACCTTTCTTAGTTAAGTTTTTGCTTAGTTTTAGCTTAAAAGTCAAACCGTCGTAATTAACGGTTGACTTAGTGATTAATCATTGATGGTTCAGTGATTAGTCGAATTGAAAGTAGTTATAAGTTGGTAATTATGTGGGCAATAAACCCTTAAAAGGGCACCCTCTGATTCCCACTCTAACTAGGTCTAATGTCGGGTCAAACTTGTTATTAAAAAGTCAACAGGATGCTTAATTTCTAATTTATGCATAATTAGCAATGTAGGACCCATACAACCTGTTTGATCATTAATATAACTTGGTAATTAATGTAAGAACATGTCTAAACATGTTCAACCCGACAATTTTCTATTTAGACCCGGTTCGGAGCCAAAAGTCGCAAAGCTTTGACTTTTGCTTTGACTTCAGTTCTGACCCGTTTTGGCATGTTTTAGAAATGCCTTAGAGCTTTAATTGGACTAGGTTACATGCTAGTATAACCCTCTGGGATTATACACCTTGGTTCATTAGTTATCCAATTAATATGCATGATTCCGTTAATTGCTCATATGTTGACCATTATGCCCTTTTCACCTTAAAACGTGATTTTTGAAAATGTAAAAGAGTAGAAACCTTAGTTACTAAACTATAAACTTGCACCCAAAGTTTGACATCAGTTTGAGGTGTAGATTGAGAGTTATGCTCATTAGCGTAATTATGAAGCTTTTTAGCGATTAAACGACATAATTAGCGTATAGCCTATTTAAACCTACTTTTTGATATCAAACTTATTACCCACTGATGTAATATATTATTTTGGGATTTTTGAAGATTTTTAATTAATTTTAGGCTGAGCATAACTTATAGTCATAGGCTTAATCCGGTAATTGTCGGTTTTGCCCTTACGGGCTATAAAATGAGTTTTACATATCTAATTGACTCCAAACCTTATGCTACTGATGACATATGATAAATAAATTATTTTAAGCCTTTTGGAATAATAAAAATATCAGCATTATGTATAGAACCCGGAAATGGCTTCTAATCGCCTTTTTAAGCGTTTTTAACGCATAGTATGTACTATAACTATTTTAAACGTACAAGGGTTGATACCTACTGATAATTTGGGTAAATTATAATATTTTAATAGTAAGCAAAAGTTGTTTAACTTAGACTTCAGTTTTGAGCTTTACGGCTTATGTGAAATTACCAAAATGCCCCTACGGTGCATAGTTTGGTTATAATTGATAAATTTCACATATATACTTTACTCTACTGTTATAACTTATTAAATTGAGTATTTTTGCTGATTACATCAGACCTGTAACTCAGATTAATACTTAAACTCTTTTTCAACCTTGTAAATGACCAAACTACCCTTACGGGGCATAGTTTGTGTTTAAATTCGTTTCGGGCATAATAAAAGATATCTTACTGATGTCACAACATATTTGAAGCATGTCAACTTAGGAAACCTGTATATGGCTCTAATAATTACCCGTTACGCCTCTTGCGCGTTCGGTTTGGTTTATGTAACTAGTTTGCATAAATTAGCTGAAACGGGTCAAACCTTATCGGTTTTATCTCAAAATCCAGAATGTGTATGAAATACCTGTATTAAGCAAGTCTTCAAACTTGTCGGGTCTAAATCACATTCTATCCGGTCTTCGCTTAATCGTGCATACGAACCGTATCTTTGAAACTAACCGGTCTAAGCTTAAGCTTAACTAAAGACCCGTTAGGATTCTAATAGGTTATTATAAACCTTCGTTCCAGATTAGGAGGACCAGTAAAAGCTACTTGCATTTGCTTATTGTGATTATTACTTTGCTCAGGTAAATACTTTTAACTTATTTTCCCTTATATGGGCTTGGGGTACGGTATATAAAATACCGCTTGGTCGGGCATTAAATCTTCCATCGTATGGTGGTTAATTGAAATTTGATCGGCCCGTTTAAATTGTTTTGTTTACTTAAAGCCTTTGGGGGGTTAATGACCATGTCCCGGATATCCTTGGCATCATTTTACGAAATGGCCACGACTTAAGCGCGGGGTGTAGGCGTACACCCGTCAGTGCATAAATAAATAATGTGGTGTGTCTATTGATCTTTAACCCGGCACGATCCGGGCTACTGAACGCATAAGGAACATGTAATTCTTTTACAAGTTTATATATTTAAATAATTATCCCAAGTTATAAAATGTTTATGCCACGTGCATCCAAATAAATTTTCAATCATTTTTTAAAATGAGTCAGTTGATTGTATTTACCAGTGTAAACTGACGTATTTTCCCAAAAAGATTAAGTGCAGGTACTACTCGTAATTGGCTGGATATTTTCTCCTTAGCATCAATAAAGAGTCTCGCAAGCTTAAGATGCCTAACATCTGTTGAACTACTATTCCTATTTATTTCGATCCGTCTGTGGATAAACTTTCAACTGTTTGTGATACACGATATTACAATATTTTATTCGGTTGAAATATATCTTTCAATTGCTTCCGCTGTGCATATTAAATATTGTGTTGTTTGACTATTATGTTGCCAACCACGTCACGATACTCCCCACCGGGCCCACCGGTGACACGTAGAATTTGGGTTGTGACAGGTTGGTATCAGAGCCAACGCTGTGTGAATTAAACACTAGCCTTTTGTGTTTAATCTCAGTTACATAATTGCACATTTCAAAAACTTTCGAGTCTAGACAAATAACATAGGATAAATTCTACTTTGTTTTGTTTTGTTTTGTCCCTTATTTTATATATTCTTGTCGTTATCTCATGTTGTATTGACAGGATTAATTATGCCGCCAAGATTCTTTCGACGAAGAAGACGAGGCAAGGGGCCAATCACCGCCCCCAATGACGACGAGGCAGGACCTTCGCACATGCGAGCTCCTACCACCACTACGAGTGCTGACCCTAGAGAAAACCGGAGGAACCTGTTTGAACCAGCTAGACGATCTGTATCGCACAGTTCGACACCTCCCATTCACAACTCATATGGGCCACAGTCGGAAAATGAGCCCGACAACCCTCAACCTTCTTACACACCTCTTCAGCGATCCCTATCGCATAATTCCTTTGGTAACCCCACACCTGTTTTTAGGGGTCGGTTTAACCCGGCAAATTACATACAAGAACCAGTGGGTTTTAACCCATTGGGGCCGGAGGATCATTACTCCGGCGATCATGCAGAGGATATGGACGAGGACACCGATCCCGTCGAGCCCGCAACCAGAACTCCGAACCATCCTATCGAGGTCTCAGATGGTTCGTCCTTTCATGGATCACCCTACCATGGTCCGGACAGTTATCAGGCATGATTTAATCAACACGAGTGGTATTTTACACCCTCGCATCATTCGTCGCCTCATCAGCAGCAGCAGCAAGATCCCTCTGAGGATTTGTTATTCGTGGCAGTCACGCCATCGCCTCCACCGCCACCAGTTAATCAGGAACCTCCGCAACCGCCGAGGCGTAGGAGGACAGGCGCGCGAATGTCCGCGCGTGGAGGAGATTTTCACTTCAGCTCTCCTCGACACTCAAGTGGCAGTTATTATCCGCCACTACAGGAAGACCCGCAAATGGGTGGACCTTCAAACCCAGTTGCACCGCAGCCACCACCGATGGGTTTCGATAACCCGATTCCTGCCTACACTGGTTCTATGGCGTACAACCCGTTTGAGCCGCCGGCTCACATCAACTATAATTACACTGAAGCCGACCCATACTTGGTAGCGGCCAATTACAACGCCTTTAACCTGAAAGGACCGTATGGAGCTCCTTGGGGAGTAGGGTACCCAACCCATGGGTACCAAATACCTGCTAGACCTATAATTCGGACGCAATCGTAGCCGCCACGGTTTTCCCCACCCGAGCGGGAAGAAATTCTTCAGAGATTGGACCACGTCGAGCGAGACTTTCACAGAGATCGCAGGGAGCGAAAAAGTTTCTTCCAAGGATTGACAAGCCTAATAAAAGGGAAGAGCAAGAAGGACCATTGAATCCTTCCACTGTTGATGTAATTTCCTTGTACTAGTTGAGTCCCTGCGTGGGCCTGTCTTGCTATATTAGCCCCTGTGTGGGTATGTTTGTTTGTTTGTTTTGACCCCTGCGTGGATCTATTTTTCTGTTAACCCCTACGGGGGTGTGTTGTTTTTTAAGTCCCTGCGTGGACTAGTATTTCAATTTGACCCCTGCGTGGGTATGTTGCTTTATTAAAAAGACCCGTTTAGGGCAGTATGTAATCTTTTAATAATTATTGGAATGTCAAGTTTATAAATTTCATTATTGCCATTATATGCATAAATATTATATATGAAATAAATAAATCAAAATCATTCCTTTTTGATAATAATCTGCCTATTAAATATTGAATACGAATCCTAAGAGTGAAACCTAGCCTGAGTGTCATTATAAAGACCTGGCCAAGATGGTAAGACCTGTTTAAAAGATTCGTATCCCTGTTAACATCTAAAAATATGTTAACACTCCTGGCAGACGTGATTCGTTAAAATCACACACGTCATTCTTATATAAGGATTCTTCAAAAGATTCCTAACCCAACTTAATGATCTCTGAATCATGGGTTTAAATCATCAATTAAGATGATCATATTTTGACCATACATTGGTAATATAGTGCCTACGGGCCTTGCTCATTTCTACATGAGCCAAAAGACAGTGGTAGCTATGACTCCCTGTCCGAAAAAGGTAATGAACTATGTTCAAACCTTAAAGCCTTGATTCTCTGAAATCACAGCTCATAATTTAAAAATGTCCTTGTGACTAGGCCTTTTGTGCTACTAATAAAACTGTTACTGTTTTTATAATTAGGATAAATTGTAATAAAAATCCTAAATAAATGTGAATTATAAATTAACCAAATATGGTCTATGTACACCATGGTGAATGAATTGCCATAAAAGACAATTCTATGATAAACTCCCAAGTAAACTATTGTCATTTTCTTATGCAACAGTTCAATTAAAATGGCCGACTCAGATGAAATTAATAGTCACCCAAGGGAGAACAATGATAACGCCTGAATTAATATAACGGGTGCTGAACTGAAAGCGTTAGTAGACAACGCTGTTACAAAGGCCTTAGAGCGGCAGTATGAAGAATATAGTGGGACTCGAAGTAGGACCCTATCTACACCCCATTCAAAGCCACCCTCCAAGAAGGATGAACCCAAGAAAGGAGATGACGATCGTCACTCCTCAAATCATCATAGTGACCCGTCTCAGAAGATAATGCTAAATCAAGGACCCCGTGACAAGGGTTGCTCCTACAAATATTTTGTCTCATGTAAACCCAGGGATTTTACTGGGGAGAAAGGAGCTGTAGATTGTATGACGTGGTTAGATGAGATGGATACTGTTGCGGATATCAGCGGATGCGCTGAGAGGGATGTGGTCAAGTTTATGTCGCAATCATTTAAGGGTGAGGCCTTAGCCTGGTGGAGATCGTTGATTCAAGCCACCGGGAAGATCCCATTGTACAACATGACATGGGAGCAATTTGTTGCCCTCATCAGGGAGAACTACTGCCCTCAACATGAGGTAGAGAAGATAGAGTCTGATTTTCTATCGTTGGTGATGAAGAACCTTGACTGCCAAGCTTACCTCACGAGCTTCAACACAATGTCCCAATTGGTTCCGTATCTGGTGACCCCGGAACCAAAAAGAATAGCTCGTTTCATCAGGGGTTTAGCCCCAGAAATAAAGGCAAGCGTGAAGGCATCTCGGCCGACTACTTTCAGATCGGTAACTGACATATCCTTGTCCCTCACTCTGGACGCGGTCCGACAGAGATCGCTGAGGAACTCGGATGTCGAGAAGAGGAAACGTGAAGATGACACTTCACGAAGGTCAAACAAGAAGCATCGAGGAAACAATGACCACATAAAAGGGTCTGAGTCTAGGAAGGATGGGCATCAGTCTGGTGATAAGCCCAAGTGCAAAGTCTACAAGAAACAGCACTTCGGGAAGTGCCGGTATGAGTTGAACTCGCAGACTCAGTCGAAAACATTTGCATGTGGAATATGCAAGTCCAAGGAGCACAAGACCTTGGATTGCAAGAAGCTAAAAGACGCAACGTGCTACCGTTGCAATGAAAAGGGGCACATTAAGACCAACTGCCCAAAATATGCAAAGAAGGACGATGAAGGAAAGAAGACTAATGTTAGAGTCTTCAAGATGGATGCGAAGGAAGCAGTTCTAGATGACAATGTGATTATAGGTACTTTCCTTGTAAATGATGTCTATGCAAGAGTACTTTTTGATTAAGGCGCTGATAAATCGTTTGTAGATCATAAGTTTTGCAAATTACTGAATTTACCTATTAAAACCCTAAGTGTGAAGTATGAGGTGGAGTTAGCAGATGGCACCATAGAAACCGTCTCAACTGTGTTAGATGGATGTGTGATATCCATTAAAAACCACTCTTTTCCTTTGTCCCTACTTCCCTTTAAGTTAGCCGGTTTTGACATAGTCTTGGGTATGGACTGGTTATCTCATAACCAGGCCCAAATTGTCTGCAACAAAAAGCAAGTGGTGATTAAGACTCCGTCTGGTGAATCACTTACCATTCGGGGAGATACCCATTATGGACTGCCTGAGCAAGTGACTATGCTCAAGGCCTCTAAGTGTTTAAAGAAGGGTTGTGTCATCTACATGGCACAAGTGATTATTGATGAACCGAAACCGAAGATGGAAGATATCCCCGTCATTTCTGAATACCCTGATGTTTTTCCTGAAGAACTACCTGGCTTACCACCAGATTGGCAAGTCGAGTTCAGAATTGACATCATCCCTGGGGCAGCACCAGTTGCTAGGGCACCTTATAGGTTGGCACCAACGGAGATGAAGGAATTAAGAACGCAACTGGATGAATTGTTGGCCAAATATTTCATTAGACCTAGTTCGTATCCTTGGGGAGCGCCAATCTTATTTGTCAAGAAGAAGGATTGATCGATGCGTCTGTGCATCGATTACCGTGAGCTTAATAAGGTCATGATCAAGAATAGGTACCCATTGCCCAGAATCGACGATATGTTCGATCAATTGCAAGGGGCAAGCTACTTCTCTAAGATCAATCTGAGGTCAGGCTATCATCAATTGAAGGTTAAAGATGAAGATGTACACAAGACTGCATTTAGGACTCGTTATGGTCATTACGAGTTCCTAGTGATGCCTTTTGGGCTCACAAATGCACCTGCCACATTCATGGATCTCATGAATCGCGTCTGCAAACCATACTTGGACAAATTTTTCATCGTCTTCATAGACGACATCCTCATCTACTCGAAGAACAAGGCTAATCATGAGAAGCATCTTCGATGTATTCTTGCATTACTTCAGCAGGAGAAGCTCTATGCCAAATTCTCTAAATGTGAATTCTGGCTTCGTGAAGTCTAATTTCTTGGACATGTGGTTAGCGAGCGTGGAATCCAAGTTGATCCCGCTAAGGTTGAAGCTGTCATGAATTGGCAGGAGCCAAAGACGCCTACAGAAATTCGTAGCTTCCTGGGATTGGCAGGATATTATAGGCGATTCATCGAAATTTTTTCAAGAATTGCTGCACCCCTAACTTCCTTGACTAGGAAGAAGGTTAAGTTCGATTGGGGTCCTAAGCAACAAGAATCCTTCGATATTCTCAAGCAGAAGTTGAGCAATGCTCCTGTGTTGACATTGCCTAATGGAATCGAAGAATTTGTAGTTTATTGCGATGCATCACACACCGGGATGGGATGTGTGCTTATGCAGAAAGGCAAAGTTATCGCCTATGCTTCATGTCAACTAAAGGTACATGAAAAGAATTACACCACCCATGACTTGGAGTGGGTGCCGTTGTATTTGCACTGAAGCTATGGAGGCACTATTTGTATGGAATTAAGTTTGTGATCTATTCTGATCACAAGAGCCTCCAGCACCTGTTTAACCAAAAGGATTTAAACATGAGGCAACGACGATGGATGGAGACGTTGAATGATTATGATTGTGAAATCCGATACCATCCAGGCAAGGCAAACGTGGTTGCTGATGCCTTAAGCAGGAAGGAAAGGGTGAAACCCATCCGAATCAATGCCAAGAGCATTGAAATCAAGAACAGTTTGAATAAATGGTTGTTAGCTGCACAGAGGGAAGCTGTGCTGGAAGCTAACTATCCTAATGAAAAGCTGGGAGTCACTGAAGAGCAATTATCTCAGGGCAAGGACAGAATCCTGAGGTTAAATGGAAGAATATGGGTTCCAGTTTATGGAGGACTTTGAGATGTTATCCTCCAGGAAGCCCACAGCTCTAAATATTCCGTTCATCCTGGAGCTGATAAGATGTACCATGATCTGAAGGCAAATTTTTGGTGGATAGGCTTGAAGAAGTCTATAGCCACCTATGTAGCTAAGTGCTTGACGTGTGCGCAAGTCAAGGCAGAACATCAGAAACCGTCAGGTTTGCTACAACAACCTGAACTTCCTACGTGGAAGTGGGAAATGGTAACTATGGATTTTATCACCAAGTTACCCAAGACAAGGAAAGAAAATGATACGTTATGGGTTATAGTTGATAGACTGACTAAGTCAGCACATTTCTTACCCATCAAGGAGACTTATAGCTCCGACATGTTAGCCCAACTGTACGTAGATAAGATTGTAGCTCTACATGGCGTACCTATGGCTATTATCTCTGACAGTGACACTAGATACACGTCACATTTTTGGAAGAGTTTCCAACAAGCTTTGGGCACGCGTTTGAATTTCAGTACGGCTTACCACCCTCAGACTGACGGACAGAGTGAGCGTACCATCCAAACATTGGAAGACATGCAACGTGCATATGTAATTGATTTAGGTGGTAGTTGGGATAACCACCTACCATTGATTGAGTTCTCATATAACAATAGCTACCATACCAGCATCAAGGCTGCGCCTTTCGAGGCTTTATACGGTAGAAAGTGTAGAACGCCCGTTTGTTGGGTAGAAGTCGGAGATGTCCAACTGTTAGGTCCAGAGATAGTCTTTGAAACAACGGACAAGATTGTCCAGATTCGTGACCGCCTCAAGGCTGCCCGAGATAGGCAGAAGAGCTACACAGATCCAAAGCGTAAACCTATGAAATTCGAAGTAGGTGACAAAGTGTTGCTTAAAGTATCACCCTGGAAGGGAGTGATGCGATTTGGTAAGAAAGGCAAGTTAAGCCCGAGATACATAGGACCGTTCGAAGTCATCGAACGTGTCGGATCAGTTTCCTATAAGTTAAACTTACCTGAAGAGCTCAGTGGTATTCATAATGTATTCCACATCTGCAATCTGAAGAAGTGTTTCGCTGACGAATCACTGGTCATACCACATATAGATGTGCATATAGATGAGAGCTTAAAATTTGTGGAAAAACCATTGTCGATTGAAGATCGACAGGTTAAGAAGCTTCGAAGGAAGCATGCGCCTATTGTAAAGGTAAAATGGGATGCCCGTAGAGGTCCCGAGTACACGTGGGAGGTTGAGTCCACAATGAAAGAAAAGTACCCTTATTTATTTCAGTAAATCTCGAGGTCGAGATTTCTTTTAAGGGGGTGAGGACGTAACACCTCGAAAATTCACGTCCGGTAATGTGTTGACACGTGTCATATGATTGAACGTGTGAAAGAATGTTATAGAAGGATTAAAGTTGACAATCATGGAAAGTATGTGAATATACGAGTTCTAAATGTCAACAGTGAATAAATATATTGTACATTAACCCTACATGATGTTCATACCTTCAACGAATAAATCATGGATCATACGAAGCTAAATATGAAAGAAAGTGAGAGATTACAAACTACAGGGGTTAAATGTGTCAACATGTTTAAATTACACCTCTGAGTGACCTTTTGACAAACCCAAAGCTTTGTAACGGTTAATTATGCTCATTAGAATGCACGATATAAATTTCATAAAGTTTCGTTATCGTATGAGAAAGTTGTGATCAAATTCATATACAAGGGGTTAAAGCGTCAACGTTGAAAGTTATGACTTTTCGGGTAACAATAAAGTTAACCGAGGACTTAACAAAGTGGGTATATGTCTTAAAGCCCTTATAAGTCAATTTGGAGGGTTCAAAGTGCAAGAAATAAAGTCGTAGCAAAGTTCCCAAGAGCCAAGGACCAAAGCGTAAAAAATCAAAAGTTTGAGAATTGATCAGAAGGGGCCTCGCGCCACGCGACGACCCTGGGGGGGGGGGGGGGGCTACGCGTGCCGCGAGGGGTCGTCTGTTCTGAAAACTTTGGGTTCTTGTCTTCCATTTGCATTCTAACCGACTTATAAACGTTTTTCCTCATCTTGCACGACCCCTAGGCAACCCCTAGACACTTAGGGACATCTGGAAGTGATCCATGGCCATGCTTAGGCTTGTGTGTCAACAATCCACGAGTTCTTGAGCACTATATAAAGGGCCAAGGTTGCAACCAATTCTTCACACCTTCCTTCAGCATTTCTGATCATTTCTAGAGCTCCAAAGCAGGCTCAAGTGATCACTAATCGTGCATAGGACTTCAGTAAGTATGCTTAACCTTTCTTAGTTAAGTTTTTGCTTAGTTTTAGCTTAAAAGTCAAACCGTCGTAATTAACGGTTAACTTAGCGATTAATCATTGATGGTTTAGTGATTAGTCGAATTGAAAGTATTTATAAGTTGGTAATTATGTGGGCAATAAACCCTTAAAAGGGCACCCTCTGATTCCCACTCTAATTAGGTCTAATGTCGGGCCAAACTTGTTATTAAAAAGTCAACAGGATGCTTAATTTCTAATTTATGCATAATTAGCAATGTAGGACCCATACAACCTGTTTGATCATTAATATAACTTGGTAATTAATGTAAGAACATGTCTAAACATGTTCAACCCGACAATTTTCTGTTTAGACCCGGTTCGGAACCGAAAGTCGCAAAGCTTTGACTTTTGCTTTGACTTCAGTTCTGACCCGTTTTGGCATGTTTTAGAAATTCCTTAGAGCTTTAATTGGACTAGGTTACATGCTAGTATAACCCTCTGGGATTATACACCTTGGTTCATTAGTTATCCAATTAATATGCATGATTCCGTTAATTGCTCATATGTTGACCATTATGCCCTCTTCACCTTAAAACGTGATTTTGAAAATGTAAAAGAGTAGAAACCTTAGTTACTGAATTATAAACTTGCACCCAAAGTTTGACATCAGTTTGAGGTGTAGATTGAGAGTTATGCTCATTAGCGTAATTATGAAGCTTTTTAGCGATTAAACGACATAATTAGCGTATAGCCTATTTAAAGCTACTTTTTGATATCAAACTTATTACCCACTGATGTAATATATTATTTTGGGATTTTTTTAGATTTTTAATTAATTTTAGGCTGAGCATAACTTATAGTCATAGGCTTAATCCGGTAATTGTCGGTTTTGCCCTTACGGGCTATAAAATGAGTTTTACATATCTAATCAACTCCAAACCTTTTGCTACTGATGACATATGATAAATAAATTATTTTAATCCTTCTGGAATATTAAAAATATCAGCTTATGTATAGAACCCGGAAATGGCTTCTAATCGCCTTTTAAGCGTTTTTAACGCATAGTATGTACTAGAACTATTTTAAACGTACAAGGGTTGATACCTACTGATATTTTGGGTAAATTATAATATTTTAACAGTAAGCAAAAGTTGTTTAACTCAGACTTCAGTTTTGAGCTTTACGGCTTATGTGAAATTACCAAAATGCCCCTACGGTGCATAGTTTGGTTATAATTGATAAATTTCACACATATACTTTAGCCTACTGTTATAACTTATTAAATTTAGTCTTTTTGCTGATTACATCAGACCTGTAACTCAGATTAATACTTAAACTCTTTTACAACCTTGTAAATGACCAAACTACCCTTACGGGGCATAGTTTGTGTTTAAATTCGTTTCGGGCATAATAAAAGATATCTTACTGATGTCACAAGATATTTGAAGCATGTCAACTTAGGAAACCTGTATATGGCTCTAATAATTAACCATTACGCCTCTTGCGCGTTCGGTTCGGTTTATGTAACTAGTTTGCATACACTAGCCGAAACGGGTCAAACCTTATCGGTTTTTATCTCAAAATCCAGAATGTGTATGAAATACCCATATTAAGAAAGTCTTCAAACTTATCGGGTCTAAATCACATTCTATCCGGTCTTCGCTTAATCGTGCGTACGAACCGTATCTTTGAAACTAACCGGTCTAAGCTTAAGCTTAACTAAAGACCCATTAGGATTCTAATAGGTTATTATAAAACTTCGTTCCAGATTAGGAGGACCAGTAAAAGCTACTTGCATTTGCTTATTGTGATTATTACTTTGCTCAGGTAAATACTTTTAACTTATTTTCCCTTATACGGGCTTGGGGTACGGTATATAAAATACCGCTTGGTCGGGCATTAAATCTTCCATCGTATGGTGGTTAATTGAAATTTGATCGTCCCGTTTAAATTGTTTTGTTTACTTAAAGCCTTTGGGGGTTTAATGACCGTGTCCCGGATATCCTTGGCATCATTTTACGAAATGGCCACGACTTAAGCGCGGGGTGTAGGCGTACACCCGTCAGTGCATAAATAAATAATGTGGTGTGTCTATTGATCTTTAACCCGGCACGATCCGGGCTACTGAACGCATAAGGAACATGTAATTCTTTTACAAGTTTATATATTTAAATAATTATCCCAAGTTATAAAATGTTTATGCCACGTGCATCCAAATAAATTTTCAATCATTTTTTAAAATGAGTCAGTTGATTGTATTTACCAGTGTAAACTGACGTATTTTCCCAAAAAAGATTAAGTGCAGGTACTACTTGTAATTGGCTGGATATTTTCTCCTTAGCATCAATAAAGAATCTCGCAAGCTTAAGATGCCTAACGTCTGTTGAACTACTATTCCTATTTATTTCGATCCGTCTGTGGATAAACTTTCAACTGCTTGTGATACACGATATTACAATATTTTATTCGGTTGAAATATATCTTTCAATTGCTTCCGCTGTGCATATTAAATATCGTGTTGTTTGACTATTATGTTGCCAACCACGTCACGATACTCCCCACCGGGCCCACCGGTGACATGTAGAATTTAGGGTGTGACACCACGGGGTCGTGCCTGCTGGACACGGGGGCGTGGTCAGCTACCTGCAGAAAAGACAAAGTTGTGGAAGCTTCTACGCCCACCACGGGGCGTGGTCAACGCTAAGATACGCAGAATCTTGCAAAATCTTGGTAGTATAAATACGCTTCTGCACACGGGGCCGTGCCCACTGGACACGGGCCGTGTCGGGCCCTATGCTGACAAAAGCAATTAATGAAGGAAGAGAAAAGGATGGCCACGGGGGCGTGTGTAACACCTCGAAAATTCACGTCCTATAATGTGTTGACACGTGTCATAAAGTTTGAACGTGTGAAAGAATGTTATAAAAGGACTAAAGTTGACAAACATGGAAAGTATGTGAATATACGTATTCTAAGTGTCAACAGTGAATGAATATATTGTATATTAACCCTACAAGATGCTCATACCTTCAAACGAATAAATCATGGATCATACGAAGCTAAAAGTGAGAGATTACAAACTATAGGGGCTAAATGTGTCAACATGTTTAATTTATACCTCTGAGTGACCTTTTGACAAACCCGAAGCTTTGTAAATGTTAATTATACTCACTTGAATGCACGATTAAAATTTCATAAAGTTTCGTTATCGTATGAGAATGTTATGATCAAATTCGTGTGCGAAGGGTTAAAGTGTTAACATTGAAAGTTTAGACTTTTCGGGTTAGCCGGAAGTGTTCAGGGACTTGGCAAAATGGGTATAAGTCCTAAAGCCCTTGTGGGTAAATATATGGGGGTCAAAATGCAAGAAATAACCCTAATTACCCCTTCGTGAAGCCAAAGGTCAACCTGGAAAACAAATAAAATCAAAAATTCTGATTTCGCTTGGCCAAGCGGCCCGCGTGGGACTTATTGAACTTTGAGGCGGGCCGCGTGGGAGGCCCAGATGCAGAAAAACGTGCTGGTTGCCTGTTCAGCCTTCTAAACGACTTGTAATGCATCTAAAACCTTCCAAGAGGCCCCTAAACGACCCCTAGACACTAGTGACACATGTTGGAAGGTTGTGGACAGTAGTAGACTTAGTTGTCAACTAATTGTGGTGCCTAAATCCACTATATAAGGCCATGTAGTGCAACAATGTTCCACACACCATTTCCTGCATTCTTGGATCAATTCTGGAGCTCTCAAGGAGGTCCAACTGATCATAAGTCGTGCATAGGACTCTTGTAAGTCTGCTAGTCTTTCTTTATTTGAGTTTAGCTTGGTTAATTAGCTAAAAGTCAAACCGTCGTAATTACGGTTTGACTTCGAGATTAGTCAATAATGGCTCAGTCATATCTCGAATTGAAAGTAGTTATGAGTTGGTATTTATGTGGGTAATAAAACCTCAAAAGGGTTTCCCCTGATCACCACTCTAACCAGGTCAAAAGTCGGGTCAAACTTTTATTTAAAAAGTCAACAGGATGCTTAAAATGTCATTTATGCATAATTAGCTATCTAGAACATATATAACCTGTTTGATCATTGTTATAACATAGTAATAAGTATAAGAACATGTCCAAACATGTTCAACCCGACTATTTCCTGTTTAGACCCGGTTCGGAACCGAAAGTCACATAGTTTGCCTTTCACTTTGACTTTCAGTTCTGACCCGTTTAGGTATGTTTTAGAAATGCCTCAGAGCTTTAATTGGATTAGGATACATGTTAGAACGACCCTCTGTGATTATACACCTTGGTTCATTAGTTATCCAATTAATATGCATGTTTCCGTTAATTGCTCATATGTTGACCGTTATGCCCTTATTACCTTAAAAAGTGATTTATGAAAATGTAAAAGTGTAGAAACCTTAAATACTGATATATAAACTTGTATGCAAAGTTTGACATCAGTTTGACTTGTAGATTAAGAGTTATGCTCAATATCGCTAAATTAATGCTTTATGTCAATAAAATGGCGTAATTAGCGTATAGCCGAGTTAAGCCTACTTTTTGGTATCAAACTTAATACCCACTGATGTAATATATTATTTTGGGATTGTTAAAGTTTTTTAATTAATTTTAGGCTGAGCATAACTAGTAGTCGTAGGCTTAATCCGGTAATTGTCGGTTTTGCCCTTACGGGCCATAAAATGAGTTTTACTTATCGAAACGACTCCAAACCTTTTTCTACTGATCACATATGATAAATAATTTATTTTAATCCTTCTGGAAATATAAAAATATTAGATTTAAGTATCAAACCCGGAAATGGCCTTTAATCGCCTTATTTAGCGTTTTTAACGCATAGTATGTTTTAAAATCATATTGAACATACCCGGGTTGATACCTACTGATATATGAGGCAAAATATGAGATTTTAACAGTAAGAAAAGGTTGATTAACTCAGACTTCGTTTTTGAGCTTTTCGGCTTATGTGAAATTACCAAAATACCCCCACGGGGCATAGTTTGGTTAAAAATGATAAATTTCACATATATGCTTTAGCCTACTGTTATAACTCATCAAAATGAGTATGTTTTCTGTTTACATCAGACCTGTAACTCAGTTAAACATCTAAGCGCTTTTACAAACTTTAAAATGACCAAACTACCCCTACGGGGCATAGTTTGTGTTTAAATTAGTTCGGGGCATAATGAAAGACATCCTACTGATGTCACAACATATTTGAAGCATATTAACTTAGGAAACCTGTATATGGCTCTTGCGGATACCCGTTACGCATTTTACGCGTTCGGTTCGGTTTATGTAACAAGTTTACATAAATTAACCAACACGGGTCAAACCTTATCGGTTTCATCTCAAAATCCAGATTGTGAATAATAAACCCATATTAAACAAGTCTCTGAACTTGTCGGGTCTAAATCACATTCTATCCGGTCTTCGCTTAATCGTGCGTACGAACCGTATCTTTGAAACTAGCCGGTCTAAGCTTAAGCTTAATAAAAGACCCGTTAGTATTCTAATAGGTTATATTAAACCTTCGTTCCAGATTAGGAGAACCAGTAAAAGCTACGTGCATTTTGCTTATTGTGATTTATACTTTGCATCAGGTAAATACTTTTAACTTATTTTCCCTATACGGGCTTGGGTTACGGTACATAGCCTACCGCTTGATCGGGCATCAAATCTCCACGCTTAGTGGGTAGTTGAATAATTTGATCGGCCCGTTTAAACAGTCTTGTTTACTTTACAGCCTTTGGGGGGTTAATGACCATGTCCCGGATATCCTTGGCATCATCTTACGAGATTGGCCACGACCTGAGCACGGGGTGTAGCGTACACCTGTCAGTGTATAACTCATTAACATGGTGTGTCTATTGATCTTTAACCCGGACTAGGTCCGGGCTACTGAACGCATAAGTAACATGTAATTCGTTCACAAGATTATAATATTAAATAATTCTCCCAAGTTAATAAAAAGATTAATCTTGCCTCTGTGTATTTTAATCAAATTATAAAATGTTTATGCCATGTGCATCCAAACCAATTTTCAATCATTTTTCCAAAATGAGTCAGTTGAATGTATTTACCAGTGTAAACTGACGTATTTTCCCAAAAAGACTAAATGCAGGTACTAAACGTAATTGGCTGGATTGTCTCCTTAGCATCAATAAAGAGTCTCGCAAGCTTAAGATGCCTGAAGTCTGTTGAACTATTGTTTCCATTTTATGTTCGATCCTTCTGTGGATAAACTTCCGAATATTGTGACAGTTGATATTACAATAATAAATTCGGTTGTATTATATTTTCAATTGCTTCCGCTGTGCTTAATAATATTGTGTTGTTTGACTATTATGTTGCCAACCATGACGTCACGATACTCCCCACCGGGCCCACCGGTGACACGTGGAAATCGGGGTGTGACAGGTTGGTATCAGAGCCAACTCTGAGTGAATTAAACACTAGCCTTTTGTGTTTAATCTCAGTTACACAATTGCACATATCTAAACCTCTGAGTCTAGACTTAACTTAGGAATATTCTCAATCCTAATCTTGAAATTTTACTTTCAAATTTTTATTGGAAACGTCGCCAAGCGAAGAAGCCGTAATAGGAGTTCTCCACACCCGGAGCCCTGAGATGCTGAGCTTCGTACCGCGGCTAGAATGAAACGAGCACCTAAGGAGAAAGCATTCAGAGATAGAATGAAGAAGAAACTCCTTTTGTTGAAGATCGTTTCCTTAATAGTCCTTATAAGGACATAATTATCTTTCAGTCCCTCCGAGGACACATTATTCTTTCAAGTCCCGCTTAGGGCAACTTTATACTTTTATTTTTATATAGTGGAATGATCAAGTTTAAACTTTCATTCTAAACAAGAAATATTAAATAAATGGAAAATATCATTTCCTTTTTATAAGATCTACCATTATAATAAAATGGCAAAATCTAAAAAGGGCAAGACGTAGCCTCGTGTCATATTAAGACCGGGCCAAGATGGTAGTTCCATAATTAGATTCAGATCCGTATTAACACCTCAATTTAAAATTGTTCTGCGTTAATTAAATTAAGAATCTTAAGTGTGAAACCTAGCCTTCGGGTCAATTATAAGACCGGGCCAAGATGGTAAGACCTGTTAAAAAGATTCAAACCATTAATAAAGAATCTTAAGAGTGAAACCTAGCTGAGTGTCATTATAAAGACCTGGCCAAGATAGTAAGACCTGTTTAAAAGATTCAAATCTCTGTTAACATCTTAAAACATGTTAACACTCCTAACAGACGTGATTCAATAAAAATCACACACGTCATGTTGAAATAGGATTCTTCAAAAGACTCCTAACCTAGTTTAATGATCTCTGAATCCTGGGTTTACATCATTAATTAAGATGATCACATTTTAAACCATACGTGGTAACATAATGTCTACGGGCCTTGCTCATTTCTACATGAGCCAAAATACAGTGGTAGCTATGACTCCCTGCCAGATAAAGGTAATGAATTAGGTTCAAACCTCAAATGCTTTAATTCTCTGAAATCCTAGCATATAATTTAAAATTGTCCTTGTGACTAGGCCTATTGTGCCAATATACCTTCATGCTTTGATTCTCTGAAATCATAGCTTATAAATTATATATGTCCTTGTGACTAAGCCAGTTGTGCTAATATACTTAAAGACCTTGATTCTCTGAAATCATGGCTTATAATTTAAAAATTGTCCTTGTGACTAGGCCTTTTGTGCTATTAAATAAAACTGTTATTGTTGCTTTGATTATCTGAAATCATAAGCTTATAATTTATAAATGTCCATTTGACCAGGCCATTGGGTGCCACTAATAAAACTGTTAATGTTTTATAATTAGGATAAATTATAATAGAAATCCTAAATAAATATGATTAATAAATTAACCAAATATGGTCTCTGTTTACCATGGTTAATGAATTTCCCTAAGGGGCAATTCAGTAATAAATATCTCTTATAAGGGAAGTGTCTACGGGCTATGGTTAATGTCCTCTGAGACTAAAGACAGTGGTAGCCTACAGCTCCCTGTCAGGAAAAGGTAATGAACTTTGATTCAAACCTTAATGCCACGATTCTCTGAAATCATGGCTTATAAATTTAACTTGTCTACGCGACTAGGCCATTGGTGCTATTATTAACTTATGAATTAGGATTTATGATAAAAATCCTGAATAAAATAAATATCCTTCCTTCTCTGTCAGTATGCAATTGAAAGGGAATCTTAAAGGTGAAACCTAGCCTACGCGGCCAAGATGGTGAAACCTACTCAAGGGATTCAGATCCTTGTTAACACCTAGGAATGTGTTAGCACTCTTGACAAATGTGACTCGAGAAAATCACAACAGTCATCCTTATATTGGATTCTTCCAATTCTCAAATCTAGCCTAGTGATCTAGGAATCATGGCTTATATCATCCTATAAGATGATCATATTATAAACATCTGTTAGTAATGAAGTGCCTACGGGCTAAATTTGTTGTCCGATAAGACAACGACAGTGAAGGTCCTTGACCTCCTGTCTAAAATATTGGACTATGTCCAAACATAATAGTCTATATGATCAATGCGATCATGACTAATATCATTTAATATGGTGATAATATTATTTAACATCCTTTAGTGATGTTTTGCCTACGGGCTATAATATATTGTCCATTAGAGACATTGACATTGTTATCTTTATGATTCCCTGTCCAAGGTGGTGAGCTATGCTCAAGCCTAATAGTTCATATGATCAATGCGATCATGACAAAACTCATCAATACGATGATTAAAAATTTTAACATCCGTAATGATGTTTTGCCTAAGGGCTATATTATATCGTCCAACTGAGACAAGGCAATTGTAATCTTTTGTGATTCTTTGCCAAGGGGGTGAGCTATACTCAATTCCCATAGTCTATACTATCAGTGCGATCCTGACTAGTATCCTCAGTATGATGATCATAATATTAACATCCCTCGTGATGAAATGCCTACGGGCTATACTTTATTCTAGTGTCGGTAAGACAAAGATAGTAGTGATCTTTATGATCCCCTGTTCAAAATGGTGTGATTATACCCAAACCTAATAGTCAATATGATCGATGTGATCATGACTAATATCATTAGATACGATGGTTATATATAAACATCCATTAGTGATGTTGATTGGCTTATTTTTCTGCCAAAAGAATCGTCTTTCAAGACGATGACAGTTGTAGTCTATGACTCCCTGTCCAAAGGTGAAGAACCACGTTCAAACCTGGAAGCCCTAATCTAATAAGATTGCAGCTAATAAATTAAGGTCCTTGAAAATAGACCATCGAGTTATGTTTGAAAGTCATTCATGACAAGCCTATGTGCTATAAATTGTCATTCGAGACAAGCTAACATATTAAAATGTTAACATTCCTGGAGACATGCCTTTGTGCCAGATTTGATAAATGTCCTTATGACATGGCCGTTTGTGCCATATCTAAATGACCTATTACGACAAGGCCTTCGTGCCGTATAATCATTTATGTCCTTCGTGACTAGGCTTTATGCCATATTCTTCTACGTCCATCGAGACAGGCTTCTATGTCATATGTGTATACAAATAATAAAAGTCTTATAAGGCTAGCCCTCGAGCTAATTATAATCGTACTTGTGACAAAGACAGTTGTGACATTATGGTCCCCTGTCAAGCAAGTATTGGACTCGCTCCAAACTTTGAATGCCATTGATGATCCAGTTGTGACCTAGGCCAAATATAATGGAATTACGTTCAAAATAACATTCGCTATGAATGTTCGGAACAGAATAGCCCATACGGTTTATGAATGCCGTGGCTAATGTAAGTCAGGTCATCAGGATGATGACTAATAATGGGTAAATCTTGGTGATTGGTACCAAGTTTCGAGTATGGAAAACTCGGGTGAGGTAGACGAAACTCGCAACACTATTAAGGCGACGAAAGTTGATAAAACTACAAACGTAAACCTCAATATTAATGGAGTTAATCTTCGGGCTGTGGTTGACGCAGCAATTGAAAGGACCATGGAAAAGGTCATGAGACAATACAAAGAGCTGAATACTTCTCGCTCTAAATCTCATTCAAAACCATGTTTAATTGCTCATGAGGCTAGCTATGTTCACACTTCAAATATGAAGGATGAACCAAAGAAGGAGGATAACTCCCAGAAATCTGAGAAGAAGAGCAAATACAGGCTTAATAAAAAGCAACGGAAGTTCAGTAAAAAAAACATGTATACCTCAGAGACTGCTTCAACATTATTAGATGGATGTTTTATATCCATTAGGAATCATTTTTCCGATGTCCTAAGTTTCGTTAAATATAAGGGCTCTATATAGTGATAAAAATCGATGGTTGCCTTAAAAATCAAGCCCATATTGTGGGTGATAAGGAGCAATTAATTATCAAGACTCCTTATGAGACAACCCTCGTAATTACACGTATCCATACGATTAATAAATATTAAACATAAAAAAAATGGTGGAATTGGCCGTCCCCGGAATCGAACCTGGGTCTAGGCCGCACCCTTTCGCGTGCCTAGCCAACTGAGCTAGGTGCCTAGTTTGTGAAACTTCCATTATTGATTAAATATAAGCACTTGTACAATAAACTTCCTTATCATTTATCAATGATAATTTCTGCTAAGCGTCCTGTTTTTAATACAGGCAACAATAAATCTTCATGAACCATAAACTTAGCAAATTTTTTTTTTTATCATCCACAAGGTATAACTACCAAGGAAACCATAGTAACCGATTCTTATAGATCGGCAAGGAATCCTACCGAAAATCTAAGAGCACTCTTTCTTTGCATAGAGTACGACAACATATGTTATTTTAATTATTTTCTCATTGTTTTTCTATCGCCTGCGAATGCCAAACTATGTTTGATAAAAGTGTCATATGAGGATTGGCGTATCCTAGTGTGTCCCATAGATTATTTCCATGTCTGATCAGCATGGAGGTTTAATACATGGAACCCCTAAGATATCCCAATGATCATATTGTACTAAAGTCGACTAGTAGTATTCAAAGAAGATATCCAAAATGGAATTTTTCCAAGTAAATGTTCCCGAATAAGGAATTCGTGGACTTATAACACAAAGGTATCACTCATTTGACACGAACAATGATGGATGAATTGGAGCCTGAGATATGGAAAATCTCTATAGCCTCCTTGTATCTTAATTATCTTCTCATAAGTTTTCCCTGCTTACCTCCTGGAAGACAGGTAGAACTAAGATTAACATCCCGCTGTGGGCTGGAGTATTATGAAAACTCCATATCGATTATGAAAAAAATCGATTTAGTAGGTTTTAAGACATAGGCACATATAGCCTAACTCGATATTCCGAAAGTTTGATTTTGTTAAACAAGAAAGACGGTTCATATTGCTTATGTATTAATTGCCGCAACCCTAATTAGGCAACAATTAAGAATTTGCCATCAGCTACCCAGGATCTAAGGGCAAACTATTGGTGGATAGGCTTGAAGAAGTCCGTAGCCACCCATGTAGCTAAATGCTTGACATGTGCGCAAGTCAAAGCCGAGCATCAAAAGCCGTCAGGCTTGCTACAACAGCCTGAACTTCCTACGTGGAAGTGGGAAATGGTAACTATGGATTTTATTACCAAGTTACCCAAGACAAGGAAAGGAAATGATACGATATGAGTTATAGTTGACAGACTGACTGAATCCGCACGTCTCCTACCCATCAAGGAGACTTATAGCTCCGATATGTTAGCCCAGTTATACATTTATAAGATTGTAGCCTACATGGCATACCTGTGGCTATTGTCTCTGATAGAGATACTAGGTACACGTCGCATTTTTGGAAGAATTTCCAACAATCTTTGGGCACACGTTTGAATTTTAGTACGACTTACCATCCTCAGACTGACGGTCAGAGTGAGCGTACTATTCAAACATTGGAAGACATGCTACGTGCATGTGCGATCGATTTGGGTGGTAGTTGGGATAAGAACCTACCATTAATCGAATTCTCCTACAACAATAGCTACCATACCAGCATTAAGGCTGCGCCTTTTGAGGCATTATAAGGTAGAAAGTGTAGATCGCCTATTTGTTGGGCGGAAATTGGAGATGTCCAGTTATCAGGACCAGAGATAGTGTTCGAAACAACGGACAAGATTGTCCAGATTCGTGACCGTCTCAAAGCTGCCCTGGATAGGCAGAAGAGTTACGCTGATCCTAAGCGTAAGGATTTTTCACTTCGAAGTAGGTGACAAAGCCCTACTTAAAGTGTCACCCTGGAAGGGAGTGATGCGGTTTGGTAAGAAAGGCAAGCTAAACCCGAGATACATAGGACCTTTCGAGGTTATCGAACGTGTCGGGTCAGTTGCCTATAAGTTGAACTTACCAGAAGAGCTCAGTGGAATTTACAATGTGTTCCACATCTGCAATCTGAAAAAGTGTTTCGCTGACGAATCACTGGTTATACCACAAAACAGATGTGCATATAGACGAGAGCTTGAAGTTTGTGGAAAAACCTTTGTCGATTGAAGATCGACAGGTAAAGAAGCTTCGAAGGAAGCATGTACCTATTGTAAAGGTCAAATGGGATGCCCGTAGAGGTCCCGAATTCACGTGGGAGGTTGAATCCACGATGAAAGAAAAGTACCCTTACTTATTTCAGTAAATCTCGGGCCGAGATTTATTTTAAGGGGGTGAGGATGTAACACCTCGAAAATTCACGTCCTATAATGTGTTGACACGTGTCATAAAGTTTGAACGTGTGAAAGAATGTTATAAAAGGACTAAAGTTGACAAACATGGAAAGTATGTGAATATACGTATTCTAAGTGTCAATAGTGAATGAATATATTGTATATTAACCCTACAAGATGCTCATACCTTCAAACGAATAAATCATGGATCATACGAAGCTAAAAGTGAGAGATTACAAACTATAGGGGCTAAATGTGTCTACATGTTTAATTTATACCTCTGAGTGACCTTTTGATAAACCCGAAGCTTTGTAAATGTTAATTATACTCACTTGAATGCACGATTAAAATTTCATAAAGTTTCGTTATCGTATGAGAATGTTATGATCAAATTCGTGTGCGAAGGGTTAAAGTGTTAACATTGAAAGTTTAGACTTTTCGGGTTAACCGGAAGTGTTCAGGGACTTGGCAAAATGGGTATAAGTCCTAAAGCCCTTGTGGGTAAATATATGGGGGTCAAAATGCAAGAAATAACCCTAATTACCCCTTCGTGAAGCCAAAGGTCAACCTGGAAAACAAATAAAATCAAAAATTCTGATTTCGCTTAGCCAAGCGGCCCGCGTGGGACTTATTGAACTTTGAGGCGGGCCGCGTGGGAGGCCCAGATGCAGAAAAACGTGCTGGTTGCCTGTTCAGCCTTCTAAACGACTTGTAATGCATCTAAAACCTTCCAAGAGGCCCCTAAACGACCCCTAGACACTAGTGACACATGTTGGAAGGTTGTGGACAGTAGTAGACTTAGTTGTCAACTAATTGTGGTGCCTAAATCCACTATATAAGGCCATGTAGTGCAACAATGTTCCACACACCATTTCCTGCATTCTTGGATCAATTCTGGAGCTCTCAAGGAGGTCCAACTGATCATAAGTCGTGCATAGGACTCTTGTAAGTCTGCTAGTCTTTCTTTATTTGAGTTTAGCTTGGTTAATTAGCTAAAAGTCAAACCGTCGTAATTACGGTTTGACTTCGAGATTAGTCAATAATGGCTCAGTTATATCTCGAATTGAAAGTAGTTATGAGTTGGTATTTATGTGGGTAATAAAACCTCAAAAGGGTTTCCCCTGATCACCACTCTAACCAGGTCAAAAGTCGGGTCAAACTTTTATTTAAAAAGTCAACAGGATGCTTAAAATGTCATTTATGCATAATTAGCTATCTAGAACATATATAACCTGTTTGATCATTGTTATAACATAGTAATAAGTATAAGAACATGTCCAAACATGTTCAACCCGACTATTTCCTGTTTAGACCCGGTTCGGAACCGAAAGTCACATAGTTTGCCTTTCACTTTGACTTTCAGTTCTGACCCGTTTAGGTATGTTTTAGAAATGCCTCAGAGATTTAATTGGATTAGGATACATGTTAGAAGGACCCTCTGTGATTATACACCTTGGTTCATTAGTTATCCAATTAATATGCATGTTTCCGTTAATTGCTCATATGTTGACCGTTATGCCCTTATTACCTTAAAAAGTGATTTATGAAAATGTAAAAGTGTAGAAACCTTAAATACTGATATATAAACTTGTATGCAAAGTTTGACATCAGTTTGACTTGTAGATTAAGAGTTATGCTCAATATCGCTAAATTAATGCTTTATGTTAATAAAATGGCGTAATTAGCGTATAGCCGAGTTAAGCCTACTTTTTGGTATCAAACTTAATACCCACTGATGTAATATATTATTTTGGGATTGTTAAAGTTTTTTAATTAATTTTAGGCTGAGCATAACTAGTAGTCGTAGGCTTAATCCGGTAATTGTCGGTTTTGCCCTTACGGGCCATAAAATGAGTTTTACTTATCGAAACGACTCCAAACCTTTTTCTACTGATCACATATGATAAATAATTTATTTTAAGCCTTCTGGAAATATAAAAATATCAGATTTAAGTATCAAACCCGGAAATGGCCTTTAATCGCCTTATTTAGCGTTTTTAACGCATAGTATGTTTTAAAATCATATTGAGCATACCCGGGTTGATACCTACTGATATATGAGGCAAAATATGAGATTTTAATAGTAAGAAAAGGTTGATTAACTCAGACTTCGTTTTTGAGCTTTTCGGCTTATGTGAAATTACCAAAATACCCCCACGGGGCATAGTTTGGTTAAAAATGATAAATTTCACATATATGCTTTAGCCTACTGTTATAACTCATCAAAATGAGTATGTTTTCTGTTTACATCAGACCTGTAACTCAGTTAAACATCTAAGCGCTTTTACAAACTTTAAAATGACCAAACTACCCCTACGGGGCATAGTTTGTGTTTAAATTAGTTCGGGGCATAATGAAAGACATCCTACTGATGTCACAACATATTTGAAGCATATTAACTTAGGAAACCTGTATATGGCTCTTGCGGATACCCGTTACGCATTTTACGCGTTCGGTTCGGTTTATGTAACAAGTTTACATAAATTAACCAACACGGGTCAAACCTTATCGGTTTCATCTCAAAATCCAGATTGTGAATAATAAACCCATATTAAACAAGTCTCTGAACTTGTCGGGTCTAAATCACATTCTATCCGGTCTTCGCTTAATCGTGCGTACGAACCGTATCTTTGAAACTAGCCGGTCTAAGCTTAAGCTTAATAAAAGACCCGTTAGTATTCTAATAGGTTATATTAAACCTTCGTTCCAGATTAGGAGAACCAGTAAAAGCTACGTGCATTTTGCTTATTGTGATTTATACTTTGCATCAGGTAAATACTTTTAACTTATTTTCCCTATACGGGCTTGGGTTACGGTACATAGCGTACCGCTTGATCGGGCATCAAATCTCCACGCTTAGTGGGTAGTTGAATAATTTGATCGGCCCGTTTAAACAGTCTTGTTTACTTTACAGCCTTTGGGGGGTTAATGACCATGTCCCGGATATCCTTGGCATCATCTTACGAGATTGGCCACG
The DNA here is from genome assembly GCA_030545235.1 of Helianthus tuberosus. NCBI lineage: Eukaryota > Viridiplantae > Streptophyta > Magnoliopsida > Asterales > Asteraceae > Helianthus > Helianthus tuberosus. The sequence continues at coordinate 125,368,089 of CM060354.1, forward strand.
ACCTGTGTAACACCTGTGCCTTCACGACCATCAAACAAATACCGAACCAATGAAATATTGTATTTCATACTTGGGATTTGTAAAAAATATGTGTATCATTTGCACATATCAATTCTCGTTCAATTCCAAACTCTAAATCGCTTTCTGGAAGGTTATACGCGCACCGATGCGTAAATATAACCAGTTTAATGCAACAAACACTCCGGAAAAGTGACATAGGCTTAACATACCTTAAATAACCTTTACATAACTTAGATATAAGTTTTGGAAGGTTTGGTGGGGTGAAATCAAAGTTTAATCGCTTACAGGGACTAAAGTTGACAAACTGCGAAAGTATGCCAATTTGAACTGTAACAGACCTTCCGGAACATGACCATAAGTTAAACATACCATAAATATCCTTTACATAGCTTAGAAATAGGCTTTGAGGGGTTCGGTATGCTAAAACAAACTTTTGGGTCATTCAGGGACTAAAAGTGTCAAAAAGTGCACAAGTTTGCATTTTCGCGCATAACTTACGTTCTGAATACATCTGGACATCCAAAAATTTATGTAAGCATGACTACATTATATTTTAGTGTTCGCCATGAGAAAAATCCATTCGTCGCGTCATTTGGATCGTTTTTCGCGCTTATGCGCATTCCGTCGTAATTAAGCGAACATCGCGATCGTACGGCCAAACGAACCGACATCTGAGATATTTTTGAGCATGTTTTGAGTTCCCTATACTTTAACTTCATTTTAGAGCCTTGAAATGAGGTTAACGGGGTTCAAACGCATCGAAAAAGGCCTTAAAACACCACAGGGACCAAAACTGTCAATTTTGAAACTTTTCTGAAGCTGGTGCATGCTAGCGTAGCGCGAGCCCTATAGGCTTTACCAGTCGCGCTACGCAACTGCCTATTCTGGGCAGAAAACATGCATAAACTCAGTTTTTCGCATTCGGGACCAGATTCGATGTATTAGCCGTTGTTTAATTCACAACCACACATTCTAAACTTGCTTAGTCAGCGGATAAGGATGGAACTTAGGCACCATAACCTTGCAACACTTGTACGGATACGATTAAGGCACGATATTCGACAAGCGATCTTAACGGTTCGGGTATTCCTATAAATACCCCAACACCCCCATTGCTAAAATCACTAGAATTCTGATTTGAGAACCTCTAAGTTGAAACCATTGTTTCATACCTGAGATTCTTGAATCGGGATTAGCATTCGGGGACCCTTCGTAAGTATTCTTTCGTTCTTTTATTGCTTTTCGAGTCTTTCGAGTCTGAAAGTCAAACTTTGTTTGACTTTCTACATTGACCAGTTATGGTCAATGCGAAGTTCGTTTGAACTTCGCAACGTGAGTGTAATCACGTTGGTCATAGTCCCTTGGGACTATGCCCACTGATTACCACGTTGTCTAGGGTCGTAGGGTAGGCGATCTAATAAATCGCCTATACCCTCGAACCCGACCCAGTTTGGTCGATCATTAGGATCCGACCAAACACATTAGGTGACCATAGTAGGTAGGGAATAACCTTCCGAGGTTATACCCTATGGTCACATCGTTTAAGTAGTTGTATGATAGGTAGTTTATATGCCTTAGGTAAATTACCAGAATACCCTTTTCATGTATAATTGGTAATTAAGCATATGTAACCTAAACCTTTGTCACATAACTGATTATGTAATATGTTTAGGCATATAACACTTGTCATAGGGCTAGTTAGGCGGTCCGAACGCGTTTCACGCGAACGACGCGTTAAAGTAACATAAGCTACCTAAACGGGTCGTAATGGGTCGTAAACAATTATGTTAGGTTTCAATTAGTATGTAGGCTTTGTTAAACCAAATGACACGAGTCTCTACACTCGTTTGGTTTACAAACCCTAATGCTACCCGATCTTCCGATTTAGGTCCGGTTTATTAATGTAGTTACCTATAGTAGGTGCCGTTTGATTCCGTGATCTCTAGCTTTGCTTGGTGGTTATCCTAGGACTTCTGAGCAATCTCAAGTGAGTACATAGACCCCTCTTTTACTGTTTTCCAAACTGTTTTGGGGTGAAACACATGTGCCTACTTGTTACTTTCGTGCTTTCCTGTTTTCACATCATATACTTGTTATGTTCATTAGTACACTATTAGTACATGATTTACATTACATTTCTGCTAGGTATGTTGACTGATAGCATGCTAGCACATTGATTTACATGACTTTTCTACTTTGTATGTTAACTTAGCATACTTAGTACATCATTTTACATTGCATCTCTGTTGCATATGTTCCAGTAACATATGGACACATTGTTTTACAGCTCTACCTTGTATGTTTACTCTAGCATACTAGGTACATTATCTTCATCACATGCTTACATTTTGGTATGACATTTGGTTTGTTTAAACTATACTATACATTCATTAACACCGATCATGCCGTTCGTTAGTAGGTAGTGGTACCATAGGACTTGACAAATCCCGTTCCGGACATCCCAGGGAAAGGGGATGAAAGGAATGACCGAATCCGAATACATATTCTCTTGATAACTCACTTTTACATAGTTATCCGTCTGTCTCAAGGCTTGGATGTATGAATTTTCACAATACCGCATAAATGTTCATATTCAGTATAGCATGCATATATCTTACAAAACATAACTTTGATTTAAACCAAGTTTTACTTCAATACTTTGTTTTGTACATTTTTACTTATGGTTTAAGTAGTCTAAATTTTACTTACCATACATATCATTTTGGTTATACATTACTTGACTACTTTTGGACTATAGACATTTGACATGGATATTTGACATAGACATTTGACATGGATAATTGACATAGACATTTTGACATGATTTACATCTTGACATGAACATTTTACATTGGTTGGTTTGGTTTGATTAAGTGATTAAGTAACGATGCGTGTGTAATATGATACAAGCATGGTGGATACGCCGCTGGTACTTCCTATATATAAGTGTTTGTATGGTATTACATATCATAGCGTTATTTGAATCATTTCAGTTTGAGACATAGAACATTTTATACAAATAACATACTTTTCACAAGACATTGATTTATAAACATCTTATCTTATGCAAACATATTTTACCTGGTTATTCATTTAACCTTACATTTATTTATACTTATCATCTGATCTTATCGATTTTCAAATGATTTACAAAGACAAAGCAAATAACAAGGTTCATGACTAAACATTTTCTCAAACATAAGTCATGAATCTTATTTTCACAAAACCTATGTATCTCACAGGCATTTTTATGCTGATGTACCTATTTTCACATGTGTTTTTCAGGAACTGTTGCATAAGATGATCAAGATACACATAGACAGACTTGGGCTTTAGTGACAATAAAAGATGCAAGACTAGTTAATTATGTTGTATTTCCTTGTTTGATAAGACTTTGTAACACTTTTAATCAATAAAATGAAACTTCGATTGCCATGGATTTGAAACAATTAATTCTGTTACAACACTCCCCGATGTTTCCGCCACGTTTTGAATGTTCTACGTGGTCGGGGTGTGACAGAAAAGATGGTATCAGAGCATATGGTTATAGGGAATTAGGTTATTAGTAATGCTTTGACCTTGTCTATAACCTTCTTAGGACCCTAACGCGAGTTTACTTGCGTTTAGTCATAAAACAATACCGTCGCCTATCCTTAGGCGACGACCACAACAAGAACATAAATTTCAAAACCGTTTTGAAAACTAATCATCTGTTCTAGGATGATTGATTACTAGGTTTTGAACTCTCTATTATATGGTTTTGAACCCCTTTGAGTTTTCAAAACTTCGTCAAGGTTTCTGGTTTTAAATAATGTGAACACGTGCAAACTGGAAGGGTGAATGCCTGTATTCTGGGTTTTCTGTCGAGGCAAGCACTTCGTATACATCTCATCAGACGCGAGACCAGTTGTGCTTACCTGGGAATTCTTGGGATGAGTGTTCACTTATAGGCGAGCATGTCTTCGCGATACATTATTTTTGATCCATTTACTTTGATTAGTCACCGTCTCATTTGTTTGCCTTAGGTAACAAACAAATGATCACAATTTTCATTCGTTACCATTCTGTATTGATTACCTAATAACCTTTCACTCGTTTCTTCCTCTGTCTTTCATTTTCTTCTAGAATGTCTATTCCTCTTGGCACTGGTCAAATGCCCGAGCGAACAGCCAAATTTGTCCAGCAAATTGGTGAAGTGATTCAGAGGACTGTGGATTTGGGTATTGCCATGGCTCGTCTTAACAATGAAGCCTCTCGTCTCGACAATGAAGCCACTCAAGAGCCACCAAAGGAAGCAGAAGTCAAGACTGCACAAAAGTCAAGGAAGCGTAAGGCTTCAAGGAAACCCGCAGCGGTTACACCTAATCAAGCGGGACCTAGCCATGTGGCAAGGCCACCAGCTAGGAGGCCGTACTTAGGAACTGCTCCTAGGTGCGAGCGATGTAACGGTCATCATTCAAACCTCATACCCTGCTCCAAATGCACCTACTGTGGACGGTTGGGACATTTGATTATCACATGCCGCTTTGCTATCCAGAACAAAGCTGTTGCAAATCTTGCTGCTACCCAACTCCAAGTCAACCCTACTCAAGCTCGTTTCTCACGAGGGCCTTGCTACAACTGTGGCGAGATGGGCCATTTCCAAAGGGATTGCTCAAAGCTTGCTAATGCAAATCCAACCCTTGGATGAGCATTCAGCTGAACAAAGGATGTTGCTGTCTTATGCCTTTGTTTCTTTTGTTTTAGCGTATTGTGAAACAATATGTCTCGTTCATAAATAAAAGTTGTTGTTCACAATTCTGATATACAAGTATAATTACATGTGTGTATGACTTTTCCTATGATACCTACATCAAGGAACTATGTTCCTTACAAACTACTCTTGTGATTCTCTCTTTCAAATGATCGCTCATGATTCCTTCGAAAATTTTAAGTACTCGTTTCATTCTAAGATACGAAGTACAGAAAATAAAGTGAAATTATGAGTAATCATGCTTCTGCACATCAGTGCCTTTGAAATCCTTGGTTAAATAACTAAGGGTATTTTCAAATCTCATACCCATTACGTTTTGATTTTTTTTCAACATACACAGTACAAGTATTTCAAAACAATCTTCATGATCTCAAAACATTTCATATAGTTTGAAAACAATTTTTCTAGATGCATTGTCTATGTTATTTCAAAAACATTGGCCATGTTATCAAAACCAACCTTTCTAATTTCAAAATATTTCATATAGTCTGAAGACAATATTAACACAATACATTTTCTGATCAAGTGCATGATTTCGAAAAGCATCATTCATGTCTTTCAAAAACCTTATACATAATTTCAAAATTCATCTCGCATGATTTTAAAACATTTTTGTAAATATATCTACCTAATACACCTACTTTATGATTTCAAAAGTATTATATATAAGGTTTCAAAAATGTTAAACACATTTTTATTAAAAGAACCCCATGCATAGTTTTCAAAAATATTTTCCTCATACATTGACTTAACCTTCAAAATTCTGCTTCATATGTCGCCTTGACATATCAAGCATCTCAACTTCATAAGCATTTTACATCATGTTTTGACCTAAGCACATCCAGTGCAAGGTTTCAAAACATCTGCAACTTCTAAAATCCATATGGGATCTTTTTATCTTCATATTTAGACCCTTGTGGATAATCATCATTCAAATCAGAGTCCTTAATTGGATTCCTTAAGTACCTTAATTCGAACATTTCGATTCTTTATAATCGAAATCGAATTTTCTTTTTGAATCTTTCTATCTTTATAGTTAGATTCTTGATAATGTTTAAAGTGCCAAATGAAATCCACGAGATGGATTCCTAGTGTGCTTTAAATACATGTACTCTGTTAGCAGAACAAACTTCTAGTTAAACAATTTTGTGGTTATGTGACTATGTGTTTATTCATCTCATGTTTTCTTTTATGCATTTTTGTGTTTTTAATACTCTGGATATTCGTTATCCAAATCCTCGCAGGATCTTTCATATCTTCATATGAGAGATTCGTAGCAGGATATTCAAAAGGTACTACCTTCAATCCTTAATGGGCTTCTATGTAATAGTTAAGACCCTTGGATTATATAGTACTGCTCCTTGATTCCTAAGAGATCCTTTTAGAGGTCTAGTCTAAAAGATTGATTCACAATTTGGTTAAAGAACGACATCTAGTGATGTAGCTGGACAGACTCCTTGATAGTCTATTTAGATCATTTATTGATTTAATTAAAAGGACTCTATGGCGGTCTAGTCACACTCATCACAGGATTGTTCATTTGGTTTTCCCCTGCACATTATAAAATGGACTGAGTGAACTATGCAAGGAATTGTCTAATTATGGACGCGTACATAATTATGAAATTTAGTGCACAGAAACCCAGTAAGATTTGTTATGTGTAAGAACCGATAGTGACAACAATAACGAAATGAGAACGATGTAATGGAGGTACGGTGGACGCACCAATGACGCTTCATATATTTGTATATAAGTATCCCTCTTACATTGCAATCATGATGTTATTAAAGTTACTAGAAGTTCAGAACCCAAACCAATGTTGTTCGATTCTTTTCAACTTCATGCTTTCGAGCTCTCACAAGTTTCCTCTAAATAAATTTCGGGACGAAATTTCCTAAAGTAGGGGAGACTGTAACACCTGTGCCTTCACGGCCATCAAACAAATACCGAACCAATGAAATATTGTATTTCATACTTGGGATTTGTAAAAAATATGTGTATCATTTGCACATATCAATTCTCGTTCAATTCCAAACTCTAAATCGCTTTCTGGAAGGTTATACGCGCACCGATGCGTAAATATAACCAGTTTAATGCAACAAACACTCCGGAAAAGTGACATAGTCTTAACATACCTTAAATAACCTTTACATAACTTAGATATATGTTTTGGAAGGTTTGGTGGGGTGAAATCAAAGTTTAATCGCTTACAGGGACTAAAGTTGACAAACTGCGAAAGTATGCCAATTTGAACTGTAACAGACCTTCCGGAACATGACCATAAGTTAAACATACCATAAATATCCTTTACATAGCTTAGAAATAGGCTTTGAGGGGTTCGGTATGCTAAAACAAACTTTTGGGTCATTCAGGGACTAAAAGTGTCAAAAAGTGCACAAGTTTGCATTTTCGCGCATAACTTACGTTCTGAATACATCTGGACATCCAAAAATTTATGTAAGCATGACTACATTATATTTTAGTGTTCGCCATGAGAAAAATCCATTCGTCGCGTCATTTGGATCGTTTTTCGCGCTTATGCGCATTCCGTCGTAATTAAGCGAACATCGCGATCGTACGGCCAAACGAACCGACATCTGAGATATTTTTGAGCATGTTTTGAGTTCCCTATACTTTAACTTCATTTTAGAGCCTTGAAATGAGGTTAACGGGGTTCAAACGCATCGAAAAAGGCCTTAAAACACCACAGGGACCAAAACTGTCAATTTTGAAACTTTTCTGAAGCTGGTGCATGCTAGCGTAGCGCGAGCCCTATAGGCTTTACCAGTCGCGCTACGCAACTGCCTATTCTGGGCAGAAAACATGCATAAACTCAGTTTTTCGCATTCGGGACCAGATTCGATGTATTAGCCGTTGTTTAATTCACAACCACACATTCTAAACTTGCTTAGTCAGCGGATAAGGATGGAACTTAGGCACCATAACCTTGCAACACTTGTACGGATACGATTAAGGCACGATATTCGACAAGCGATCTTAACGGTTCGGGTATTCCTATAAATACCCCAACACCCCCATTGCTAAAATCACTAGAATTCTGATTTGAGAACCTCTAAGTTGAAACCATTGTTTCATACCTGAGATTCTTGAATCGGGATTAGCATTCGGGGACCCTTCGTAAGTATTCTTTCGTTCTTTTATTGCTTTTCGAGTCTTTCGAGTCTGAAAGTCAAACTTTGTTTGACTTTCTACATTGACCAGTTATGGTCAATGCGAAGTTCGTTTGAACTTCGCAACGTGAGTGTAATCACGTTGGTCATAGTCCCTTGGGACTATGCCCACTGATTACCACGTTGTCTAGGGTCGTAGGGTAGGCGATCTAATAAATCGCCTATACCCTCGAACCCGACCCAGTTTGGTCGATCATTAGGATCCGACCAAACAAATTAGGTGACCATAGTAGGTAGGGAATAACCTTCCGAGGTTATACCCTATGGTCACATCGTTTAAGTAGTTGTATGATAGGTAGTTTATATGCCTTAGGTAAATTACCAGAATACCCTTTTCATGTATAATTGGTAATTAAGCATATGTAACCTAAACCTTTGTCACATAACTGATTATGTAATATGTTTAGGCATATAACACTTGTCATAGGGCTAGTTAGGCGGTCCGAACGCGTTTCACGCGAACGACGCGTTAAAGTAACATAAGCTACCTAAACGGGTCGTAATGGGTCGTAAACAATTATGTTAGGTTTCAATTAGTATGTAGGCTTTGTTAAACCAAATGACACGAGTCTCTACACTCGTTTGGTTTACAAACCCTAATGCTACCCGATCTTCCGATTTAGGTCCGGTTTATTAATGTAGTTACCTATAGTAGGTGCCGTTTGATTCCGTGATCTCTAGCTTTGCTTGGTGGTTATCCTAGGACTTCTGAGCAATCTCAAGTGAGTACATAGACCCCTCTTTTACTGTTTTCCAAACTGTTTTGGGGTGAAACACATGTGCCTACTTGTTACTTTCGTGCTTTCCTGTTTTCACATCATATACTTGTTATGTTCATTAGTACACTATTAGTACATGATTTACATTACATTTCTGCTAGGTATGTTGACTGATAGCATGCTAGCACATTGATTTACATGACTTTTCTACTTTGTATGTTAACTTAGCATACTTAGTACATCATTTTACATTGCATCTCTGTTGCATATGTTCCAGTAACATATGGACACATTGTTTTACAGCTCTACCTTGTATGTTTACTCTAGCATACTAGGTACATTATCTTCATCACATGCTTACATTTTGGTATGACATTTGGTTTGTTTAAACTATACTATACATTCATTAACACCGATCATGCCGTTCGTTAGTAGGTAGTGGTACCATAGGACTTGACAAATCCCGTTCCGGACATCCCAGGGAAAGGGGATGAAAGGAATGACCGAATCCGAATACATATTCTCTTGATAACTCACTTTTACATAGTTATCCGTCTGTCTCAAGGCTTGGATGTATGAATTTTCACAATACCGCATAAATGTTCATATTCAGTATAGCATGCATATATCTTACAAAACATAACTTTGATTTAAACCAAGTTTTACTTCAATACTTTGTTTTGTACATTTTTACTTATGGTTTAAGTAGTCTAAATTTTACTTACCATACATATCATTTTGGTTATACATTACTTGACTACTTTTGGACTATAGACATTTGACATGGATATTTGACATAGACATTTGACATGGATAATTGACATAGACATTTTGACATGATTTACATCTTGACATGAACATTTTACATTGGTTGGTTTGGTTTGATTAAGTGATTAAGTAACGATGCGTGTGTAATATGATACAAGCATGGTGGATACGCCGCTGGTACTTCCTATATATAAGTGTTTGTATGGTATTACATATCATAGCGTTATTTGAATCATTTCAGTTTGAGACATAGAACATTTTATACAAATAACATACTTTTCACAAGACATTGATTTATAAACATCTTATCTTATGCAAACATATTTTACCTGGTTATTCATTTAACCTTACATTTATTTATACTTATCATCTGATCTTATCGATTTTCAAATGATTTACAAAGACAAAGCAAATAACAAGGTTCATGACTAAACATTTTCTCAAACATAAGTCATGAATCTTATTTTCACAAAACCTATGTATCTCACAGGCATTTTTATGCTGACGTACCTATTTTCACATGTGTTTTTCAGGAACTGTTGCATAAGATGATCAAGATACACATAGACAGACTTGGGCTTTAGTGACAATAAAAGATGCAAGACTAGTTAATTATGTTGTATTTCCTTGTTTAATAAGACTTTGTAACACTTTTAATCAATAAAACGAAACTTCGATTGCCATGGATTTGAAACAATTAATTCTGTTACAACACTCCCCGATGTTTCCGCCACGTTTTGAATGTTCTACGTGGTCGGGGTGTGACAACCTGAGCACGGGGTGTAGGCGTACACCTGTCAGTGTATAACTCATTAACGTGGTGTGTCTATTGATCTTTAACCCGGACTAGGTCCGGGCTACTGAACGCATAAGTAACATGTAATTCGTTCACAAGATTATAATATTAAATAATTCTCCCAAGTTAATAAAAAGATTAATCTTGCCTCTGTGCATTTTAATCAAATTATAAAATGTTTATGCCATGTGCATCCAAACCAATTTTCAATCATTTTTCCAAAATGAGTCAGTTGAATGTATTTACCAGTGTAAACTGACGTATTTTCCCAAAAAGACTAAATGCAGGTACTAAACGTAATTGGCTGGATTGTCTCCTTAGCATCAATAAAGAGTCTCGCAAGCTTAAGATGCCTGAAGTCTGTTGAACTATTGTTTCCATTTTATGTTCGATCCTTCTGTGGATAAACTTCCGAATATTGTGACAGTTGATATTACAATAATAAATTCGGTTGTATTATATTTTCAATTGCTTCCGCTGTGCTTAATAATATTGTGTTGTTTGACTATTATGTTGCCAACCATGACGTCACGATACTCCCCACCGGGCCCACCGGTGACACGTGGAAATCAGGGTGTGACAGCGTGTCCGCTGGACACAGGACCATGGCCGGGCTTCTGTTCAGGCTATAAATAGAGGTGCTTGGTTCACTTCAAAGGTATCCCTTGGCAAACCACCACTCTCTCACTTTGCCACCATTCCACCACCACTACAACACCCACATCCACCACCATCATCCACCTAAGAGTGTGTGTAGTGGTCTCGGGATCTAAGATTGATAGTAAGAGTTCTTGTCAGTCAAAGGTCATGTTTGGCTAAGTCTCTTACATCACTGAGCTCAGGCTGAGGGGGAGTCTTGTGCATGCATGCAATTGTATTGAGTCTTGTATGTGACAACTGTGCCTCCGTGACCATCAAACAAATACCAAATCAATGAGATATTGTGTTTCATATGTAGGATTTGTAAAAATATGTGTATCGTTTGCACATATCATTTCTTGTTCGATTTCGGGCTTTAAATCGCTTTCTGGAAGGTTATACGCGATCTGATGCGTAAATATAACCAGTTTAAGGAAAAGAACACTCCGGAATAGTGAAATAGGCTTAAAATACCTTAGATAACCTTTACATAACATAGAAATAAGTTTTGGATGGTTTGGTATGCCGAAATCAAGTTAACTCGCTTACAGGGACTAAATTTGACAAACTGTGAAAGTATGCCAATTTAAACTGTAACAGACATTCCGAAACATGACCATAAGTTACACACAACCTAAATATCCTTTACATAGCTTAGAAATAGGCTTTGAGGGGTTTGGTGTGCTAAAATAAACTTTTGGGTCATTCAGGGACTAAAAGCGTCAAAAAGTGCACAAGTTTGCATTTTCGCGCATATCTTACGTTCTGAATACATCCGGACATCCAAAAATTTATGTAAGCACTAAAATATTTTATTTTAGTGTTTGGCATAAGAAAAATCCATTCGTCGCGCAATTTGGATCGTTTTTGCGTCCGTTACGACTTCCTTCGTAATTAACCGAACAACGCAACCGTACGACCAAACGAACCGACATCCGAGATATTTTTGAGCACATCTAAAGTTCCCTATACTTTAACTTCATTTTAGAGCTTTGAAATGGGGTTAACGGGGCTTAAACGTGTAAAAAATGCATCGAAAACCAAGTTTTGGGGCTGCAGGGACCAAAACTGTCATTTCAGCAAAGTTGATGGCTTACAGACCGTAAGCCCTCAACCTTACGGTCTGTAAGGGACTCCCAGCTGATCAGAAACTTCTAAAATAGCTGTTAACAGCTGTTACCCACTCCTAATCCTTTTCCACATGTTGATACCTGATGGTGGGGGGCCAATTTGGGTTACCTTAATGTTTCAACACATGTACGGATGAGATGTAAGCACGGTATTCGAGAAACGATCCTAACAGTGGTCCATTTCCTATAAATACCCACCTTAATTTCTATTCTTCCTCACAAAATCTGATCTAAAAGTGCTCTAAGTTGAAGCCCTTGCTTCATACCTGAGCTATTTGGATCGAGATTAGCTTTCGGGGACCCTTTGTAAGTGTTCCTTCGTTCTTTTTATTCTTTTAGCGTTAAAAGTCAAAATTTGTTTGACTTTCTACGTTGACCAGTTTATGGTCAATGCGAAGTTCGTTTGAACTTCATAACGTGAGCGTAATCACGATGGTTATAGTCCCTAGTGACTATACCTACTGATTACCACGTTATCTAGGCTCAATGACGAGTCGTAGTTTCGGCCAAAATGCGCATTCTTGCGTATTTTGTAACCAAACTACTCTTAGGTATCAAAACCGTTTGTTTTGATACCAAACTTGTTTTCTAAACTTAGTTAAGCATGTTTTAACATGCTTAGCTCGTCACTTTTAGTTTTGTGCTTGTCCAGGGTCATAAAGGTAAGCGATCTAAACAATCGCTTATACTTTCAAACCCGACCCGTTTGGTCGATCATTAGGATCCGACCAAGCACATTAGGTGACCATAGTATATAGGGAATAACCTTCCGAGGTTATACCTTATGGTCGCTTCGTTTAAGTAGTTGTATGATAGGTAGTTTATATGCCTTAGGTAAATTACCAAAATGCCCTTTTTACGCCAAAATTCATTTTAAGAATATGTAACATAACTTTTGATATCAAAACTGATTTGGCAACAATATTAGACATGTTAAGGCATATTTTACTTATCATAGGGCTAGTTAGGCGTTTTGTACGCGTTTTACGCAAACGACGCGTTAAAGTAGCATAAGCTACCTAAACGGGTCGTAATGGGTCGTAAGCACTTAGGTTAGGTTTCATTTTAGTATGTAGGCTTTGCTAAACCATATTACATGAGTTTCCATGCTCATTTGGTTTACGAACCTTCATTCTATCCGATCCTCCGATATAGGTCCGTTTATTAATGTAGATACCTATATTAGGTGCCGTTTGATATTCGTGATCTTCTAGCTTTGCTTGGTGGATATCTAAAGTCTATTGAGCAATCTCAAGTGAGTACATAGACCCCTCTTTTACCGTTTTCAAACTGTTTTGGGGTGAAACACATGTGCCTACTTGTTACTTTCGTGCTTTCCTGTTTTCACATCATATACTTGCTATGTTCATTAGTACATTTATAGTACTTGTTTTACATTACATTTCATGCTATGTATGTCCATTGTGTGCATACTTAGTACATCGTTTTACATTACATTTCATGCTATGTATGTCCATTGTGTGCATACTTAGTACATTGTTTTACATTACATTTCATGCTATGTATGTCCATTGTGTGCATACTTAGTACATCGTTTTACATTACATTTCATGCTATGTATGTCCATTGTGTGCATACTTAGTACATCGTTTTACATTACATTTCATGCTATGTATGTCCATTGTGTGCATACTTAGTACATTGTTTTACATTACAATTTGTTGCATATGCTCATCCAGCATATGAACACATTATATTACATTATGTGAACCATTTGTATCTATTGAACCATGTGAACCATTTGACAATAGACATTTGACTATACCTAAGCATTTCTACAATTGTTAAACATTACATCTTGATGGTTTGGTTTGGGTAAGTGATTTAAGTAACGAGGCGTGTGTAATATGATACAAGCATGGTGGATACGCCGCTGGTACTTCCTATATATAAGTGTTTGTATGGTATACATATCGTAGTGTTATTTGAATCATTTCAATTTGAGACATATAACATTTTATACAAATAACATACTTTTCACAAGACATTGTTTTACAAACAACTTATCTTATACAAAATCATTTTACTTGGTTATTCATTTAACCATACATTATTCTCTTAGTTATACATATCATCTGGTCTTATTGCTTTTCAAATGATTTACAAAAACAAATCAATTTACAAGGTCCATGGCTAAATTTTATTAAACATTTTCTTAAACTTAAGTCATGAATCTTATTTTCACAAAACCTATGTATCTCACAGGCATTTTTATGCTGACGTACCTATTTTCACATGTGTTTTCAGGAATTGATGCATAGGATTGATCAAGATACACCTAGGCAGACTTGTGCCTTAGTGACTTAAAACGAAGCAAGAACTAGTTAATTTGTGTTATGTACTCTTTGTATCTTGTTTAAAACGATGTAAACTCTCTTGTTTGATTAATAAAACGAAACTTCAATTGCCATGGATTAGAAACAATTAATTCTGTTACAACACTCCCCGACGTTTCCGCCACGTTTCGTTGTCTCACGTGGTCGGGGTGTGACATTGTAATTAAATACAATCATTTAATTCAATGATAAACATGTTTGCTTAAACTTTTCTTCCATTGATTGTGTTATCAAAGTTTATTTCCATATTCCACTGTAATTCATATCTCTGTTTCATCTTCATTTTAACTAAACAACACAATCTAAGAAACTCAGATCCTAACACGGAAACATCGGGGCGTGGCACTGAGTGAAACAGATTGTCCAGGAGAATCCATAACAACTATTGATTACCATATATTTAACATTCATGTCTCATACCACAAACATATAAAGTAAAATAGTTATTACAGACGTTGTTCTCAAAGACAAATAATTGTTCCGACAACTCAGATTTTATTTAGTTTGTTTCTAGACTCCCCTAGCTTGATTCCACAAAAGCAGAGCAGAGCATAGCATAGCATCCTAAACGCCTGTCACATACGTTAAAATAAAGTCAATACACATAGTGTAAAGGTGAGCATACAAGTTTAATAGCATATAGTAGCGAAAAGCGATTTACGCATAACCAGCATGTAACACGTAGAAGTGTGAAGCAAGTAAGCTATCAACAATGACATATGCACAGACATGACTGCGAGTTGTAGAATGCGCAACACATTATCACCACCGTGACCATGTGAAGTAAAACCCTTAACAACCCCTGTCCACGACAGGTGCTGAGTCCAAACTATAGTACTATCATTGCTAAGGTGTCAGGCTGTCACACCCTGATATTTCCACGTATTACTGGTGGGCCCGGTGGGGAGTATTGTGACGTAGTTGATATTACAAACTATTACAAACCGAATGAAAGTAATAATATTACAAACCGAATGAAAGCAACATAAGTATTACAAACAGAATGCACAGCGGAAGTCTAAAAGTAATAATATTACAAATCGAATGAAAGTAACATAAGTATTACAAACGGAATGCAAAAGGATCCACAGGCGGATCAAAACGAAGGAACTATTGTTCAACATATTTTAAGTGACAAAGCTTGCATGACTCTTTATTTATTCACTCAGGAGTAGCCAACCTATTTCGCATAGTACCTGCACTTAACCTTTTGGAAAATACGTCAATTTACACTGGTAAATACAATTAACCAACTCTTTTGAAAATATTTAAGAAAATTGATTTAAATGCACAAGGCACAAATTATCTTTTATAACTTGGGACAATTATTATAAAAATAATCTTGTATACAGTTTTAAATGTTTGTCGTCCGTCAGGGCCGGTTAGAAGAGCCGGACAAGATTAACTGACACACCACAAGTATAATGCCCACAAGGAATATCTTATTGTGGGATACTTTTCTACATACGCAACTTTCAGGTGTATGCCTACACCCCGTGCTTAAGTCGTGGCCATTTCAATGAACGAGCCGAGGATATCCAAGACATGGTCATTAACCCCCCAAAGGCCATGTTAGTGCAGTATGTCTATCGCCTCCGTCATCTCAAGTCGTAGCAGAAACATTTTAATTCTAGTGCTTATATTGTTACATGTAGTAAAAGGCAAGGTGGCATTTCTGTAATAATGAGGAATCTCCTTAAAGCCCCTTGGCCTATAAATAGGAGTGTAAGTGTTAGAATTATAACTTTTGCCATTTGGAGACTTGGAGAGCTCTAGTGTTAGAGAGAGAAGCTAGAGAGAGAAAGTGCTCCACGTGATTCAAGTTCTTGTACGATTTCAGATCTGTAAATAGAATCACCGATTATATTATGTCTCGTGTGTTCGATCACGTTTGTGTACGGATTCCGCACGTCACACGTTCGGTTCGCAATCGTTTCGGAGTCAAAACCGGTCCTAACAAGTGGTATCAGAGCAGGAGCTCGATTGCACGGATCAAACACACTGATTCGCGCGGAAAAGCATCAAATTCAGAGTCAATTTCATCCAGATTTGTCAAAATTTCTTCATTTTCTCATCTTCTTCATGTTTCTTACTGAAAAACACAAAATTAAACGAGTTTTTACGGTTAAAAATTGCTGATTTTTGGATATGTTGTGCGAAAACACTTGATCTACAAGCCTTCAAAATTTCAAATCCTAATTCTAAGCCATTTGTGAGAAATCTTGATTTTTGTGGTCGAAAAGTCGTGAACATGTTAACTGTTGTTGCTAAAAGTGTTCTTGATGTTGACCGATCGGATGGCAATCCGACCGGATGACCATCCGACTCACGTTCCATCTCATTAAAAAAGAAGGTTGACTTTGTTTGATTGTTACTCGCTCGGATTACCATCCGGTCGAGCTGTAATCCGAGTCAAATTTCACACGTACAATTTTATTAAAGAGTTGACTTCATTGACAGTCACTTAGTCGGATTGCCACCTGCTCGAGCGGTAATCCGAGGCAAAGCATCCTCACCCTATTCACTGAACATTGACTTGTTGACCTATCCGATCGGATTACCACTCGGTCGGACGGCAATCCGAGTCTAGTGTTCTCACCCCGGGCGAGTCTCTAGTCAACTCTATTATCTTTGTTAGTCAAAGACATTAATTGAAGACAGTGTGCATGTGAACATTAATTGTTTTGTCTGGTACTTATCGAGAATATATTCTGATTGCATGCGTAGTTGATTAAGAATGAAGGTCCAATAAAAATCAATTGATTTCTTCATTGCACGTGATTTGTTTCAGTATTGCATGTCATCAGTTAATTTGGTCAAATAGGATCAAGATTTGAATTGCTGTTGTCGGCCATTGTTAAGTGCATGTGAGTTGTCTTATTGCATGTGATGTGATTGAATTTCATATTTCAAGGTGACACTCGGTCGGACAGCATCAATTCCATCCGGTCGGACAACACACTCACTTTCAACATAAGCTTTTGTCGTCTTGCATCACAATCCGTTTGGACAACATCACTATCCGATCGGACAACATCAAGACAATCCGTTCGGACAACATAACTATCCGTTCGGACAGCATAAAGATCATCCGTTCGGACAGCAACCCCACCCGAACGGACAGCAACCTCACCCGTTCGGACAGCAACCCCACCCGAACGGACAGCAACCTCACCCGTTCGGACAGCAACCCCACCCGAACGGACAGCAACTTCATCCGTTCGGACAGCAACCCCACCCGAACGGACAACAACCTCACCCGAACGGACAATGTTGTCACGCGATTATTGTCATTGTTGATTTTTGTTAACCCACTCGATTGAATACCTGTCCGATTCAGTTAATTGTTAGTGTTTGAACTGATCTTCTGTGTTTGTGATTCAGGTTCTTGATTAGGTGATTAAAAGGTGCTGTGATTTGAGAAGTTCATATCATGGCTGAAGAGTTCTACAACACGTTCTATAATGCGTTTACATCCGAATCGTCTGAGACATCAACCGTCACACCCAAATCAATAACAAAATCAATTAACGACAACATTAAACATGATAATTTCTATGGAACTTATTCGAAACCACCTAAGCTTGAGAATATAGAGGATTATACTTGGTGGAAAGAAAGATTTCTGAACTGGACCAAGGCATATGCTCACGAGAGTTGGTTCTGCTTAGAGTTTGGATATAGTCGACCGATCAATGACAACGGAGAAGAAATTTCACTCAAAAGCTTAACAAATGACGATAAAAGGAAATTCTCTTATGAGCAGAAGATGATCGCCTTGATTCAACAATCTATCCGAGATGATATATTTTCTTTGGTAAATCATGATGGGTCATCAAAATCGGTTTGGGAAGCTTTACGGGTGAAAGCTGAGGGGGGTAAACAAACCAAGAAAAACAAAATAGCTTTACTAAAAAAGGAATTTGATTTATTTGATAGTTTGAAAGGAGAGACAGTGAGAAAAATGATTGAACATTTTTGTCATTTAAAAATTGAACTCAAAAGGTTTGAGATTGTGAAAACAAGAGAGGAAATAATTGATAAAATCATAGAAGCGTTACCACGAGCTGATCAGTGGCAAATGTTTGTGTTTATCTTGAAAAATAATGTTTTATATGATTCAATTACTCCTGATGCTTTGATAGAAAAGATTGAAAGTCATGATCTTGAGCTACAAAAGCAAAGCAAGATGAGCGGTTCTTCGCATCATCAAAATGTCGGTCTTTATTACAAAGGTAGCACACCTTCGGTGAAAGTTGGTGAATCCCCAAAGACCGGATTCAGCGTTGAAAAGACGAAAGCACCACAAACAAGCTCATCAAGCTACAATCCAGGATACCATTCATCTTCTTCAAAAGCAAGCCCTGAAGAATCTGAAGAAGTTCTCTGCAACATCGCTCTTAAACTGAAGAATTCTCCGGCTATGAGCATCAATGCAGCAAAACAACAAATGAGTTTTCTGGCATCTGTGTTAGAGTCCTACGAAGGTCTAGTTTCTGGAAAAATTGGAAACTCAGAGCTGACAAAGGAAGACTACAACCAGATCGATCCAGCAGAAATGGAACTCATTGACATACGCTGGTGTCTAGCAAGTTGCATTCGAAGAGCTCAGAGGTATATGGAGATTACTGGGAAGCAATCAATAGGTGGTCTGTCAACAAAGCTGGGATTCGACAAATCCAAAGTGACCTGCTTCAGATGTAAGCAAAAAGGCCATTTCAAAAGAGAATGCAAAAACTCTGAAGTTGACGAAACTGAGAAACCTTTCAATGATGATTATTACTGTTAGGGGTCATTTTCTTAACGTATATATCCTGACCAATATCCTGCCTATGTTTGTTCATTTGTGACCAGGATGCTGGAAGAGGATATTGCTAACATCTTGGGCGATATCCTGAGGCTTATTGAATTAACCACGTGCAGGTTAAGGGCTAAGACTTGCTAACGGTCAAGAGGACTTCTTCTCCTCAAGACTCGGACGAATTTGTTGAGGAAGAGACGTTGAGCCCGAAAGACCAGGTCTACAACGTTCGAAGAAGGAATATTCGGTGGATCCCGCAAGTTTAGGCTAGTTTGTTATTTTATCTTTACTATAAATAGATGGGGGCGGATCAGCTTAGAACACACGATTTTTCACTAACACTCTCATACACTTACACTCTCTAGCTCATCGCAAACACCACACTTGTATTCAAGTTTCGTTGTAACACTTAGTCGATCCGTACCACATCTTGCACTGTATCCTGATTTTTGAAGCAATAGAAGAACTAGGCAGCTGCGATTGTCAGCTCCCGAGGTTTTATGCCGGCGATCTAGATTGATCAAGGGCTTTCCTCGTACATCCCGTGTCGTTTACTTTTCTTTTGCTCATTGTTTGATCATAGATACAGCTCTATATCCTGAGCCGTATCCTGAAACTGTTTTTACAAATTAACTTGATTAACATATTTTCGACACTCATTTCTAGCACACTACCTCACTTAACTAATTTGATCACTTAATTACTTCGGTAATTTTTGACCAAAACAATTTGGCGCCCACCGTGGGGCCAGTGGTGCTCTCTTTACTAAAACTTTTTGTCAAATCGCTAATCGGTTTTCTATTTTCAAAACTTTTTGCCACATTGTCCATAATGGCCTCAAGATCAAACATGAGTTCCTCTACTGTGTCTGCTATGACTTCTGCTACTACCGGTTCGGTGCTTCCACCACCTCCTCCAAGGATGCCAGCCTCTACACAATCTCAAGATGTTATCCCAACTCGGAGTGTCCAGGGATCTGCTCCCGTTTTAGCTTCTAATGATGAAATTTTAACCTTATTTGGAAGTGTGCAGGAATAAATGAGGCAGCAACAGGAAACAAACCAAATGCTTTTGAGGGAAATACAACTCCTGAAGGCTGGCTCGAGCAGATCTGCTGAGGACAATGTCACTCCGTTACACCCCAGAGCGTTGAACTTTAGTTCAGCTGTATATACCTAGGATAATAGGGGGAATATCGTGCCCAGTCTTCCTCAGAATCATACTCCTGAAATACCCTCCTCGATTAGGATGTCAACCATGAGGAGCTCATGATATGCTTCAGGATATGGGCAAAATCCTCTAACAGGTAACGTGTCGAATAATAACAATACTCATGCTACTAACAGTGGTGGATCTTTGCAGGATACAGGTGTAACATCAGCACTTACCAGGGAACTTCAGAAGTTGAAGGACATGATATCTAGTGTACCTGGGGTGGTCCAGCCGATCCCGGAAGTATCTCAAGACAGCCACAAGATATCTCGTTTTGCATATCCTATCTGTGATGCTGAGATCCCAAAGAGATTCCAAACTCCCAACATGAAGCTTTATGATGGGAGTACGGATCCTGAGGAGCATATTGCTCAGTATAGGGAAAAAATGGAGATTAACCCTATCCCTCCGGAGCTCAAGGAAGCGTGCTTATGCAAGGGATTTGGTTCTACTCTAACAGGATCGGCCTTAAAATGGCTATTAAACGTTCCTCCTCACTCAATTGCTTCATTTGCTCATTTGGTTAATTTATTTAACAGTCAATTTTCTTGTAGTCGGAGTTTTGAGAAACTAACCAGTGATCTTTACAGGATAACTCAAGGGCCTCAGGAATCCTTAAGGGATTATGTGAACAAATTCAGTCGAGAATCCTTGGATATCCCACATCTTGATGTTGCAACAGCTGTGCAAGCTTTCAAGATGGGATTACAAAAGGATTCTCAGTTTTATCAGGATCTCGTAATGAATCCCTGCAGGAATCTCGACGAAGCTCGTAACAGGGCTTTGAGATATATCCGTCAGGAAGATGACAGAAAGATGCAAGAAAGGATGAACTCATCCAACACTTATGAGTCAACTAATAGGAAGTCAGAATCCTCGTTCAAGTCATATCGGCCTAAGCCGTATAATAGAAATGAAAACAAAAGAGTGAACGCTGTTGAAGATGAGGATCCTGAAGAGTATCCTGAGTTATCCAAATATTGCTTTTCTGTTAATATTCCTGAATTGATGTATGCTATGCAGGGTCTAGGAGACAAGGCTAGGTGGCCTCGAAAGAATCAACAAAAGGCTGACTGGAAAGATAAGTCAAAATGGTGTGCTTTCCACGAAGATTTCGGACATATGACTGAGGATTGCATTGCTCTAAGGAAAGAAATAAGCTATCTTCTAAGCAAGGGATATCTGAAAGATCTCTTAGGAAGAAAGAAGAATAAGGGTCAGGATACCGAGAAGGATCCTGAACGAGCAGCATCACCTCCCGCGGATGCCAAGATAATCAACTTCATTTCGGGAGGATCCGACATTTGTGGAACATCGTATTCGGCGGCAAAGAGACATGCAAAGGAATCCAAGGCCGAAAGGGGAGACAAACCTGTCAGGATGACTACCCTCACAACTGATAAAGTGATCACTTTTGATGCTAATGACAGGGATACTGTCCAAGATCCTCACCATGATGCTCTGGTAATAACATTATATGTGGCTAACCATTTTGTACGCAGGATACTGGTTGATAATGGCAGCTCCGTCAACATAATCCAACTAGAAACTCTGAAGAGAATGAACGTATCTCCAATGGATATCACTTCAAAGTCTACCGTGCTTGTTGGATTCAGTGGGGAGGCTAGAAACACAGTGGGAGAGATAAAGTTGCCAGTATACGTTGAAGGAGTCAATTCGATACAACGTTTCTGTGTGATGGATTCTCTATCCTGCTATAACATCATACTGGGAAGACCGTGGATTCACGATATGAAGGCCGTACCATCAACATATCACCAATGCATCAAGATACCTACCCCTTGGGGAGTGGTCAAAGTTGATAGTGATCAGCAGGAGGCGAAAGAATGCTACTCATCCTCAATGAAATCCTCAACCAAACCTAGTGCAGCATAGCAATTAAAGACATGGGACCAGGATATCGTGGAGGATCCGGAGCAGGATGTGAAGAAAATTATCCTGGACCAGGATAATCCCGATATTTCGGTGCTCGTAGGGACCAATATCCCTCAGGATATTGAAGAACAATTAATTAACTTTTTGAAATGCAGGATGTCTACGTTTGCATGGAAGCATGAGGATATGACAGGCATATCCAAAGATATTATCACTCACAAGCTTGGAATTGATAAATCATTCAAGCCTGTGCAACAAAAAAGAAGGAAGTTTGCTCCTGAGCGGAACGCGATTATCCAGGAGGAAGTTGAAAGATTATTAAAGTCCAGAATGATCAGAGAGGTTAAGTTCCCAAGGTGGCTAGCAAACGTGGTTGTAGTACAGAAGAAGAATGGGAAATGGAGAGTTTGTGTAGACTACACAGACTTGAACAAAGCTTGTCCTAAAGACCCATTTCCTCTTCCACACATTGATGCAATGGTAGATGCCACTGCTGGGCATGAAATGCTGACCTTCATGGACGCATCTTCAGGATTTCAACAGATCCAAATGGAACCTTCTGACCAGGAGGATACCGCCTTCATGACACCAACAGGTATTTATTGTTATACAGCTATGCCTTTTGGTTTGAAAAATGCAGGTGCAACATACCAAAGATTGGTAAACAAGATGTTCAAAGACAAACTGGGGGACACCATGGAAGTATATATCGATGATATGGTGGTGAAATCTAAAAAGGCTGAGGATCACCTCCAGGATATCAAGGGAGCATTTGATATCCTGGATCAATACAACATGAAGCTGAATCCTGCTAAATGCCATTTCGGAGTGGGGGCAGGAAAGTTTCTTGGGTATATGGTGACGAAAAGGGGGATAGAGGCAAGCCCGGAGCAGATTAAAGCTATCCTGGATATAAAATCACCCTCGAATATGAAGGACGTACAAAGATTAACAGGCCGAGTAGCAGCTCTAAACAGATTTATCTCAAGATCCTCAGAGAAATGCAAAGACTTCTATGATATCCTAAAGAAGAACAAAAGATTCGAATGGGGGGAAAAGCATGAAGCAGCCCTGCAGGATTTGAAACGGTATCTCTCAACCGCACCTCTATTGATGAAGCCGGAAAATGGTGAACCACTATCCCTGTACCTTGCTGTATCAGGGAATGCTGTAAGTGCCGTTCTTATAAAAGATCATGAAGGTCAGCAGTATCCTGTTTATTATGTTAGTAAAAGTTTGTTAGATGCTGAAACTAGGTATTCTCATTTAGAAAAATTGATACTAGCATTAATTATGGCATCAACGAAACTTAGGCATTATTTCGAGACACATAGGATACATGTTAAAACAAATTATCCTATCAAAAATGTGCTTAGGAAACCAGAAATGTCAGGCGGGATGGCCAAGTGGTCAGTAAAGTTGAGTGCTTATGATTTAGTATACGAACCTAGGAATGCCATAAAGTCTCAGGCTTTAGCTGACTTTGTGGCTGATTTTAGTAGTGACATTCAGGACGAGGCAGATCTAGAAGTTCAACAGCTAGGAGAATTCTCAGGATCCTGGACATTATATACTGATGGTGCATCTAATGTAAGAGGAGTAGGATTAGGAATACTACTAAAATCGCCACAGGGGGACATATTACCCCAGGCTATTAGGTGTGAATTTCCTGCTACTAATAATGAAGCAGAGTATGAGGCTTTAATTGCAGGATTAGAGTTGGCTAAGAGCATGAGTATCAAAAATTTGCAAGTATATGTTGACTCTTTGTTAATTACTAACCATTTTAATGGATCCTATGCAGTTAAGGGTGAGAAATTAATCGAATATCTCGATATTCTCAAAAAATTAGCAGGATATTTCGATGTTTTTGTACTTAAACAGGTACCAAGGGAGGATAATGCTGAAGCGGATGCCTTAGAAAATTTGGGATCATCGATCAAGATACCTGAAGGGACGCAAATACCAATATTACATGTCCTATATCCTGCAACGAATCCTCAGGATAAAGAGGTAGCTGGTATTCAGGATCCTGGAGTAGAACATCTTGAAGAGGATCCTAAATCCTGGACGGCTCCAATCATGAAATATCTCAAAGAAGGACACATCCCTGGAAATGAAAATCCTAAGGCATTTAGGATGAAGGTATCACGATTCGCTATTATAGATAATATTTTATACAAAAAATCTCTTGCAGGACCGTATTTGAGGTGTTTGGAGGATCCTGAAGCCAAGGAAGTACTTCAGGATATACATGAAGGGGATTGTGGTAACCATGCTGGGGGCAGGTCGTTATTCTCAAAAGTATTAAGAACAGGATATTATTGGCCAACAATGAGAAAAGATGCCGCAGAATATGCTCGAAGATGTGACTCATGTCAAAGACATAGTAACATACTGCATCAACCTGCTGAACCATTGTATCCTATTGTTTCCCCTAGGCCATTTATGAAGTGGGGTATGGATATAGTGGGAAAGCTACCGAAAGCTCCGGGAGGAAAAGTCTTCATGCTAGCAATGACGGATTATTTCTCTAAGTGGGTTGAAGCTGAAGCATTTGTTCAAGTTAGAGACCAAGAAGTAGTATCCTTCATAAAGAGGAATATCCTGACCAGATTCGGAGTACCAGCTGAGATAATCTGTGACAATGGTTCTCAGTTCATAAGTAAGAGGACTACTGACTTTTGCAAGAGTTGGGGAATCAAAATGATCACATCTACACCGGTACATCCTCAAGCAAATGGACAAGCAGAATCCTCAAACAAGATAATTGTCAATAACTTAAAGAAAAGGCTTGGAGCCAAAAAAGGAAGATGGGCAGAAGAATTACCCTTTGTTTTATGGGCTGATAGGACAATGGTAAAGAATGCAACAGGCCAAATCCCATTTTCCTTGGTGTTTGGAGCAGAAGCAATGATTCCAACGGAAATAACGATACCTACTGCAAGATCTGTCTTAAGTGATCCTGAGAAGAATCCTGAAGCCTTGAGTCAGGATTTAGACACTATAGATGAAAAGAGAGATGCGGCAAGGCTAAGGATGGCAGCATATCAACAGAGAATATCCAGGGCATATAACAAGAATATTAGAACCAGAAGATTTAAGGTTGGAGATTAGGTGTTAAGAAAGGCTTTTCAAAATACTACTAATCCTGCCGATGGCAAGTTAGCTCCAAAATGGGAAGGACCATATGAAGTTGAATCAGAAGCAGGGAAAGGAGCATACAGACTCAAGAATATGGAGGGGGATATGCTACCGAGATCTTGGAATGCTATACACCTTAAGCTCTATTTCAAGTGAGTTTAGAATTCAATTTCTAACTCAGAATGGTATGAATTCTATCTTTTTTAAATACGTTTTGGTTTAATTTATTTTTTGAAACTCAATACTGACTTAAGCATCGGAGGGGTGTTAGCCAAACTAACACCCACCTTAGTTTACAGTTGTTTTGCAAGATATGTTCCAGGATATAGCTCCAGGATATGCACTCAGGATAACTCAGAAGATTAGAGGATTGGCCCCCTCTCTTACATTTAAGGGATACTGATTCCTTCACAGGTTTAAAGGTATTCACCTTTCTTCGGAATTGGGTTTAAACACCCCGCCTGGAGCGCAAGTTATTCAGGGATAGTTCAAGGTGGCGGGACCAGTCCATGTAAAAGTGGCTGACAATTTCGTTACTGTTGGCAATATCCTGAATCCTAAAGGTATATGAGGATTGATCACCCTCTCTCACGAAAGGGTATTTTCATACTCTCTAAGGTTTAAAGGTTTTCACCTTTCTAAGTCTTGGAGTTTATACACTCCCGCCTGTAGCGCATGAAAAATTGGGATTTTCCCCAGGATACAAGGGATTTATCTCCAGTACATCCTTGGGTTTTACCCTTGGGACGTAAAAAATCTCTTATGCAATGGAAACTGACATTAAGTAGATTTCTAAGATACTTGAAGGCATTGTATACAGGGGACATTCCCTCCAAGGTGGTGGTGTAAAGCTAAAAGGATGAAGTTTGCGACTAATGCACTAAGTACCTTGCACAGGGGACATCTTCACTGGAAGAGTTGCAAAGGGATTGAAGTTTGGTAATAGGTTTATGTCCTATTTCTGGTATGATCTTTCCTTTATAAGCCTCGTTTAGGTTTTTGGTGACATTATGTTAAGTATCCTGATATATATCCTCAAAGTCCTTTTAAGGATATTTGATTAGGATGTTTGAAACTAGTACTGGTTTGGAACTTTGATCATTTAAATATTATCAAAACTTGGTTTTGAAAAGATAAACTATTTTTTACTTTCTAAAAGAAATTTTTACAAAGTTGAAGGAACGTCTGGAAGATCTATCTAATACAAGGCTTTTGCAGTATGTTACTGAGCATACTGATCAGGATATTTTATAAGATACCAATACAAAATCTTTACAAAAATAAGACTCATACTAAGTAATGCAAGGTAACAGAAAATAAGTCAAAAGATAGTTATATTATTAACAAGTCAAAAGTTGTGCTTTTGGTTTCACCTAAAACCAAGGCCCATCCGCCAAAAGCACAGTTAGTTTTTACCATACTTGTGTAACGGTTGCAGGATCTATCTCAAAACAGGACCCATCCACCTACAACCGTTACTACGTTCAAAACAAGTTATACTAATTGATGACCAAGGGCTTCGTCCTAAAACCCAGGACCCATCCACCTTTGGTCATCACATTGTTCTAGTGCAGGAAAAGTAAATTGTTCAAAGACAGGAAAAGTAAATTGTTTATGCAACCACAACCATGAATTTAAAAAATGGGCTCCGGCCTTGGCACATATATCCATCATCGCCCATTTCGCCGCCTAAGATGCGGCACCTTCTTGATCAGCAACCTCCTTGCCAGCATTCGCCCCAGCATCAACCTCGGGATTCTTCTCAGCACCATCACCAGCATTGGCCACCTCCTATGCCGCCTTAGAAGGCTCTTCACCAGTATGTTTTGCAGGATGAGCAACGGGATGACCTCCGAGGCCCTGTAGTTTCTCCTCCCAATCCTTTACATTCCAGGAGGGGCATTCAAAACCCAGATCCATGGCCTCATAAGCCATCCTTATCCTGGCTTGGAGAAGAGAGACGACCACCGAAGCTTTTAGGCTATCCCGGTATGAGCTCATATTCTGCTGGTATTGGAGAAGAGCGGCATCTAGCTTGGCTTGAGCATCCTCATTAGCTTTGTGGAGGGCGGCTTGATGTTCCTGAGTCATTGCCTTGTATTTGTCTTCATAATGCTGGGATTTGGCAGCCGCGATGGTTCCTTGGTCAGCTATGGTGGCTTGAGCTTTCTCCAGCTGGATCTTTAACATCTTGTTGAGCCCGCAAGCGTCTTCATGCAAGTGCATAAGACGATCCAAACCCTATTGATAAAGACACAGGTATTAATGTGAAAAATAAGCAGGATAAAAACTAACATATTTGTACAGGATATCGAAAAGGAAATTCTACCTATTTGAGGAATGAGGTGGCTTCATTGAACCCATGATTTTCAAGAGAGAATGTTTCAGAAGCAGCTGGGGAATCAGTCTCCTTTCTTTTACGAGAGCTGGATGCCCGGGTCCTGGATGCCGGAGGGCCTTTGGGAGCAGAAACAGTTTTCGAGGAGGTAGGCTTTGGTGTAGCAGACGACTTTGGCTTGGATTCTTGTTTGGTGGGTTCAAGGCTGGAGTAGCAATCCAATTCGTCAAGTTCAAAACCTTCAAGGTTGACGACTGGTACTACAAAAGGGAAGATATTCTTAAACTCATCGTATTTTTGAAAAATAATTAATATATATAAGAATGTGCTTACCAGACATTTCTGAGCTTGATTTTTGATGAGAACCTGTAAGAGACAGGGAAAAAGTTCTTTCACTGGCAGGAAGACGGTAGATTTCCTTGATCTTGGATTCAGATTCTACACTGGGAGGCACTAAATCTTTGAAATTCGCTGCATAAGAACATCAGAGTATAAGTCCGGGATACAGTTTGAAGATATAATTGGGGATATTCCTAAAACCCTAAATCCTACCCTTGGTTAACCATTTAACCGGTAGATCGAAACCCTTATCAATAGAGTCTCTTTTTACGAAAAAGAATTTTCGTCGCCATCGATCCTCATTCTTGGTGGCTTTAAGGACCAAAGGGTTCTTGATGGAAAACAGAAGATAACGGTGATTGCCATGGGATCTCAACCGGTATGCTACGGGAAGGTCCTCAACAAGTAGGTTAGGAAAATGACGTGATTTGATTTGATCCAACACTATCAAGACTCGCCAGACCATTGGCATAACTTGGGCATAGCTAAGGCCGGTGAGGTCGAAAAAGCTAGAGATAAAGGGTGGAAATGGGTACCGGAGTCCAAGAGAGAAAGGATAAGCGAAAAAACAAACCCACTCGTCGGATGATGTGTCCGATCGGGCTTCCTTGTCGAAGGGGCGAAAGACCGTTCCGGTGGGAAAGGCACCGGAGTCTTTGAGAGCAGCAATGTCAGCATTATTGAAGCAGCAAATCTCCTTTGCTGGATCGGTGATAAAGTTTTGGCTTATGAGGGTTGAGGCTGGTCGGTCTGATCGGGATTTCGTTCGTGGTGCCATGAAGAGTATTGAGCAAATTAAGAAAAATTCAAGAAAGGAGATTAGAAAAGAAGATACCTGATGTTTGCTTGCAGATAAGGATAACCGAGACAAGGAGTCCCTCGGTTAATATAGGATGAATATAGGGGTAAAAAGTAAATATTGCCTTGGAAGTTGCACCGCTGTCATTTCAAGAGTCTAGTCATATTAATTGCCTTAAGTTATGAGGTGAAACTTTTGAAATATATCCGTTGGATTGGTATCCCAACCGATATATTTGGGGACAATTGTTAGGGGTCATTTTCTTAACGTATATATCCTGACCAATATCCTGCCTATGTTTGTTCATTTGTGACCAGGATGCTGGAAGAGGATATTGCTAACATCTTGGGCGATATCCTGAGGCTTATTGAATTAACCACGTGCAGGTTAAGGGCTAAGACTTGCTAACGGTCAAGAGGACTTCTTCTCCTCAAGACTCGGACGAATTTGTTGAGGAAGAGATGTTGAGCCCGAAAAACCAGGTCTACAACGTTCGAAGAAGGAATATTCGGTGGATCCCGCAAGTTTAGGCTAGTTTGTTATTTTATCTTTACTATAAATAGATGGGGGCGGATCAGCTTAGAACACACTATTTTTCACTAACACTCTCATACACTTACACTCTCTAGCTCATCGCAAACACCACACTTGTATTCAAGTTTCGTTGTAACACTTAGTCGATCCGTGCCACATCTTGCACTGTATCCTGATTTTTGAAGCAATAGAAGAACTAGGCAGCTACGATTGTCAGCTCCCGAGGTTTTATGCCGGCGATCTAGATTGATCAAGGGCTTTCCTCGTACATCCCGTGTCGTTTACTTTACTTTTGCTCATTGTTTGATCATAGATACAGCTCTATATCCTGAGCCGTATCCTGAAACTGTTTTTACAAATTAACTTGATTAACATATTTTCGACACTCATTTCTAGCACACTACCTCACTTAACTAATTTGATCACTTAATTACTTCGGTAATTTTTGACCAAAACAATTACCAAAAGACGATTTACCACCGTAGCAAAGAAGAGCCGAAAATGATCGAAAATAATCCCAAAGAGAAGTGAAGAGCTTGTGCAGTAATCCATGATGATGAAGGGTATGATTGAAGTGAGATTCTTCCAGAAGAAGATCGTGTTGATGATCGATTCATAGCTCACGGCAGAACAATATCAAAAAGCAAACATCATGCCTTTGTTGCTGAAATAAAGGAGAAAACTCGAGAAGAAATTCTGAGTGAGAAAACCGAAAGAGAAATATTCATTGTTAGGTGCAGAATGGAGAAAATTCAGGAAGAGTATGAAAATGCTGTAAGAAATAAAAGATGGGACAAAAAACGAGAGTGTTATGTCAACAGAGATGGTGAACCTGTCGTCCACAGGAGGGACATAGTTCATGATGATGTTCTTCTAGTAATTCCTCGATCCGGCGAATACTATTCAAATGTTGAAAAAGATAAAACATATGTGAAAAGGCTGGATAAAATCATAAGAGATGCCATGACATCAAGTTTGAGGTAGAGGGATGAAGCAAGAATGAAGAAAAATGTTGAATGTATGGTGAACGATTTGAAGAAGGTGGCTGAAGAAGTGAAAGAAAAAGAAGAGAAAGTTGAAGAAAAAGTTGTTGTGAATGAAGAAGTTGTGAAAAAAGTTGTTACTGAAGAACAGCAGGTTGAGAAAGAAAAGAAGAAAGAAAAAGAAGAAGTGAAGATAGAGAGGTTGAATGCTGATGTTGGTGTTGATGCTAGTGATGAGAAGAAGAGTGAAGCCGATCAGAAGCAGACGGAAGCAAACACCGAAGTGCCAATCACTGAGGTAAAATCTGATTCTGAAATCTTAAAAACTGTTGAACAATGCAAGAAATGCATGGAAACGTGCAGTGCTTGTACTGAAAAAGATGAAAAATTCAGAACAAGAGATCTTGAATTCAATAAAATCGAAGAAGTTTTCAAAAATAAATGCAAAGAAATGTTAGAAAACGAAAAGTTTTTGAAAGACAATGATGAAAAACTTTCAGAAAAATGTAAAAATTTAGAAAAAGAAAATGAAATTTTGAAAGAAAAGGTTTTGAAAATGACAGAAGAGTGTTTAAAAAAGGAAAATGCATGTCAAGAAATGAAGAAAGAGTATGATTCAATAAAATTGGCTTATCACATTACAAAAGAGTCATATGAAGATGTGAAAAGTCAAATAAAACTTGTTCAATCTAGATTGAAATACTGTTCTGAAACAACTGATACGCTTAAGCGACAATATTCAATAAAGCAACAAGTTGTCAATTCTTACATTGAGGATGTTGCTAAGCTAAAGCGTCAAATAGCTGATTTAGAACAGGATAACAACAAGTTACATAGTTATCATGCATCATCATATGTTCTTGAAAGAATTTTCAATCTAAAACCGGATGGTAAAGATTCTGAGCAAAACAAGAAAGGTATTGGCTCAGAGTTTCATCAAGTTCCACCACCGGAAAAGTTCGCATTTTATGATGATGAGAAAGTCGAAAAAGCTTTCAACATGGTGGATCAATTGCCAGATAACATTGACATAACCTATTCCAAATCTGATGATTCAAGTGATTCAGAGGTGGTAGGTAAGGTCGTTGAAAGTGTGTTGAAAGAAGAGTCAGTTGATAAAGGTAAATCTGAATCACAGGATGGAAATGAAGGTAGTTTTCATGAAGAATATCTGAAAAACTCAAAATCTGAGAAAAATTTGAATGATGATTCAAAAGGATTGGTTTATACCATGATTGGATCAGACAAATTATTCTTAGATATTGTATTCCCAATTCAGAATGTGATTTCAGAAAAGATTGACAAAGTTTTCAAGATGGTTGAAATTGAAAAGTCTAAGATTCCAAAGTTTGTTGGAAAAGGTCAGAAAACTTTTTATAACAAACCTGGTTACAAAAAGAAAAACATGAAGGTTGGGTTGGGTTATAAGAAGAAACAAAGTTGGAATAAAAATGAAACGCCAAATTATCAGACAAAGATGAATTTTGTTCACGGAACAAGTTCCGAAGAACAGAAAGAACTCCAATTTAGACGATAGTCTAATGAAGAGTTCTATGCTCAGAAAAAGCAACAACAACAGGTCAAAGATGTGTCCAAGAGAACATGTTTCAAATGTGATCAAATAGGACATCTTGCTCGTAAGTGTCCAAATCTGAAACTTGTTGGTGTTGAAACGAAAAAGAAGTCTGATGTTGTGAATCAGAAGTCAACCAAGTTTGATTCAAAGCAAACTTGGAAGCCGAAAACGTCAAAGGCTGACTCACAACAAACATGGAAACCAGTGACACCCAAATTAAGAACAACACAAATTTGGAAAAACACGGTTGATGCAACAAAACAAAACCAGTTTTGGAAACCAAAAGTTGTTGTTCAAAATCAAAATATTCAAAAAGAGTCACATTTTTACCAACGAGGTACTCCTAAAGGTCAAACATGGTCTGTTAAGAAACAAATGACTTCGGTAGATGATGCTAAAATTGACAAAGTCTTTGAACAAAATGACAAAGATTTTCCGAAGTTGAATGAAGCATATTGTGTAGAAATGCCTAAGGTCAAACATACCTGGCCTAAATTGTTCAAGTGATTGAATAGTTTGAATGTGCAGGTTCTTCTGAAGAAATCTGAATGTCAACAAGAAGAGTGTCGGAGCAGCCTAGCACAAGGAGAGGATAAGGCTGCTGGTCCCTGAGTTGGTTGAAACAGGGAGTTTGTTTTGATTTCTGTACATAAATAAACCATATTTCATAAAACCCTAAAAATTTAAAAATTTAAAAACCAAAAATATGTTTTTATTTTGTAAAAAAATAAAATAAAAAATATGTTTGTTTTTATATTTTGTCAAAAATTCGAAAATTAAAAAAAATATATATGTTGATTGAATACGCCGAAACTCTCACGGCTGAACAAACATGATTAATTTCACAAGATTGAAAAACGGTTTTCAAACTGTAAAATATCAATGTGTTGTAAATCATGGGGGTACATTATATTTTTTGCAAAATCAGTGCACGAAAAGCAGAAAATGGATGGCGAGACAAAGCTATCAGTGTCGGTTTGTCAAATTTTCTTTAAATGGTTTTGCATTTTAGGGGGAGTAAGAAAATTTCAGAAAATCCAAAAACATTTGAAAAAGCCAAAAACATGATAAAATTAAAAAATGAGTTTCTGTGTAAAAAGAGGAAATGATAGTACATCAGTAGAGAATCACAGTACGCTAAAGAAATGAAAAGTTAAAATGTAATAAATGGTCTCACTGATGATATGCCAGTAGGTTTTTACACGCTTAGTAGATTGTTTTCGAGATATAAACCTAAATATCATATATTTACTTATCTCGTAGGGAACATCTCTCGGATATATGGGTAACCCCCGAAATCTTGTTTGAAGGGCTTTCTATTTCTGACATACTAGGTCTTTGTACGTGATGATATCTGGGGTATTATACCTGGACTTCTGATTTTGCCTGAGCAATAGCCTAGTCCTCGTATAATACTTTGCACTGCTTTATTTTTAAAGCTCACCCTCAGCATAAAAAATGATGAAACATTGAAAAATGCTAATCATGTGCTGTTGAAAAGAAGATCCCCAAGGGGGACACACCTAAAGTCGAGCCATCATCTCTCTGATTTTGCGGAAGCAATATCCTGAGCTCTCATGGCCTCGAATTCACCCCTTACAGATATCATTAGTGTGCCCTCACCTGTAAGACTGAATATAGAAGTCTGGATACGGGAGTATATTCTGAGGTGGGACACGCGAATAAGTTTAAGTTCTTAAAACACTAATCTCGTATCTCGAATCAATTGAACTTTGTGTGAAAACTTAAGAGGACCAGTATACTGACAATCTAAGTGAATCGTTTAAAACTTAAAGTGTTTTAAAGCTCAGCGGTGCTAGTGATTTGTCATAAACTGATATGATCCTCTGACGCGAACTCAAACAAAAATATTGTCTGTAAATATGTTTGTAAATATTTCTTTACTGCTTTATATTTCAGAAAAATACAAAAAGTTTTTGATTTCACTTTTCTAAGTATGTTGATTGTGTTTCTGAAAATAAATCAAGTTCATTAATTTGAAACTTGAAATGTTTAAAATGAAAAATATCAAAAACAGTTTGTGATATCTCCAAGGTCATTAAGTTGGACTTGGATGATTAACCGTGAAGGATTTGGATGCTTATATTGTTAAAATCAGTTGAATAGAGCCAGTTTCCGATCCTGTTCGCTGAAACTGCCAAATCTTTTAAGTTTGTTGTTAGAGAGAGAGAGAATCAAGTAATTCTGGATATATTCATATTATTATATTTTAGAGCCAGGATCTTGATTTAGAAAGTTTAATAGAGCCAGGTCACGATTCCTGGAAAACCGAAAATGCTTTCATTTTCAAAACATTTTAGCTTATACTGAGAGAGCCGGGATTTTCAATCTTGGATGTTCAAAATGTTTTACTTATAAATGTCTGAGAATTGCAGATGTTGTACCAGACTACGATCCCGATAGCTGAGTCTAAGGGGGAGTCTGAAGACGAGCTCAACGCAAGAGGAAGCGTGCACTCAAGGAGCTAGGTAGCTATCCCAGAGGAGCTTGTAACTGGAAAGCCAGGTGTCGATCCCAAAGCACGGAAGCTTGACGAAAGGAGGAGCCTGAAGAGTCTATCGAAAGAGGAAGCTGAAGCTGAAGACAGATCCACGGGGATTCTGTTCAAGCAAGAGGGAGTCTATGTTTGCTGAAAACTTGTTAAAGCTTCAAGAAGACTCAGAGAGAGAGAAAGACAAGACGCTACGAGTTTGACTCAATGATTGAGATTGACTGCGGCAATATCCAAGGGGGAGTTTGTTAGTGCAGTATGTCTATCGCCTCCGTCATCTCAAGTCGTAGCAGAAACAATTTAATTCTAGTGCTTATGTTGTTACATGTAGTAAAAGGCAAGGTGGCATTTCTGTAATAATGAGGAATCTCATTAAAGCCCCTTGGCCTATAAATAGGAGTGTAAGTTTTAGAATTATAACTTTTACCATTTGGAGACTTGGAGAGCTCTAGTGTTAGAGAGAGAAGCTAGAGAGAGAAAGTGCTCCACGTTATTCAGGTTCTTGTATGATTTCAGATCTGTAAATAGAATCACCGATTATATTACGTCACGTGTGTTCGATCACGTTCGTGTACGGATTCCGCACGTCACACGTTCAGTTCGCAATCATTTCGGAGTCAAAACCGGTCCTAACAGGCCATATACCAAACAAAACAGATTAAAACGGGTTATGTAATTATATTAATCACAATCCGATTTAAATAACTACTAACCCGACCAGGCGGTATTATTATAATACCGTATCCCAAGCCCGTATAGGGAAAATAAGTTAAAGTATTTACCTGAGCAAATTATACAAATTTATCCCAGCCGTATACAATCAGCAAGTGCAAATATCTTTTACTGGGCTCCTAAATCTGGAACGAAGGTTTTAATAACCTATTAGATTCCTAACAGGTCTTACTTAAGTTTAAACTTAGACCGATTAGTTTTAAAGGAAGATATACGGTTTAAAACGTAAGATTAAGCAATGACCGGATTAGAATGTGATTTAGACCCGACAAGTTTGAAGACTTGTATAATATGGGTAAACTAAACACATTCTGGATTTTGAAGAAAAAATGATAAGGTTTGACCCGTTTCGGTCAATCTATGCAAACTAGTCACATAAACTGTACCGAACGCGAAAAATGCATAACGGGTAACCAAAAGAGTCATATACAGGTTTCACAAGTTAATATGCCTTAAATATGTTGTGATATCAGTAGGATACCTTCCCTTATGCCCAAAACGGATTTAAAATCAATTTAAGCCCCGTAGGGGTATTTTGGTCATTTTAAAGGTTGTAAAAGAGATTAAATATTAATATGAGGTTCTGGTCTAAACGGATTAGTAAAAATATTTATTTTTACAAGTCATATCAGTAGTGTATTGCATATATGTGAAATTTATCATTCATAACCAAACTATGCACCGTAGGGGCATTTTGGTCATTTCACATAAGCTTTAAAGGTCAAATTTGGAAATCTTAGTTCAAAACTTTTACTTACTGTTAAAGTATAAAAATTTACTTAAAACATCAGTAGGTATTAAGTCTTATATGTCAAAAATAGTTTTAATCCATACTATGCGTTTAAAACGCGTAAAAAGTCGGTTTTAAGCGATTTTCAGGTTATTTAAGGAAAGCTGGGATTTTATCAGTTCAGAAGGCTTAAAATATTTTATTTAACATATAAAATCAGTAGCAAAAGGTTTGGAATCAAAATGTTATGTAAAACTCATTTTATTAGCAAAAAAGGTATAACCGACAATCACCGAATCAAAGCAAGAACCCTATGCTATGATCAGTTTAAAAATTAATAAAAATATTCAAAAATCCAAAAATATTATATTACATCAGTGGGTAAAAGGTTTGGTGTCAAAATTTGGGTTTAAATAGGCTTTATGCTAAAAATGCCGTTTAATAAATAAAAAGCTTTCAAATTACGATATGGAGCATAACTCCTAATTCAGACATCAAACTGATGTCAAATTTTTAGGACATGTTTATAAATCAGTAATAAAGGTTTTTGTCCTCTCACATTTTCAAAAATCTCGTTTTATTATCAAAAGGGCATAATGGTCAACATTTAAGCAATTAACGGAAACATGCAAATGAATCGGATTAATTAGGAAACAAGTTGTATAACCTCAGAGGGTTATACTAACCTATAACCTGGTCCTAATGGAACCCTAAGGCATATCTAAATTAAGCTAAATCGGGTCAGAACTGAAAGTCAAAGCAAAAGTCTACTTTTGCGACTTTCGGTTCCGAACCGAGCCTAAACTCCGAATTGTCAGGTTGAACATGTTTAGACATGTTCTTACATTATTTACCTAGTTATTTTAGTGTTAAAACAGGTTTCATAACTTCTTCATTATCAGTTATGAATTTATTTGCAAAAATAGCTTCTGTTGACTTTTTATAATTAAGTTTGACCCGACAATTGACCAAGTTAGAGTGGAAATCAGAGGGTGCCCTTTTAAGGGTTTATTATCCACATAATTACCAACTCATAGCCACTTTCAGTTCGAAAAATAGCTAGACCATTAGTGATTAATCACTAACTCAAAGCTTTTATTTAATCACTGAGGCATACATGTGACAACTGGCACCAAACTGGTAATTTCCGTACATTCTAGTTTTTATTTAATGACTACAATTATGTGCTAAAATGTCAACATTGTTTGATTACATGATATACTTGTGAATTCATGCACATTTAATACTACAAGAATTACTTTATGCATTAATGAACAGCGTTGCGTCAGAAATACTAGTAAACTCACCGGTAAGACACATTGCGTTGACAAATCTGCAGAAAGCAGTTAGACAATAGAATTGGAGCCTAGGTGTAGGTCCAACGACAAGAATGCATTAAAACCCAAGAGTACATACAGGGGTTAACATATAGACATCCCGAAAGCTAAAATACGCACTAAAAAGCACCCGAAACGCACTTTAAGTGCATAATTTTATTAAATTCAGCTATAAATAAGCTTTTAACACATAAATGTTATGCAGAAATCATGATTTATCATTCAGAATATTTCCCTAAGTGTCGGGAATTGAAAGTGTTACAAAAGGGGGCATAAAGGACACTAAACAGTGCAATTTAGCACTTTAACGAACCGGTATCTAACCGAACAACCGGACATTACCTGGAACACCAAAATTTTGCTAGAAGCATTGTTTTAATGTTTCTGAGCTAGTTATGGTTCCCGAACACCATAACACCTCTTACGACTTAATAACACACTAAAACCCTAGACTTTATACTTGAAAGCTTGCTTAGTTATGTATTTAGAAAATGAAATTTACACTTTGCGCCCCCCATATTATTCACGGCTACAACAAGGGTGGCCCCACAATAATCTTTCAAGATCCCCCATTTTCCTACTTAAATCTTCTCAAGATTCATTTTGATACACATGATCTTCCTTGGATTCTATGGGATATGATAAGATCTTGTGAAGTACAATATATATAACATAAGAGATCCTTCTTCACAACAACCCACCATCTTCTTCCCCTCTTCCCTTCCCTCTTGCGGCCAAGAACAACCAGCCCCATCACCACCACCATCATCTCACTTCTATACAATCTATACACTCTCAAAGTTGTAGGAAGGTCACTAAAGAAGCTTGGTGCTTGAAGAAGTTGAAGGACCTCTTCCATTTGCTTTTACCCACTCGATTTTCATCATGTTTCTTCCCTAGCTTGAAGCTAGTGGTAAGGCTCTTTTGATCTTTGTTTACTTCCATTTTGCTTGATTAAAAGATATAACATGATGATTAACTCAAGAACACTAACGAACATACACATGAATCTTGAAACATAAAGCTTGTAATTTGATGAAATAGTGTTGAAATAATATTGTTTGGTGCATGAATGATATTTGATAGTTGTTTACTTGAGATGAGGATGTTAATCTTCATATGAAGCTTGCTAGATTGTGATTAAACACATGACCTAGCAAGATTAAAAGATGATTATGTGTTTACACAAAGATGATCATCTTCTTGATTAAACATGAACTTGAAAGAGAAATGATTTTAAACAAAGTAAACTAGTGAACTTGTAAATCCAAGATTTATGAATGATTTTCCAAGAAAACCAAGTTTAAAATATGATTTTTAGAAGATCTTGGTTTTTACTTAAACCTACACTATTTTTATTAGAAGAACAAGTGTATGAACACTTATGAAACATGAAAAATACAAAAGAAATATTTTTAGAAAAATCATCCTACAAGTTGTAAATGACTAAATCCTTCAAGAATAAGATTTACAAACAAACAACCATGTTTTTAAGGGTAACTAAACCTACTAAATAACGTGGTAAGTTACTACAAGTTTTTACAAGAACTTCAAGCTCATGATGTAGTGTGTTTTGCTTGATTTTGGCACTTGATAAGTTGTTGATTGTTGTGATGATTTTAAAAGAAAATAAACACATATTTTGAAAACATGGGAAACCTCCATTTTTAGGGGAAACTATGTCAAAAGAATTTATAAATTTTGACACTTAGAAAAATATAAGTTTTGAGAAACTTATTTCCTAAAAATGTATCTAAAAACATTTACCAAGGTTTCCCTAATTTTTGTGGTAAGAAATGATGATTTCTTCAAGATTAAAATTGAAATTAAGTATGTATATTTTTGAGAAAAATATATATATTTATTGATCACCAAATTTTGTGCTAAGTGTATGTCGTATGTATTACATGTAATAGTGTATTAAGACTTGAAAATACACTAAATACTCATAAGGAGTGAAGATACAAAATACAACATACTTAGACAAATACAAGAGAATATATTTATGAAAATATATTACTTGATAGAATAAATAACTTGGACAAGTTATGAATACGAAATGAAGTTTTGGACAAAGTACATAATTCGGGTGAAAAATACAAGATACTTATATTTATTTTTGAGAAAAATAATATAAGTAAGACACATAGTTAAAAATATAAATTATTTTTAACACAAGAACAAATACATAAAAGATAGTGACTTGTACTTGTGCGATACAAGTCTAGTGACTAACGTTAATAAAACATGTTTAGGTCACGACGCTAGATAAGCAAATCCGGTGAAGTTTACGACGCAGGAACGCAAAGTGGTGATTTCATGCTCCCCCTTTTCCTTTAACAGTTTTTGGTTTTATAACTTTGGGGGTGAAATACATGTTACAAATGTCACAATGTTTACAAATGGTATGATGGAGTACAAAAACATTCAAGTGAAACATTCTAGATCATGTCCCGAATAGGGTACCATAAGCACCATTAATCAACGTATACATTCAGACCACAGATCAAAAGGTTAGATCTAATGGGTTTCAGGCAACCCCACTCTTGGCCTACTTCTACCAATGAGTGCTTCTGTATCTCAGACAAAGTCGACAAAAATGCCTAGGTTTGGTGGCTTCCTATGTCGTGACACATGTTAGTGGCCTTGCAAACCACTAGCGATCTCAAACATTCATAGTATTCAGTTAAAGATACATTCTACATGATTCATACAAACATTCACAGTACTCAGTTACAGATACGTTTTCCAAGTTACATTCAAACATTCATGATACATTCTACAAGTTACATTCAAACATTCATGATACATTCTACAAGTTACATTCAAACATTCATGATACATTCTACAAGTTACATTCAAACATTCATGATACATTCTACAAGTTACATTCAAACATTCATGATACATTCTACAAGTTACATACCATGTTTTCATTCAAGTATTTAAACATTCAATACTAGAACTGCATGAATTCACACCAACATTATGTTGACGTTTTTCCAAAAACTCACATGTATTTCAGGTAACTAAAGTGGATGTGCGCGCGGTATTACTCTTGCTCGTGGATGTCGTTTATGTTTATCTATGAATAAAGTTGTAAACTTTCAGTCAATATGCAGTCTTGTGATGTAAACAATCAAACTATGTTTTCAGTCATGTAATGTTATCAGTATTTGAAGTTGTTTTTACGAGCATGTAGTATGTTTACCTTTCGTATGCAATAAGAACCTTTCATGATCACACCTCGTGCTTCCGCCTAAGAAAGGGGTGTGACAATACATGTGTTTAGGTGGTTTT
Organism: Helianthus tuberosus; assembly: GCA_030545235.1. NCBI lineage: Eukaryota > Viridiplantae > Streptophyta > Magnoliopsida > Asterales > Asteraceae > Helianthus > Helianthus tuberosus. The sequence continues at coordinate 125,408,696 of CM060354.1, forward strand.
TAAAACCAGCAAAGAGTCCATAGAATCGAGTTAAAGCTGAATTGGAGAAGAAGAACTGATGAACCTGCACCTGTGCAAAGAATCTATCCAGATCAGGCCGTCGCATCGTGCGACGGCAGAGGGTGTTGGTGGTGGCGTGACGCCACCATGTGGGTCACCTGATCAGTAAGTTTTCAATGTTGACATTTTCACCCCCTGGACCTTCTAAAGCGTAAATTCTTTCATTTTAAGCACTTTTAACCCATTTAACTTTTATTCTTGTGCAAGGAGTTACGTAATTATGGATGCATACATAATTATGGAATTCAGTGCAGAGAAATCACAGCGAGTCTTGTCACGTATAGATTCCCTCAGTACAAGAAAAAGGGAAAACGTGAACACCTTTCCCCCAGACTATTAAATACTCTTTTGGAGTAATGATTTAGGGTATAAAGACAAGAACCGCCAATGTGAAGTACGGTGTTTACCTAATTATACATGCGTGTTGCTGTATGAATTGTTTTATACGTTTGGCGGATTGTTTGATGTCACTTATGTGGTATATGCCTGTGTATATATATACTACTACTGTCTCGTATGACGATATCAAACAAATGTCTAACCCTATTGTGTTGTGTTCTTTCAGAACATGGCACCAAGAAGAGTTGTGAACGCTCGTGATCAACCTCCTCCTCCCCCACTGCCAAGGACTGCTGAAGAGCTAAATGCCCTACTGGAAGGAAGAATCTCCGCATCTATCGCGCAGTACGAGGCAAACCGTACTGAAGACAGTGGAGAACCAAGCAATGCAAGACGCAATGGGAATGGGGATTCATCTGGAGGAAACGCAGCTCAGGGCTGCACTTTCAAGCAGTTCCTCGATTGCAAACCGCTGAACTACGACGGTACTGGAGGTACAGTGGCGTTTGTACGCTGCATAGAGAAGACTGAAGCCACTATCCGCATGAGCAAGTGTACCGCGGATCAGCAAGTCACTTTTGCTACTGGGTTGTTTGTAGATGAAGCTTTGACTTGGTGGAACTTGCAAGTCCAAACTCTGGGTGATGATGCCGCGGATGGCATGTCTTGGGATGAGCTGAAGGAGAAAATGAGATAGAATTATTGCTCTTGTGCTGAACTCCAAAGATTGGAAACGGAGTTCTGGCACTTGACCATGGAAGGTGCTGACATCACTGGTTATACTCGAAGGTTCCACGATCTGTCTAGAGTGCTTCCCTACATGGTGACTCCTGAATTTAAGCACGTTGAACGCTACATTTGGGGATTGGCCTCAGAATTTCGCGGCACGGTAACTTCGGCCAAACCTCAAACAATCACTGAGGCTGTAACTCTGGCTGTCAGCCTTACTGAAGATTGTGTTCGTATGAAGAAGTTATCGATGAACCCCACTGAAAATACCGAGACGCATGCTGAGTCATCTGGTGACAAGAAGAGGAAACATTCAAATCTGAACCAAGCCACCCGCAGCAACAATAAGGGTTCGAACAACAAGAAGCGTGATACTAACCCACCTATGGAGGCAAAAACCTTCGCGGCTACAAACGATACAGGAACTAAGAAGTATCAGGGCACTCTACCCAAATGCAACCGCTGTGACTTTCACCACATAGGAAATTATCGCTTTGGGAAATGCGAGAACTGCGGGAGGTCAGGCCACCGTACCGAGGATTGTTGGGGAAAAAGTATTGGAGGCCGCAATTGTCACACCCCTTTCTGCGGCGGAAGCACGAGGTGTGATCATGAAAGGTTCTCATTGCATACGAAGAGTAAACATGCTACATGCTCGTAAAATAACATCAAATACCATGATTTGAAAAACATAAGTTTAGCGTTTACATCGCTAGACAGCTTAAAACATTGTCTTAAAAGTTTACAACTTTATTTAAAGTTAAACACAAGCGACATCCATGAGCATAAGCAAGACCGCGCGCACATCCATCCTAGTTACCTGAAATACATGTGAGTTTTTGGAAAAACGTCAACATAATGTTGGTGTGAATTCATGCAGTTTTGTATTTCACGTTTGTATACTTTGTATAAAAACATAGTTGTGAATAAATCAAGTTTTTCTTGAGTACTCCACGTACTTCAAGTTATATATCAATCTTCTTGAGTACCCCACGTACTTCAAGTTATATATCAATTCTAGTATGGTATGAATTTTATATAAATACGGTATTTCTGTAAATATCAGGATTGTTAATGGGTTGCAAAGCCATTAACATGTGACACGACATAGGAAGTCACCAAACCTAAGGCATTTAATTGGTATATTCTGAGACACAAAAGCACTACTCGGTTCTCGCCCTCACCGAGAGTGTGGCTGCCAGGCACCCGTTAGATCTAACCTTTTGTTCTGCGGTCTAAGTATGTACACGATTAATGGTGCTTCTGTACCCTATTCGTGACACTATTTCTCATAACGCATCCTACTTGGTTCTCGTCCTCACCAAGCGCGTTTCTTTTTATCATTTCTCATAACGCATCCAACTTGGTTCTCGTCCTCACCAAGTGCGTTTCTTATTATCTTATATTTTGTCACACTTGGTTCTCGTTCTCACCAAGTGTACTTCTTATATTTATATCATACCAATTATAAATATTGTACATTTGTACATGTATTTCACCCCCGAAGTTATAAAAACTGAAAACAGTTAAAGAGAAAAGGGGGAGCATGAACTCACAACTTTGCGTTCCTTGCGTCGTAAACTTCACCGGATTTGCTTAATTAACGTCGTAACCTATACGCGTTTTCTTAACGTTAGTCACTAGACTTGCGTCGCACAAGTACAGTCACTCTCTTTTGTGTATATACTCTTGTGTTAAAAATATTCTATATTTTTAACTACGTATCTTACTTATATTATTTTCTCTAAAATTAATATAAGTATCTCGTGTTTTGCACTTTGCACCCGAATTATGTATCTTGTATGTTGTATGTGTATTTTTTATGTTTATACTCCTCATGAGTATTTAGTGTATTTTTAAGTCTTAATACACTAGCACGTATAACACATACTATATACACTTAACACACAAGTTGGTGATAAAATAATATATATTTTTCTCTCAAAAATATATACTTACTATCCATTTTTATTTTTGAAGAAATCCTCATTTCTAATTACCAAAAATTAGGGAAACCTTGGTAATATTTTTAAGCACATTTTTAGGAAATAAGTTTCTTAAAAACTTATATTTTCTAAGTGTCAAAATTTATAAAAATTTTGACAGAGTTTCCCCTAAAAATGGAGGTTTCCCATGTTTTCAAAACATGTGTTTATTTTCTTTTAAATCGCCATCGATCATCAACAACAATTATCAACAACAATTATCAACAATAATCATCAACAATAATCACTAATTTCTCCATTTCATGAACTTGAATATTTACAAAATGTGTAGTAACTTACTAGCACATTTAGTAAGTCTTGTCATCTTTAAAAATAATTTTAGTTTCTTAAAAACTTTATTTTTAAAGAATATGAAGTTTCACAACTTCTAGTCGAGATTCGCAAACATATTTCTTTGTTAAATTTTTCTTGTGACACAAGTGTCTACACACTTGTTTATGTACTAAAATGCTTTTAGTTCGGATAAGATCCGGGCTTTAACAAAACTAATATTTTTGCTTGGTTCTTCCGAAAAACCACTTGTAGATCTTTAGATCTACATGTTTAGAGTCTTATTTTACAAGAAAATTTACTTTTACACAAGTTCATGTCTTATGAATGGATGGATCCATCATCTTTTAACTTTATAACTTTTACATCCTACTAGTTCATGCTTTCTAACATGGACTAGTATGTCTAGATGATGATCCATCTTGTTTTTACTAACAACAACATCAAATAATAACAATCATACAAGATTCACATGATTTACACACATATCTACTCTTTATCCAACTAGTTTATCTTTCTTTCAAGACTTTTAGTTATGTTCTTGTGTGTTCTTGCTTTTTAACCAATAAATCATCTATTAACCACCAAAAACATGAACAAGATGGTGTTTTAGAGCACTTACTACTAGCACAAGGCTAGGGAAGTTCAAGAGTATAAATGAAGTGGATAAAAGCAAATGAAGGAGGTCCTTCAAGATCCGTTGCTTGCAACCTTCCTAATTAGGCTCCATACACCTTAGGATAAGCTTAGAATTCTTGAGAATGGATTGAAGGATGATGATGATATGTGGGGGTGTTGGGCCGTAGCCTTGAGAGAGAAGAAGGAGAGTTTTGGTGGAAATGTTTGTTGGATCAAAATGATGGTTCAAGACTTAGGGTCTTTCTTATAAACCTCCTACATCTTGTTAACCACTAGTTATTATGCTTCCTTAGTACCATACATCCATATTAAACAAATCAATAAAATCAAAGTGGGGATCCCACTTCTAGAACCGGTTGGGGGGGGGGGGGGTTGGTTTCTAGTTGAGTTGTAATGGAGAGTAACTAATCTAGTTAGGAAATAAATGAAACAATTAGTGGTTCATGTATGTTAAGTAATATATAGTGTGTTAGGGTGTTCGGGGACCCTAACTAGCTTAGAAAAAATAAAAACAATGCTTCTAGCATTATTTTGGTGTTCCGGGTATTGCCCGGTTGTTCGGTTAGATACCGATTCGTTAAAGTGTTAAATCACACTTTTTAGTGTCTTTTAAGTACCCTTTTGTACCCTTTTCAGTTCTCGACACTTAGGGAAGTATTCTGAATGATAAAACGACATTTCTGCAAAATATTCATATTCTTAAATGCTGAATTATTGCTGAATTATATAAATTTTGCACTTAAAGTGCGTTTCGGGTGCTTTTTAGTGCTTATTTTTGCTTTCGCAATGTCTATAAATTAAACCCTTATATGTACTCTTGGGTTTTAATGCATTCTTTTTGTCGAACCTACACCTAGGCTCCAATTTTATTGTCTGACTGCTTTCTGCAGTTCTGTTGACACAGTGTGTCTTACCGGTGAGTTTACTTATTATTTTTGACGCAACGCTCTCGTTTATGCATAAAGTAATATTTTGTAGCATACAACGTGCATGAATTCACTTGTTTAATCACGTGTTCAGACATTGCTGACAATTAAGCACATAATTGCAGTCATTAAGCAATAATTAATGTGTACGGAAATTACCGGTTTGGGCCAGTTGTCACAGTCTCCCCCCGTTAAAAGAATTTCGTCCCGAAATTCAGGCTGAACTCACTCTCGCTGGAGTCTTCTTGAATAGGTGGGGGTACTTTTTCTTGAACTGGTCTTCACGTTCCCATGTGTACTCGGGTCCGTGCTTAGAGCTCCAACGTACTTTGACAAGCTTCACACTGCTCCTCTTGGTCTTGTTGACTTTCCAGTCGGTAACCTCAACGGGTTGCTCTGTAAATCGGAGGGCTTCATCAATATGCACTTCATCCATCGGGATGATCACGTTTTCTTGTGTTGGACTCTTCTTCAGGTTGGATACATGAAACGTATCATGTACTCCATTAAGTTCTTCCGGTAACTCCAACTTGTACGCGACGGTACCAATTCTCTTCAAAATTCTGAATGGTCCGATGTATCGTGGATTCAGATTTCCACGCTTTCCAAACCTGACTACGCCCTTCCATGGTGAGACTTTTAACAACACTTTGTCTCCCACCTTGAATTCTACTGATTTTCTATTCGGATCAGCGTAGTTCTTTTGTCGATCTCGAGCCGCCTTAATGCGCTCTCGGATCTACGCAATCTTATCGGTTGTCTCTTGTACAAGTTCAGGACCAACCATACGTTTATCTCCGGCATCTGCCCAACATAAGGGCGATCGGCATTTGCGGCCATACAGAGCTTTGAACGGCGCGGCTTTTATGCTCGTATGATAACTGTTATTGTAGGAAAACTCAACTAAAGGTAGATGAGTATCCCAGCTGCCGCCTAGATCCATGACACATGCGCGAAGCATATCTTCCAACGTTTGTATAGTCCGTTCGCTCTGGCCGTCTGTTTGCGAATGGAATGCCGTGCTCAGATCTAACTGAGATCCATAGGCTTCCTGAAATGATTGCCAGATTCTTGAGACAAAGCGTCCATCTCTGTCTGAAATGATTGAGATTGGCACTCCATGTCGTGCCACAATTTCTCTTAAGTATATCTCAGCAAGCTTTCCAGTGCTGTCTTTTTCTCGGATCGGTAGGAAGTGCGCAGACTTCATTAATCGATCAACTATTACCCATATCATATCGTGCCCTCTCGGGGTCCTGGGTAATTTCGTTATGAAGTCCATCGAGATTTGTTCCCACTTCCACACGGGAATCTCTGGTTGTTGTAGTAGGCCGGACGGTTTCTGATATTCTGCCTTAACCTTGGCACAGGTTAGGCATTTTCCAACATAAACAGCAACGTCGCTTTTGAGTCTCGGCCACCAATAGTATTCTTTCAGGTCTTGATACATTTTGTCCGATCCTGGATGGATCGAATATCTCGATTTGTGGGCTTCATTAAGGATGACATCTCGTATGCCACCATAGAGTGGAACCCAAATACGCTTCTTGAAGTATAAGGCTCCCTCTTCATTTGGCACCATGTATTTCAGCATACCCCGTAGGTATTCAGCTTTACGGTTCTCTTCTTTAAGAGCTTCTTGTTGTGCATCTCGAATGCGTGCAGTGAGGTTCGTTCGAATGGTCATTTCTAACGCTCGAACCCTTAGGGTCTTAACCCTTTCTTTTCGGCTCAACGCGTCCGCTACAACGTTCGCCTTTCCAGGATGGTACTTAATCTCACAGTCATAATCGTTCAGCAGCTCGACCCAACGTCGCTGGCGCATATTCAATTCCTTCTGATCAAATATGTGTTGTAAACTTTTGTGATCTGTGAAAATTGTACCTTGAGTACCATATAAATAATGTCGCCAAATCTTCAAGGCGAATACCACTGCACCCAGCTCCAGGTCGTGAGTGGTATAATTTCTCTCGTGAACCTTCAGTTGTCTTGAAGCGTAAGCGATGACTTTTTGGCGCTGCATAAGCACGCAACCCAAACCTTGTCGTGAAGCGTCACAGTATACCACGAAGTCATCAGTGCCTTCGGGTAATAATAGTATCGGTGCATCGCATAGCTTGCTTTTAAGTAACTGGAAGGCTTCTTCTTGTTTAACACCCCAGTCGTACTTCTTCTCTTTCTGCGTAAGGGTCGTTAGCGGTTGAGCTATTTTTGAGAAATTCTCGATGAATCGCCGATAATAGCCCGCTAAGCCCAAAAATTGACGAACTTCAGTTGGGGTCTTGGGAGCTTCCCAATTCTTTATCACTTCTATCTTGGACGGGTCTACATGAATGCCCTTCTCATTCACCACGTGACCAAGAAATTGTACTTCGCGAATCCAGAATTCGCACTTCGAGAACTTTGCATACAGTTTCTCTGTCTTCAGTAGTTCCAAGATGGTCCTGAGATGTTGCTCATGTTCTTCTTTCGTTCGCGAGTAAATCAGGATATCATCGATAAATACAATCACGAATTTATCGAGATATGGTTTGCATACGCGGTTCATCAGATCCATAAAGACCGCTGGTGCATTCGTCAGCCCAAACGGCATCACAAGAAATTCGTAGTGCCCATATCGCGTTCTGAATGCAGTCTTTGGCACGCTTTCTTCTTGGATTCTCAGCTGATGGTATCCAGATCGAAGGTCGATCTTGGAATCGTAGCTTGATCCTTGCAGTTGATCAAATAAGTCATCAATCCTCGGTAGTGGATACCGATTCTTGATTGTGAGCTTGTTTAGTTCCCTGTAATCGATACACATCCGCAGTGTTCCATCCTTCTTCTTCACGAACAATACTGGCGCTCCCCAGGGTGAGAAGCTTGGCCTTATGAATCCTTTATCCAACAACTCCTGGAGCTGTGTAGATAATTCTTGCATTTCGGATGGCGCAAGTCGATAGGGTGCCTTGGCTACAGGAGCAGCTCCCGGAACCAAGTCTATACGGAATTCGACTTGTCGTTGCGGAGGTAGTCCTGGCAGATCTTCAGGGAACACATCAGGAAATTCCTTCACCACAGGAATGTCTTCGAGTTTTGGCTCCACAGCCTTCTTGTCTATAACGTGTGCTAGGAAAGCGACACATCCTTTCCTCAAGCACTTCTGTGCCTTCATACAACTGATGATTCGAAGAGGCGCGTCTCGTTTTTCTCCATGCACGATGAGAGTTTCACCATTCGCTAAAGGGATGCGAATGATTTTCTCATGACAAATAACTTCAGCTTTGTTCTTGGACAACCAGTCCATTCCGACTACTACATCGAAGCTACCCAATTGAATAGGTAAGAGGTCGATGCTAAAATTTCGTTCGCCAAGTTCCAGTGTGCAGCCTCTAACAACTTCGCCCGATTCAACAAGTTTACCATTGGCTAGTTCTATGGAATAAGGAATTTCTAATCTACTAGATTCTATTCCAAGTATGCGTTTAAATTCCACAGACATGAAGCTATAATCGGCGCCAGTGTCAAATAATATGGATGCAAAGTGATTGTTAATGAGAAACGTATCGGTGACCACGTTAGGGTCCTCGCGTGCGTTCTTTGCTCCAATCACAAATGCCCTAGCCTGAGCATTGTTTCTCTCTGGGTAGTTCTTCATGAAATGATCATTGCTTCCACACTTGAAGCATCCTTGGCTCTGCCCCTTCCCGTTACCATTCTTGTTACCAGCACCGTTTCCACTTCGATTCTTTCCTATTCCCCAACAGTCTTCTGTTTGATGACCCAATTTACCACATTTGTCACACCTTGGAATGCGACAAGCTCCTTCATGATGATACTTACATTTTTGGCATCTAGGTATGGAGCCTTGGTATGCTTTGGTTGCATGGGTTTTCGCCTCCTGGGACGGGTTAGCGTCACGCTTCTTGTTGTTGAAACCCTTATTGTTACGAGTTGCTTGGTTCAGGTTTGCATGTTTTCTCTTTTTGTCAACGGACGGCTTAGCATGTGTCTCGGTCTTCTCTGTTGGGTTCAGTGATAGCTTCTTCATACGAACACAATCTTCAGTAAGGCTGACAGCCAGAGTTACAGCCTCGGTGATTGTTTGTGGTTTGGCCGACGTCACCATGCCACGAAACTTTGAGGCCAGTCCCCAAATGTAGCGTTCCACACGCTTAAATTCAGGAGTCACCATGTAGGGAAGCACTCTTGACAGATCGTGGAACCTTCGAGTGTAACCATTGATGTCAGCACCTTCCATAGTCAAGTGCCAGAACTCTGTTTCCAGCCTTTGGAGTTCCGCACGAGAGCAGTACTTCTTTCTCATTCTTTCCTTCAGTTCCTCCCAAGTTAGGCCATAAGCGGCATCATCACCCAAAGTTTGGGCTTGCAGGTTCCACCAAGTCAGAGCTTCATCGACGAATAACCCAGTAGCAAAAGTGACTTGCTGATCCGCGGTACACTTGCTCATGCGGATAGTAGCTTCAGTCTTCTTCGTCCAGCGCACAAATGCTACTGCACCTCCTGTGCCATCATAGTTCATCGGCTTGCAGTCGAGGAACTGCTTGAAAGTGCAGCCTGGAATTGATTCACCAATTCACATGTGAGCAATCGAAGAAATAATGAAACAAGGACCGTTCATAAATTTCTCCATGCTTAGCAAATTGTCTTAAGATTACCTTGAGCTGCATTGCCTCCAGATGAATCTCCGTTCCCATTACGTCTAGCGTTGCTTGGGCCACCACTGTCTTGAGTTCGGTTCGCCTCGTACTGGGCGATAGCAGCGGAGATCCTTTCTTCCAGTAGAGCGTTCAGCTCTTCAGCAGTTCTTGGCAGTGGGGGAGGAGGAGGTTGATCATCATTGCGAGCATTCACAGCTTTCCTGGGTGCCATGTTCTGACAGAACATAACACAGCAGGGTTAGGCATTTGTTTGATATCGTCACACTAGACAGTAGTATCATATATATTCACAGGTATATATACCACATAAGTGACATCAAACAATTGTTACTCTAGCAGAGTACTTAGTAGGCTTGCACCGAGGGAATCTATACGTGACTAGGCTTGCTGTGATTTCTGTGCACTGAATTCCATAATTATGTATGCATCCATAATTACGTAACTCCTTGCACAGTCCGCACAGTTCGTTTCATCCTCGTATTTCTTCCTTCAGATAGGCCATCGCTTTTAGGTAAAATCACGTATACTCGTGACATTCTACTTCTAGTACATGCTAATTATCACACATAATTGCAAGTAATTTCTAGTCAACGACAAGTGCTACTCAAGTGCACTCTAAGTCTTGTAGTGTCTTTTCTAGACTCGTGTAGACAGTTTCAGGCAGTGGATGTCGCGGGACGTTTTATGCAATGAAAACTCATTGAAAATTTTTTTCGTGAATGGATCCTAGAGATTGTAGACTAGACTCGAGAAGGAATCCTGGTTCACTACAATCGCAGCTCTGATACCAATCTGTCACACCCCTTTCTGCGGCGGAAGCACGAGGTGTGATCATGAAAGGTTCTCATTGCATACGAAGAGTAAACATGCTACATGCTCGTAAAATAACATCAAATACCATGATTTGAAAAACATAAGTTTAGCGTTTACATCGCTAGACAGCTTAAAACATTGTCTTAAAAGTTTACAACTTTATTTAAAGTTAAACACAAGCGACATCCATGAGCATAAGCAAGACCGCGCGCATATCCATCCTAGTTACCTGAAATACATGTGAGTTTTTGGGAAAACGTCAACATAATGTTGGTGTGAATTCATGCAGTTTTGTATTTCACGTTTGTATACTTTGTAAAAAAACATAGTTGTGAATAAATCAAGTTTTTCTTGAGTACTCCACGTACTTCAAGTTATATATCAATCTTCTTGAGTACCCCACGTACTTCAAGTTATATATCAATTCTAGTATGGTATGAATTTTATATAAATACAGTATTTCTGTAAATATCAGGATTGTTAATGGGTTGCAAAGCCATTAACATGTGACACGACATAGGAAGTCACCAAACCTAAGGCATTTAATTGGTATATTCTGAGACACAAAAGCACTACTCGGTTCTCGCCCTCACCGAGAGTGTGGCTGCCAGGCACCCGTTAGATCTAACCTTTTGTTCTGCGGTCTAAGTATGTACACGATTAATGGTGCTTCTGTACCCTATTCGTGACACTATTTCTCATAACGCATCCTACTTGGTTCTCGTCCTCACCAAGCGCGTTTCTTTTTATCATTTCTCATAACGCATCCAACTTGGTTCTCGTCCTCACCAAGCGCGTTTCTTTTTATCATTGCTCATAATGCATCCAACTTGGTTCTCTTCCTCACCAAGTGCGTTTCTTATTATCTTATATTTTGTCACACTTGGTTCTCGTTCTCACCAAGTGTACTTCTTATATTTATATCATACCAATTATAAATATTGTACATTTGTACATGTATTTCACCCCCGAAGTTATAAAAACTGAAAACAGTTAAAGAGAAAAGGGGGAGCATGAACTCACAACTTTGCGTTCCTTGCGTCGTAAACTTCACCGGATTTGCTTAATTAACGTCGTAACCTATACGCGTTTTCTTAACGTTAGTCACTAGACTTGCGTCGCACAAGTACAGTCACTCTCTTTTGTGTATATACTCTTGTGTTAAAAATATTCTATATTTTTAACTACGTATCTTACTTATATTATTTTCTCTAAAATTAATATAAGTATCTCGTGTTTTGCACTTTGCACCCGAATTATGTATCTTGTATGTTGTATGTGTATTTTTTATGTTTATACTCCTCATGAGTATTTAGTGTATTTTTAAGTCTTAATACACTAGCACGTATAACACATACTATATACACTTAACACACAAGTTGGTGATCAAATAATATATATTTTTCTCTCAAAAATATATACTTACTATCCATTTTTATTTTTGAAGAAATCCTCATTTCTAATCACCAAAAATTAGGGAAACCTTGGTAATATTTTTAAGCACATTTTTAGGAAATAAGTTTCTTAAAAACTTATATTTTCTAAGTGTCAAAATTTATAAAAATTTTGACAGAGTTTCCCCTAAAAATGGAGGTTTCCCATGTTTTCAAAACATGTGTTTATTTTCTTTTAAATCGCCATCGATCATCAACAACAATTATCAACAATAATCATCAACAATAATCACTAATTTCTCCATTTCATGAACTTGAATATTTACAAAATGTGTAGTAACTTACTAGCACATTTAGTAAGTCTTGTCATCTTTAAAAATAATTTTAGTTTCTTAAAAACTTTATTTTTAAAGAATATGAAGTTTCACAACTTCTAGTCGAGATTCGCAAAAATATTTCTTTGTTAAATTTTTCTTGTGACACAAGTGTCTACACACTTGTTTATGTACTAAAATGCTTTTAGTTCGGATAAGATCCGGGCTTTAACAAAACTAATATTTTTGCTTGGTTCTTCCGAAAAACCACTTGTAGATCTTTAGATCTACATGTTTAGAGTCTTATTTTACAAGAAAATTTACTTTTACACAAGTTCATGTCTTATGAATGGATGGATCCATCATCTTTTAACTTTATAACTTTTACATCCTACTAGTTCATGCTTTCTAACATGGACTAGTATGTCTAGATGATTATCCATCTTGTTTTTACTAACAACAACATCAAATAATAACAATCATACAAGATTCACATGATTTACACACATATCTACTCTTTATCCAACTAGTTTATCTTTCTTTCAAGACTTTTAGTTATGTTCTTGTGTGTTCTTGCTTTTTAACCAATAAATCATCTATTAACCACCAAAAACATGAACAAGATGGTGTTTTAGAGCACTTACTACTAGCACAAGGCTAGGGAAGTTCAAGAGTATAAATGAAGTGGATAAAAGCAAATGAAGGAGGTCCTTCAAGATCCGTTGCTTGCAACCTTCCTAATTAGGCTCCATACACCTTAGGATAAGCTTAGAATTCTTGAGAATGGATTGAAGGATGATGATGATATGTGGGGGTGTTGGGCCGTAGCCTTGAGAGAGAAGAAGGAGAGTTTTGGTGGAAATGTTTGTTGTATCAAAATGATGGTTCAAGACTTGGGGTCTTTCTTATAAACCTCCTACATCTTGTTAACCACTAGTTATTATGCTTCCTTAGTACCATACATCCATATTAAACAAATCAATAAAATCAAAGTGGGGATCCCACTTCTAGAACCGGTTGGGGGCGGGGGGTTGGTTTCTAGTTGAGTTGTAATGGAGAGTAACTAATCTAGTTAGGAAATAAATGAAACAATTAGTGGTTCATGTATGTTAAGTAATATATAGTGTGTTAGGGTGTTCGGGGACCCTAACTAGCTTAGAAAAAATAAAAACAATGCTTCTAGCATTATTTTGGTGTTCCGGGTATTGCCCGGTTGTTCGGTTAGATACCGATTCGTTAAAGTGTTAAATCACACTTTTTAGTGTCTTTTAAGTACCCTTTTGTACCCTTTTCAGTTCCCGACACTTAGGGAAGTATTCTGAATGATAAAACGACATTTCTGCAAAATATTCATATGCTTAAATGTTGAATTATATAAATTTTGCACTTAAAGTTTCGGGTGCTTTTTAGTGCTTATTTTTGCTTTCGCAATGTCTATAAATTAAACCCTTATATGTACTCTTGGGTTTTAATGCATTCTTGTTGTCGAACCTACACCTAGGCTCCAATTTTATTGTCTGACTGCTTTCTGCAGTTCTGTTGACACAGTGTGTCTTACCGGTGAGTTTACTTATTATTTTTGACGCAACGCTCTCGTTTATGCATAAAGCAATATTTTGTAGCATACAACGTGCATGAATTCACTTGTTTAATCACGTGTTCAAACATTGCTGACAATTAAGCACATAATTGCAGTCATTAAGCAATAATTAATGTGTACGAAAATTACCGGTTTGGGCCAGTTGTCACATCATTGGTAAGGGTAATAGAAACAATGGTGGAAATGGTAACCGGAATGGTAATAGAGCTGGGCAGAAACAAGGATGCTTCAGTAGTGGAAGCAACGATCATTTCATGAAAGACTGCCCGAAGGGAAACAATGCTCAGGCTCGAGCATTCGTAATTGGAGCAAGGAACGCACGTGAGGACCCTAATGTGGTTACCGGTACGTTTCTCGTTAACAATCACTTTGCATCCATACTATTTGACACTAGTGCCCACTATAGCTTCATGTCTGTGGAATTTAAACGTATGCTTGGAATAGAATCTAGTAGATTAGATATTCCTTATTCCATAGAACTAGCCAATGGTAAACTTGTTGAGTCGGGCGAAGTTGTTAGAGGTTGCACATTGGAACTTGGTGAACGAAGATTTAGCATCGACCTCTTACCTATTCAATTGGGTAGCTTCGATGTAGTGGTCGGAATGGACTGGTTGTCCAAGAACAAAGCTGAAGTTATTTGTCATGAGAAAATCATTCGCATCCCTTTGGCGAATGATGAAACTCTCATCGTACATGGAGAAAAACGAGACGCGCCTCTGCGAATCATCAGTTGTATGAAGGCACATAAGTGCTTAAGGAAAGGATGTGTTGCTTTCCTGGCGCACGTTGTAGATAAGAAGGTCGTGGAGCCAAAACTCGAAGATATTCCTGTGGTGAAGGAATTCCCTGATGTTTTTCCAGAAGATCTGCCAGGACTACCTCCGCAACGACAAGTCGAATTCCGTATAGACTTGGTTCCAGGAGCTGCTCCTGTAGCCAAGGCACCCTATCGGCTTGCACCATCCGAAATGCAAGAATTATCTACACAACTCCAGGAGTTGTTGGATAAAGGATTCATAAGGCCAAGCTGAGGAGCTTCAATATTGTTCGTGAAGAAGAAGGATGGAACTCTGCGGATGTGTATCGATTACAGAGAACTGAACAAGCTCACAATCAAGAATCGGTATCCACTACCGAGGATTGATGACTTATTTGATCAGTTGCAAGGATCAAGCTACTATTCCAAGATCGATCTTCGATCTGGATACCATCAGTTAAGGATACAAGAGGAAAGCGTACCAAAGACTGCATTCAGAATGCGCTACGGGCATTACGAGGTTCTTGTGATGCCATTCGGACTGACGAACGCGCCAGCGGTCTTTATGGATCTGATGAACCACGTATGCAAACCATATATCGATAAATTCATGATTGTATTTATCGATGATATCTTGATTTACTCGTGAATGAAAGAAGAGCACGAGCAACACCTCAGAACCATTCTGGAACTACTGAAGAAAGAGAAGCAAAATTCTCCAAGTGCGAGTTTTGGATTCGCGAAGTACAATTTCTTGGTCACGTTGTGAACGAGAAGGGCATTCATGTAGACCCATCCAAGATAGAAGCCATAAAGAATTGGGAAGCTCCCAAAACCCCGACTGAAGTTCGACAATTTTTGGGCTTAGCGGGCTATTACCGACGATTCATCGAGAATTTATCAAAGATAGCTCAACCGCTGACAACCCTTACACAGAAAGACAAGAAGTACGACTGGGGTGACAAGCAGGAAGAAGCCTTCCAGCTACTTAAAAATAAGCTATGCGATGCACCAATACTATCATTACCAGAAGGCACTGAAGACTTTGTGGTATACTGCGACGCTTCACTTCAAGGCTTGGGTTGCGTGCTCATGCAACGCAAAAAAGTCATCGCTTACGCTTCAAGACAATTGAAGGTGCATGAAAGGAACTATACCACGCACGACTTGGAACTCGGCGCGGTGGTATTCGCCTTGAAAATCTGGCGACATTATCTATATGGTACTCGATGTACAATCTTCACAGATCACAAAAGCTTACAACACATATTTGATCAGAAATAATTAAACATGCGTCAGCGACGATGGGTTGAGTTACTGAACGATTATGACTGTGAGATTAAGTACCATCCTGGAAAAGCAAACGTTGTAGCAGACGCGCTAAGTCGAAAGGAAAGGGTTAAGACCCTAAGGGTTCGGGCATTGGAAATGACTATTCAAACGAACCTCACTGCACGCATTCGTGACGCACAACAAGAAGCCCTTAAGATGGAAAACCGTAAAGCTGAATACCTCCGGGGTATGTTAAAATACATGGTGCCAAATGAAGAGGGAACCTTATACTTTAAGAAGCGTGTTTGGGTTCCGCTCTATGGTAGCATTCGAGAAGTTGTCCTTAATGAAGCTCATAAGTCGAGATACTCGATCCATCCAGGATCGGACAAAATGTATCAAGACTTGAAAGACTACTATTGGTGGCCGAGACTTAAAAGCGATGTTGCTATTTATGTTGGAAAGTGCCTAACCTGTGCTAAGGTTAAGGCTGAATATCAGAAACCATCTGGGCTACTGCAACAACCAGAGATTCCCATGTTGAAGGGGTATGGTCCCAAAAAAGCCGCGCAAACCTCCGTCAAGGTCGCGCGCGGGACCATACTCCTTATTCAACAAACTTCTTATCATGATCCTCGCACGAGCTACATCGTATTCTACTTTACGCGGCGCGAGGCCTAGACAATAAGAAACTCCAATAACAACACTTAGCATACTAAAAGAGCACTCAGTCATCCAAACCCCGCGCGAGGTAGTCACATACCCAGCAAGAATCGCGCAGGGAAGTAACGCAAGGCTGTCCAGATAGTACACAAGGTACAAGTGGCAGAAGAAAAGAGCCAATCAACGTCCTTCTGGCCCTGCTCAATCGTGCTCCAAGATCATCT
The DNA here is from genome assembly GCA_030545235.1 of Helianthus tuberosus. Taxonomy (NCBI): domain Eukaryota; kingdom Viridiplantae; phylum Streptophyta; class Magnoliopsida; order Asterales; family Asteraceae; genus Helianthus; species Helianthus tuberosus. Next base: position 125,425,366 of record CM060354.1, read on the forward strand.
GACATGTAGGAGACAAAAAGTACTTAAGGACGCCTACATGGCACCAATCATAAGGCAGAGACAACTGCCCCACGATCTCCACTTACCTGCTGATGGCAGAAGGGCGGCCAGGCCGACAACAGTGACACGTGGCTCCAATCACATTGCGCCAGCTCCAGAAAGCTCCTAGAAGCCACTAACGGTCGACACCAGTGAGACAAGGCCCATCAGCCTACATCCTCTTACACCTCTCCGGCTATAAATAGAGACCTCACTTCACAGGTTAAACATTCCATTCCCTTTACTCTCACTCTCAACACTTAATTATCTCCCCAAAGCAGTCGCTTATTCTCACGCCGGAGCCCGGTTAAGAGGGAAACCCCCACATTCCCCTCTTAACGAGTAACGGTGTTCTGTTTTGCAGGATTAGACGATCATTACGAAGCTCAGAAAACTATTAGAAGATTAACCACTATGGTAGGAACATGGCTGGTCAAGGAATCATTCCTGAGTTTGTTGGTTTTGGAGCAAACACTAATGCAGCGTTGGGGGTGGACAACCAAAACGTCCAAACCCAACACATTGAAGAAATTGGTGAAATCGACGTAACTAACACTGGAGGACCGCGCGGGAGCATCACCCGCATCACTCAGACGGTAACTCCAGGAAACAACGGCGCTGGACCTTCAAACCCAGCTCCACCTCAGAACATTTCGGCGATACTAGGGCTACCAGAGGGCGAAACTCCAGCCTCATGGTACACCAAAAACATTGCAACCATTAACGCGGCGTATCAATCCCTGATCGCACAACAAGCAGTCTTAACGGCAGAACCGTCCTCGGTTACACCAACAGGCCCCAGTCACGGGGCCCGCCAGATACCACCGTAGCAAAACATACAAGGAAGAGCTAACAGACCTCCCCCTACCAGAAGACTAAGCGTGCAGGACACGCGCGATACACGGGGAGAAACAGAAAGCTATTATGACTATCCGTCAAACGTCCAGAGAGGCCCAGTTCATAGCCGGCTCACGCCGCACAACATGAACAATGAATGGGAAGATACTGACCCGAATGATCCAACTTGGCAAGACGATGAAGAATCTTTAGTCTTCAATCGTTTACAGAGGAACCATGAATACTACATACCAAAACAACACGTAGGGTACACCGAAGAGGCAGAGCAAGACTTTCGCCTCGCCTACTGACCAGCTGAAGCCGTAGAACACTCAAAGTTCATTCCAAAGATCGCGCTGGCGCCCCTTAAAAGAGAAAAGTTACCTCCGACAGTTGGAAAGTTTAACGGATTGACTGATCCCGATGATCACGTCAGAGTTTTTACAAGCGTAGGTTGCATGGGAGGATGGAATATGCCCATGTGGTGCCATTTGTTTATTCAAACGCTTACAGGGGCTGCTCGCGCCTAGTTCGACAGCCTTCCTCCGGGAAAGATTAAGTCATGGGTGGATTTCAGGACACAGTTTCTGAGTCACTTCAGTCAACAGAGACGTTATCAGCGCGACACAGCCAAGGTAGAAGACATCTGGCGCAGAGATAACGAGGGTTTAGAAGATTTCATCACTCGCTTTAACAAAGAGTGCTTGGAAATCGGTGGCGTAAGTGAACAACTCATGTGTTGCCACTTCAAGAAAGCCATTCGCTGTGATAGTCTCATCAGAACTATCACCGGGAAAGATAGGATGCCCAAAGAATGGGATAAGCTCATGGAAGCCGCAAAAATAGTCGCGCAAACTGAAGAGTCACTCGCCGCAAACAAGAATTATTATGCTGAAGATCGATTTTCTAAGGGGGACCATCCGTGCGACAACAATAGACGAAACAAAGGAAAAAACCCTGGGTGGAAAGCCAACCACCCCAGCGGTTATGGCGAACGATCTCGTTATGAAGAGCGGTCTCGCTACAAAGAGGACGCGCGAGACACTATCGATCGCATTGGTTATCGGAAAGCAGTCAAGGATGACAACCGAGAAAAACACTGGACTCCGCTCATAAAAACACCGGAAGAGGTGCTGATGACGGAGAATCATGATTTCAAGGCTCCAAGGCCTATGATAAACAAAAAGGGGGCAAGACCCCAACCTGTACTGCGACTTCCATAAAGATACGGGACACCTGACGGATGACTGTTACAGTTTACGTCAGGAGATCGAAAGAGCGCTAAAAAGCGGGAAGCTAAGCCACCTGGTGAAAAACGTGCGTAAAGAAACTCGACAGCTCCAGCGCCACGAAGAGGGGAATCACAAGAAAGTCAGACGCCTAGAAACACATATGGTCAACGGGCCAAGATACAACGCAAAAGAGAAGGGCAAGCGCCCTTACGAACCCTCATGGCAAGAGCAACAGGTCATTTTCCCGGTAGTGCGCGGCGGTCCTCGCGCCACTCGACCCGTCGTCATTATCGGTATTATCGGCCATTATGAAACGGAGTACGTGTTCATCGACCCAGGAAGTACGACTAACATCATCTATGAGCAATGTTTTAATCAGTTTGATGAGGAGGATAAAGCAAGACTTGAACCAGTTGATTATCCACTGTCTGGATTCTGCAACGAAATGGTCTTCCCGCTAGGCCAAATCAGCTTTCCCGCCACGCTCTCTGACGGGAAGCATTCAAGAACAACAAATGTAAACTTCATGGTGATGCCTGTCAAATCAAGGAATGATGTGTTGATTGGGAGAGAAACACAAGGCGAATTGAACATGGTAACCTCTATGCCCCACTCAGCAATAGGGTTTCCAACCAAGACGGGGGTGGCGATTATCTATGCCAAGAAAGAAGTAATGTCGACAGAAGAAATGCGCCCAACAAAAACGGCCAAGGTTTCAACAACCGAGCCAGAGAAATGGGTGTTAAACCGCAAGTACCCAGAGCAAACGGTGACGATAGGCCATGCAATCTCACCAAACATCAGAACACATCTCAAGCAACTCCTGTTCAGGAATATGGATATCTTCGCCTGGACTCCGACCGACATGACCGGTGTCCCGCGCGATATTACCGAGCATTGTTTAAACACCTACCCCTCTGTTGAGCCGAAAGTCCAAAGAAGGCACAACTTAGGGGCAGACAAAACCAAGGCAATGAATGAGCAAGTATGCGAACTACTCAAAGCTGGAATCTTGCGAGAATTACGTTATCAAAGTTGGGTCGCGAACCCAGTGATGGTGGAGAAGTCTAGCGGAGGATGGCGAATGTGTGTTGATTATACCGATCTCAACAAGGCATGCCCTAAAGATTGTTACTCTTTGCCTGAGATCGACAAAAAGATAGACTCTCTCGCGCCATACAGATGGAAATGCTTCTTAGATTGCTACAAAGGGTACCGTCAGGTACAAATGAAGTTAGAAGACGAAGACAAGACAGCTTTTCGAACCGATCTAGGAATCTTCTGCTACACAAAGATGCCTTTCGGCCTGAAAAATGCTGGCGCAACGTATCAACGCCTGATGGATAAGACCTTCGCCGGAGATATCGGGAAGCATATCGAGGTTTACATCGATGATCTGGTGATTTAAAGTCCCGAAGAGGACCAAATGTTGAAAGACATCGAAAAAACATTCAACTCATTGCGCAGCGTGAACATGAAATTGAATCCGGCCAAGTGTTCCTTTGGTATGGAAGAGGGGAAGTTCTTAGGCTTCATAGTCACAAACGGCGGCTTTAAGGTGAATCCAGAAAAGGTCCAGGCGATAGAGAGGATGCCATCACCACGAACAATCAAAGAGATGCAAAGGTTGGCTGGCCGCCTAGCCGCAATTAACCGTTTTCTGTCAAACCACGCCGCGAAGTCATACCCTTTTATCAGCACTCTGCGCAACTGTGTGAAGAAAAAAGAGTTCAGGTGGACCCCTGAAGCAGAGAAGGCTTTTCAGCAAATGAAGGAGTGCTTGATCGAACTCCCTACCCTGGCCGCGCCGTTCGAAAAAGAACCGCTTATACTGTACTTATCTTCTTCGGATTAGGCAGTAGGTTCGGTATTACTTGTAGAAAGAAATGGAGTTCAGACGCCTATCTATTACGTCAGTAGAGTGCTTACCGACCCAGAAACAAGATACTCCACAATGGAGAAATTGGTGCTTGCGCTGTTACACGCCTCCCGGAGGCTGCGCACATACTTTACAGGGCATGTGATCACCGTACTTACCAATTTCCACATTGGCACAATATTGCAAAAGCCAGAAACATCTGGGCGGTTAGCAAAATGGGCGATCGAGCTGGGGGGCCACAACATCTTGTACAGGCCGCGCCCAGCCATCAAAGGTCAAGTTCTCGCCGACTTTATCACGGAAGTCCCAGCAGAAAAAATCAAGGATTGTGAGATTGTTGAGACTCCTTTGAAAGATACATCTGATGAGTTGTGGTTGCTATACACAGATGGGGCCTCAAACGAGGACGGCGCAGGAGCAGGCTTGCGCCTCGTGAGCCCTGAAAGACATGAATTTACGTACGCCATCAAGTTGGATTTTAAGAATACCAATAACGAGGCAGAGTACGAGGCATTTCTGGCAGGCCTACGCCTCGCCATAAAAATGGGAGCTAAAAATCTACAAGCACACGTCGATTCACTCTTGATAGCCAGCCAAATTAACGGTATATACGATGCAAGGGGCGAAGTCATGGCCCTATATTTAGAGCAGGCAAAAGAGTTGCTTCAACAGTTCAAGTCCTACAAGGTAGTCCACATCAATCGATCTGAAAACAAACCAGCTGACGCTTTGAGCAAGCTTGCTTCAACCTCCTTTCAACACCTCGCAAAAGATGTAAGGATTGAAGTACTAAAAAATCCACCAGTCCTGCTGCGCCAGGTAAATGTGATCGAAATAGGGCAGCCATCTTAGATGACCCCAATAATTCAGTACTTGCAAGAAGGAATACTCCCTGAAAGTAAGGCAGAGGCAAGAAAGATTCAAAACAAAGCTCTGCATTATGCGATGAATGGTGGTACCTTACACCGAAAGTCCTTCTTGGGGCCACTACTGCGCTGCATGGACCCCCAAGATGCGAATTACTTGATCAGGGAGATCCACGAAGGGATCTGTGGCATTCATGCTTGCCCACGCATGGTTGTCGCGAAGATTATGAACGCTGGATATTACTGGCCAGGCATGCACGTTGACGCCCTGAAGGAGTTGCGCAAATGCGACTCCTGTCAGCGACATTCTCCAAAAACCCTGCGCCCTAAGAACGATCTTATCCCTGTATCCACTGCTTGGCCTTTCCAACAATGGGGAATTGATATGGTGGGACCCTTCCCAGACGCCCCTGGCGCCATCAAGTTCATAATTGTGGCCGTGGATTATTTTACTAAATGGGTGGAGGCCAAAGCTCTCGCCTCAACCACTGCAATGATGGTGCGCAAGTTTATTTGGGAACACATCATTTGCAGGTTTGGTCTCCCACTCAAAATAATCACAGACAACGGTACCAATTTTGCTTCTGAGGACCTTCAAAACTGGATGAAGGAAATGAAAATCGAGCATACCTTCTCCTCCGTTGCGCACCCTCAAGGCAACGGTCAAGTGGAGCGTTAACAAAAGTACCGTCGAGGGGATCAAAGCCCAACTAGGCACAAAGAGAAGAGGCTGGGTAGATGAGCTCCCAAGCATCCTGTGGGCTCATCGAACCATGCCAAAGACGAGCACCGGCGAAACTCCTTTCAGCCTAGTATACGGCTCAGAGGCAGTTATCCCAGCGGAAGTCAGACTCCCCTCACCGCGCTTGACAGCAGTCAACACGGTTGATAACGAAGCAGAGCGCCGTCTCGATCTGGATCTACTAGAAGAAAGGCGCGAGATTGCGCGTATCAAAGAAGCGAAATACAAGACACAACTGGAAAGGTACTACAATGCGAAAGTCCGCATTTGTACCTTCACTCCAGGAGAATATGTCCTCAGGGACAATGAGGCTTCGAACACTGAACGCCCCGGAAAACTAGCACCCAAATAGGAAGGCCCATACTTGGTTCACGAAGTGCTAGGAAAAGGGGCATACAAATTGCGCACCCTGGATGATCACATCATCCCACGAACGTGGAATGCACAACAACTTCGCAAATGCTATATGTAATTACTCCCGGCCTTGCGCCTTTACTCACTGATGTTGGCCATGCGCCTTTTTACTTCCCTATGTTGGCTAAACGGCCTTTACGTTACAAGCAATGTGTGTTGGCTTAAGCGCCTGTTTCTTAATCAATGAAAGCCTACGACATGTTTTTCTTTCAGCACGATGAATTTCGTTACAAATGCATGTTAAACTTCTGATTAGCACGAAAACACTCCAGTAAATTACGAGCTCTTGAGTTATGCCTCCAAGGTTCTCCGCGAACATAGCGCGAGACCGGGCAGTTACACTCACACAAGAGCCACACTTACATTTATTCGCGCTAACTTAACCAAAGTTTCTAACAACAGTGCAATAATTGTAACGGGAAAGAATAAGCAAGCATTATATTTAATAAGCGCAACCGCGCAACAGTTATATAGAAAACAAATAGCATTCATTCAGTCTAAAACAAGCGCGACCGCGCAAAGGTTTACATTCAAAACTTCAAGAAACATTACAAGGCACAAAGCCTAAAAGCACTAGTCTATTCAAAGCCATCACCATCATCATCGTCGTGCTTATCGCCAACACCATCGCCTTCCTCATCACCATCATTGCCCGCCATTTCTTCCGCATCAGACAAGTCAACAGTTATCGGTGGGTCAAGAATGGCCTTAAGGCGCTGACACCAGTCATCATGCTCTAGAGCCTTCGGGACCAAGTCCATCACGGGCAGTGATAAGTGATCATAAGCATTTTCAGCACGTGTCAACTCCGCACTAGCCTGGTCAGTCACTGAGCAATGACTAGTGTCAAACTCCTGTCCGAATACCTCTTCAACGTGCTGCGCACATTCCAGATAGCCTCCACGATGACCAACTGCGCGCGCGGCATCTGTCAGAGCAGCAACAACGCGATCCAGTTCTCCAGCGTTAAGGACAGAGTTGGCAACCTACAGCGAAGACTGTGTATTAAAAACCACTTTTAGCAAAAGTTTTAAGGGAAAAGAATAGCATACCAGCACTACTCCGCGGCCGCGCATCCACTCGGCCTCAGAGACAAGAGTATCAACGATGCCCTGAGTCTCAGAATAGTTAGTCTGCACTACATTGAGGGCCGCGGTACTAACATCACACGCTTCTTCAGCTCTCTGCTTGGCCTCCTCAGCAGTTGCAGCCTTAACTTTCTCAGCCTCAAGATCGATTTCCAAGGATTCGCATTTGTCAACCAGCTCGTTCAGGCGGCGTTTCAGTTCAGTAATCTCGACATCCTTGGCCGTCAGATCCATGTCTTTGCTTGACAGTTGCACCTTCACCTCAGCCAGCTCAACCTGCAAGGGATAAAAGACTCACTAAACTCTGCTAACAAAAGCATAAATTGAAAAGAGGAGTCTCTCGAACCTCAGCTTGCTCCTTAGCAGCACGCACAACCTGCGCATCCTCGACTTGCGTTGTCAACTCAGCAACCTTGCCTTCGAGCTCAGTAATTTTAGTGCGAGCAGCATAAGCGCGCTGGTTGTCTTTCTCGCAGATCTTCTTCCATTCAGCCTTCTCCTTCGCCAACAGATCCTTGGCAGCTCGAAGCTTGCCCTTCAGGCTCTCGCGCCCCCATTCCTCCGCTTTCCTATCAGCCTCAAACTTGGATTTCTCTTCCTCAAACTTGGCATTAGCCTTCTCAAACTCCTTAACTTGCCGCACAAGGCACTCGCGGTAGTTCTCCCAATCAGCCCGTTCCCTAACCATCGTTCGCCATTCGCGAATGATTTGGTGGTTGGCGGCGCGAGTATTGGCCTCCCCAATCAAATAAGTTCGATACAGCCCATCATGAGTCTTCGCCCTCTGCCGATTAACCTCACCAGGAGGGAAGGAATTTAAGAAACAATCGCGGCAAGGGCCGAACTCTTGAAAGGTGTCTTTCTGCTTCAAACCCCAGGGAGCTTGGTGGGGGGCATTACCACGTTCCTCTTCAGTATAAGTTTTATAATAGATGTCACCAAGGATATCCTTCGCCCCGATAACTTGTGGGTGGTAACCCCCAGCGCCACCAGAGCTCGCTCCACCAGAAACGTATGGACCTGATCCCCCAGTAGTTCCCTTGAAGCGACGGGAGGCATCAGGCCGCGCAGGGTGGATAGGCTTATCCACCCCAGGTTCCTTCCTCTTCTCTTCATGAACAGTGATAGAAGCAGCACTGGTATACTTTAGAGCATCATCAATAGGCTCTTCAGGAGCCTTTTTCTTTTCCTTCTCCTTCTCAACATCAGCAATAGGCTTTTCAGCAGCGCGCTTCTCTCTCTCCTGCTCAGCTCTTTTCTTCTTTTCCTCCTCAGCTTTCTTCTTGCGCTCCTCAGCAGCCTTCTTCTTCTTGTCTTCCTTGGCTTTCTTCTCCTCATCCTTCTTCTTCTCTTCAGCAACTTTCTCCTTATCCCCCGCAGCAGCCTGTTTTCCCTTCTCAGACTCCACTCCAGTAGTCTTTGAAGGTTTAATGGTAATCTTAGGCCTCTTTGGCTCCGGCTCCGAAGGCTCCGTCAACACAACACCTTTCTTTTCGGGCATTTTCTTCTTGGCCTCTGCAGAAGATAAGAAGTGTCAAAAAGAGGAAACAAAGAATGAGAAGCTAAAGAAAACTAACCAGGAGAAAACCGATAAAGGGAGCGCAAATTGCTCGTTTTTCCGATCAAGGGAACCGCACCAGCTTTCGGTGCAGTAACCACACCAGCTATGGTCTCGCTTCTATTTCTTTTTCTGCTGATCAACTTTTCAGCAGCCTCCTCCTCCTCTTCTTCTTCTTCTTCTTCTTCCTCTTCCTCATGCGCAACAGAGGAAGGAGTAGCACCAGCATCCGGGTTGCGAGAACCAGCGCTTCCGGAGCTCTTCGAACCAGCTCCTCCAGATTTCTTCTCGCCTATACGCAACAAACCTTCAAATGAATCACTGATAATAACGTAATCCTCCAAGTTACTTTGACGAAGGCGGAGAGTACCTTTCTCAGCAGCGCTAGCGGTTGCGCGACTACTCCCAGCTCCCTTGCTGGTCACCTCAGGATCCAAGGTGATAACCTTCTTCTTTCTCACAGGCTTTTTCTTCTTATCTTCAGGGTCAATCCCCAAGTCGCGCAACACACCTGCAAAGATGTTAGACCACGAACTTAGCTCTCCATTTGATGATCCCACACACTCCTCACTGGAAAGATAGACAATCTCTTTCCCAGCAGAAGTCACAGAGCGCAAGGGGCGAGGGTTAGGTATATGCGCACCTTCGGTTGCAGTAGGCGGAGCAGCGAATGCATCGGCAACGGGGTACATGAAATTACCCTTAATATGGTCATACCGGTATTCTTCTCCAGCCTGAAGCGGGCGAACGCCCATGGAACCGCCAAAGGTGGGAAAGGCAGCTTGATATAGATGCACCTCTACATGACAAATTATATAAGTAAACGCAAGTACGAAACAGGAAATGGACACAACTAAGAGAGTTACTAACCTCTATCGTCGATCATCAGAATGGGAACTTCCTTGCTGTCAGGCAGCCATTGATCGCTCATCTGCGCCGCCACCAAGACGTTCTCACCAAACACTCGGTTTGGGGTGGCAGTCAGCGTCCTATACCAAGCCTCAGTCTTGGGGATCGCCAGATCTTCCTTCACAATCGGCTCAGACCAGGCACGGAATGTCATGGCAATCGGAATCACCTGCTCGCGAATATAAAAGAATTTTGGTTTCCAGTCGTGGAAACTCTTGGGAGGGTTAAGAAGTATCTTCTTTGCAGCGCCTCGACTGGAAAATGAGTAAAACCCCATGTTTCGAATCAACTGATAGAACGCTCTAAATCTCTCCACAGTTGGCTCTATGCCATGGGATCGACAGAGAAACTCGAAGTGCCGAACCCTAACCATCCCAGGAGGACTCAACTGGGAGATGTGAAATCCATAGAACTGCAAAATATGTGCCATAAAATTCATCGCCGGCAACCGGAAATTGCCCTGATGAAAGAAATCTTCGAATAACGTAATATACCCCGGTGGTGCGTCGGCGGCTGTCTGGCCCTGACCAGGGTACCTGGCATCCCATTCCGGTGGAAACCGAAAACCCCGTACTATCTGCTCAAAGAGGCCCAAGTCCCACCTGAGAACGGGAACAGGACCTTCTTCTCCGGGATTTCCTTCTTGACGTTCTTCAGCCATAGATGTCAAAGAAGAAAGTTTTGAGTATTTCTTCAAGAATTTGAAGATCTGCTACAATGTTCTTCAAAGGTTTGAAGATTCAAAGAAATTTGAGAGCAAATAGGAAAGAGAATACAACAGAAGAGGAGAAGTGGTTTCTTCTCTGTCTCATCGGATATATATACCCATCGCATTTAATGCGATGGGTAAACGTGCCGAGATCGCCGCGCACGTGACCAATCAGAGGATGACACGTAAGGCGAGAATCCCCGAGTGGCGGTTACCACGCGCGTGTGGAGCTCACTCTCCTGACGAAATGACCAACCGTCAGAGACAACTTGATGACAGCCGTGTAAGTGGTCAACTCAAACATCACCGTCAATGACGTTTCTCACCAACTTGTCAGAATTCAAATTTCGAAGGTTTTCCCGCCAAAAATTACTACAGACTTCATGCAGCAGCTAATAGGGTCGCACAGTATTAACAATGACTTAATAACCCTGCGCGCTTACACCCAAAGGCAGCAACCCACCTGGAACCAAACCTGGTAGTCGCGCCGTAGTAACCAATAAGAGTTTACACACGCCCCGTCTACAAACGTCAAGGAAACATTTTCTACAACTTTATTTTTCTAAGTCCAGAGCTCCAACCACTTGCCATGCGCATGGTGCAGCATTGGACTGGGGGGACTTGAAGGGGTATGGTCCCAAAAAAGCCGCACAAACCTCCGTCAAGGTCACGCGCGGGACCATACTCCTTATTCAACAAACTTCTTATCATGATCCTCGCTCGAGCTACATCGTATTCTACTTTACGCGGCGCGAGGCCTAGACAACAAGAAACTCCAATAACAACACTTAGCATACTAAAAGAGCACTCAGTCATCCAAACCACGCGCGAGGTAGTCACATACCCAGCAAGAATCGCGCAGGGAAGTAACGCAAGGCTGTCCAGATAGTACACAAGGTACAAGTGGCAGAAGAAAAGAGCCAATCAACGTCCTTCTGGCCCTTCTCAATCGTGCTCCACGATCATCTGACATGCAGGAGACAAAAAGTACTTAAGGACGCCTACATGGCACCAATCATAAGGCAGAGATAACTGCCCTACGATCTCCACTTACCTGCTGATGGCAGAAGGGCGGCCAGGCCGACAACAGTGACACGTGGCTCCAATCACATTGCGCCAGCACCAGAAAGCTCCTAGAAGCCACTAACGGTCGACACCAGTGAGACAAGGAGCATATCCTCCATGTTGTCGCCTTCCGGCCCAAGGCCCATCAGCCCACATCCTCTTACACCTCTCCGGCTATAAATAGAGACCTCACTTCACAGGTTAAACATTCCATTCCCTCTACTCTCACTCTCAACACTTAATTATCTCCCCAAAGCAGTCGCTTATTCTCACGCCGGAGCCCGGTTAAGAGGGAAACCCCCACATTCCCCTCTTAACGAGTAACGGTGTTCTGTTTTGTAGGATTAGACGATCATTACGAAGCTCAGAAAGCTATTAGAAGATTAACCACTATGGTAGGAACATAAACCAAACTGATTAGTCCCATAATTAGTTCCGTGTTTCTTCACATGTGGAAGTGGGAACAGATATCAATGGACTTCATAAAGAAATTACCCAAGACCCCTAGAGGGCACGATATGATATGGGTGATAGTTGATCGGTTAACAAAGTCGGCGCACTTCCTACCGATCTGAGAAAAAGACAGCACTGGAAAGCTTGCTGAAATATACTTAAAAGAAATTGTGGTACGTCATGGAGTGCCAATCTCAATTATTTCAGACAGAGATGGACGCTTTGTCTCAAGAATCTGGCAATCCTTTCAGGAAGCCTTTGGATCTCAATTAGATCTAAGCATGGCCTTCCATTCGCAAACAGATGGCCAGAGCGAATGAACCATACAAACATTAGAAGATATGCTTCGTGCATGTGTCATTGACCTAGGCGGCAGCTGGGATACTCATCTACCTTTAGTTGAGTTTTCCTACAATAACAGTTATCATACAAGCATAAAAGTCACACCGTTCGAAGCTCCGTATGACCGCAAGTGCCGCTCGCCCTTATGTTGGGCAGACGCTGGAGACAAACGCATGGTTGTTCCTGAACTTGTACAGGAGACAACCGACAAGATTACGCAGATCCGAGAGCGCATTAAGGTGGCTCGAGATCGACAAAAGAGCTACGCTGATCGAAGACGAAAACTATTAGAATTCGAGGTAGGAGACAAAGTTTTGCTAAAGGTCTCACCTTGGAAGGGCGTAGCAAGATTCGGAAAACGTGGAAAGCTGAATCCACGATACATCGGACCATTCAAGATTTTGGAAAGAATTGGTATAGTGGCATACAAGTTGGAGTTACCGGAAGAACTTAATGGTGTACATAATACGTTCCATGTATCCAACCTCAAGAAGAGTCCAACACAAGAAAACGTGATCATCCCTGCGGATGAAGTGCATATTGATGACACCCTCCGATTTACAGAACAACCCGATGAGGTTACCGACTGGAAAGTCAACAAGACCAGGAGGAGCAGTGTCAAGCTTGTCAAAGTACGTTGGAACTCTAAGCACTGACCCGAGTACACGTGGGAATGTGAAGACCAGTTTAAAGAAAAGTACCCCCACCTGTTCAAGAAGACTCCTGCTAGAGTCAGCTCAGTCTGAATTTCGGGACGAAATTCTTTTAACGGGGGGAGACTGTGACAACTGGCACCAAACCGGTAATTTCCGTACATTCTAATTTTTATTTAATGACTGCAATTATGTGCTAAAATGTCAACATTGTTTGATTACATGATATACTTGTGAATTCATGCACATTTAATACTACAAGAATTACTTTATGCATTAATGAACAGCGTTGCGTCAGAAATACTAGTAAACTCACCGGTAAGACACATTGCGTCGACAAATCTGCAGAAAGCAGTTAGACAATAGAATTAGAGCCTAGGTGTAGGTCCAACGACAAGAATGCATTAAAACCCAAGAGTACATACAAGGGTTAACATATAGACATTCCGAAAGCTAAAATACGCCCTAAAAAGCACCCGAAACGCACTTTAAGTGCAGAATTTTATTAAATTCAGCTATAAATCAGCTTTTAACACATAAATATTATGCAGAAATCATGATTTATCATTCAGAATATTTCCCTAAGTGTCGGGAATTGAAAGTGTTACAAAAGGGGACATAAAGGACACTAAAGGGTGCAATTTAGCACTTTAACGAACCGGTATCTAACCGAACAACCGGACATTACCCGGAACACCAAAATTTTGCTAGAAGCATTGTTTTAATGTTTCTGAGCTAGTTATGGTTCCCGAACACCATAACACCTCTTACGACTTAATAACACACTAAAACCCTAGACTTTATACTTGAAAGCTTGCTTAGTTATGTATTTAGAAAATGAAATTTACACTTCCCCCCCCCCCCATATTATTCCCGGCTACAACAAGGGTGGCCCCACAATAATCTTTCAAGATCCCCCATTTTCCTACTTAAATCTTCTCAAGATTCATTTTGATACACATGATCTTCCTTGGATTCTATGGGATATGATAAGATCTTGTGAAATACAATATATATAACATAAGAGATTGATATTTGCTAATTTACACATATTTTAGTCCCCCGTTTTCCCCCTATTTTATGCGTTTTTGGCCGTAAAACCGTCATTCAGATACTTAATTATCTACACTTTTGTTTACAGGCCTAAAACAGCATACCAGACAAGATGATAGCAAAAACGAGGACTTTCCGGACAAAACGAAGAAGCTGTGAACCTTCTGTTAGAAAACTGACCTGGGCGTGCGGAACGGTCGTGCGACCAGATGCACGACCGTGCATCTCCGACAAAACCAACTTGGTCCGGCAATGAACGACCAGTGCGACTAAGCGTGCAAGGCACACAAGGCCAGCCCGGTGATGCACGGTCGTGCCATGATCTACACCCCGTGCGGATCCGATGACCAGCCATAACCTCGGAACTGAACGATCGGTGCGACCAAGTGTGCAACAAGAACCCGGCGAAGAACGACCGTGCCATATGAAGAACGGTCGTGCGATATCGAATCTGGTCAAAGATCTGATGACGTATGCAGTATGGTGCACCATACTCCAATAATTGCTTAAAGTGCACGGTCGTGCCACAGGAAGAACGACCGTGCTACATCGAAAAAATATAAAAACAGAACAGAAACATTCTGTTTGACATTCTGGAATTTTGGGAGCTTCACAGGCGATTTTACAGGCTCCGGAGGCTATGCTTTTGACCCGGATTCAAGCCACATTGTGCCGTTTAGCTCCATTACTATCCGGATTCTTAGTCTAGTGCTTGTTTATGGTTTGGTTTTCTAATCTTTCCATGTTTTTGTTAATCTTTCAAGCATTTAGATTAATGTTTATGTATTATTGTAGCCTTTGGGCAAAAACACAACAATCCCTTGCTTGATTATAGCCATTAGTGTGTTAAGCTTTGTTTGTAATGACATTTTGAAGTATTTTCTATGTTAATCTTTGATGATTAGTTTGCAACCTTGTTATTGATATTGATTTCTTGATTATAAGTAATTATGTTGGATGATTGATGCTTGGTTAGTTAAGATAGTTGAAAAATGAAGCTTAATTAATCTTGTATTAGTAAACTTTGAACTTGGTTAACTAGTTTAGCTTGGTTTAAATGTATGCATCATGATACTAGAAATGGTTAGTGATTTAATAAAATGTAATTATTGTTAATCAAGAGAGCTTGCCGTCACGTAAGGACCTTAACGGGTTAGATGGTGTCGTTATAAATTCTTGCCATGATTTGTTAGCTTAGTTAGTAGTTTAGGCCAAAATTGCTATCTTGGTGAATTATTATGCAACATTTGTAAAATGAACTCGGTTGTGATTTAATCTAGTTTATCCTTGTCTCGGTGGTTGCATTGTGTTTATCGGTGTTGCTTTCCTTGATTAAGTGCGGTTAGAAAACTCCTAACGGATGACTAACTCATTTTTAAGAGATTTTCATAGACATTTATCAATTGCACGTTAAAGAACAATTTTAGGTGGTTAAAGTGTGTTTATCGTTTTAGCTTTCCGAATGATTGTCATGTTAGGATTCCCGAAAGGGATACTAATTGTCTTAAATTGGAAAATTGACCGAATGCTTCTAGTGCCAAAACCGACTTAGTTGACATGCTGTGGTTGTGTATTAAGCAAGGCTTTTTATCTATTATCTATTATGTATTTGTTTACGTTTACTTTAGTTTAATTAAAATCAAACCAAACTTATGTTTTTACCGGTAGTTTAGTGACAAAGGTCTAGTATTATTTCTCCGCCCATTTCCTTGGATCGATACTTGGTTCTTACCGATACTTTATTACATATGTGACGGGGTACACTTGCCTCTTTCGTGTGTGTTTTGATGTAAAAGTAATAATCACTTTTATAAATTTAAAACCGAATCGTGTGTTTATTCATGGCAAAATTATGTATATATACGCACACGTCAAGTTTTTGGCGCCGTTGCCGAGGAAATGGCGAGTTTTAGGAACGACCCGAGTCATTATGTTATCGGTGTATATACTTGTTAATATTTGTGTACAATTTCTTGATTATTTATTTGTTAATATTTCTTGTTTTTATTTCATTTATTCGTTTTCCAAGTCATTTTTGGTACATTAGTAAATTTTTGTTCCATTTATTTATTCGATCCGGATTTCTTTATTCATTTATTCATTGGGTTTTCGGCACCTTTAAATCATTTTTGTATTAGCCGATTCGATTATTTTTTATTGTGTTGATTTTTATAAAATTTCGGGCCCATTTTCGGATTTTTATAAAATTTTCAGCCCATTTTTAAATAATATTCTGTTTCTATTCAGCTGGAAAAAAAACAGTATTATTTTATTAATAAAATATTCATTGTGTCAATGTGTCGTTTGCAGGTTGATGTTCTCGACCCCCGCTCCAGAAGTTGTTGAACCGTCAGACGAGCCTGAACGCGATCTTAGGAGACGTCTTCGTGCCAGAGGGCGTGTGGTTGGGCTACTGCTCGCATCTGGTGAGCAGGAGCAGGTGGTACCCGCTGAAGCCCAGGGCTCAGGGGCAGCAGGAGACAGAACTATGGCGCAGATCTAGTATCCTTCAACCTACTATTGATGCACCTACTTTTGAAATTAGATCTAGTATTATTAACATGGTGCAGAATTCAGTACAGTTTGACAGACGTGAGCACGAGGATCCCGGGAGGCATATTGCTGATTTTCTCCACATTTGTTCCACGTTTAAGATTACAGGTGTTTCGGAGGATGTGATTCGGTTGAGGTTCTTTCCGTTTTCGTTACGTGAAAAAGCTAGAGCTTGGCTTATGTCACTTCCTGCCGGGTCCATCAGGACCTGGAATCAGTTGGCGGAGCAGTTTATGCAGAAATATTTTCCACCTGAGAAAACGAACAAGCTACGAAACCGAATTGTATCTTTTAGCCAGGACGAGGGCGAGTCATTGCATGCGGCCTGGGAGAGATTCAAGGATTTATTGATTGATGTTCCACATCATGGCTACTCCAAGAGACAGCTGGTTTTGACGTTCTATCAGGGGCTCAGTTATAATACGCAGGAGCGATTAGACGTGAACGCGGGAGGCGATCTAGGAACTAAGACGCCGACTGAAGCGTATGATATTATAGAAAAAGCTGCGTTGAAATCCAGCTCGCGTCGGGAAGGAGATAAAGGCCGGGCAACATCATCATCATCTCGCGTAGGAGTTCATGCTGTAGACGACTACACGGCCATTACTGCACAAATCTCGGCTCTTGCATCGAGATTCGACAGGTCCTAGATGATTGCGCATGCTGGATCGGGATGTGACCAGTGCGGAGTGTCACACGAGCCTGGGGCATGTTTTCAGGGAGTCGTATATGAGGGCCACGAAGAAGTAGATTTTGTGAGTAATCAGGTGAGGCCGCAGAATAACCCGTACAGTAACACCTATAATCCCGGTTGGAGAAATCACCAAAATTTTGGGTGGCGAGCGAATACAGGCAATCAAAATCCTTTGGGATTTAATCAGCGCGCTCCAGCGCCACAGCAAGGTCAGGGTCAACAGTTCCAGCAATTCAACCAACCTTACCAGCAGCGTCCATATTCATATCAGAATCAGGGCACTGGGAGTATTTCCCAGCAGCAGGCCCCTCAGTCTAGTTCTAAGCTGGAGGATATGATGTCTCAGCTTCTTACTAGCTCCTCGAGTGCGAATCAGTTGGCTGAAAAACGCTACCAACAGAGTGAGGATCGTTTTCTTTCTCATGAGGGAGAAATGAGGAGTCACAAGGCCTCGATTCAGAATATCGAGAATCAGGTTGGTCAGCTGGCACAGATGATGTCTAAAAGACCTCAGGGTGATCTTCCGGGTAATACAGAACCAAACCCGGGCGGACACAGGGATGTGAATGCTATCATGACCAGGAGTGGAAAACCTACCGGACCCATCATATCGGACTCAGCACCGATCACTGAAGCGGTCCCGACTGACACACCGGACGAGGTGCAAGCCAGGCTACGCCCAGCAAGTACAGCACAAGTCCAGGAGCCGGTCAAAGATTACACTCCTCCAGTACCTTATCCAGGCAGGCTGAAGAAGCAGAAGAATGAAGAACAATACGGTAAGTTCCTTGAGTTGAAGCCTTGGCCCAGATGCCAAAGTATGCGAAATTCCTTAAGGATATCCTCTCGAATAAACAAAAGCTCGAGGATATTTCATATGTGGTGATGAATGAAACTTGTTCTGCCGTCCTACAAAACCGTCTCCCCATGAAAATGGGAGATCCAGGTAGTTTTACGCTTCCGTGTTTGATTGGAAATATGTCTGTTAGCCATGCATTGGCTGACTTGGGAGCGAGTATCAACCTTATGCCTTATAAGGTTTTTACTAAACTGGATCTAGGTGAGCCGTCACCTACTAGGATGAGCATTCGGTTGGCAGACCGTTCAATCAAGTATCCGCGTGGATTTGTGGAAAACATGCTTGTAAAAATTGATAAATTTGTTTTCCCCGTGGACTTTGTTATTCTTGACATGGACGAGGATTCAAAAGTACCTTTGATACTTGGACGTCCTTTCCTCAATACAGCGAGGACGATTGTTGATGTGGCAGCTGGCCAAATCACGCTCCGAGTGAATGATGAGCACGTGACATTCGATATCAAGAGATCGATGCAGCATCCGCAATGTCACGATGACAAGCTTTATTACGTCGACATTGTCGATGCATGTGTGTGCTCTCATTTTCAAGGTACTATTGACGAGATTGATTCGGACACACGTCTGTCATGTGGGGACCTGATTGGCATTACGCAGGAGGGCCACGATTTCGAGCAGCCAATCTATCAGATTGGTGACGATGGTTCCCAGAGTCCGGAGAGATTTCTTGAAATTGTCCATGTAGAAGAAGAGAAAGCAAAACCGTCGGATGAAGATCCACCGTCTTTGGAGTTGAAAGAACTCCCGCCACATCTCGAGTATGCATTTCTTGACGAGGAGCATCGCTTACCGGTAATAATTTCGGCGTCATTGGAAAAGGTTGAAAAAAATCAGCTTCTTGAGGTTCTGAGACTTCATAAGAGAGCCATTGCATGGAAAATCATGGATATCAAAGGCATCAATCCTTCTTTCTGTACTCACAAGATTCTGATGGAAGACGAGTACAAACCATGTGCACAACATCAGAGGCGTTTAAATCCAAATATGCAGGACGTGGTGAAGAAGGAGGTGATTAAGTTGTTGGATGCCGGGATGATATATCCTATTTCGGACTCTGTTTGGGTGAGTCCAGTGCAGGTTGTACCTAAGAAAGGTGGTATGACTGTAGTCTCAAATGATAGGAATGAACTAATTCCTATCCGTACCGTCACTGGGTGGCGAGTTTGCATTGACTACCGCAAACTCAATGATGCTACTCGTAAGGATCACTTCCCGCTTCCATTCATCGATCAGATGTTGGAACGTCTGTCGGGGAAGTTGTATTACTGTTTCCTAGACGGGTTTTCTGGGTACTTTTAGATTCCTATCGCTCCTGAGGATCAGGAGAAGACTACCTTTACCTGCCCCTTCGGCACATTCGCCTACCGGCGGATGCCTTTTGGGTTGTGTAATGCACCAGCGACCTTCCAAAGATGCATAGTTGCAATTTTCCATGACATGATCGAGGATTCCATGGAGGTTTTCATGGATGATTTTTCGGTATTTGGGGATTCCTTCGATCACTGCTTGGAAAATTTGAGAAAGATGTTGAAGAGGTGTGAGGAGATGAATCTGGTCCTGAACTGGGAGAAATGCCACTTCATGGTGAAGGAGGGCATAGTTCTGGTACACAAAATTTCTCACGCGGGCATGGAAGTCGATCCAGCTAAAGTCGACGTTATTTCACGACTTCCACCCCCCACCTCTGTTAGAGCTATACGGATCTTTCTCGGTCATGCCGGGTTCTATCGGCGATTCATCAAAGATTTTTCAAAAATCGCCAGACCCATGACCCGTTTGTTGGAGAAAGATGCTCCGTTCGTGTTTGGAGATGATTGCTTGCGGGTTTTTGACCTTCTCAAGCAAAAGTTGATTGAGGCCCCTATTTTAGTCGCACCTGACTGGAGTCTGCCATTTGAGATTATGTGCGACGCAAGCGATTACGCTATAGGGGCCGTTCTGGGTTAAAAGAAGGAAAAACACTTTCACCCGATCTATTATGCGAGCAAAACTCTTCACGACGCTCTGGAGCATTATACCACGACTGAAAAAGAGCTCTTGGCGGTCGTTTTCGCATTTGATAAATTTAGATCGTATTTGGTGCTTTCGAAAACCGTTGTATATACTGATCATGCAACCATTAGATATCTCTTCAGCAAACAGGACGCTAAACCGCGTCTAATCAGATGGATGCTGTTGCTGCAAGAGTTTGATATAGAAATCCAAGATAAAAAGGGTGTGTTGAATGTAGCGGCTGACCATCTATCTCGGTTAGAGCACGGAGACATCGAGGACTCGCGTTGGGATTCAATCAATGACAATTTCCCACACGAGTCTTTGATGGTTGTTGAGATATGCGATGAGTCGCCATGGTTCGCCGACTTTGCGAACTATCTTGCTTGCGGGATTCTGATTAAAGGGTTGACTCACCAGCAAAAGAGGAAATTCTTTTCGGATCTCAAGCACTACATATGGGATGACCCCTTCTTATTCAAGGTGGGTGATGATCAGGTGATCAGAAGATGTGTATCAGGTACTGAGGCGACCGATATTCTGCGCCAGTGTCATGAGGGACCTACCGGAGGCCACCACGGAGCCAACTTCACCGCGAAGAAGGTGTTGGATTCTGGGTTTTACTGGCCGACCATTTTCCGTGACGCACAGAGTTGGGTGAAAGCGTGCGATTCTTGTCAGAGGGCGACGAACATATCGGCACGCGACGAAATGCCCCAGAACTGGATACAAGTTTGTGAAGTCTTTGATGTTTGGGGGATAGACTTCATGGGACCATTCCCCCCCTCACGTGGAAACAAGTACATACTCGTGGCTGTTGACTATGTATCAAAGTGGGCGGAGGCGCAAGCCTTACCCACTAACGACGCCAGAGTAGTTGTGAGGTTTCTTAAAAGTTTGTTCGCCCGATTTGGCGCTCTGAAAGCGCTCATTAGTGACCGAGGGACTCATTTTTGTAATACACAGCTTGAAAAAGCTTTGTCCCGATACGGTGTGCATCACCGTTTGTCCACGCCCTATCATCCGCAGACAAGCGGGCAGGTGGAAGTCACGAACCGTGGGCTTAAGCGCATCCTTGAGCGGTCTGTTGGTGCAAACCGCAAGGAGTGGTCGGACAAGCTTGATGAGGCATTATGGGCATTCCGTACAGCTTATAAGACCCCTATCGGGACCACCCCCTTTTGGTTGGTATACGGAAAAGCATGCCATTTACCGGTGGAGTTGGAGCACAAGGCTTTGTGGGCATTGAAAACCGCGAATTTGGACCTTAAAACCGGAGGTGAAGCCCGGTTTCTCCAAATTCATGAATTAGAAGAATTGCGGCACAAAGCCTATGAAAGCTCCGTACTCTACAAAGAGCGCATGAAGAAACTTCACGACAAACGCTTGAAGGACCATAAAGAATTCCAAGCGGGTGATCTTGTTCTTCTCTATAATTCAAGGCTGCGCTTATTTCCTGGGAAGCTTCATTCACGCTGGACAGGACCATACACGGTTAAGGAAGTGTTTCCGTATGGTACTGTTGCAGTAGAGAACGCGGATGGCGTTTCATTCAAGGTAAATGTTCACCGGTTGAAGTTGTACGTTGCCGGGCCGATAGAGTCGGCGGTGGAGGTAATTGAGCTCCAAACCCCGCACACATCATAAGTGTGGGGAGGAGAGAGTCTACGCTACTGACTCGCGGATCAAAAATGTAGCAAGAGCATATTTTGCGCTTTAGGGGTAGTATCGTCTTTTTAGTAGTTTTTCTAGTTTTAGCTTGGAGTCTTGCTATCGACTTGCCGACAAAAATTTAGCATGAGTCTACGCTACTGACTCGTCGACAAAAATGTAGCAGGAGCGTCTTTGGCGCTATAAGGGTAAAATAGTCCACTTTTATGTTTTTGTAGTTTTAGCGTAATTTAGGTTAGTTAGGTAGTTTCCGTTAGTTTGTTTAAGTTTCATACGTACCGGGCGAAGGTTCTGTGTTGCAATATTGCTTAAACAGTTAGCGTGTTGAAAAAATGGCGAAAAACGGCCAAAACAGTTGCTGGAAATGGCTTCTGCGGAAAATTCTGATCTGCAGCTGTTGCACGCCCATGCCAGGATTCGCACGACCGTGCGTTTCCGAGGGGCGGCACGGTGGATCGCACCCCCGGTACATTTCGGAGAAAAGTTGGCTAGGTTTGAGCGATGTCGGTGACGCACGACCGTGCAATACGGAGAACGACCGTGCGTCAGGCTGAGGGCATTTTTGTCATTTGGAACTATAATTACCCTCATCTGCAGCCCCCATTCACAATTCGCGAAACCCTAGTCGCACCAGGCCGTTCCAGAGCGATACTTCTTCAAATCGCACGGTTTTTCGCACGATCTCACACTCTACTTTGCACCGTACGTTCCTAGTTGTAGATTATCTGTTTCTTTGCTTTCTAGGTTAGATTTCCTCTGATTCTTCAAGGCCTTTTAGGGTTCTCTTCATAAACAAATCGAAACCCTAACCCTTGTTTGAATCTTGCATATCGTGAATATCCGGTGCATTTTCTGACCCCAGTTTGTGTAAAAACTTGTTGATTTATGAAAAAATCGGGCTACTAAGAGCCTGGGTCAGATTCTGCAGAAAACGCAGTCGCACGGACGTTCCTCGTATGGAAAGGTCGTGCCTCGCCGTTGTTTCACGATGGTTTGTTTGTTGGTCGGTGTTGCACGGTGGTGCCGTTGGTCGCACGCCGTGCAGTTCCGACAGATTTGGGCAGATGGTGCTTGTCATCGGCGACGAACGACCGTGGGTCTCGTCGCACGATCGTGCCATATGGCCAGATCAGAATTCACAGCTTCTTCATAATTCGCTGCTCGGCTGTTTTTGATTCAAATTTTTCCTGTTTCCATCTCTTTAATGTTATTACTCATACAGATGGACCATCCCTTCCTTCAATTCAACCCCAACGATGAGCGAGAGGCTTTGTGCATCCCGAAACGAGACGCATTATGGGCAAGGCGGGGGCAGTTCGGAGTCCCCCGATGGTTGGATTGGGAAGTGATGCAGGAACTCAATCAGTATGACAGACTAGACGACATGATGAGTCGCCCGCTTGCAAATCTGGTCAGTTGCAACCGACCCATTTACCGGGAGCTGACAATAGAGTTCTTCGCATCTTATGCCTATGAAAAGCCGGGTGCACATAGAAAACCCAAATTCCGCCACAAGGAGCGGGTAGCTTTCATGTTATGTGGACGATGGCATTCGTGGACGGTTGGTCGTTTGGGAAGAAGACTCGGGATTTATACTAGGGACGACATGGACGATACCGATGTCTTCACCGATCAGTTCACCTTCCCTTCTGATGCAGCACGGGATGCATTTTGGGCTGAAAACGCTATTGGGGGCCCCTACAACCCGAGGATGTCGAAGGCTTCTAGATTGAGAGACCCTTTGGTGCGAGTGATGCACCATGTATTTAGCCATACGATATGCGGTCGCATGGACAGTCTTGGTAACTGTCCAACACCAGATTTGATCTTTTTATATGCGTTGGTTGAGAAAGCACCTATCAACCTAGCCGCACGAATGGCTGAATACTTTGTCAAGTGCTCGGGGCGGACTCCGAACAGTGAGATACATGGCGGTCAGTATGTGACCGAAATAGCGTACAACGAGCGCTATATGACTGAGGAGGTGCTTCAGGGTCTCACTCGGATAACCGAGGGGGTTCATGTCGACATTAGGTCACTAAAGGCCATGGGGTTGATTGTAGAGCTTGATAGGGGGGATAGGTTGAAGGGGTTGGACAACGAGGTCTGGGACCCGTTGCCTCCAGCTGTGGAGGAAGATGAGGATGAAGAAATGGGGGAGCAGCACGAGCAGCACCAACCACCACATACGCCACCACAATCACCGCAGCACCATGCATTCCACCAGCATCAGGAGTGGCCTGAGTTTTACCAGCAGTTCCAGCAGATGCGAGTGACTCAGGAGCAGCATGGTACCTACATCGACCAGATTAGATCTAGCCAGGACGAGATTCGGGCCAGTCAGGATTAGCTTCGGGCCACACAGGACCAGCTTCGGCAGAGCCAGGATACTCTATACCAGGGGGTGAGTGCGGGATTTTCATATCTTTTCGGGGAGATGCATCACGCATACCCCGACTACTTTAAGCACCCTCCACAGTTCCCATCGTGGAACCCCCTGGTTATGGCGATGCGGTCCTGTCCTTTACTAGAGACGATGATGGTGATGACGCTTAGGAGCGGTGGAGTGATAGTTGGTGGTTGTTTTTAGTATTTCAGTACTTTGTTTTGGGTGTTTATTTTGACAGTTATTTCAAACACCCCGGTTATGTATGCTTTATTTTTCAGACTCTTTACTTTAGTTTTTTATGTTATGTCTTTGTTGGGATTGCTAGTATTTCTATTTCTGTAAATTATGGTTTATTTGTGATTTTTCTGTTTCTGTTTTGTTTTGGTGCACATGCGACATACTTGCAGGTTTTGGCTATCGGATCTTGGACCGGAGCACGTACCAGATACAGCGTCGGAAGTCTCGTGGCATCATCATCATCTTGAGGGGAGTATTATTATCCCTTTCTCTATATTTCGGGTCTCGCATTGGGGACAATGCGAAGTTCAAGTGTGGGGAGGGGGTTAACTTTGTTAACTTTGTTTGTCCTCATTTGTAAAAAAAAAAAAAAAATCAGAAAATCAGAAAAATCATTCAAAAATACCTGTTTTATGTATATATTTTAGTAAATAAACTGGTTGGTTGTGTTTTAGAAAGCTTCGGACTTGATAAAAACTCGACAAGCAAAATATTTTTGAAAAAAGGAAACCGGAAAGCGTGACAAACAAAGAAAGACTTACATGATAGTTTTCACACTTTTACCCATTCCTTCCGTTACGTGAGCATATTTGAGCCTTGATTGTTATATATTTGTTCATTTCGGATATAGGAGTGAGCCGGATGTTATGTGTAATTTAGAACTTGTCACTAGTATGCTTGTTAAGACCATGAACGTGCGGATTTGTGTAAAAGTGATAGAGGCACTTAGATTACCCCTTTGTTGTGTACTTGTTCTTTGTGTTGTGCTTCCCGTTCACCTTATATTACCCTTTAGGATTAACCATGTCGAGCCTTCCCGTTTACCTTTGTTTACCCACATTATCGCCCACGTAGCCAAATTTAGCCTTTTTATGTTTTTAAACCTTTTTAGTGTTGAAACTCGGTCAAAAATAATCGTTTAACTAGCGCTTGTTATTGTTTATTCTATATCTAAAAAAAACAGAAAATAAAACACCCTAAAATAGGGTGAAGTTGATAAAAATCGAGCCATTTTGAATGCTTAAACGTTAAAATATCGTTGATTAGCTCGATTGCGAAATAGTCGCCTTTTTAAGGCATTTGTATGTATAGTTGTATATTTTGTTGCTAGTTAAACGCTACTACCGAGTTTTAACCATTTTCGCCACTTTATATGTCCACTTCCATACCCTTCGCCCTAGCCTAACGTTACAACCCGTAAAGACCTCTTGATTTACACTTGTTCGCATGTTAGTTGGTGGAGACGAGATCTTATGACAAGCTTATGATATTGCACATTTCATTGACGAGGCATTGAGTGTTTGCACATACACATTTTATGTATGTTTCATAAATAAAAACCTAGTGTGTGTGAACATTGTGAGTTGTGTGTAGATTATCATGTGAGTCCATTAAATGTGATGTCACGGCTTTTTGGTTGTCGCTTTATAATTGCAAATGCTTGTTGGGTTTGAGTCTTTTGATGTTGTTCTTCGAAAAACCGGCTAACCGTTTATAGTAGTTTTCAATAAAATCGTGTGTAAATTATCGTTCTTGTTTGTTTCTACCTTCTATTGCTTTTTAGTTTAGCTTGCTTGAGGACAAGCAAGGTTCAAGTGTGGGGAGATTTGATATTCGCTAATTTACACATATTTTAGTCCCCCGTTTTACCCTTATTTTATGCGTTTTTGGCCGTAAAACCGTCATTCGGATACTTAATTATCTACACTTTTGTTTACAGGCCTAAAACAGCATACCAGACAAGATGATAGCAAAAACGAGGACTTTCCGGACAAAACGAAGAAGCTGCGAACCTTCTGTTAGAAAACTGACCTGGGCGTGTGGAACGGTCGTGCAACCAGATGCACGACCGTGCATCTCCGACAAAACCAACTTGGTCCGGCAATGAACGACCAGTGCGACTAGGCGTGCAAGGCACACAAGGACAGCCCGGTGACGCACGGTCGTGCCATGCTCTGCACTCCGTGCGGATCCGATGATCAGCCATAACCTCGGAACTGAACGATCGGTGCGACCAAGCGTGCAACAAGAACCCGGCGAAGAACGACCATGCCATATGAAGAACGGTCGTGCGATATCGAATCTGGTCAAAGATCTGATGACGTATGCAGTATGGTGCACCATACTTCAATAATTGCTTAAAGTGCACGGTCGTGCCACAGGAAGAACGACCGTGCAACATCGAAAAAATATAAAAACAGAATAGAAACATTCTGGAATTTTGGGAGCTTCACAGGCGATTTTACAGGCTCCGGAGGCTATGCTTTTGACCCGGATTCAAGCCACATTGTGCCGTTTAGCTCCATTACTATCCGGATTCTTAGTCTAGTGCTTGTTTATGGTTTGGTTTTCTAATCTTTCCATGTTTTTGTTAATCTTTCAAGCATTTAGATTAATGTTTATGTATTATTGTAGCCTTTGGGCAAAAACACAACAATCCCTTGCTTGATTATAGCCATTAGTGTGTTAAGCTTTGTTTGTAATGACATTTTGAAGTATTTTCTATGTTAATCTTTGATGATTAGTTTGCAACCTTGTTATTGATATTGATTTCTTGATTATAAGTAATTATGTTGGATGATTGATGTTTGGTTAGTTAAGATAGTTGAAAAATGAAGCTTAATTAATCTTGTATTAGTAAACTTTGAACTTGGTTAACTAGTTTAGCTTGGTTTAAATGTATGCATCATGATACTAGAAATGGTTAGTGATTTAATAAAATGTAATTATTGTTAATCAAGAGAGCTTGCCGTCACGTAAGAACCTTAACGGGTTAGATGGTGTCGTTATAAATTCTTGCCATGATTTGTTAGCTTAGTTAGTAGTTTAGGCCAAAATTGCTATCTTGGTGAATTATTATGCAAGATTTGTAAAATGAACTCGGTTGTGATTTAATCTAGTTTATGCTTGTCTCGGTGGTTGCATTGTGTTTATCGGTGTTGCTTTCCTTGATTAAGTGCGGTTAGAAAACTCCTAACGGATGACTAACTCATTTTTAAGAGATTTTCATAGACATTTATCAATTGCACGTTAAAGAACAATTTTAGGTGGTTAAAGTGTGTTTATCGTTTTAGCTTTCCGAGTGATTGTCATGTTAGGATTCCCGAAAGGGATACTAATTGTCTTAAATTGGAAAATTGACCGAATGCTTCTAGTGCCAAAACCGACTTAGTTGACATGCTGTGGTTGTGTATTAAGCAAGGCTTTTTATCTATTATCTATTATGTATTTGTTTACGTTTACTTTAGTTTAATTAAAATCAAACCAAACTTATGTTTTTACCGGTAGTTTAGTGACAAAGGTCTAGTATTATTTCTCCGCCCATTTCCTTGGATCGATACTTGGTTCTTACCGATACTTTATTACATATGTGACGGGGTACACTTGCCTCTTTCGTGTGTGTTTTGATGTAAAAGTAATAATCACTTTTATAAATTTAAAACCGAATCGTGTGTTTATTCATGGCAAAATTATGTATATATACGCACACGTCAGAGATCCTTCTTCACAACAACCCACCATCTTCTTCCCCTCTTCCCTTCCCTCTTGCGGCCAAGAACAACCAGCCCCATCACCACCACCATCATCTCACTTCTATACAATCTATACACTCTCAAAGTTGTAGGAAGGTCACTAAAGAAGCTTGGTGCTTGAAGAAGTTGAAGGACCTCTTCCATTTGCTTTTACCTACTCGATTTTCATCATCTTTCTTCCCTAGCTTGAAGCTAGTGGTAAGGCTCTTTTAATCTTTGTTTACTTCCATTTTGCTTGATTAAAAGATATAACATGATGATTAACTCAAGAACACTAACGAACATACACATGAATCTTGAAACATAAAGCTTGTAATTTGATGAAATAGTGTTGAAATGATATTGTTTGGTGCATGAATGATATTTGATAGTTGTTTACTTGAGATGAGGATGTTAATCTTCATATGAAGCTTGCTAGATTGTGATTAAACACATGACCTAGCAAGATTAAAAGATGATTATGTGTTTATACAAAGATGATCATCTTCTTGATTAAACATGAACTTGAAAGAGAAATGATTTTAAACAAAGTAAACTAGTGAACTTGTAAATCCAAGATTTATGAATGATTTTCCAAGAAAACCAAGTTTAAAATATGATTTTTAGAAGATCTTGGTTTTTACTTAAACCTACACTATTTTTATTAGAAGAACAAGTGTATGAACACTTATGAAACAAGAAAAATACAAAAGAAATATTTTTAGAAAAATCATCCTACAAGTTGTAAATGACTAAATCCTTCAAGAATAAGATTTACAAATAAACAACCATGTTTTAAGGGTAACTAAACCTACTAAATAACGTGGTAAGTTACTACAAGTTTTTACAAGAACTTCAAGCTCATGATGTAGTGTGTTTTGCTTGATTTCGGCACTTGATAAGTTTTTTATTGTTGTGATGATTTTAAAAGAAAATAAACACATGTTTTGAAAACATGGGAAACCTCCATTTTTAGGGGAAACTATGTCAAAAATTTTTATAAATTTTGACACTTAGAAAAATATAAGTTTTGAGAAACTTATTTCCTAAAAATGTATCTAAAAACATTTACCAAGGTTTCCCTAATTTTTGTGGTAAGAAATGATGATTTCTTCAAGATTAAAATTGAAATTAAGTATGTATATTTTTTAGAAAAATATATATATTTATTGATCACCAAATTTTGTGCTAAGTGTATGTAGTATGTATTACATGTAATAGTGTATTAAGACTTGAAAATACACTAAATACTCATAAGGAGTGAAGATACAAAATACAACATACTTAGACAAATACAAGAGAATATATTTATGAAAATATATTACTTGATAGAATAAATAACTTGGACAAGTTATGAACACGAAATGAAGTTTTGGACAAAGTACATAATTCGGGTGAAAAATACAAGATACTTATATTTATTTTTGAGAAAAATAATATAAGTAAGACACATAGTTAAAAATATAAATTATTTTTAACACAAGAACAAATACATAAAAGATTGTGACTCGTACTTGTGCGATACAAGTCTAGTGACTAACGTTAATAAAACACGTTTAGGTCACGACGCTAGATAAGCAAATCCGGTGAAGTTTACGACGCAGGAACGCAAAGTGGCGAGTTCATGCTCCCCCTTTTCCTTTAACTGTTTTTTGGTTTTATAACTTCGGGGGTGAAATACATGTTACAAATGTTACAATGTTTACAAATGGTATGATGGAGTACAAAAACATTCAAGTGAAACATTCTAGATCATGTCCCGAATAGGGTACCATAAGCACCATTAATCAACGTATACATTCAGACCGCGGAACAAAAGGTTAGATCTAATGGGTTTCAGGCAACCCCACTCTTGGCCTACTTCTACCAATGAGTGCTTCTGTGTCTCAGTCAAAGTCGACAAAAATGCCTAGGTTTGGTGGCTTCCTATGTCGTGACACATGTTAGTGGCCTTGCAAACCACTAGCGGTCTCAAACATTCATAGTATTCAGTTAAAGATACATTCTACATGATTCATACAAACATTCACAGTACTCAGTTACAGATACGTTTTCCAAGTTACATTCAAACATTCATGATACATTCTACAAGTTACATTCAAACATTCATGATACATTCTACAAGTTACATTCAAACATTCATGATACATTCTACAAGTTACATACCATGTTTTCATTCAAGTATTTAAACATTCAATACAAGAACTGCATGAATTCACACTAACATTATGTTGACGTTTTTTTCCAAAAACTCACATGTATTTCAGGTAACTAAAGTGGATGTGCGCGCGGTATTACTCTTGCTCGTGGATGTCGTTTATGTTTATCTATGAATAAAGTTGTAAATTTTCAGTCAATATGCAGTCTTGTGATGTAAACAATCAAACTATGTTTTCAGTCATGTAATGTTATCAGTATTTGAAGTTGTTTTTATGAGCATGTAGTATGTTTACCTTTCGTATGCAATGAGAACCTTTCATGATCGCACCTCGTGCTTCCGCCTAAGAAAGGGGTGTGACAATACATGTGTTTAGGTGGTTTTTAAAACCAGCAAAGAGTCCATAGAATCGAGTTAAAGCTGAATTGGAGAAGAAGAACTGCTGAACCTGCACCTGTGCAAAGAATCTGTCCAGATCAGGCCATCGCATCGCGCGACGGCAGAGGGTGTTGGTGGTGGCGTGACGCCACCATGTGGGTCACCTGATCAGTAAGTTTTCAATGTTGACATTTTCACCCCCTGGACCTTCTAAAGCGTAAATTCTTTCATTTTAAGAACTTTTAACCCATTTAACTTTTATTCTTGTGATCCATGAGATATAACCAAACACCGTTAGGTCCGGTTTCGTTAAATGATAACCGAAAACATAAGTTTTGCCTTGTTGACGCTTTTAACCCCTTAATTACGAAAGTTAACGTATTTTCCTCATACGATATCGAAACCTTGTGAAATTTTTATTACTTATTCTCGGGAGCATAATTAATCGTTTCAAAGCTTCAGGTTCATTAAAAGGTCACTCAGAGGTATAATTTAAACATGTTGACACATTTAACCCTCCCGTCTTGTAACTTTCACTTTCTTCCACAAACAGTTTCATACGATTCATGATTTATTCGTTTAAGGGTATAAACATCGTGTAGGGTCGTTGAAAGGCAAAATTTTCATATGTTGACACTTTGGATCCTCTTACACGCATACTTTCTCTGTTGTCAACTTTAGTCCTTCATAATCAATCCGATAAATGTTTAAGTCCATGACACGTGTCGATATTATATTGGACATGATTTTGCGAGGTGTTACATCCTCACCCCCTTAAAAGAAATCTCGACCTCGAGATTTACGGAAATAAATGAGGGTACTTTTGTTTCATTGTGGATTCAATCTCCCACGTATACTCGGGACCTCTACGGGCATCCCATTTAACCTTCACAATTGGTACATGCTTCTTTCGAAGCTTCTTAACCCGTCGATCTTCAATCGACAAAGGTTTTTCGATAAACTTTAAGCTCTCATCTATATGCACATCCTTATGTGACATGACTAGCGAATCATTATATAGACACTTCTTCAGATTGCAGATGTGGAACACATTATGAATTCCACTGAGCTCTTCAGGCAGGTTTAACTTGTAAGCCACTGTTCCGACACATTCGATGATCTCGAATGGTCCTATGTATCTTGGGCTTAACTTGCATTTCTTGCCAAATTGCATTACCCCTTTCCAGGGTGATACCTTAAGTAGAACTTTGTCACCTACCTCAAATTTTAGAGGCTTACGCCTTTTATCTGCGTAGCTTTTCTGCCTATCCCTGGAAGCTTTGAGACGATCACGTATCTGCACAATCTTATATGTCGTCTCCAGGACTATATCAGGTCCTGTTAGTTGGACTTCTCCAACTTCCGCCCAACAAACTGGCGTCCTGCACTTTCTTCCATACAAAGCTTCAAAAGGTGCAGCTTGAATACTCGAATGATAGCTATTATTGTATGAAAATTCAATCAACAGAAGATGATCATCCCAACTTCCACCTAAATCAATAACACAAGCCCTTAGCATATCCTCCAGTGTTTGAATTGTACGCTCGCTCTGACAATCCGTCTGAGGATGATATGCAGTACTGAAGTTTAATCGAGTACCTAATGATTGCTGAAAGATTTTCCAAAAGTGCGATGTATATCTTGTATCCCTGTCGGAGATAATAGACACTGGCACTCCGCGGAGAGGTACAATCTCATCCACGTACAGCTAAGCTAACTTATCTGAGCTGTGTGTTTCCTTAATAGGTAGGAAGTGGGCTGACTTGGTCAACGTGTCGACTATAACTTAGTGATGAAATCCATAGTTACCATTTCCCACTTCCAGGTGGGAAGTTCAGGCTGTTGCAGCAAACCTGATGGCTTCTGGTGTTCGGCTTTAACCTGAGCACATGTCAGACATTTGGCCACATAAGTGGCTATAGACTTCTTCAAGCCTATCCACCAATAATTTGCCTTCAAATCCTGGTACATTTGATCATAGTCAGGATGAACAGAATACTTGGAGCAATGGGCTTCTTGAAGAATCACATCCCTAAGTCCTCCATAAATTGGAACCCATATTCGTGCATTTAATCTTAGGATCCCATCCTTGCCATACGATAAATGTTCAGTAGTTACGCCCAACTTTTCATTCGGATAGTTAGCTTCTAGTACAACTTCCTTCTGAGTGGCTAACAATCTTTCATTCAAGTCGTTCTTCAATTCAATGCTCTTAGCATTGATTCTAATGGGCTTAATCCTTTCCTTCCTGCTCAAAGCGTCATCGAATACATTCGCCTTTCCTGGATGATATCGGATTTCACAATCATAGTCGTTCAGTGTCTCCATCCATCGATGCTGTCTCATGTTCAGATCCTTCTGGTTGAACAGGTGTTGAAGGCTTTTATGATCATAATAGATCACACACTTGGTACCATATAAATAATGCCTCCAAAGTTTTAGTGCAAACACAACGGCACCCAATTCCAAGTCATGGATGGTGTAATTCTTTTCGTGCAGCTTTAATTAACGGGAAGCATAAGCAATAACTTTGCCCTTCTGCATAAGCACACATCCCATGCCAGTGTGCGATGCGTCGCAGTAAACCACAAATTCTTCGATCCCTTCAGGCAATGTCAACACAGGAGCATTGCTCAACTTCTGCTTCAGAATCTCAAAGGATTCTTGTTGCTTAGGACCCCAATCAAACTTGATATTCTTGCGAGTTAATGAAGTTAGGGGTGCTGCAATCCTTGAGAAATTTTCAATAAAACGCCTGTAGTATCCTGCCAGACCCAAGAAGCTGCGAATCTCTGTGGGCGTCTTTGGCTCTTGCCAATTCATGATGCCTTCAATCTTAGCGGGATCCACCTGGATACCACGCTCGCTAACCACATGTCCAAGAAATTGGACTTCACGAAGCCAAAACTCACATTTTGAAAACTTGGCGTAGAGCTTTTCTTGCTGAAGCAGTTTAAGAATAGAACGAAGGTGTTTCTCATGATCAGCCTGGTTCTTTGAATAAATAAGAATTTCATCAATGAAGACGATGACAAACTTGTCCAAATAGGGTTTGCAAACACGATTCATGAGATCCATGAACGCTGTCGGTGAATTAGTGAGCCCGAAAGGCATCACCAAGAACTCGTAATGACCATAACGAGTTTTGAATGCAGTCTTATGCACATCTTCATCTCTGACCTTCAGCTGATGGTAACCTGACCTTAAATCAATCTTGGAGAAGTAACTTGCCCCTTGCAATTGATCGAACAGATCGTCGATCTGGGCAATGGATATCTGTTCTTGATTGTAACCTTGTTCAGCTCTCGATAATCGATGCATAGACGCATCGATCCATCCTTCTTCTTTACAAACAGAATCGGTGCTCCCCAGGGAGATGAACTAGGTCGAATAAAACCTTTTGCCAACAAGTCATCCAGTTGAGTCCTTAACTCTTTCATCTCAGTTGGTGCTAACCTGTAAGGCGCTCTTGCAACAGGTGCTGCTCCAGGAATGATGTCGATTCTGAACTCCACTTGCCTATCTGGAGGTAACCCAGGTAGTTCTTCAGGGAATACTTCTGGATATTCAGAAATGACAGGGATGTCTTCAACCTTGGGCTTTGGTTCATCAATAGTTACTTGTGCCATGTAAATGAAACAACCCTTCTTAAAACATCTTGATGCCTTAAGCATAGACACTTGCTTAGGCAACCCATACTAAGTATATCCTTGTATGGTAAGTGGCTCACCATATGGAGTTTTGATAACCACTTGTTTCTTGTCACAAACAATTTGGGCTTGGTTATGAGATAACCAATCCATGCCTATCACTATGTCGAAACCAGTTAGTTTCAAAGGAAGCAAGGATAACGGAAAAGAGTGGTTCCTAATGGATATAAAACATCCATCTAACACAGTTGAAGCAGTTTCTATGGTACCATCGGCCAATTCTACTTCATATTTTATGCTTAGGGTTTTAACAGGCAGATTTAACAACTTACAAAACTTATCATCAACAAATGACTTATCTACACCCGAATCAAATAATACCCTTGCATAAACATCATTGATAAGAAAGGTACATGTTATCACGTTGTCATCCTGAATCGCTTCCTGAGCGTTCATTTGAAAGACCCTAGCATTGGTCTTCTTACCTTCTTCAGGTTTCTTTGCATATTTCGGGCAGTTTGTCTTAATATGCCCCTTCTCGTTGCAACCATAACATGTCGCATCCTTCAACTTCTTGCAATCCAAAGTCTTGTGTTCTTTGGACTTGCAGATCCCACAACCAATCGACTTCCATTGCGACTGTGACTTTGATTCAAACCTGCATTTTCTGAAATGACGTTTCTGGCAGGTTTTGCATTTAGGCTTCTCATCCATTTGTTGGTTACCCTTGTTAGACCCAGAATTCTTCTTGTGGTCTGAGTTCCCCCTATGCTTCTTGTCAGAACGACGTGAGTTGTCATCCTCACGTTTCCTTTTTCCTTCTTCAGAACTCTCAAGCGATCTCAGCCTGACCGCATCCAGAGTAAGGGATAACGATAAATCAGCCACTGACCTAAAAGTAGTAGGTCTTGATGCTTTTACACTTGCCTTGATCTCCGGAGCTAAACCTCCAATAAAATGAGCTATACGTTTTGGTTCCGGTGTAACCAACTAAGGAACCAATCGAGACATAGTATTGAAGCTCTTGAGATATGCCTGACAGTCTAAAATCTTCATGACCAATGTTAAGAAGTCAGTTTCGATTTTCTCAACTTCATGTTGAGGACAGTAATTTTCTTTGATAAGAGCAACAAACTTATCCCATGTCAGGTTATACAACGTGTTCTTCCCAGTAGCCTGGATCAAGGATCTCCACCAAGCTAGAGCTTCTCCTTTAAATGATTGTGACACAAACTTTACAATGTCTTGCTCTGCACAGCCACTAATATCTACCACTGTATCCATCTCATCTAGCCACGTCATGCAATCAATGGCTCCTTTTTCCCCAGTGAAATCCCTGGGCTTACAGGATACAAAATACTTATAAGAACAACTTTTAACACGTGGCTCTTGATTGAGCTCAACTCTCTTAGATGGGACACTCCTCTGATTCGAAGAATGATGAGAATCGCTCTTGCGAGCTGTATGAGTCTTGGAGGGTGGTTTTGGATGAGATACCGTTAGGGTCTTGCTCCGAGTACCACTTGACTCTCTAAACTGCTTGTCCATGGCTTTAGTAACAGCATTGTCAATCAATGCTTTAAGTTCCGCACCAGTTATGTTGATTCTGGTAGTATCATGATTCTCCATTGGGTGACTGTTGATTTCTTCTGATTCTGCCATGTAGCTTGATTGCTATATAAAAATGATGACAATAATTTATTCAAAAGTCTATTATGGACTAATCATCTTGATGAATCATTAACCATGGTGTTTAATAAACCATATTGGTTAATTTGCTAGTCACCTTTATTCAGGATTTTTATTATAATTATCCTTAGTTATAATTCATTAAAATATTAGATTAGCACAAAAAGGCCTAGTCACAAGGACAGTTATAATTTATAAGCCATGATTTTTATAAGATCAGGGCATTAAGGCTTGAACACAGTTCATTACCTTTTCTTGACAGAGAGTCGTAGACTAAAACTGTCTTTTTGCTCAGAGGACAATAAACATGGCCCGTAGGCACTTCATCACAAATGGATGTTTAAATAATAAATAAAGGAAAGGAATTAGAAGAATCCAATATAAGAATGACTTGTGTGATTTTATCGAATCACATTTTCCAGGAGTGCTAACATGTTTTCAGATGTTAACAAGAATTTGAATCTTTTAAATAAGTTTTACCATCATGGCCCTGTCTTTAGAATGACACATGGGCTAGGTTTTACTCTTTTAAGATTCTTGTTTAATATATAATGGCAGATCAATTACAAAAGGAATGATATTTTGATTTATTTCATATATTATATCCATATATAATGATAAAAATGAAATTTAAATAAAACATTCCAATAAATTTTAAGAGTACATAATTGCCCTAAACGGGACTTGAAAGAAATAACATTGTCCACGAAGGGACTAAAAGATAAATATGTCCATATAAGGACTATTAAAGAAATGAAATTCAACAAAAGGAGTTTCTTCTTCACTTTATTTCTGAAAGTTTCCTCCTTGGTTCACCTTGTGCGTTATGGGTACAGAAGGTTTTGGCGGGTAGTCCAATTCTTCCACATTAGGAACCTTAGCAGAAGTGGAATCCAAGGATTCTATGGTTAACAAATAATATGGATCACAGATAGGGCTAGGGCAGTTATAATCCAAGTTTGGGATTCCAAGACTTGGAGGTAAGAAATATGGATTATTTGGATCCATAGGTATCATCTTCGGAGTGGGAGCCTCAGGGACCGCTGGTATGGACTTCTCCGATGTTGGCTTCACATTTGAAGTTTCAAAAGTCTTAGGTAAAGAATCCGAAGTATGGTTAATGGTTTCAACTGGTTTGATTTTGGGAATGGGTCCAAAAAGATCCTTCCTCCATACTGGCCGTACGCTTATTCGAGCTGTGGTACGAAGCTTAACATTCTTAATCTTCGGGTTTGGAGAGCTTCCACCAATGGCAGCTTTACTCGGCGACATGTTCCTGAAATGCCCAAATATCGAAAACAATGTATACTTATTAGGGATGAGATTATTCCTAGTTCATGTCTAGACTCGGAGGTCAAGGAATGTGCAACTATGGCATTGAGATTAAACACAAAAGGCTAGTGTTTAATTCACTCAATGTTGGCTCTAATACCAACCTGTCACACCCCGATATTTCCACGTATTACCGGTGGGCCCGGTGGGGAGTATCGTGACGTAGTTGATATCATCATAGTCAATTTATCACAGTTCAATGCACAGCGGAAGTCTAAAAGTAATAATATTACAAACCGAATGAAAGTAACATAAGTATTACAAACGGAATGCAAAAGGATCCATAGGCGGATCAAAACGAAGGAACTATTGTTCAACAGATTTTAAGAGACAAAGCTTGCAAGACTCTTTATTTATTCACTCAGGAGTAGCCAACCTATTTCGCATAGTACCTGCACTTAACCTTTTGGAAAATACGTCAGTTTACACTGGTAAATACAATTAACCAACTCTTTTGAAAATATTTAAGAAATTTGATTTAAATACACAAGGCATAAATAATCTTTTATAACTTGGGACAATTATTATAAAAATAATCTTATATACAATTTTAAATGTTTGTCGTCCGTCAGGGCCGGTTAGAAGAGCCGGACAAGATTAGCTGACACACCACAAGTGTAATGCCCATAAGGAATACCTTATTGTGGGATACTTTTCTACATACGCAACTGTCAGGTGTATGCCTACACCCCGTGCTTAAGTCGTGGCCATTTCAATGAATGAGCCGAGGATATCCAAGACATGGTCATTAACCCCCCAAAGGCCATATACCAAACAAAACAGATTAAAACGGGTTATGTAATTATATTAATCACAATCCGATTTAAATAACTACACACCCGACCAAGAGGTATTATTATAATACCGTATCCCAAGCCCGTATAGGGAAAATAAGTTAAAAGTATTTACCTGAGCAAATTATACAAATTTATCCCAGCCGTATACAACAGCAAGTGCAAATATCTTTTACTGGGCTCCTAAATCTGGAACGAAGGTTTTAATAACCTATTAGATTCCTAACAGGTCTTACTTAAGTTTAAACTTAGACCGGTTACTTTTAAAGGAAGATATACGGTTCAAATCGCAAGATTAAGCGAAGACCGGATTAGAATGTGATTTAGACCCGACAAGTTTGAAGACTTGTATAATATGGGTAAACTAAACACATTCTGGATTTTGAAGCAAAAATGATAAGGTTTGACCCGTTTCGGTCAATCTATGCAAACTAGTCACATAAACCGTACCGAACGCGAAAAATGCATAACGGGTAACCAAAAGAGTCATATACAGGTTTCACAAGTTAATATGCCTTAAATATGTTGTGATATCAGTAGGATACCTTCCATTATGCCCAAAACGGATTTAAAATCAATTTAGGCCCCGTAGGGGTATTTTGGTCATTTTAAAAGTTGTAAAAGAGATTAAATATTAATCTCAGGTTCTGGTCTAAAATGATTAATAAACATATTTATTTTTGCAAGTCATATCAGTAGGGTATTGCATATATGTGAAATTTATCATTCATAACCAAACTATGCACCGTAGGGACATTTTGGTCATTTCACATAAGCTTTAAAGGTCAAATTTGGAAATCTGAGTTCAAAACTACTACTTACTGTTAAAGTATAAATAAAACATCAGTAGGTATTAAGTCTTATAAGTCAAAAATAGTTTTAATCCATAATATGCGTTTAAAACGCGTAAAAAGTCAGTTTTAAGCGACTTTCAGGTTATATAAGGAAAGCTGGGATTTTTACCAGTTCAGAAGACTTAAAATATTTTATTTAACATATAAAATCAGTAGCAAAAGGTTTGGAATCAAAATGTTATGTAAAACTCATTTTATTAGCAAAAAGGGTATAACCGACAATTACCGAATCAAAGCAAGAACCATATGCTATGATCAGTTTAAAAATTAATAAAAATCTTCAAAAATCCCAAAATATTATATTACATCAGTGGGTAAAAGGTTTGGTGTCAAAATTTGGGTTTAAATAGGCTTTATGCTAAAAATGCCGTTTAATAAATAAAAAGCTTTCAAATTACGATATGGAGCATAACTCCTAATTCAGACCTCAAACTGATGTCAAATTTTTAGGACATGTTTATAAATCAGTAATAAAGGTTTTTGTCCTCTCACATTTTAAAAAATCTCATTTTATTATCAAAAGGGCATAATGGTCAACATTTAAGCAATTAACAGAAACATGCAAATGAATCGGATTAATTAGGAAACAAGTTTTATAACCTCAGAGGGTTATACTAACCTATAACCTGGTTCTAATGGAACCCTAAGGCATATCTAAATTAAGCTAAATCGGGTCAGAACTGAAAGTCAAAGCAAAAGTCTACTTTTGCGACTTTCGGCTCCGAATCGAGCCTAAACTCCGAATTGTCAGGTTGAACAAGTTTAGACATGTTCTTACATTATTTACCAAGTTATTTTAGTGTTAAAACAAGTTTCATAACTTCTTCATTATCAGTTATGAATTTATTTGCAAAAATAGCTTCTGTTGACTTTTTATAATTAAGTTTGACCCGACAATTGACCAAGTTAGAGTGGAAATCAGAGGGTGACCTTTTAAGGGTTTATTACCCGCATAATTACCAACTCATAGCCACTTTCAATTCGAAAACTGGCTGGACCAATAGTGATTAATCACTAAGTCAAAGCTTAATTACGACGGCTTTGACTTTTGGTCATTACACTAGCAAAAACTTATTTACAGAGGCTAAGAACGCTTACATTAGTCCTTAGCACGAAGATTGAGACTAATAAAGCTTCCTTCCAAAGTAGGATGCTCCAGAGAGTGATTTCAAAAGCTCCAAAGCTTGAGAGCAAGTTTGAAAGTATGAAAATTTATGATGTGCAAGTTATGAGCTCCAAATCTGCCCCTTTATATAGGGTTTTGGATGGACCCAAGATTGTTACAAGTGTCCCCAAGTATAATCTGAGGCATACATGTGTTTAGGTGGTTTTTAAAACCAGCAAAGAGTCAATAGAATCGAGTTAAAGCTGAATTGGAGAAGAAGAACTGCTTAACCTGCACCTGTGCAAAGAATCTGTCCAGATCAGGCCGTCGCGTCGCACGACGGCAGAGGGTGTTGGTGGTGGCGTGACGCCACCATGTGGGTCACCTGATCAGCAAGTTTTCAATGTTGACATTTTCACCCCCTGGACCTTCTAAAGCATAAATTCTTTAATTTTAAGCACTTTTAACCCATTTAACTTTTATTCTTGTGATCCATGAGATATAACCAAACACCGTTAGGTCCGGTTTCGTTAAATGATAACCAAAAACATAAGTTTTTCCTTGTTGACGCTTTTAACCCCTTAATTACGAAAGTTAACGTATTTTCCTCATACGATATCGAAACCTTGTGAATTTTTTTTTACTTATTCTCGGGAGCATAATTAATCGTTTCAAAGCTTCGGGTTCGTTAAAAGGTCACTCAGAGGTATAATTTAAACATGTTGACACATTTAGCCCTCGCGTCTTGTAAACTTTCACTTTCTTCCACAAACGGTTTCATACGATTCATGATTTATTCGTTTAAGGGTATAAACATCGTGTAGGGTCGTTGAAAGGAAAAATTTTCATATGTTGACACTTTGGATCCTCTTACACACATACTTTCTCCGTTGTCAACTTTAGTCCTTCATAATCAATCCGATAAACGTTTAAAGTCTATGACACGTGTCGATATTATATTGGACATGATTTTGCGAGGTGTTACAAACAATCACTGTGTAAACATAACATACAAGCATTCATCTAAAACATGTATAACATGTAGAGTGGTTAGCGTACAAAAGTGTTTGCATTGTGTGTCGATGTGATTTGATATAGGTAATGTATGTAACACCCAAAAGTGCGTTAAGTGACGTGTGCGCGTATATACATATTTTTATCATGAATAAACACACGATTCGGTTTTAAATTTATAAAATTGATTTATACTTCAACATCAAAACACACACGAAAGAGGCAAGTGTACCCTGTCATATATGTACTAAAGTATCGGTAAGAACTAAGTATCGATCCAAGGAAATGGGCGGAGGAATAATACTAGACCTTTGTCATTAAATTAACGGAAGAAAGATAAGTTGTTTGATTTTATAAAGACTAAAATAAGCATAAAAAAATACTTATAAAAACATAATAGACTTCAAATATGAAAATAGATAAATAGCCTTGCTTTATGCACAACCAAATCATGTGAATTAAGTCGGTTTTGCGACTAGAAACATTTAGTCAATTCTCCATTTTCAAGACAATTAGTATCCCTTTCGGAAATCCTAACATGACAATCATTCGGAAAGCTAAAACGATAAACACACTTTAACCACCTAAAATCGTTCTTTAACATGCAATTGATAAATGTCTATGAAAATCTCTTAAAAATAAGTTAGTCATCCGTTAGGAGTTTTCTAACCTCACTTAGACAAGGAAAGTGACACCGATAAACACAATGCAACCACCGAGACAAGCATAAACTAGATTAAATCACAACCGAGTTCATTTTACAAATCTTGCATATAAATTCACCAAGATAGCATTTTTGGCCTAAACTACTAACTAAGCTAACAATTCATGGCAAGAATTCATAACAACACCATTTAACCCGTTAAGGTCCTTACGTGACAGAAAGCTTTCTTGATTAACAATAATTACATTTTAT
The DNA here is from genome assembly GCA_030545235.1 of Helianthus tuberosus. Classification (NCBI taxonomy): domain Eukaryota; kingdom Viridiplantae; phylum Streptophyta; class Magnoliopsida; order Asterales; family Asteraceae; genus Helianthus; species Helianthus tuberosus. The sequence goes on from CM060354.1 coordinate 125,467,019, forward strand.
TAAACCACTAACCATTTCTAGTATCATGGCGCATACATTTTAAACAAGTTAAACAAGTTCAAAGTTTACTAATACATGATTAATTAAGCTTCATCTTTCAACTATCTCAACTAACCATACATTAATCATCCAACATAATTACTTATAATCAAGAAACCAATATCAATAACAAGGTTGCAAACTAATCATCAAAGATTAACATAGAAAATACTTCCAAGTGTCATTACAAACAAAATTAACATACTAATGGTTATAATTAAGCAAGGGATTGTTGTTTTTGCCCAAAGGCTTACAATAATACATAAAACATTAATCTAAATGCTTGAAACATTAACAAAATTATGGAAAGATTAGAAAACCAAACCATAAACAAACACTAGATTACGAATCCGGAAGATTACGGAGCTAGTCGACATAATGTGGCTTGAATCCGGGTGAAACCTAATGCCTCCGGAGCCTGAAAATCGCCTGAATTGCTCCCAAAATATCCAGAGTTACGAGCAGAATGTTTCTGCATGTTTTTTTATAACATTTAGCGATCGCACGGTCGTGCCAATAAAGTGCACGACCGTTCACTTTTTGAATCATTGGAGTTACTGTTCACCATACCGCATGACATCATCAGATCTTGACCAGAATTCGTAGCCGCACGACCGTTCCATTGGTGGCACGATCGTGCATCTCCGGGTAAGGGTGGCACGTGCAGCTGCACTGGGGGTGCATCTCCGGGTTGGTGCAAGTCATCGGATACGCACGGTCGTTCGTTCAGTGGCAGGGTTGTGCATTGCCGAGAAGGCTTGCACGTTGGATCGCACTGGCTGTGCATCACCGAGAAGAGCTTGGTTGCCAGAACTGCCCGGTCGTTCCATGAGTTGCACGACCGTGCCAAATGCCCAGGTCAGAATCTTCACAGAATGTTCGCAGCTTTGTCGTTTTTCTCGGAAAGTCCTCGTTTTCACTATCATCTTGTTTGGCAAGCTGTTTTAGGCCTGTAAACAAAAGTATACATGATTAAGTATCCGATTCATTAATTTATGGCCGAAAACACATAAAATGGGGGACTAAAGTATGTATAAATTGGTGAATATCATTAAGCAAAAAGGGATCGAGTATACTCACTGAGGGTGTTTAGTAAATAAACACTTCCTTGGATTGAAGGGAGCGCTTGAGAGGTTAGCCTGATTAGATAACGATAGTGTAAGCGATGAACAGTGCGTCGAAGAGGTGAGTGATCGGACAGTGGTCTGATCGGATGACCGTCCGGACGGATGGTCATCCGGACAGACCGGAGGGTCGTTTGATGGAGTGTGTTTGTAAAATGTTTGAACTTTAAAGTTTTCGTCGTAGCATTTTGAAAAGTGTGAGGTGTTTCTATATATCAGGTCATCCGGTCGGATGGTCATCCGGATGGATAGCCGTTCGATCGGATGATGATTCGAGTGGAAGTTGATATTGTTTAAGTGAGCTTTAACACTTTTGAAGTTTAACACCTGGTCGAATAGTAGTTTGATCGGATGGTCGTCCGATCGGACGGCTATTCGATCGGTGATTCGACGTTTTGCAAATTTTGTAAAATCAGTTAAGTTTGGAAAGTTTTGCGGTTTAACGGAGACGGTATGACGACGTGTCAAACAACGGAAACAACACCAGGTTTAGCTCAGTCGATCGGATGGGAACCACCCCGTTCGATCAGGCTCAACCGTTCAAAATGAAGTTTCATGTTCAACCGTGAATTGGTTGTCTCTTCGGTAGAAATCCATTCTCAGCCCGGTTCTCCACTAGAGAATGAGTAGAACACCCGAACGAGTCTGGATTCCCTTGGTTTTCGAGTAAAAGTGAAGTATGTTGAAGAAAAGTTTGAAACACTTTGAAAATGTTTAGATTTAGACGAATTTAGTGTAAAATCATGTGGAAATTTGTTAGATTCGAACTGTTCTTGATGAGATGAGGTCATACTTCACTGTTCATGAGAACCCGTGATGACGTCACCCTAGAACAGCCCCAAATCAGGCGATTTCATGGTGAAAATGTAAGATCTGATGGTGAAAATGGTGAGAAAGTGTGTAATGAAGATGGAAGTACAAATTTAGAGTGAAAACTTACAAGAATAGCGAGAAATCGAGAGAAAAGGGCTTGAGAGTGCGTTGGTCGAACGGAGATGTCACATCAGTGAATAGTTGATGTGACAGGAGGGGTATTTATAGGTGAGGGTGAGAAAGGCGGTGGAAGTTTAAGTGGGTCGGAAGGTTGTTCGATCAGATGGCCATCCGATCAGATGGTCATCCGGTCGGATGTCCATTCGACCGGTTGGTCGTTTGATCGGACGGCGTGTGTAACGCCCTGTTATTATTTTGCTGTTTTCGTATATTATACGAAAATAAACAAGTATTTATGAATACATATTCACGAAAAATACGGTTAAATTAAATCTTTTACAATTTAACAATAATACAGCATAAAGTAATTGAGTTCGTCGTTTAAGAGTTGCGACAAAACGCCGTGCGGAAGCTTTAAATCTCGTGTGTTCGGTTCTTTGATGAGCTTGATCTTCATCCGGGATTCCTAAGTTAAACCTGCATTTCATAACCATGAAATAGTTACTCATATGAGCTTATAATCGTGTTTAAATCAAGTCCGGGTATGAAATCGAACAAGAAAACAAAAATGTGCCAGCTCTTGACTTCCTCGCGGGGCGCGTCAGATACACCCCTGGCTTACGCGGGGCGCGAGAACTGTCGCGTTGCACGACGGTGATGTGAGTTTGTCGTCGCGCGATGCGACGACCTCTTTTCGACAGAAAGGTCACTTGGCTGATGCTGCAGATGCCCAGCTCAATTTTTTACCAACTTACAAATTTATAATTGCCATAACTTTCGTTCTACTTATCCGTTTTACGCGATTCCTTTTCCTACGCATTCGTAAATTAATTCTCCATCATATGGAGTTAAAATTCAACATTCAAACTAATAAAATTCCAAATTTTTAATCAATTGGCTTATTATTCAAAATCAACATTTTGACCCGTTTGTATTTAAAATCTCCAACTTGATTCTTAAACAACCAAAATACATACTCTAATGTATTTAACACACAATCTTTAGCTCGGGTTCGTAATTTTTATAAATTGTGCGACTAGTACGCAAGCTATGTGCATAAACCGTTTTGACCCGTTTAGGGAATTTAAGCAATTTCGTCTAAAACTTGCTCTTTTCTTTTGACACTACATAAATCCATATCTAAATAACTACATATAATCCACCATAACTATTTTTGTGGTGGATTTAACATAATGAACCCCTGTTCCCCAATTTTACCCTTCAACTAGTCATTTTATGCAAACGACCATTTTTAGGCATTTGAACTACGAAGTTTATGCCTACAACTCTTACATGTATCTAAAGGTTACATAATTGTAATACAAATTTCTAAACGGCCTCTAAGGGTCATTTGCCCGATTTACCCATTAAGGGCATTTTGGTCAATTCTAGTCTCTTATTTTACGACGAAAATCTCTCACCATTATTTGACCAAAATAGCATTTTTAACTACAACATAATTATGCGTACCTGGGTCGGATCAACATACTGACCCTATTGTAATATCTTGTCTTCACCTAATTGCTATTTCATAGCATCGCTAATTCATGAGCCGTTCATCCTGCAAGCATGAGACTCAACATACACTTATTAGTCGCTAAATGTCAGATGGTATCAATATTACCATTTGATCCGTTTTACCCTTTTTATTAGGTTAGGCTTACTTAATAAGTAGTCGTTCGAAAACTCATTTTATTTTAGTCTTTTCGTGACTAATTTACCGTTCCACCCCGTTTTACCATTACTATGGATTCTAACACTAGTTTTTAGTTTCGACCCGTGTCATTTCGCGTCGGTAACCATATTCGAATATTATCCCTATTGTATTTATAACTTATAGAATAGATACATATTCTACAAAAAAGTGTAAGTTTCACTTACCTTGCATCCATGCCACGCTTTTCTTTTCGTACTCGCTCCGTTTAACCCGCTTCATCCACAAGCTTCCGTCTAGCTTGTTAAGCGTCAAACTATCATTATAGTTCGTAAGACGGTTAGATTAGTCATTATCAATTATGACTACCCCACCCTACAGGTTCTATGTCAAATCTATCACTCGATCTAATAATTGGTCGGTTTGACTTTTTAAAAGTCAATTGACTTATCAACATATTCAAATGCACATTTGGTTCATTAAACCCACGTAGGAATTTCATCCGATTACTTAATGAAATCCAATTTTACATACTAACTAGTAGGTAGCATGATTTCAAACATCTACAACATGAGTTTAGCATCAATTTCTTTTTATTATACGAAAACCCATCTTATGACAAGTATGTTCATATACTCGAATTCATAATTGTTCAAGTACTTCGCTATTACTACCACCCATGATGGTTTCGAACACAACTTTATTATAAACTTACTCATATTATCAAGTTTATCACAAATTTGTCACTCTACTTCAAGACTTCATCATATTTTCACAAACCCATTTACCTCATACAAGGTAAATACTTCAATTACAAGTTTATGGCTCCAAATCACCTAATCAAGGCAATTCTACTTCAAATTTCCACTTAGGATTTGTTCCTAAGCAATCATACTTCATTAATTCGGCCCTAGCTTCAACAATTCATACTAAAATCGCATCATGCAAAGTTAATCAATTTTTACAACTTCATAAATGTCAAAAATTCAACATACCTTACGATCCCATTGACTTGCTGATCGTTTGGGTGTATTCAAATCTGAATTTGGCCTTCGATTGATCTTCCAATTCGAAGATATCATTTGAGCTAGGGTTTGTAACCCTCTTGTCCTGCTCCTGGTCGTTCCCCACGCACACACACACACACACTATGTGTGTGTGTGTTGAGTTTTTATGTTTTATTTTTATAAAACAAGTTTCTTACTTAGCAACATTAGTCCCTCATGTTTTGTTTTTTTATCACATGAAGCCATAACTCATTAGTTATCACCTAATCACATACTACTAACTAGGTTAATTATTCCTAGTTAACTTAATAGGTTCGGGAAGTTATAACCCGTTATATTTTAAGTCCCGTCAACTCGGGCTTCTAATAAATTTACTTTTCTCAAATCATTTATTCTCCTTTTAATTAATATTAGGTTTAATTATTTAAATCCTAATATTTACCGGGTAAATTTTCACCACTAACGGTATTTTACCCGTTCATTATTATTAACATGGTTTAATTACCAATCCCGATTTCGGGGTGTTACAAGTCTACCCCCCTTAAAGAGGTTTCGTCCCCGAAACCTTCTTTATGTAGTTCTGATTAAACCAAACGAACTTAGCTTTGTTTTCAAGGTTTTCCTTCTTTTCGGTCTATAGTGATCATTTGTATTGACGTGTGCGTCTTTCATGTGTATGGCCTCATGGGCCGTAACTTTTATCATGTATTTCTTATCCTAGTCGTCTATTTGACCGAGTTGTCATTTGATCATCCGGTCACTAAGTCTTTCAATATTTTTACTTTACGCTAATCTTATATTGATGAGCGCTTTACATAGTTCCTATTCTTATTTTGACTTCGAATGGTTTTTACCGGCTAGACTAATTAATCGCCTTCACTTCATACCCCGTCACCCGGGTATACTATTTTGCCATCATCGGCCTTATGTGTTTTTTTTAGATTTTCTAAATCACCTCATACCACTTATGTTTTGTTAAAACGTTGCTTTTGACTAAAAACTAAGTTTTTAGTTTACGTTTCCTCTTTGTCTTACATCTTTCTCTCATTTCTAGGAATGTTACTTCCGATGATCTATTCCTTTCCATTATTATTTAATGCGGGGAATTATAACTATTTCCCACGCTTAACCCATATGACCTGTAGGTTCTTTCACTTAGCCTCGTAGGCTATTTATTTAGATTTTCACCTTTTTATCCTATTAAGGTGAGACCCCTACAATTCGTTTATTTCTATTTGTGACGCGAAAGTCTTTTTGGTCCCGTTAGACTTTAACACTACTTATAATCATGTAGGTTATGATGATCCCGTAGATCATCTTTTATTCGAGTCTTTGTTCAAGTGTGTGTGTATATATATATATATATTCATGGTGTCAAGGTACCCTTTTTATGTTTAGAATCAGTCGTTTTCGCTTTTGTATTTCATTTGACCTTGACCGTAGTCTAAGGCTACATTTGTGTTTCTTTCGAATTATTCTTCCGACTCTATGACTTCTCCCGTCATTTACACATCGGTTTGTTCTTCGCTTACCGTTATCCGGTTCATACTTATATTTCTTTACAGCCCGTTACCCGGGTTCTCTATCTTAATGTCTTTAACCCTCCAGTTTCACTGGTTTACGTTATCCCTTTCTATGCTTACCCCCAAACCTTTATATAGATTTGTTAACATCTCGCGCTTTTATTTACTCGGTTCGCGCATACTTACATTATCAAATGTTATTCTTAATTTTACTCGTTTGACTTGTTCATGTGAAATTTCATCACTTGTGAATGTCAAACTTCGTTCCTTATCCAACCCGTTCAACTTTAAAACAGTTGAACATAGTTATCAAAATTTCTGTTTGCAAATTCTCATCGTCTTTTAGTCATGACTAATCATCCGAGTCTTTTGACTTTCTATTTCGCGTTCCCGTCTCTTGGTTTACGCATACTTTCAAAATCCTACCCATCTATCGGGTATTTTACCGAAGTCATTATCAAAACAACTGTCCCGATTTGTATTAAGATTTCGTTTTAATTTATTTGGTCATCTTAGCGAAACCCATTGCTTTTATTCAATCAAGTCCTTTATTTTTTTTATTTAATTCGTTCGACTTGTCCGCGTGAATTTCATCACCTATGACAGTCAAACCTTATCCCCTATGCCTTAGCGTTCTCATTAGTTGATTTGTATTTTCATTTACTTTAATCTTTGTCCCTTCTCTCAGGCTCGTTATTCTAACGTAATATGCTTCCGTCGTCCGACTTGCGTTTACGTTTTTTTATTAAACATCTTGCCTATTTGATTTATTTGGGTACCTTTTTAGTTCGTCCCATTCGCCCCGTCCTTACTACATTGGATGTAAGTATGTCCATTATAAAAATTCATGGTGCCACGTGTTCACTACTTACTTGGCCAGAGTAAGCGATCAACACCTGACATACATGACCTTTTATAATTTTCACATTACACCCCATGTAAGTAACGTCTCGATTTAGTTTTCTTGGAAATTATATCCTGGATAGGTATTCTATTCAGGTTTTCCCAGTTTTTAATTTACATATGCAACGGTCAGTCTCTATGTATTTGTTGCATATTACTATCCGTGCAATAAATGTAAAACACGCACCTGGTAATGCTTGCCCTAACGGGCTTTCCTTGCCATTAACCTTGTTCGCGGTCGTTACACGATTTAGGTCCTTGGTGAGCATACTCCGCTTGTCATACTTTGGACCATTTCTTTATCAAATCCGCAATTTATTACACTCCCGCTATCTTCAGATGCTAGTGTCATTCAACTACAACATTTATAAAAGTTAGTAATTTCGACATTAATGAACGCCCGTATTACAATACGAGGTTTTCTACTATACGTGTCAACATACTTAATTTCGTTAACTATATTAATCATTTACTTGGGGTAACGTGTATTACACGATAACCCTATGTGTTATTTATAACACTTCAATATACTAGATCATTTATATACATATAACTTACCGGATTTGCGATCAAGCCTCGAACCGAACACACTTTACTCTTTAACCATTAGCTCTGATTACCAACTTGTAACGCCCTGTTATTATTTTGTTGTTTTTGTATATTATAAGAAATAAACAAGTATTTATGAATACATATTCACGAAAAGGTGTAAGTTTCACTTACCTTGCATCCATGCCACGCTTTTCTTTCCGTACTCGCTCCGTTTGACCCGCTTCATCCACAAGCTTCCGTCTAGCTTGTTAAGCGTCAAACTATCATTATAGTTCGTAAGACGGTTAGATTAGTCGTTATCAATTATGACTACCCCACCCTACAGGTTCTATGTCAAATCTATCACTCAATCTAATCATTGGTCGGTTTGACTTTTTAAAAGTCAATTGACTTATCAACATATTCAAATGCACATTTGGTTCATTGAACCCACGTAGGAATTTCATCCGATTACTTAATGAAATCAAATTTTACATACTAACTAGTAGGTAGCATGATTTCAAACATCTACAACATGAGTTTAGCATCAATTTCTTTTTATTATACGAAAACCCATCTTATGACAAGTATGTTCATATACTCGAATTCATAATTGTTCAAGTACTTCGCTATTACTACCACCCATGATGGTTTCGAACACAACTTTATTATAAACTTACTCATATTATCAAGTTTATCACAAATTTGTCACTCTACTTCAAGACTTCATCATATTTTCACAAACCCATTTACCTCATACAAGGTAAATACTTCAATTACAAGTTTATGGCTCCAAATCACTTAATTAAGGCAATTCTACTTCAAATTTCCACTTAGGGTTTGTTCCTAAGCAATCATACTTCACTAATTCGGCCCTAGCTTCAACGATTCATACTAAAATCGCATCATGCAAAGTTAATCAATTTTTACAACTTCATAAATGTCAAAAATTCAACATACCTTACGATCCCCTTGACTTGCTGATCGTTTGGGTGTATTCAAATCTGAATTTGGCCTTCGATTGATCCTCCAATTCAAAGATATTGTTTGAGCTAGGGTTTGTAACCCTCTTGTCCTACTCCTGGTCGTTCCCCACGCACACACACACACACACACTATGTGTGTGTGTTGTGTTTTTATGGTTTATTTTTATAAAACAAGTTTCTTACTTAGCAACATTAGTCCCTCATGTTTTTTGTTTATCACATGAAGCCATAACTCATTAGTTATCACCTAATCACATACTACTAACTAGGTTAATTATTCATAGTTAACTTAATAGGTTCGGGAAGTTATAACCCGTTATATTTTAAGTCCCGTCAACTCAGGCTTCTTAAAAATTTACTTTTCTCAAATCATTTATTCTCCTTTTAATTAATATTAGGTTTAATTATTTAAATCCTAATATTTACCGGGTAAATTTTCACCACTAACGGTATTTTACCCGTTCATTATTATTAACATGGTTTAATTACCAATCCCGATTTCTGGGTGTTACAGCGCGTACGGGTTAGTTTTCTGACTTCTGTTTCGTGCGTTGGGCATTGCGTTGCGTGTAAGCGAGTCGCGAGTAAGCGATGCGATAGTATTACACATTAGTTACACAAATAATATAATCAACCTAACAATCATAAAAGTACCATGCGTTTCGTGTTGCGATGCGATGTGATAGAGTTGCGATTGCGTTTGCGAATAACATCCCACAACATATAAGCACACACAAGTAAAGCACATAATAACACACACACATAGAACAATAACCATAACTGCAATTCGAATTGCGATGCGGTAGCGATGTGATAGCGCTTTCGTAGAATAGCGGTTAGTTACGTTTATCGCATTGTTACTTCACATATTAATAAATCGTAGTCTAAAATAGCGTCAATTAACACATATCGATAATCGAGTCTGAGGGTACAAGGCAATAATTAAGCAAGGATGATAGATCTGAATAGCAACCTGGCGTTGACCTTAACTTTGACTTTGACTTCGAAAAGTCGGGTTGTTACAAAGGATTACCCAAATCTTATGGTAAAGAAGTTGTTTTGGTGGTGGTGGATAGGTTAACAAAGGAGCACACTTTATAGCTTTATACCATCCTTTTACAGCAGTGAGTGTGGCACAAATATATTTAGATCATATCTATCGGTTGCATGGACCACCCAGGTTAATTGTGTCAGATCGTGATAAAATATTCATCAGTACTTTTTGGAGATAATTGTTGGTGTTACAAGGGGTGGGGTAGAAGATGTCAAGCTCATAGCATCCCCAAACAGATGGGCAAACAAAAGTGTTAAACAGGTGCTTAGAAAATTGTTTGAGGTGTATGTGTTTTGAAAAACCTACTGAATGGGCCAAGTGGTTGCCTTTGGCAGAATATTGGTATAACACTACTTACCAATCTGCTATAAAGTGCACACCTTTGAAGTTATATATGGCCAACCTCCTCCTGTGCATTTGCCCTACATACCTGGTGAAAGTAATGTTGAGGCAGTAGATAGAAGTTTAATGATTCGTGAGGAAGTCATTAATATTCTTAAACACAATCTGAGGCAAGCAAAGCATCATATGAAACAACGGGCTGATAACCGCAGAACTGAAAGAAGTTTTCAAGTAGGTGATTGGGTATACTTGAAGTTACAGTCTTATAGGCAGTAATGTAACGCCCTGCGTCCCTAAACTTTAGGATTTTGGCAAGTTTATCCCCTGGACTTTGCATATTGTCAATTTTAGTCCATGAACTATGTATTCATTAATACTTTTGGTACTTGGGGAATTCTATGCTATATACTAGATACTTGAAATGTCTAATTCTATATACTTGAAATGCCTAATTCTATATACTTGAAATGCCTAATTCTATATACTTGGAATGCCTAATTCTATATGCTTGGAATGTCTAATTCTTGATACTTTGGTGCTTGACTCTTGAGGCTTGTGAAACTTGAGACTTGGTTGAACGAGCGACTGGAGTCTTGTCACTGGCGGAAACTATGAAAACTATGGAAACTTGTTTTAATAAGGAAATCTAGTCACGTGATACTATTACCCAACAAATACGCAACGCAACGCTTGATCTAAACGTGCGAAACGAATCAAAGACGGAAACGCGGAAAGGATGGATTGGCCGAGTGGCAATCACTGTGAGTATACTCGATCCCTTTTTGCTTTAAACTTTGGGATGTAACATGTATTCTACTAAACTACGATACTTGAGACTTTTGCAAACTAAACTCTATCCTGCTTGTATGTGAAACTTGTGATTCTTGTATTCTATTTGTGCTATGTGAACGTTTAATCCAGGATGTGTAGTTCTGCCTTAACAATAGTAGCGCTATAGGAGATGCACCTCCCCATTATTCTCGGGGGTATTGTTAGGAGGATTCTAGTTTTCCTTGAGACTTGGGAAAACAACAAAGCATCGGGATACTTGGGCTATCACTTGTTGGACTGCGAACACTAGCATGGCTGAAACTATTTTTGTTACACTACATATGGATATGAGTTGTTTTATACTATTATGCTATTATTCAAACTTGTATACTCGCCGGTACATTTTTGTACTGACCCTATTTTAATACATGTTGCAGGCTGATAGGATGCTGTGAATCAAGAACTTGCTAGGATGCTGCTTAGAAACACATCTTAGTTAAATTTAGAAGCTTGAAACTATTTTGGATGATTGTACCTGATAAATTTGGATGTTTGATGCTTTTAGACAAATTATTATGAAATCTTGATTAATATCTATTGAAACTAATAGTGTTATGGAATCTCATGAGCAATCTGAATGCTTAGTGCTCACACCCCGATGTTTCAGCTATCAGTTGGGGTGTGACAGATTGGTATCAGAGCCATAACTATAGGGAATTAGGATAAGTAGGAATACTTGCCCTAGTCTATAGTTCTAGGAATCTTGACTCTTATTTGTTGTTTAAGACTTATGCATTCTACCGTATCTGCTTCCTAGCGGCACACATCCCTGCTAAGTTTACAATGCCTTTCCTAAGGCCGACACAATATACACTTGATACATCAAAAACCCTGTTAATCAGTGTTTGTATTTTGTACGAAATTTACCCTCAAGATAGGAGTGATATCCGAACCTTTATGGAAAATCTCCATATTGTTCTAGTAGGTCTTGTATGCGGATAAGTACCGACGCTGTTAGGGTACGATGTTGTCAAGTTAGAGGTGAAACTCAGACCTTGATAACTAGTCCCACTCTTTGATGATTTTATGTCTCACCAAAGTCTCGAAACTTCCATTCAATTGGGCACGTGAAATGACCAAAAGGACGAATACCGTAGGCCTAACATCGATGACGTATTTGTCTAAGTAAGTCAAGACGCATTGCTTAAATTCAAAAGGGGTTCGAATCACCTTGGTTAGTCATCGTTCCTCTACCCGGAACACTCTATGATTTATGAGCCTATCTTTTATGATTTTCTCGACTTTTACATGTGGTTTTAGACTTAATTCTTCGTTTATTTTGAGACTTTTTAACAAATCGCACGTATGTCCGCAATCTACAACGTTAACTCTAATCTCAGGATCAACTAAATTTATGAAGCTTTATTCTTTCATGATAGCCTATGTGTGAATCTTGATCGACTATGATACTATGTGAATCTATCTGATGAATCTATGTATTGTTGTGGTTGTAAGACACTAAATGTAACATGGCATGGAAACACGAGGGAGAAGTGACGTGTTCGAAGCATGGTGGATACGCCACTGGTACTTCCTATATATAAGTGTTTCAGACGTGTTACCAACTTTCGTAGTAAGTGCCATGCGAAATTTAGTGTTTTGCAGACGGGTGATGAGTTTGTTGAAATCTAATCCATGGGAAACTACTTGAGTAATCTATGAGGAAACTATGTGTAATCTATGCGTACTCTGGCATAATCTACGTGTAATCTAAGTATGTGTTGTGTTTAGAAACAATATGCGAAACGTAGCCTAGCACCGAAGGCGAGGATGACGTGACATGTCCGAAGCATGGTGGATACGCCGCTGGTACTTCCTATATATAAGTGTTTCTGGCATGTTACCGAGTCTTTGTACCATGCGCTAAGTGAAGTTCACAGTTTTGTAGGCTCGGGTTGAAGTTGAGAAATCTATTTGAGTAATCTCTATTGAATCTATTAGTTTAGTCTACGTTGAATCTATTTGGTTAATCTATGTTGTGTAAGGTAGTGGAATCTAATGTTGTGGTTAACGAAGTGTGACACCGATGACGAGGGGGACGTGGCATGATTGAAGCATGGTGGATACGCTGCTGGTACTTTCTATATATAAGTGCTTCCATCATGTTGCCAAACTTTCGTAGCACGTGCCATGCGGGATTTCGTTGATGTGGATTGTCTATGGTAATCTATGTGAAACTATTGAAAACTATTGAATCTATTAGAATCTATGAATCTATGGAATCTATTGAAAACTATTGAATCTATTGGAGTCTATGAATCTATTGAATCTATTGAAACCTGGGAATCTATGTGAAACTATTGGAGTAATCTATGTGAATCTATGATGATGAGTGTGTTTTGCGACACGTAACGTGACACCTAGCACGAGGTCGAAGCGATTACGCCTGAAGCGTGGTGGATACTGTAACACCCCGGCCGGAGGCGGAAAAGCCAAAGGTGTCACGAAACTTGATAGAATGCATTTGTGAACATGGAGTTTAAATTAAGTTGAAATATGATTAAGGTTCAATTAAATAGATTGCATTCAAATCCAAAAGAAATTCTTGAACATAAACAAAATACAACATAACAATTACAATTGATTTCGGATTTAGTCTAAGGCATAAGTCTTGAATCAATCCTATGTAAAATATTCTTGCAAGTCATGTCATCAAACATTGTCACCTGAAACATATGTTAGGAGTAAAAGGATCAACAAACGGTTGAGTGAATTCATAGGTTTTGTTTCTGCAAAAATTGTCAATGTGATATAGATATAGTTTCAACAAAAAGTGGTTGTCGATATGTCTTTATAGCAAAAGAGTAATACATGTATTTACTTAGTGGTACATTCAAACCATTCAGACGTACTCGGTAATATCACCTCACTTCTAAGTTCTCACATTAGTTATCAACAACAACAACAACAATAGATTGAGAAGTGAGATGGGGCGTCAATCCTATAGCGCTATAATACAACCGATGGGCTTATGCAAGTTGATGAACGTAAACTTCTTAAAGCAAACAACAAAGTATTAAGCAAATGCAAAAACAATCGGGGGAACCACAAAATAGCAAATAGTTTGTATCAGATTGTAACATATGTATCATCCCAAAAATAATATAAAAAGGGACTATGAACTCACCTTGATTTCGGTTAAGTCCAAACAAATATGCAAAGTGTGAGAGTTCTTGGGAATAAGATTCCACGTCACTCTAATTGATTGAACATGCAACAATATGGAATATGTATCAACAATAATGTTTAAATTGGATAATTGGAAATCCTAAATCTATAGGATTCGGTAGTGTTTTGTTTAAATGGTAATTATAAGGTTTGGATAACCTAATAGAGAACTTGGAAAATGAATATGAGGTAACGAAATTATTTATGAAAAATATTTATTTATCATATATAAAAAAATTACTAAATTGTACAAATGATTTTATATAAACATTTGTAATAATAAAACAAATATATTTAACTAGTATAATTAAATACATTATTAAATATAATGATTATTGTTAAAATATTGTACAAGTGATATAATTAATTTATAAAGATTATAAATTAATTTAGATGGTTAAAATATATATTATTTGATAAATAATAAATATTTTGTTTAAAAGGATAAATATGATAGTTATATGATTAATTATCAAATTAATTATATTAAATCTGAATAATTAAAAATAACATTTTTAATTATTGAACTTTAGTATTTCTGATTTAAAATAATTATTATGACCTTGGAATCATTTTAAACAAATAAAACGAATTAAAATTGTTAAAATAACAATATATAAGTTTATATAAGTTTAATTATCTAAATAATTAAATATAATAAAAATTCAGATTCTAAATTTATATAAACTCAGAATAATGTATCTTTTGTCATAAAAATAATTTTGGATAAAAATTATATAGTTATATAATTTAATTACATTAAATTAAACTATATAAATAAGTATAAATACTGATTTATTTATATAAATATCAAATTTACATAAAATATCAGTAACAATATTATTTTTGTAAAGTTTATCATTTAAAATAATTTGTGTAAAAATTTCGGCATTTAATTCATAAAAACCGATTTATTATAATTTTCGAAAGGTTAATACTGTTTTAATTTATAAAAACAGTTTTACAAATAATTTTGATTAATATTATATTTTTAATAAATACATCAGTGTTGAAAGTATATATGTTAAAATTTTTGGACTTTAAATGTTAAAAATCGATTTATTGAGTATTTTTAAAGAATAAACTGTTTAAATAAAAGAAAATAGATAAACAGAAATACTGTTCATCATCTTCTTCCCCAAAACAGTCAACTAAAGTCAACTGATCCGATTTCTACATTAATACTGGATAATAATGAAATTAAATTTGCAGAAACGTTGTATAAGTATAATCATACCGGGTGAACGATTAAAACCGATCCGGTACCGGTTGGAATAGCGTGTCGACTAACTTCCGGCGACTCCGGCTCCGGCGAGGTTTCAGGTTCTAAATTCCGGCTTGTTTCGATGTTATTGAGTAATGTGAGAGGTGTAGGAGATTCGGGAAGGTCCAGGGAGTTTAAATAACCCCTTAATTTGTTCCAGATCCGACATAACGTAGTGGAATCGATTGGTTTTTAAATTTTTAAAAAAATTTCAATTATGAATCGGTTGGCACATAATTGTGTCGAACTAGTGGGTAAATGGATTGGCAATAATGTTGGGTACATGTGGGGGTTGATTTCGGATAAGTTAATCATGTAAACAAGTGGAACAGATCGAATTTTGGTGGGTTTGTTCGAAATCCCGTAACATTCAGATCTGAATTATTAAATTCAGTTCGGTTTTAAATAGTGTATAAATATAATACGGGTCAATTATAAATCGGATGTTGCATGCCCGGCCGAGTGGTTACGAGTTCACTTATTAACGCTAAGGTCCCGAGTTCGATCCCAAGCATACGCGTTCCAGGGGGTTTATCCCCTTTTTATATCCGATTTTGGGATATTTACACTTTGGTCCCTGTGGTTTCAGAATTTACAAAATGGTCCCTAAAGTTTGTAATATGTGCGCAGATGGTCCCTGTAATAGTTAACTAACTAGGTTAACTAGGTTAGGATTTTAAATAAGAAAACCTTATATAATAACTAACCCGGTTAGTGTTATTAGTTAAAAATAGTTTCTAAAATGACCAAAACAGTCCCTGGAGTTCAAGTTTAAATTAATTACCAAATATATAATTCAAACTTTATATAAACAATTATATAAGTAAGTATAAACCCTATACTTTTATTTCAAAATAAATATATTTATTTTATTTAAAAGATAAGTTTCAAGGAATGAAAATTAGATCCCTCAAATTGTAGTTTCATAAATGTCATAATAGGCCCTTGTAGTTTATATAGCCTTGTTTAATAGCATAAAACTCAACAAATTCGAAATTGTTTCACGTGTTTGTGTTTGTATAAGCATGTATAAGCACAAATCAAGTATGTTCAAATAAGTTTCATTCCAAACACGGTATTTGTTACCATGTAAGTTGGAATAAATGCGAGTGTGAAAACCAGGGTGGTTACAGTCTCCCCTACTTTAGAAAATTTCGTCCCGAAATTTATTCGAAAGAGACCGTAGAATGTAATTGTAATGATTAGAAAAATGATCAATTCATTGTTTGATGCTGTAAATTTTGAGGAATTTACGAGAACCATTGTATAGAAATTGTTTTGCATGGCACTGTGCTATGCTGTATTTGTAATGTAAATCTTTGGCAAACAAATGTATATACCAATAAGCAAATGGATAATCACACAACCACATAATGTTTGTATGTGTCACCTTACTTAACAAGGCTTACTATGATTCTCATGCATCGAACCTTGTAATTAAGTGTGCACCCAAAATTACGTGTTTCGTTGCATGGTCCACATAGTACTTCTAGTTAAGTGAGGAAACAAATAAAATTGAGGTATTGTTTAAATCAAACAAGCATTAATATAACATAACATCAATTGAATCAAAACGTATTTCACATTAGCAATGATAGCATTGTTTGTTTGACAGTCTATTGAACAAATTTACATTTGAAATAAGTCATGTAATGGATCAAATTCAGGATTATAAGGTGGTGGAAGTGGTAGAGGCAGTTTCATATGATCAGTTATTTGTATCAGCATGCTTTCCAACCATTGATTTCTTTCTGTCAACCATCTTATTTGTTGAGACAAATTTTGAACTTGATGGTTTAACCTAGTCACTTCGTCTCCCAATGAATCTGGAGGTAGATTCATTTGAGGCATCGTACTTGGGCCTGCCATATCAGTTGGTGGCAGTTGTTCTACTTCGTTCAAGAGTGACTGGAAAGAATGTGGCATTAATGGTGCTTGCAAAAAGGGTTCTGATGCTAACTGATCTTGAGTCATCATGTTTTCATCAAACCAAGTTCCTTGCATCATTGAATTTTCCTCGAAAAGTAACGGTGGGAAGCTTGGTAAGACGTTCGGTATTAAAGGTTGGGGTAAGTTAGTTGTAATAGGTTCTTGTATGTATGGCAGCAGTGGTTGCATATCAAACCGATAAAAAGACTGTTGAGGAAACTGCAAAAATGATTGTTGTAAATTTTGTGGGAAGGTATTCTCTAAGATAACTGGAGCTCCCTCCAACTGTGATGATTGTGTTAGTGTACCAATATGAACAGGGGTTAGCCTCATGGTGTAAGGATTTACAATCCCAGGTGCCTCCGGTGGAGATAATCCCTGGATAATCTGATCACTTAAGACACCTAATGATTGTGCTATTTTTGTGATGTAAGACCCTCCCATGAGACTTCTCTGAGGTTTTGATTGTTGACTAGAAAAATATTCAGCAAGTCCGTGGGCAATATTACAAGGAACTTGCTCAAAAATACTATACAAATAGAAAAGTTCGATTGTTTTAACCCTGTGTAGATTATGTTTGCGCCCCGTGATAGTGTGGGCTAAAACACGGTGCATATAAACAAGGGTCTATGAAGCTTGTAGAATTATTGTTGACACACCATTCTTTTAATGAATGGTATTGCCAATAATTTACCATATCTGCGGAGGAATCAGAGGTTGATGCCTCCGTAAAAATGGGTTGTCTGACTTCTTCATCTGTATATATGCCCAGATGAACTGCGAATTCTGTTAATGACATAGTATGAAGTTGCCCACAAAGTTGAAAATGAATGGATTTATTGGTAAGATTTTTGTTATATTTGTAATAGAAAGTGGACAAGAACTCATACACTAGTTCATCATATGATGGTTCTAGGATGTCGAAGAAACGGCGCCAAGGTGTATTAAGTTGTAGTGATCTTGCCAGCAAACCACTGAAATCAAACATTCCTATTCGTTGCCAATCAATACTGCTAATAGTAAGAACTTCTTTATGCTTGAGTTTTTGGTACCTCTCTTGATAGTGTAAAGTAGTAAACTGAAGGAAGGGATGAATTTTTTGCTGCATTTGAAGATTCAGCATATGCTGTTGGGAGATTTGCCATTTGGATATGGGGTTTTGTTGAACTAAGAAAGGTTTGGGTATGTGTTGAGTTATATCAGAAGTTTGTAGTTCTTGTGTAAATTAGCTCGTGTAGTGAGTTCCTTATATAGATAAGGAGATTCCGGATTACACCATGTGATCGGTTAGTGCTTCCATGCTACGTTCTGCAGCTAGTTTGAAAATTTTGAATCTGACAGGTATGGTCTCAAGAAAATTTTGAAACTTTGAAAAGGAGGGAATCGTATCGTAATAAATCGAATATAGTACAACGTAGGTTGATTAGCACATGGAAACGGAGAAGAGAAAAAAAAATCCTTTTGAATTAGGGTAACAAGCCTTGATCCTATAGGTATTCTGTACTCTCATCAGTAGTTCCCAGATAGGCAAACGTGTGTCTCATCATGGAGGCATTTTCTGAAGGAAAGATTATAGTGATTTCATAATGGGGTAATGTAGTTTTATAAAATCAATAAGGATCAAAGAAGATACGTAACAAGATGGATATCATTTATTCCACAAATAAATAACATCAATGACAAGTCAAAGTGGTTGGGTTCTTATAACTTGGTGAAGTCATGCTTTAGCCTATAAGTGGATACTCATCCCAAGAATTCCCAGGTAAGCACAACTGGTCTCGCGTCTGATGAGATTTATACGAAGTGCTTGCCTAGACAGAAAACTCAGAATACAGGCATCCACCCTTCCAGATTGCACGAGTTCGTTATTAGAGCCTAAGACTTTGATGAGAATTTAAAAATCAGAAGAGGTTTTGAAAATAATCACCTAAGGATAGGTGATGAGCATTTGTAAAATCTAAAGATAAGATCTGTGGTGACGAGGCATTCGTTACAAAAGATAAGAATAGAGATGAAGACAAGGCAAAGATAACGGAAGAGTTACTAATGGAAAGTGTCCTAGGTAAGTTATAGTCTAGGTCAAAAGTAATTTCTAATAACCTAAATCCCTATAACCATGGCTCTGATACCAATCTGTAACACCCCGGCCGGAGGCGGAAAAGCCAAAGGTGTCATGAAACTTGATAGAATGCATTTGAGCACATGGAGTTTAAATTAAGTTGAAATATGATTAAGGTTCAATTAAATAGATTGCATTCAAATCCAAAAGAAATTCTTGAACATAAACAAAATACAACATAACAATTACAATTGATTTCAGATTTAGTCTAAGGCATAAGTCTTGAATCAATCCTATGTAAAATATTCTTGCAAGTCATGTCATCAAACATTGTCACCTGAAACATATGTTAGGAGTAAAAGGATCAACAAACGGTTGAGTGAATTCATAGGTTTTGTTTCTGCAAAAATTGTCAATGTGATATAGATATAGTTTCAACAAAAAGTGGTTGTCGATATGTCTTTATAGCAAAAGAGTAATACATGTATTTACTTAGTGGTACATTCAAACCATTCAGACGTACTCGGTAATATCACCTCACTTCTAAGTTCTCACATTAGTTATCAACAACAACAACAACAACAATAGATTGAGAAGTGAGATGGGGCGTCAATCCTATAGCGCTATAATACAACCGATGGGCTTATGCAAGTTGATGAACGTAAACTTCTTAAAGCAAACAACAAAGTATTAAGCAAATGCAAAAACAATCGGGGGAACCACAAAATAGCAAATAGTTTGTATCACATTGTAACATATGTATCATCCCAAAAATAATGTAAAAAGGGACTATGAACTCATCTTGATTTCGGTTAAGTCCAAACAAATATGCAAAGTGTGAGAGTTCTTGGGAATAAGATTCCACGTCACTCTAATTGATTGAACATGCAACAATATGGAATATGTATCAACAATAATGTTTAAATTGGATAATTGGAAATCCTAAATCTATAGGATTCGGTAGTGTTTTGTTTAAATGGTAATTATAAGGTTTGGATAACCTAATAGAGAACTCGGAAAATGAATATGAGGTAACGAAATTATTTATGAAAAATATTTATTTATCATATATAATAAAATTACTAAATTGTACAAATGATTTTATATAAACATTTGTAATAATAAAACAAATATATTTAACTAGTATAATTAAATACATTATTAAATATAATGATTATTGTTAAAATATTGTACAAGTGATATAATTAATTTATAAAGATTATAAATTAATTTAGATGGTTAAAATATATATTATTTGATAAATAATAAATATTTTGTTTAAAAGGATAAATATGATAGTTATATGATTAATTATCAAATTAATTATATTAAATCTGAATAATTAAAAATAACATTTTTAATTATTGAACTTTAGTATTTCTGATTTAAAATAATTATTATGACCTTGGAATCATTTTAAACAAATAAAACGAATTAAAATTGTTAAAATAACAATATATAAGTTTATATAAGTTTAATTATCTAAATAATTAAATATAATAAAAATTCAGATTCTAAATTTATATAAACTCAGAATAATGTATCTTTTGTCATAAAATTAATTTTGGATAAAAATTATATAGTTATATAATTTAATTACATTAAATTAAACTATATAAATAAGTATAAATACTGATTTATTTATATAAATATCAAATTTACATAAAATATCAGTAACAATATTATTTTTGTAAAGTTTATCATTTAAAATAATTTGTGTAAAAATTTCAGCATTTAATTCATAAAAACCGATTTATTATAATTTTCGAAAGGTTAATACTGTTTTAATTTATAAAAACAGTTTTATAAATAATTTTGATTAATATTATATTTTTAATAAATACATCAGCGTTGAAAGTATATATGTTAAAATTTTCGGACTTTAAATGTTAAAAATCGATTTATTGAGTATTTTTAAAGAATAAACTGTTTAAATAAAAGAAAATAGATAAACAGAAATACTGTTCATCATCTTCTTCCCCAAAACAGTCAACTAAAGTCAACTGATCCGATTTCTACATTAATACTGGATAATAATGAAATTAAATTTGCAGAAACGTTGTATAAGTATAATCATACCGGGTGAACGATTAAAACCGATCCGGTACCGGTTGGAATAGCGTGTCGACTAACTTCCGGCGACTCCGGCTCCGGCGAGGTTTCAGGTTCTAAATTCCGGCTTGTTTCGATGTTATTGAGTAATGTGAGAGGTGTAGGAGATTCGGGAAGGTCCAGGGAGTTTAAATAACCCCTTAATTCGTTCTTGATCCGACATAACGTAGTGGAATCGATTGGTTTTTTTATTTTTAAAAAAATTTCAATTATGAATCGGTTGGCACATAATTGTGTCAAACTAGTGGGTAAATGGATTGGCAATAATGTTGGGTACATGTGGGGGTTGATTTCGGATAAGTTAATCATGTAAACAAGTGGAACAGATCGAATTTTGGTGGGTTTGTTCGAAATCCCGTAACATTCAGATCTGAATTATTAAATTCAGTTCGGTTTTAAATAGTGTATAAATATAATACGAGTCAATTATAAATCGGATGTTGCATGCCCGGCCGAGTGGTTACGAGTTCACTTATTAACGCTAAGGTCCCGAGTTCGATCCCAAGCATACGCGTTCCAGGGGGTTTATCCCCTTTTTATATCCGATTTTGGGATATTTACACTTTGGTCCCTGTGGTTTCAGAATTTACAAAATGGTCCCTAAAGTTTGTAATATGTGCGCAGATGGTCCCTGTAATAGTTAACTAACTAGGTTAACTAGGTTAGGATTTTAAATAAGAAAACCTTATATAATAACTAACCCGATTAGTGTTATTAGTTAAAAATAGTTTCTAAAATGACCAAAACAGTCCCTGGAGTTCAAGTTTAAATTAATTACCAAATATATAATTCAAACTTTATATAAACAATTATATAAGTAAGTATAAACCCTATACTTTTATTTCAAAATAAATATATTTATTTTATTTAAAAGATAAGTTTCAAGGAATGAAAATTAGATCCCTCAAATTGTAGTTTCATAAATGTCATAATAGGCCCTTGTAGTTTATGTAGCCTTGTTTAATAGCATAAAACTCAACAAATTCGAAATTGTTTCACGTGTTTGTGTTTGTATAAGCATGTATAAGCACAAATCAAGTATGTTCAAATAAGTTTCATTCCAAACACGGTATTTGTTACCATGTAAGTTGGAATAAATGCGAGTGTGAAAACCAGGGTGGTTACAGATACGCCGCTGGTACTTCCTATATATAAGCGTTTCTAACATGTCGCCAAACTTCGTACAACGTGCCATGCGAAGGTCGTGGGTTGCGGTATCTGTGTGAATCTTGAGTCTTAGTCTATCGAGAGTGGATCTATATTAATCTAGACTTATATGATCCTATTGTTGGGTCTTTAGGATGTCTTCTCGAAAGCTCTCCGACACTCTCAAGAGATCCAGGGAAAAGTCTCAGAAAAAGATGATGTCCTTCATGGCCGACCAGATCGCTCAAGTCGTGCCAAAGATCGTCTCTAAGATCCAAGGATCAAACACTCCGCCCTCTTCTGTTGACTCTAAAACGGAGAAAGAAAAGTCTACCAAGTTCACCTATAAACATTTTATCTCTTGCAACCCTAAGTCTTTCACAGGCAGTGATGGGGTGACTGCTATGCTAGAGTGGTTTGACAGCATCGAGGTTACCTTCATTAACAGCGAGTGTCCTGAACATTTAAAGACTAGGAGTGCAACGGGAATGTTTCAAGGCAGAGCGTTAGAGTGGTGGACAAATGAGAGAAACATCCGATCGAATGAAGAAGCCTATGCTCTTCCATGGGCCGAGGTGCGAGAATTGATGATGCTTGAATTCTGCCCTCCTCATGAACAACTGAAGCTTGAAGAAGAGTTCTAGCACTTGAAGCAGATTGGTGACGATAATCTGGCTTATACTACCCGTTTCAAGCAGCTCAGCTTGATTGTTCCTCACTTGGTTTCTACTTCTAAGTGAATGATAACCAAGTACCTCAATGGTCTACCTCCTGCTATGCGTGATTCTATTGAAGCAGCTCAACTCGGAAATATTGAGGAAGTCTACCGTCTTGCAGCTAGTCTCAACAACCACTACGTTCGAGTTACCCAGGATGCAATGCTATTGTTCTTACTGCGAATCCTGCCGCTAAGCCTGCTCCCGCTGCTACCGTCCAAAACACTGCTGCCCCGGAAGTCAAGAAACAGTACACTGGGTCTTACCCCAAGTGTACCACTTGTAATTTTCATCATCATATTGCTTTTGCATGTCGTTTGTGCACCAACTGCAATCGCTATGGTCACACGACTCCCTATTGTCATCAAGCTAACCCAGCTCAGCAAGCCCCAACTCAGGCAGCCCTACCAGCTCCTCCACAGAATCCAAAGCCAGTCAACGCTGTTCGTGCATGCTACAAGTGTGGAGCAGTGGAGATACTACTCATCTTCGTAACCAGTGTCCCAAGGTGAACCAGGAACAACAGCCAGCCGCTCGTGGACGAGCGTTCAATCTCAATGCTAACCAGGCTCGTAACGACAATGACGTCGTTAATTGTACGTTTCTCGTGAATAACCTTTATGCTTCGATCCTATTTGATACTGGTACCGGTAGAAGTTTTGTGTCCGTGGAATTTGAATCTTTGCTAAACTGTGCACGCTCTATGTTACCTAAGTCATTTTCGGTGGAGATTGCCAATGGGAAATCTATCCTAGTTGATTCTATCCTCCATGGTTGTTCCTTGATTCTTAACGACCACGTGTTTACTATTGATCTAATACCCATGCAATTGGGCAGTTTTGATGTCATTATCGGTATGGATTGGTTGTGTAAGAACCATGCCAAGATTGCTTGTCACGAGAAGTTTGTTCGTTTACCTCTACCGTCTGGTGATATCTTGCATGTCTATGGAGACCGACCTTCGAAAGAACTAAGGCTGATGTCATGCACACAAGCGAGCAAATGCTTACGTAAGCAAAACCTTGCTTTCTTGGCCCACGTGGTGGAACAAAAGAGCAAGGGGAAGAACATAAGCGATGTTCCAGTGGTGTGTGATTTCCCCGATGTCTTTCCTGAGGATCTACCTAGTCTTCCACCTCCTAGAACCGTCGATTTTCGTATTGATCTTATACCTGGTGCGACTCCTGTCGCCAAGGCCCCGTATCATCTTGCACCTTCTGAGATGCAAGAGCTATCTAGTCAACTTCAAGAACTACTCGACAAGGGATTTATTCGTCCAAGTACCTCTCCGTGGGGTGTTCCCGTGCTGTTCGTCAAGAAGAAAGATGGTTCCTTCCGTATGTGTATCGACTATCGTGAACTTAATAAGCTTACCATTAAGAATCGTTATCCTCTTCCCCGTATCGATGACTTATTTGACCAACTATAAGGCGCGTCCTGTTTCTCAAAAATCGATCTTCGTTCGGGCTATCATTAGCTTCGAGTTCTCGAAGATGATGTACCCAAAGCCGCATTTCGTACCCGTTATGGACACTACGAGTTCGTGGTCATGCCTTTTGGATTGACCAACGCACCCGCTGTGTTCATGGATCTCATGAACCGTGTTTGTAAACCTTATCTTGACTGTTTTGTGATAGTCTTTATTGATGATATTCTCATTTATTCTAAAACTAAAGCTGATCATGCTCGTCATTTACGCTTGATGCTTGAACTCTTACGTGGTGAACGTTTGTATGCTAAATTTTCTAAGTGTGAGATTTGGATTAATGAAGTACAATTTCTTGGTCATGTCGTTAGTAAGCAAGGTATTCATGTTGACCCGTCTAAAATCGAAGCCGAGAAGAATTGGAGCACGCCTAAAACGGCATCGGAGATTCGTTCCTTCTTAGGATTGGCGGGCTATTACCGCCGATTCATTTCAGATTTCTCTAAGATCGCTGTCCCTCTCACCTCGTTGACTCAGAAAGAGAGACCTTTTGTTTGGGGTCCCGAACAAGAGGAATCTTTTCAAACTCTTAAGACTCTTTTGTGTAATGCCCCTGTTCTGACTCTCCCTGATGGGAATGATTATTTCGTGGTATATTGTGATGCCTCGAACCGTGGATTGGGATGTGTGCTCATGTAGCGGGACAAGGTCATTGCTTATGCCTCTCGTCAACTCAAAGTACATGAGAAAAACTATACGACTCACGATCTGGAGCTCGGTGCAGTTGTGTTTGCGTTAAAGATATGGCGACACTACCTGTATAGTACTAAGTGTGTGGTTTTCACTGACCATAGGAGTCTTCATTATATCTTTGACCAAAAAGAGCAGAACATGCGACAGAGACGTTGGGTGGAATTGCTTAACGACTACGACTGCGAAATTCGCTATCATCCTGGCAAAGCGAATGTAGTGGCCGATACCCTTAGTCGTAAAATTCATGTGAATGCTATTCGTATGTCTAATGATCTCCATGCGTGTATTCATGAAGCTCAGTATTCGTCAGCAAATGAAGGAAGTCTAGAAGTGGAAATCCAAGGCGCTAAGATTGATCAGCTTGAAACTAAGCCGAATGGACTCTAGTACTACCTCAATCGCATCTGGGTTCCGGATCGCGATAATCTCCGTGAGCTCATCATGAATGAGGCTCACAAATCTCATTATTCCATTCATTCGGGGCTGATAAGATGTACTATGATTTGCGTGCAATTTACTGGTGGCCTGGCATGAAGAGGGACATTGTTGTATATGTTTCTAAATGCCTTACTTGTACAAAAGTTAAGGCTGAACATCAACGTCCCTCAGGACTCTTAGAACAACCTGAAATCCCAGTTTGGAAATGGGATAGAATCGCTATGGACTTTATTACTAAGTTACCTCGAACACCTATTGGTCACGACAGTATCTGGGTGATTGTTGATCGTTTGACCAAATCCGCCCACTTTCTTCCTATACGCGAAGATTATAAAGTGGAGAAACTTGCTCGAATCTATACTGATGAGATTATATGCCGTCATGGCATACCTCTTGACATAATATCTGACCGTGATGGTCGTTTTACTTCACGTCTTTGGCAAACCTTTCAATGGGTACTCATTTGAATCTTAGCACGACCTTTCATCCTCAAACGGATGGACAGACCGAGCGCGCTATTCAAACCCTAGAGGATATGCTCCATTCTTGTGTCATCGACTTTGGTCATAACTGGGATGTACATTTACCATTGATTGAGTTCTCGTACAACAACAACTATCATTCCAATATTCAGATGGCTCCTTTCGAAGCTTTGTATGGCCGCAAGTGCCGATCTCCTCTCAGCTGGCATGAGATTGGTGACAAGCAGTTTACTGGCCCTGAAATAATTCAAGAGACAACGGATAAGATTCTTCAGATCCGTGATAACTTGATCAAGGCTAGGAGCAGACAAAAGAGCTATGCTGATAATAGGCGTAAGCCTCTGGAATTTGATGTTGGTGACCGAGTTCTTCTCAAGGTATCTCCCTGGAAGGGAGTAGTTCGTTTTGGTAAGAAGGGAAAGCTAGCTCCTTGCTATGTGGGTCCTTTCAAGATACTCGAAAGGATTGGAAAGGTAGCGTATAGACTCGACCTGCCACAAGAGCTAAACAACGTACATCCAGTATTTCACGTATCCAATCTACGTAAATGCCTAGCCGACGAGGAACTGCAGGTTCCCCTCGAAGATTTGCAAATAAACGAAGCTGTACACTTCATGGAGAAACCGGTCGAAATCATGGATCAAGGAGTCAAGCGATTGAGGCGTAGCAAAATTCCCATTGTTAAGGTTCGATGGGAAGGAAAGCATGGCGCCGAATTCACTTGGGAATCGAAAAGCGAGATGAAGACCAAGTATCCGCAGCTCTTCGAGCAGTCTTCCTCTAAGATTTCGGGGATGAAATCTCATAAAGGAGGGGAGACTGGAATGCCCTGCGTCCCTAAACTTTAGGCTTTTGGCAAGTTTAGCCCCTGGACTTTTCATATTGTCAATTTTAGTCCCTGAACTATGTAGTCATTAATACTTTTGGTACTTGGTGAATTCTATGCTATATACTAGATACTTGAAATGTCTAATTCTATATACTTGAAATGCCTAATTCTATATACTTGAAATGCCTAATTCTATATACTTGGAATGCCTAATTCTATATGCTTGGAATGTCTAATTCTTGATACTTTGGTGCTTGACTCTTGAGGCTCGTGAAACTTGAGACTTGGTTGAACGAGGGACTGGAGTCTTGTCACTGGCGGAAACTATGAAAACTATGGAAACTTGTTTTAATAATGAAATCTAGTCACATGATACTATTACCCAATAAATACGCAACGCAACGCTTGATCTAAACGCGCGAAACGAATCAAAGACGGAAACGCGGAAAGGATGGATTGGCCGAGTGGCAATCCGATCGGATGACCACCCGAGCGGATGGCCACTCGATCGAGTTGCCATCCGATCCGTGCACACCGCCTTCACATCTCCTTACACTATAAATAGGCTGTCACATCACCATTTTCACTGATGTGACAGCCTCACTCGACCCAGACGCACGCACTCTCCTTTTCTTCGATTTCTCAGCAATTTCGGTACGTTTCACACTAGATTCTTGTACATCTTTGATCTACACATCATTCTCTACGAGATTCTCCCTTGAAATCTCACTTTTCACCGTGAAATCTCTTAGATCTGAGTTCTTAAGGATGATGTCATCATGGTGGTTTGTACAAACTACTATATGATGTCATTCCTGATAGAATCTAGCTTAGATCTAAGGAATTTCATGCGTTTTACACTAAATCTATGCTAGATCTAAACTTTTCAAAGCTAAAACCTATGTTCATCTTCATCTTTTCTTAAACTTTTACTAAAACGGTGAGATCCGAATCTAAACGGACTATAGACTTGATTAGTAGTCTAGAGTCGGCTTGGAAAGGGATTGTTACCGGAGAAGATGACCGGAGTACGGATTCTGACATAAATATCATCACGAACTAACGACCAAACGGACAGGGGTGATTCCCGCCCGATCGGATCGGCTGAACACCGATGTGTTTACTATTGTCTCAATACGTACCATAACGTCTATGTTTAAACAGAAACTCAGAGTTTACAAAATTAAGAACGGGACAAGGTAACCCGACCGAGTGGCAATCCGATCGGATAGCCATCCGATCGAACAGCCATCCGATCGAGGCAACTTTGAATCTCAAACTTGAATCGAGTGGCAACCCGATCGGATAGCCATCCATTCCCTCACACATTATTCACTCAATCGACTGGCAATCCGATCGGATGGCCATCCGATTGGAAAGCCATCCGATCTAGTGGTTAATCCGACACTTGTGCAAACTCGTTGTTTTGTCCGACGCTTATTCGTTGCAATCTAATCAGGCTAAACCTAGAGAGCTCCCTTTGATCCAAAAACGGTTGAACTGTTAAGAAATCACTGTGAGTATACTCGATCCCTTTTTGCTTTAAACTTTGAGATGTAACATGTATTCGACTAAACTACGATACTTGAGACTTTTGCAAACTAAACTCTATCCTGCTTGTATGTGAAACTTGTGATTCTTGTATTCTATTTGTGCTATGTGAACGTTTAATCTAGGGTGTGTAGTTCCACCTTAACAATAGTAGCGCTATAGGAGATGCACCTCCCCATTATTCTCGGGGGTATTGTTAGGAGGATTCTAGTTTTCCTTGAAACTTGGAAAAACAACAAAGATACTTGGGCTATCACTTGCTGGACTGCGAACACTAGCATGGCTGAAACTATTTTTGTTACACTACATATGGATATGAGTTGTTTTATACTATTATGCTATTATTCAAATTTGTATACTCGCCGGTACATTTTCGGACTGGCCCTATTTTAATACATGTTGCAGGCTGATAGGATGCTGTGAATTAAGAACTTGCAAGGATGCTGCTTAGAAACACGTCTTAGTTAAATTTAGAAACTTGAAACTATTTTGGATGATTGTACCTGATAAATTTGGATGTTTGATGCTTTTAGACAAATTATTATGAAATCTTGATTAATATCTATTGAAACTAATAGTGTTATGGAATCTCATGAGCAATCTGAACGCTTAGTGCTAGCACCCCGATGTTTCCGCCATCGGTTGGGGTGTAACAAGCAGTCAGTGGCACAAAGGCCTAATCAGAAGTTAGCAGCAAAATATTTTGGCCCGTATATGATCCTGTCTAAAGTTGGAGAGGTGGCATATACATTGCAGTTACCTGCTGGATCTTCTGTCCATCCTACTGTGCATGTTTCAATGCTCAAAAAATATTATGGTCCACCCCCTGATTCGATGTCTGTGATTGTGGATGGAGAAGTGGATCCCACTTCATTGAAACCTGAAAGTGTGATAGACTCAAAAGTTCTTAAATGGTTCAATAGGGTGGTTGTTCAGTGGTTAATCAAATGGGAAAATTTGGGACCGAAAAATGCTACATGGGAATATGCAGCTATGTTAATGCAGAAATTTCTAAATTTTGATCCTTGGGGACAAGAATCATCTTAACGGGAGGGTATTGATACGAACTAATTGATTAGTTGAAGTTAGTTAGACAGTTGGCGAGTTGTTGTTAGTTAGAAAGTTGGTTGAGAGATTAGTTGAGAAGTTTAGTATAAAAGTGTCAAGTTGTAATAGTTGAGGGTATCTTGTGAAATAATAACAAACTCTCTTCAGTCTCTCTTTCTCACAAAAAACATTAACGAACTCTTGGAAGCTAGTTCAATTCCTTAGCTTCTTGAACGTTAATTGAGTTCAACCATTGTTAATCAATCTTGAACTCGTTCATTTCTGATTCGTATCATTTCACCTCTCCTTGTCTCGCATCTTCGTCTAAATTGCTTATGAGCATTCACACAATGGATCCTCTAAATTGCTTATGGCGTTTGGCGTTCTTCTATGGTAACTTTACTTTTTAGCATAATAAAACTGAATGTATGATGGTCTAGTTTTGGGATTAGAAGTTGAGTAACATTTTTCGTTAAAAACGTATATAAAAAACTATAAACCTGAGCATGACTCGTAAATTTATTTGTGGCGAAGATATTAACTCTAGCCCTCCACACTTAAAATTGTGTAAACTCGAAACATTTTGTTTGACTTTTTAATTAAAATGAGGCAAACGGATTTCTAGGTCTAAACAGGTTGACTTTTGTAATAAAAGAGTTAAATGGATCAATGGGGGTTGGTGTGTTAAATCTTTTTTAACTATATTTCTTTTTTTATCATTAAAATTATATACATGTTGACGGGTCAACTTGTTTAACCAAATAAGTTAAGTGGTTTTTTTTTGGCACACCAACAACCAACTTATCTTACTTTTATGTTCTGGATCCTGTCAAAATTGCCAACTCTATTAAGGCTGAATGGTATGGGGGACGTCCCCGGCACGACACCACTACCTCCTCCCGGTCCGTCCCGTCGCCTCTGTCACCCCATTGCTTCTTGTGACGATCCTCCTTTTTCCTTATCCAACACACACATAAACATACATGCATGTTGTATATATAAATGGGCTCATCACCCACACTCTAGGCTCATCCTTTGGGCTTATCCCCTACACCGGATGACGTGACCGCCTACGTAGTGGATTATCCCTAAGGAACTACCATCCTCACACCCAATATGTAGAGAAAACCTATAGCTATATATTATTAAACATGCATTCTCACGTTTCTTTTAAATATGTAGAGAAAACCTATAGATATATGTTGAAAATGAAAGGAGGCCAAAAAAGAATGCCAAACTGGAAGGATAGAGAGATGAGATGGGCCACACTCACTTGTAAAGTAGGTGGATTAAGTTTAGTTCATATCCATTATCCAACTTTGATATTTAAAATTATAAGTTAAATCATTTCTCTACTCAACCTTATTAAGTTTGCCTACATAAGCTGATGGAGTAAGGTTTTCTTATTCTTTTAATGTTTCTGTAATTATCAACTTTTAAAAGTTTTTCTTATTTCTAGTTTTTTCAATTATTATTATTATTATTATTATTATTATTATTATTATTATTATTATTTATTAATTATTAATAGTAAAAGTTATACAATCTCTAATCACCATTTAGCAGTTAGCACCTTAAGCATCTACATACGCCAGCGCATAAACTATTTTATAAATGCTATCTTAGAAACCTTGTTTAACATTCCATCCTTCATTTTATTTTAAGCTATTTCTACATTAAACACATCTCTTATAAACTTTGAATTATTTTTTAAAATGTAGCTTAATTTATAAAAGACGTATTTAAGAGCTTTATAAAAATATGCTCATCATTAAGGTAATCTTAAGCTTAGCTTAAACATGCATCACATTTTTTAATGTTGATGTGTCTTATATACCCAATGATGTGTAGTCTCGTTGTTGATTTGAGAAATTAAAGTTTATCGTGTTTTAACTTTCCCATACATGGCATGATCAGTTCATTGTCGAACCGGCTATCGAGTTGATTCTTTGGATTTTGATCATCTCTTTTGCATGATTGATATGTGGTTGAACCATGCGTCGACCACACATTCTTTATTCTTGACTTTCTAGTTTTATCTTTACCCAAAAAAAAAAAGACTTTCTAGTTTTATGTTTGTACTTAAAATAAACATTTACAGTTGATTCACAAGAGCATTGTATAGGTGGTGAGCCTTCTTTTTTTTCCCAAATAAATCTGATTGGTTTGCTTAGCTTGTTTGATCTTTTGAGCATTCTTGTCGATAGTTTAAGAGTGTATTTTATAAACATATAAATAATTAAGTTTTATAAATGTATCGTATATGTTTATAAGTTTATGATATTAGCATAAGACCATGTGTAGTGGTTTAGCTCAATAATGCCCCCACCATGAGGCGTTTTGCGACACGTGACAGTCCAGTCAGCATGGGGCGTTATTGCAAAAGTGGCGTCGTGGGAATAATGCCCAATAACGCCCCTTCCAATCATTAAAAAAAACAAACAAACTAGTTTCTCATTGGCCAGTCAAACCCACTTGCAGCGTTATTAAAAAAACGTTGGGCCAATTTTTTTTTTTTTTGTCAAAAAACGCCACATCACGCCGGGTGTAATGGGTGGGGGGGTGGTTTCCGGCGGTATTAGGGGGCAAACACGCCCAGTACGGTTGGTCTAACAAGTAGTGTATTTCACAAATGTGTAATCATGTATCCGCTAGACCTTTATGTGTGATTCTAGTCAACCAACTCAAAACATATACGATAATGGCGTGTAGAGGTAGTTGTGGCGGGGAAGAGAGAAAGTCAGGATGATTAGGCTAGAGGGTATGGTGATGGTCCTTCAAGGGATGATGATCCGCCACGTAGGCGCCACGTCATAGTCCTCCCAAGGATGGTCCATCCCACAAAACTAGAGGGTATGGAGGATGATCCTAGATGATCCTACCCCATCCCACTATGTACAAGTAACCATGTCTTTAGTACAAACACAAACAAATGGGGCCCACCATATTTGGTCCGTCGCAAACGGCGACATCTCGACGATGACGACGGGACGGAGGGGGGCGGCATGGAGAGGGGTACGGCGACGGATGGAGGACGGGCTGAGGACGGTTCCATACCGTCTAGCCTTAGGACATTCAATTATGTTAGGTTGAAATGGCGGTCGTTAGTGTTGCAAGTGTCAACGAGGTAGAACAGTGGTCATTAGTCATGGCATAGTACTTTTTGGGGCTAAAACCCTATTCTAAACTAGGGTTTCTTTTTTTTTTCTTTTTTTTTTTTTTTGCCAAAAATCTTAACACATGAGAATATGATAATATACAGTTTCGGTATATAATTTCTAAACAACATAAATTACGTAAATTTTAATGAAAAAAATTAAAAGATTGAGAGTTTAAAGAATTATAAACTAACTAAGAATGAAACACGAATCAAACATAGTGGAGCAGAAAAAATCAAAATATTGGAGTCCCCAACAGTTGACCGCCCCTGGGTCAGGGTGGACGGTATGCTCTCGGTGAGTGGAGCGGGGAGCTCACTTTGTCGCGCGGTGAACCATTACCAGCCTTTGTTTAGTGAGTGGGGAGTGTCCAAATCGGTGTATACTTACCGAGTGTTTGAAGAGGAGAGAGGTGGGAGGGAGAGAGGCTTAATGGTGGGTTCCCATTAACCAACCAATCACATTTTTTTTTTAAATTGAGTGGGTGTTTGACCAATGCTAGTGTTTGAGTGGAAAATAAAGACGTGACATGACATGAGATTATTGGGTAGTGAAAATGGGAAGTGATTGACCACTCCCTCCACCCTGATGGATGTTTAGACCATGGGGTATGGTGGGGCGGGGGTTGAGGGCATGAGTTGAAACGTGGAGTTCGAGCCACCCATGGGGTATGGCGGGGCGTAGGTGAACCGCGTGGCTTGGCAGTTTATTAAAAAAAATATATACAAGAAATTAAAAAAATACCCCGCTATGACCTAGCCAACAAGCGAATAGGAGCCGGCCACATAAGATCGCTAGCCCGCCTCACGCCCAGCTTTAAACTCCCACCACTTGGGCCACGCCCAAACCCAAGCCCACCCGAAGTGGTGACTTGGGCGTTTTAGCCAACCCACGCCCCAACCCCCGCCCCATACCCCACATTCGGTGGTGCAATGGTGTTGCTTCGGTGAGTTTGAACTTTTTGTCAATCTATTGGGTGGAAAATGAGGGTGGATGAAAAAAGGTAACCAATATCCTTGATGCAAAAAAACAACCAATCAAATTTTCCCATTTTAGTTTAAGTTTTATTTTATTACTTTTTTTTGAACGGCTAACAAAAGAGAATTTTATTATAATCTAGCTAGCGGCTAGCACCAATTTTACACACACCAAACCAAAATACCTACAACCAAATGAAACAGGACATTACTTGTTACAGAGCAAACATACTAAAATACATCGAAACGACTCCATTGTTCCCATGTTAACGCCGCCGCCTTTGCTCGGTTCTTGACCCACAAAAAAACTTTTCGCCTTGATTTCTTCCAACAGGTTTGTTACCGTCTTTCTCCTCCCCGAAAAAACTATCTCGTTTCGCATGTTCCAAAGGCTCCAGATTGTTATCAAGCAGACTGCATGAAACACCTTTTTTCTCTTCACTGTACCATGGAACAATTTGTGATCTTCAAGAATATCCTTGAAACCAAATGCCATAAAAGGTTGAGCTTTACACCATTGATACACAAGTTGCCATACTATTTGGGCGAATTCACAGGAGACAAATAAATGATCACAAGTTTCATTGTACAGCCCACATATAACGCATTCTAGATTTTGGACTGTTATACCCCTTCTCGACAATGCAACCCTTGTTGGGAGTCTTTCCTTTTGAGCTCGCCATGCCACTATCCCAACTTTTTTGGGAATCCAATTATTCCATTCGACCACATAACCCGGTGACACACAGTTCTTCTCGACAATAGCCTGTTTAATACTAGCCACACTGAACCGACCCGTTTCGTCCAACTTCCACACCCAATTATCAACACCCAAGTCAACCGGTACGCCCTGCAGGAGAGCGTTTAGTTGCTGAAACTCCAACAGCTCATCGACGTGCAGCAGTTGACGTCTCCACTCCCACACCATCGTTAACCCGTTCGTCGCCGCTCGAATTCTTTGCGCCACCGAACACCACCGGTTCTTTTCCAGTTAAAAAAGCAACGGAAAAAGGACATTAAGCGGTTCTGATGTCACCCATGAATCAATCTAGAATGCTATATCCGACCCGGCCCCGACTACCACTATTATATTTTTAGAGAGTTCTACCCCCAAACTTGCTAGAATTGTCGAGATGCCGCATATTTGCTTCCAAGGTCCCGCAACAGAGATTTTACTCGGAATTGGATTCCATGATCTTGAATTATGATGGATAGACCATACCACTTTTCGCCACATCCCTTCCTTTTCCGTTTTAAACCGCCACCACCATTTCGCAAGAAAAGCTAGATTTGCATCCCGTAGTGTACCGAAACCAAATCCTCCGTACTCAACCGGTGCAACCGCATTATCCCAAGCCATCCATGCCATCTTTGACACTTCTTCCGTCCCGCCCCAAAAGAAAACCTGTCGAAGTCTTTCTAGTTGATTTAAAACTTGGACCGGAGCTTTGTATAAAGAGAAGAAATATGTCGGTAGTGACGACAACACTGACTTTAAAAGTGTGATTCTTCCCCCATATGACAATTTTTTAGCCTTCCAAATAGATAACCTGTTCTTGAAAATGTCAACAATTGGCTTCCAATTCCGAACAAGATTCATATTCGCGCCCACATACAAGCCAAGGTATTTAAAAGGAAAGCACCCGGCTCTACAATGTAACATATTAGCCATCCCCGCCACTTCCGACTCTTCCACTCCCACCCCATACAGACAACATTTAGCTAGATTAACTTTTAGCCCTGATGTTAAGCGAAAACATCTTAATATCCTCCGTATATTTAACGCAGTTGCAGCCGACCATTCCCCAAGAAAGACAACATCATCCGCGTGCAATAAATGAGTTAGGGTCGTACCATTATTATTACACCTAATGCCATTAAACAGACCGACCTCTGATGCCCTCTTCATAATACTGGACAGAGCCTCCATAGCAATGACGAAGAGAAAAGGAGATAAAGGATCTCCTTGCCGGAGACCCCTAGTACATTCAAACTCCATTGTGGGTGAGCCATTGACCAGTACCGACGCTCGGGCGGAGCGAAGAGTTGCCAATATCCATTCACGCCATTTAGACGAAAAATCCCATTTGTTCCATGACCGATATCAGAAAACCTCAATTAAGCGAATTGTAAGCTTTATGAATGTCGACTGTGAATAACATACCTGCCCTTTTGATATTCTTTAGGCAAGATACTAATTCATTCAACATCAACGGCCCGTCGATGATGTTCCCACCCGCAAGGAACGCTGATTGTTCTACAGAGATGAGTTTACCAATTACCCTTTTCATCCGGTTCACCAAGACTTTGGATATGACTTTATTAATGCATCCAATGAGGCTTATGGGCCGGAACTCGGATGGGCGCAACGAGTCCTTGACTTTTGGAATCAATGCAATAAAAGAGGAGGAACAACTTCTATTTAAATTTGGGTTGTTGTAGAACTCCTCGAACAATTTTAGAAAATTCTCTTGTAGCCCATTCCGGCACCGTTTTAAAAACATAAAATTGAAGCCGTCCGGCCCGGGAGCCTGGTCACCATCACATTCCCATACGGCCTCCTTAATTTCGAGCAATGTGAACGGTCGCGTCAACGACTCTCCATCGGCCACAGTTAGGACGTTTACAGGTGATAGAACAAAGGACAGCCTATCATGCATTGGAAGGTCGTCCTTTATTCTATCACCTGTAAACCTCCTAACTGTGGCCGATGGAGAGTCGTTGACGCAACCGTTCACATTGCTCGAAATTTAATTATTAAATATTTAATTTAATGATCGATATAAATAGATGTAACACAATCAATCATATACCGGCACGTAGGAAAAGGAAAAAGAAAAAAACATAGGGGCTGTTTGGTAGCCTCTTAATGACCATTCAGATGTTACCTCTTAATGGTTTAAAACCTCTAAATGAATAAGAGGTAACCTCAAGTCTGAATGGTTAAGAGGTAACATCTGAATGGTAAATCATCACATGTCACATTCTTCTACCTTCTCATTGTTAAATTCTTAATGGTTCCATTAAGTGGTAACCTCTTAATGACCATTCAGATGCTACCAAACAGCCCCATAGTTTGTGCCGGTAAAAAACAAAATTAAAAAAAGAGGGAAATAGTTTTTTTTTTTAAGAAAAAAAACTGATAATTAGTTTTCACAAACAAGAATTAAAATGTAAGATGTCTTCATACTATACAAAAAACACGTAATAAGCTATATTTCTTTTCATATTTATATGGGCATTTTTCACAAACTAGATATCTCTTTAAAGGAATTGGAATTTGATGGAATTGAACTAAATTCTAATCAAGTTTTATATTGTGTTTGGTTGGTAAATTTAAAAATGAATTTAAATGAATTACAAGATGTAGATGATGAAATACAGGTTGTGGGGAAGTTCATTTGAGAATAATCTTCTTAAAAGAAAGAAAAATAAATTAATCTAGACCTAATGTTTTTTTTTATCAATGGTTGTGAATCAAGATATCATTTTTGTTGACTTTTAATTAATACTTTAATTACTAAGGGTAATATAGACATTTTGATGTAGAATATTAATAAATATTTTAAAGAATTGCTCAAGTCTTATTAATGCAATCATAAATTGCTCCTTCACCATCATTAATGTATTGACTCCTGCACAAATTTTATTAGAAGTGACAAAATTATTTAAAAATTTTGTGTCCTACACATATTTTATTATGAGTCGCAAAATTATTTAAAAGTGTTTGACTCCTATACATTCTGTATCCTACACCAAAATATTGTTTTAATGGTGTTGGAACAATTGGAAATGTAAGATCATGTGCAAGATTGTTTTATTGTGTAAGGTGCACAACTATTTTATAAGATAGGGTCATTAAATGATTAGAGTTCATTAATTTGAATAACAAAAATAAATAATAGATTCATTAAATGATTTGCTTAAATTACCTTTGTATCCTTTATTCTTTTTATTCTTAATTTTTAATTCTTCTCATTTGAACTCTCCACTATAGGTTATTACATTCCAATAAATGATGGAATCTGTTCAAATTGTAATTGCAATATGTGCTAACCAAACATTAAATTTCAAGGGAATAAGTCCAATTCCATCCTAATTCCAAAGGATTCTGCGAACCAAACGACACCTAAGTTTTGCCTATCAACCGTAAAACAAGTGATTTGATATTTGTTGTTAGATTACAATATTAATATTATTGTTACTTAAAAGGAGATGGATGATACGGACTTGTAATCATATAACACGGTCATGGAGAAGTCTACGTGGGTGCGTAACCAACATAAGCGTCCATGTGAACTTGGAAATTCCATTTTTGGGATATTTTATGATGTTTTAGGGTTTGTGTCACACCCCAACCGATGGCGGAAACATCGGGGTGTGGCACTGAGCGAAACAGATTGTTCAAGAGAATCCATAACAACTATTAAATGACAATATATTTAACGTTAATATCCCATACTACTAACATATAAAGCAATAACAGTCATTACAGATAGCGAGTCTCATAAACAAATACTATTCCGACAACTCCGATTTTATTTAGCGGGTTTCTAGACTCCCTAGCTTGTTTCATCATAGCATAGCATCCTATCAACCTGTCACATACGTTAAAATAAAGTCAATACATAAAATGTAAAGGTGAGTACACAAGTTTGTATAGCATATAGTAGTAAAAGCGTTTACGCATAACCAACATGTATCACGTAACGGGCGAAGCAAGTAACTATCAAACTATGTTCACACTTAACCACGAGACTGCGTTGTAGAGTATGCGCGACACATGTTCAGGGAACACGTGAAGTAAAGAGATGTGATCCCTGGCAACCCGTGTCCACGACAGGTGTTGATTCCAAACTATAGTACTATCGTTGCTAGAGGCGGTATAGTGTAACACTGTATAAGTATAGTAACAAGCATTCATAGATCACATATAACATGCGGGAGCGGTTAGCGTTAAAAGTGGTTGTGTTGTGTGTTGATGTGTTTTGATATAGAACGTATGTAACACCCAAAAGTGCATTAAAAGAAAATGGGTTCGAGTATACTCATAGTGCGTTCGTAGTTGCTAAACACACACTGTATTGGATTGAAGGGAGCGATGAGTTAGCCTGAGCATAGAACAGTAGCGTAAGCGTTGAACAGCGTGTAAACAGAGTGTCGAATGTGATAGGTGTCGAATGGTGAGTCGAGCGGATGGTCATCCGGACGGATGGTCAACCGAGTGGATGACCATTCGAACGGGTGGCCATTCGAATGAGTGTGTGTTGATTTGGAAAATTATTAAAGTTTGAATTTTGGTCAAATTGTTTTGAACAAGGAATAGTTTAGGGGACAGGTCACCTGGTCAAATGGTCATCCGATCGGATGGCCACTCGAGTGGGCGATCTGTTGTTTGAAAACCTTGTAAAATTTCTAAGTAAAAGTTTGAGGTTTAACGGAGACGGCGTGACGACGTGTCAAACAACGGAAACACACCAAGGTTCAGCTCATTCGATCGGATGGGAATCACCCCATTCGATCAGATTCATTGTTCCTGATGGAATTTCATGTTCAACCTGTTAATCGGTCATCTCTTTAGTGAAAATCTGTTTTCAAGCCGGCTCTCAACCAGGAGATGGGTAGAGAGTCTGAATGAGTCCAGATTCCATCGGTTTTGTATAGAAAGTTGAAGAAAAGATGAAATCAGTTGAAAAGTATTGAGATCTTGTTGTGATTTAAGTCAAAATTGTGGAAATCCTTTAGATCTGAACCAATCTTGATGAGATGATGTCACTCAACAGCTTGCATAAGTGACCAAGTGAGAACCACCTTCAAGGAGTCAAAATCAGGCGATTTCGAGAAGAAAATGCGTGATTTTGATGGATAAGATGATGTAGAAGTGTGTAGTGATGATGATTGTACAAGATTTGAAGAGAAAAGCTTACCAAAAAGCCTTGAATCTTGATCAAAAGTGATGGAGAGCGACTTGAGTGTGTGTGGTCGGATGGAGCTGACAAATCAGCGAAAGGGACGTGTATGGTCACTATTTATAGGGTGAGAGGAGAGTTAAGGCGGTGCGCATTGGTAGTGATCAGATGGCCTTTCGATTGGATGGCCATCCGGTCGGATGGTCATTCGAGCGGATGTCCATTCGATCGGGTGGTCATTCGATCAGCCGAATTGTGCGAGTTAGTTTTCCAACTTTTGTTTCGTGCATTAAGCGTTGCGTTGCGTTTAATCGAGTTGCGAGTAAGCCTTGAGCGTTGATGTGTGCAAAATGCAACATATAAATTACATCAATTGTGGCATAAAACTAACCCTTTTTTAGTACTAATGTTGGAAAAAGTGTGCTTTTGTCTTCCTTTTTTATTTTCAGGATTAAATGAGCTCAAATTAACAAAAGAAGCAAAAAGACATCAAAATCTAACATAAATACAAGAAAAGGAACAAGACGTGACATGCCCGACCCCACGACAGCATCTTCCCAAGCAAAACA
This sequence comes from Helianthus tuberosus, assembly GCA_030545235.1. Classification (NCBI taxonomy): domain Eukaryota; kingdom Viridiplantae; phylum Streptophyta; class Magnoliopsida; order Asterales; family Asteraceae; genus Helianthus; species Helianthus tuberosus. The sequence continues at coordinate 125,507,479 of CM060354.1, forward strand.
AGATAACAGAAGACTGAACAAGCCCCGTGCTCAGCCAGCACGGGGGGCGTGCCCAAGTGTCAGCAGAAAAGACAAAGTGGTAGAAGCTTCTATTGCCCACCACGGGGCCGTGCTCAGCGGACACGGGGCCGTGGTCAACTATAAGATTCGCACAATCTAAGCAAATCTTCATAGTACAAAGATTCTTCTGCAAACGGGGTCGTGCTCAGCGGACACGGGGGCGTGGTCAACTAATAAGACAAGCTGCATTAAATGAAGAAAGAGAAGGATCGTGCCCACTGGACACGGGGCCGTGCCCGAGCTTCTGTTCAGCCTATAAATAGGAGTGCTTGGCTCAAGCTCAAACCATCCCTTGGCACACCACCTCTCTCACACTTCATCCACCACCCACCACCACCATAACACCATCATCCACCACCATCATCCATTGTCCATCATAGAGTGTGTGAGTCGTCTCGGTATCCAAGATTGATCGTAAGAGTTCTTGACAATCAAGGCCATGTTTGCCTAAGTCTCTTACATCACTTGGTGAAGACAAGTGTCTAGTGTAATACTTTTTATTTTTAATCTTTTCGCACTTTTTACTTGGTTTTGTATTAATGACTTTAATAACTAGTTTCTTATGTTGAAGGTGATTCTTCCTTATCGTTTGTCCGTGGTGTCTTGGCATTATTTTACTGTCTATATAAAATAAAAGATTTACACCATTCATATCTCCACGGTCTATATGGATGTATGTTGGCTACCTGGTCGGGGGTTAAGGGAACGGTTTGGTAAGAGTCTTGCCATTGTTCAGCGTTTAGAGGTCCTGCAATGGACCTGGGTCAAATTTAGTAGGACCTCCTTCAATACTTAACGGTATTGGATGGCGGGGGTCCAAACTCTTTGATCCCCTCATAAGTTAACTACTATTAATACTATAACCCGGCTATTTAGGACTGTATCCCTGCTGACTCAGACTACTTAGTCGAGGGTAACGTCACCTCCAAAAGAGGGGCCTACCATAATTTGCATTAATAACTTAATTAATTATCTTTCAATAATCCGACCCTTTAGGATTGTATCCTTGCTGACTCAAACTACTGGGTTGAGGGTAACGTCACCTTCAAAAGAGGGGCCTACTACAATAACTAAGATAATCTCTTAAATAAGTGCAAAAGTGTGGAAATAATCAAAGGTTACGCTAGATACGAGTCGGAACCAAGTGATTCATCTTGTCTATCTGTTTTTCTTTTTATTTTATTTTCAGCATTTTTAGTTAGTTTTTATTTTTCTTAGTTTAAAACATTTTTCTAAACTTTTTGATTTGATTAGACGTTGAGGATAAACCGGTACTAAAAGCTCTTGTGTCCTTGGACGACCTCGGTATCTTGCCAACACTATACTACGCTCACGATGGGTGCACTTGCCCATATGTGTGTTTAGTGTTAGAAAAATATCGTGTTTTATAAATTTAAAACTTGGCTAAAAAAGTGTTAAAGGGGCTTAAAATATACACCTAATATATATAACACTTCACACGCATCAAGCGTATAAGCGTTGCATTAAGATAACCACATAACATTAAACAAATAATCACACAAGTAGTACCCATAACACATAAATGCATAAAGTAAATCCACGTTTCGAGTTTGCATTGCGTTTGCGTTTAGTTTGCGTTGTGATATCGTTTAGCCTAAACAAGCGATAAAATGCGTTCAAATGGTATGTTATAAACTGCGTTAAATGTGATAACGGCGTTTTGAATAAGCGTTGTAAAATATAGTTTAAACCCTTTGCGATAATCGGAATCTCCGAAGTACAAGCAATTAAGCAAGAAATGACAGATACAAGTAATAACCCAGAAAGTCGGGTTGTTATAGCCTCCCCTACTTCAGGGAATTTCGTCCCAAATTAAAGCACAGGCGTAACGAAGAGTTGTGGGTATTTTGCTTTCATATCACTTTCGAGTTCCCAAGTGAACTCGGCGTCGCGTTTGCCTTCCCAGCGAACCTTCACTATAGGAATGCGAGAGCGTCAGAGTTTCTTGGTCTCTTGATCCATGATTTCTACTGGATTTTCCACAAAGTGTAGAGTTTCGTTCACTTACAAATCCTTGAGAGGGACATGCATGTTTTCTTCAGCTAGACACTTTTTGAGGTTCGAGATGTGGAAAGTCGGATGTACGTTGTTGAGTTCCTCCGGTAATTTGAGTCGGTAGGCCATTTTACCAATTCTTTCTAGAATCTTAAAGGGTCCCACGTATCATGGCGCTAGCTTTCCTTTCTTGCCGAATCTGATCACCCCCTTCCAAGGTAAAACCTTTAGGAGTACGTGATCACCAATTTCAAACTCAAGGGGCTTGCGGCGTTTATCGGCGTAACTCTTTTAACGACTCCACGCTTTCAAGAGATTGTCTCGTATCTGGAGGATCTTGTCAGTCGTTTCTTGTAATAACTCAGGACCTGTAATTTGCGCGTCTCTGATCTCGTGCCATACAATAAGCGATCGAAATTTTCTACCATATAATGCCTCAAAGGGTGCCATTTGAATACTAGCGTGATAACTGTTGTTGTACGAGAATTTGACTAAAGGTAAATGCGAATCCCAATTACCACCAAAATATATAACGCACGAACGAAGCATGTCTTCAAGGGTGCCAATCGTGCATTCAGTCTGACCATCGGTCTGGGGATGGAAAGTGGTACTGAGGTTAAGAGTAGTACCGAGAGTGGATTGAAATGTCTCCCAGAGACGTGAAGTAAATCGACCATCGCGGTCAGAGATGATGTCACGAGGTGTCCCATGTCGACAAATGACTTCGTCGGTATAGATTCGTGTTAATCGTTCAACCTTATAGTCTTCTCGTATCGGTAAAAAGTGGGCGGATTTTGTAAGACGATCAATGATAACCCAAAGACCTGATGGCGTGCGAGGGAGTTTCGTAATGAAATCCATAGCTATACTCTCTCATTTCCACATCGGGATCTCGAGTTGCACGAGTAAGCCAGAGGGTCGTTGGTGTTCAGCCTTAACTTTGGAGCAAGTTAGGATTTTTGAAACGTAGAGAGCGATATCCTTCTTCATTCCTAGCCACCAATACCTAGCACGGAGGTCCTGTTACATTTTTTCGGCACCTGGATGAATGGAATATCGTGATTTGTGGGCTTTAGTCAACAAAATCTCTCGGAGATTATTGCGACTAGGAATCCAAATGCGGTCGAGATAGTGGAAGATACCGTTAGGTTTATTCACTAGTTGATTTTCGGTTCCAAGAATTCTTTCTTCCTTCAAAGTGTTCTCGAGAAAACAGGCGTGCTGAGCGTCGCAAGTGAGAGCTTCGAGTTCGTGTTAGGCTTGAACATTACGAACACTATGTAAATAGCTTCGTCGGCCTAGAGCGTCGGCAACGACATTTGCTTTGCCTGGGTGGTAGCGTATCTCACAGTCGTAGTCGTTGAGAAGTTCCTTCTGGTTCAAGATGTGTTGTAGGCTCTTATGGTCGATGAAGACCGTACACTTAGTGCCATATAGGTACTGTCGCCAAATCTTTAACGCAAAAACTGTCACACCCCCAAAATCCACCATGCGGAGTATCACCACTTGGAGGCGTGACATGACCAGGATTAAGCCACCAATCATATTGAACAATGTATTTAAGATGGATAAAATCCAACCACACAATATAATTGGTGATCAAAAGCTAGTTATCCAAATTCGAATTAAACAGCGGAAGCATTAAAGGTGAAATCCAAAACATAAGTAATAAGTTCTTAAGTTTAAATGTTTAACATGGGACTCGACAGTCCATGTCCCACAACGACCACGCCTCCCTGTGCAAGCTCCATAGATACCTAATGACCTGCAAGGCATGTAACAAGGAGTCAACAACAAAGTTGAGTGAGTTCACAGTTGGGTGTTCGTTTTAAGTTGTTTCAAAAACATGGTTTTCGTTTAGTTGGCTTACTTTCCGTGGGGGTTACCCCATAGTTGAAAATATGATTAACCAATTCATTCTTTCCCAAACCATGACCCGTGGGGGCTTCCCCGTGTGAACCACTAGATGGTCTCATTTGACAGGCACTTCTTCAGATTCGACACATGGAACACGTTGTGAACTCCGCTGAGTTCTGCCGGTAGATTCAGCTTGTAGGCGACTTTGCCAACTTTCTCAGTGATTTCGAACGGTCCGACATACCGCGGGTTGAGTTTTCCTCGTTTGCCAAAACGAACTACACTTTTCCAAGGTGAGACTTTGAGTAGCACTCGATCCCCAACCTGGAACTCAAGTGGTTTCTTGCGCTTATCAGCGTAGCTTTTCTGACGGTCACGAACTGCCGCCATTCGTTGTCGTATCTGAGCAATCCTCTCAGTCGTTTCTACCACAAGTTCTGGGCCAGTGATTTGACTATCGCCAACCTCTGCCCAACAAAGAGGTGATCGGCACTTCCGTCCGTACAATGCCTCGAACGGAGCGGCCTGGATGCTGGTGTGGTAGTTGTTATTATACGAAAATTCTACTAGATGTAGATGTCGCTCCCAGCCGTTACCAAAATCAATCACACATGCCCTAAGCATGTCTTCAAGGGTTTGAATGGTACGTTCAGACTGCCCATCCGTCTGTGGATGATATGCCGTGCTCATGTCTAATCGAGAACCAAAGGACTTGTGCATAGCTTGCCACAACTCAGACGTAAAACGTGAGTCACGATCAGAAATGATGGAGGTTGGCACTCCGTGCCTCGATACTACTTCCTTTAGGTAGACGTCTGCTAGAGTAGAAAACTTATCCATTTCCTTGATAGCCAGAAAATGTGCAGACTTAGTCAATCGATCCACTATCACCCAAATAGTGTCATTTCCGCGTTGAGATCTAGGCAGGCCAGTAATGAAATCCATGGAAATTTGCTCCCATTTCTATGTCGGGATCTCTGGTTGTTGGAGTAGGCCTGATGGTTTCTGATATTCAATCTTGACTCTCGCACAAGTCAAACATTTACTGACGTAGGTTGCTATGTTGGCTTTCATACTAGGCCACCAATACGTAGTCTTGAGATCGTGGTACATCTTATCCGAACCAGGATGTACTGAATAACGAGACTTGTGTGCCTCATCCATCACAAGCTCACGTAGATTACCATAGAGTGGAACCCAGATGTGCCCGTTTACATAGTAGGCACCGTCTTCCTTTTGTTCTAACCGTTTTCTTGATCCTCGTAGGGACTCAGCCCTGATGTTTTCTGCTTTCAATGCTTCGACCTGAGCATCTCGTATCTGAGTAGGAAGACTAGATTGGATGGTAAGTTGTAACACTCGCACACGTTTAGGTGTAGTATCCTTTCGACTGAGGGCGTCGAATGTTTAACTCCTTTTGCTTGAAGATATGCTCGAGACTCCTGTGATCGGTGTAAATGGTGCACTTGGTACCGTACAGGTAACGTCTCCATATCTTAAGTGCGAAAACAACTGCTCCCAGCTCCAAGTCGTGCGTAGTGTAGTTCCTTTCGTGAACTTTAAGTTGGCATGATGCATAAGCAATGACTTTATCTCGTTTCATCAACACGCAACCAAGTCCTTGGATGGAAGCGTCGCAATAAAGCACAAAATCATCTGTGCCTTCAGGCAACGAGAGGATAGGCGCGCTACAAAGTTTATCTTTTAAGTGCTGAAATGCAGATTCTTGCACATCACCCCAACGATAGGTGACACCCTTCTGAGTTAGCGAGGTGAGAGGTTGCGCAATCTTAGAGAAATCCTTGATGAATCTTCTGTAATATCCTGCCAAACCCAAGAATTGGCGGATTTCTGTTGGTGTACGGGGTGCAGGCCAGTTCTTGATCGAGTCAACCTTGGATGGATCCACATGAATCCAATCCTTGTTTACCACGTGGCCTAGAAAATGGACTTCGCGAAGCCAGAAGTCACATTTCAAAAATTTGGCATACAACTGCTCTGTTCGAAGGAGTTCCAAAATAAGCCTCAAGTGTTGCTCGTGTTCTTCCTGACTCTTTGAATAGATCAGGATATCGTCGATGAAAACTATGACAAACTTATCCAGGTAAGGTTTGCACACTCGGTTCATGAGATCCATGAAAACCGCAGGTGCATTCGTTAATCCAAAAGGCATAACCAGAAACTCGTAATGCCCATACCGAGTCCTGAATGCTGTTTTAGAGACGTCCTCATCTCGGACTCTCAGCTGATGATAGCCCGATCTTAAGTCAATCTTAGAGTAGAAGCTCGACCCTTGCAGCTGGTCAAATAGGTCATCAATACATGGAAGAGGATAACGATTCTTCACGGTCACCTTGTTGAGTTCGCGGTAGTCAATACACATTCTGAAGGTACCGTCTTTCTTCTTCACAAATAACACTGGAGCTCCCCAAGGCGAAGAGCTAGGGCGAATAAAACCCTTGTCCAAGAGGTCTTGTAATTGAGTGGACAATTCTTCTAGTTCCGACGGGGCTAAGCGATAAGGTGCTCGAGCTATGGGCGCTGCTCCAGGAGCTAGCTCGATTTGAAACTCGACTTGATGATGAGGCTGAAGACCAGGTAATTCCTCAGGAAATACCTCAGGAAAGTTGCGTACAATAGGAATGTCTTCTATCTTCTTTTCTTTCGAAGATGTATCAGAAACGAGGGCTAGGATAGCAGTGTGGCCCTTTTGCAACCACTTCTGGGCCTTAAGGAAAGAGATGATGCCTACAACAGCACCACTCTTGTCGCCACAGATTACGAGGGGTTCCTCACCAGAACGAGGGATACGGACAATCTTCTCGTTGCAAAGAATTTCCGCTTGCTGATGAGATAACCAATCCATCCCAATAAGAACGGCGAAACTACCCAGAACGATAGGAATGAGGTCGATAGAAAAGGTCTGATCAGCAAGAACAAGATTACAACCTTTAACTATGTGTGTGGCCTCTAAACTTTTACCGTTTGCTAACTCTACTGTAACAACCCGCACTTTTGTGTGTTGTTACCACTCGTTATACTCGTTACGCCTAGCACCGGAGATTCAGATCATAATGTAACTATATCGTATATATCGCTATTCGAAGGATAATCGTATATTTTCGAAATACAATATCACTATACTACACTATTATCACACTAACACTCACGGAGGCATTGAGTGAGGACCTATTCTACCCTCCTCAGTGGCCGTGATGTGTCGAACGTAAACAATTTACGCTAACAGGGACCCTCGGGTGAGTGCTGTAGCTCCAGTCGTCATGACGATGATGACAATACGAGTAAACGGTACCCCGTCAGTCTTTGTGGCACTATACGAAATAACGTTCACAATGACATCAAGAAAGGACCTACACTACCCTCATTGATGGCCGTGAAACGTCGCTAATAATCGCATACTCGAATCGGAAACCGAGTGTTAATTATCGAATCTTTGGACTATGGATACGTAAATACGACCCCTAGTGATATATATATATATATATATATAATAACAATATAATGATAATATAAATTAATTATGAAAATACGCGCTTCGAAAGCTATCAAAACGATAAAAAAACGGAGAAGTCCAAGCGTCAGGATAGCTATCCGGACGGATGGGCATGCGCACGGATGGCCATCCGCACGCATGGGCCATCCGCACGGATGGGCCATCCGCACGAATGGGCTATCCGGGCCAGAACCACTTTCCTCTTCTCTGTTGCCTATAAATACCATGTCACATCACTTGAACAGTGATGTGACAGCTCCTGTTCAACCAAACGCGCACCAAGACCCTTTTCTCTCGATTTCCTCGCGATTCCGGTAAGATTTCAACCTAAAACTTGCACTTCTACGATCTACACTCGATTCTACATCATTCTATCTTTCAAAACTCAAATTCTAACCGTGAAATCTACGGATTTGAGGCGTTTTGAGGTGATGTCACCAAGAGTTCTTATGAACTTCAAAGTTGGGGTCTCATTTCACTATAAACGACTCAGATCCGGGTGATTTCCACATGTTTTATGACAAAACTCACCTAAATCTGTGCGATTTCGAGTTAACCATGAAGAACCACCATGAACGGTCAGATCTGATGGAACGGGGTGATTCCCGGCCGTTAGAATGAGTCGGAATTGACGGAACTTCAAGTGTTAGTGCGAAATTATACTACCCTAGTAAAACAAACGTATTCCTTCCGTTAGACGCTCGAAAACAGTGTTCAGAGCGCGAAACAGACATGTCAGTCCGCACGGACGACAGGTCAGTCCGCACGGACGACAGGTCAGTCCGCTGACCTGTCCGCACGGACGACATGTTAGTCCGCACGGACGACAGGACAGTCCGCACGGACGACAGGACAGTCCGCACGGACGACAGGACAGTCCGCACGGATGACACATGTCCGCACGGATGACATGTCAGTCCGCACGGACAAAATGTCAATCCGCACGTACATATCACCCGCACGGATGACAATGTCAATCCGCACGCACACTCAGTCCGCACGGATGATAATGTCAATCCGCGCGCACACTCAATCCGCGCGCACACTCATCCGCACGTACCTCCACCCGCACGGATGACCACTTATACACGCATTAACCGCACGGATGACACACCATCCGCACGGATGACTTGTCATCCGGACGGATAACATGTCTAATCCGCACGGATGAGGACCATTCAACCAAATGTGTAACTTTTCAAGACTAATCTCACTTAACCGTACATCGCTTACTCTACTTCTTCAAGGATCATTACGGGCATACTCGCAACCGACTCAATCAAGTTGTAATCTCTCTAAATACGCACTGTGAGTATACTTGACCCCCTTTTTAATCGAATTTTGGGTGTAACATACGTTTCTAACAAATCGAACTTATCAAGCGAAATATTCAATCAATCGAATTATCACTTGCGAATAACCGTTATGCATAGATATACGTGATGCTAGTTGCATATGTGCTAGGGCTTATACTCGCGACGTCCCACCACGACTAGTATAATACTATTGCGCCCGACGGGGTCTAGTTATGCCATCGTACATTCGAGCATCGAGGACTTAGTTGGTAGTATCAGTTTTGTGAGTATATATGTCGTGTATTACGTTTATGCATGTGGAAATTCGCAGCACTTTTAATCTATTATGCTATACTTATCAAACCTGTATACTCGCCAATACTTTTGTATTGACAAACTATTTTAACGTATGTTGCAGGTTAGATCGCAGACTATATCAAATCAAGCTAGGGAGTCTAGAAACTCAACAAAAATCTAGGTTGTCGGATTTGTATTGTTCGAGAGGACAAGAAATCTGTGATAACTTATGTGATTGTATTGTTTGTTAGTATGGGATAACGAATGTATTAAATATTGTCGCAATATAGTTGTTATGGATTCTCTTGAGCAATCTGATTCGCCTAGTGCCGCGCCCCGATGATTCCGCCATCGGTTGGGGTGTGACAGATTGGTATCAGAGCCATAACTATAGGGAATTAGGTCAGACTCGACCTAGTCCGGGTCGACGTCTTAGAAATTGACCTAGTCTATAGTATAAGTACCAACAGGCCGACCCATACGAACCCAGTGGGGTTTGTATTGGGCTACTTGATACTCTCGATCGAAATTGCTAAAAGATACAACTTTGTGTGAACCCCGCATACTACAACTTCACACTAAGAAGCCTTTCCTAAGGCTGAAATACTACTTAGCCTTTCCTAAGGCCGACACAATACACACGTTTTTGAAAATACTCGCATAACGAAACCGAGCGATCCAGTCGAGATCAGGTGTGAAAACCAAGAACTCTCGATAGGATTGCTCACTCAGCGCATTTTTCTAGCACGAGAACTCTTCGTTGAGTTAGGAGTGACATCCACATCTCGACAAAAGTCTCCATTTCTAAATCTAGTGGAACTCACGAATTTATTCGAGGAGCATAGCCACAATTAGGAACGAAACTGTTAAGCCAGGGGTGAAACCCGTACCTTAATAAGTCGTCCCATTCTCTATAAACTGGTTTTCAAAAGATCTCACCAAGGACTCGACTATCACGATAACTCGAGCCACGCGATGACTAGGAAGACGAATGTCAGGAGCTGCATCCCAGTGGAAGCATGAAGTCCTCTAGGTCAACGCGCATGCTCGAACTTGTTAGATATAGTTGGGTTACCTTGGGAAGTCCACGCCTAAAACACCCAAGGCACCCTATCATACGACCCGCCAATTTTACAATGATTGGAACTTATTTACGTTTCGAAACCTTACGTTTTATCGATTTCTCGATGTAACGATTTTCACTCCCTACTTTATAAACACACAATTCGCACAGCCATCGCAATCTAGAACGAAATCCGAATGTTCGCAACGAAACTAATACATAATCTATCGCATTCGCTCTCATTTTCTCACCTCAACGCGACCTCGCTTATTCTAAATCGACCTGTATGTGTATAATTACAAACTACAATTATATAAATATGTAAATATGTATAAACAAACAAGTCAATGTGTGGGAACTTAGGGATTTCGTGTCTCCTATGTGGCTCCTATGTGATTCGTACTACTACTACACTATCGCACCAAGTTTTGAACGCGCTCAATCGCAACGCAAAACTCAAAAATCATTATGATCGAATCTCACTCCAAGTCTCTTCCTGTCTAGATGCCTTCCAACAATTCTACCTCGAGACGAGTAGCTAGGAGGAAAGCCAAACGAAGCGCCGAGAAGAGGATTGCTTCACTTGTGATTAAGGAAGTGAGTAAGCTTAGTCCTCGAATCGCCGCTCAAGTGCACTCTCTCAGCAACTCTCGAGCCTCGGAAGACCCCAAGACGGAAGAGCCGCAATCTACTTTTCTCTACAAGCACTTCAAAGCCTGTGACCCGATGGAGTTCACGGGTGAAGGAGGTGCGACTCAACTACTCCAGTGGTTCGATTCTATCGAAGTTACCCTTCGTCAAAGCGGGTGTCCCGATAGTCTCCGTACTACTTGCGCCACCGGAGTATTTCAATCGCGAGCACTTGACTGGTGGACCGCCGAACGTAGCAAACGTGGGATCTCCGTAGCTTACGCTCTCTCTTGGAATGAGCTGAAAAAGCTCATGGAGAAAGAGTACTGTCCTCCTCATGAAATTCAGAAGCTGGAAAACGAATTTTGGGGAATCAAGCAAACCGAATGTGACAATGCTAGCTACACCGCAAGGTTTAAACAGCTTAGCATAATCTGCCCAGGTCAAGTCAACACTCTGGGGAAGGCCATCGCGAAGTACATTCGTGGCTTGCCTGAGTGTGTGGGTGATTTTGTCAAAGCTGCAAGACCTGCTACCATCGAAGAAACATACCGCTTAGCCGCAGAAATCAACAACAAACGACTCGTGGAAGGGTTATTCTCAGGAAATCCCGTCAAGCAAGCTCATCAAGCAATCACCAGTAATCCTTCAGGCGAACATGTTGACGAATCCTCCGATGAATCTACTGACGAATCTTCTGACAAATCTACTGGCGATTCCTCTAATGAATCAGCTAACGATTCTTCTGACGGATCTGCTAACGATTCTTCGGACGGATCTGCTGCTGATTCTTCTGACAAATCTGCCGACGGATCTTCCGACAAATCAGCCAAAGACTCCGCAAGCGAGTCTTCAGACAAACCCTCCAACGACGACACTTCTTCGCAAGACACCGACAAACCCAGCCGCAAGCGAAGGATCTCAAGCCCGAGCTCATCAACAACCGAACTGCTGCAACCAGAACCTCTTCGAACGGTTCCGATGTTTCTAAAACGAGCCTACACGGGAGCGCATCCTCAGTGTTACTCGTGTACCTATCATCATCCAGTTGGGGCTGACTGTCGCTACTGCAATAACTGCAACCGTTACGGTCACTTCACCCGCAACTGCTGCATCAGACCGTGAACTTGAGTACAACAACAGCTCCAGCAAAAGTCTTCAAGCATCAGACCTCTAGCAAGCGTAGGATAAAGTTGTAATGAGTACGACTCTCGACGTTAATTTCTAAGTTTGAACCTACTCTCTTATTCGAAGTTACCACTATATGTAACATTAACTCTCGTTTTCGTTTTCTCTTCCGCTCTCTAATCATCGCACTTAGACTAGATTCACACACATACTATGTACTATATACTATATCACGAAATAATGTGTTTTACCCTCACTACACTCTTAGAACGAAGTACGATAAACGTGCAAGGAACAAATAATCGCGGGTGCACACGGGATTATTTGGGTCAGTGCACGGTGATCGTAGTGAATTCTAAAGGTGCCATAACGTTTTGACAAAAGGTGACACCAAAGCACGGGATGAAAGTAGTAGGGGTCGGGCAAGGTGTGCCTTACCATACTACCGAAGTTCCGTGAAGAAAGTGCCACGTGGAGTTGAACGTTATTAGACCTATTATACTATTGTGATTATTTTCAACACACTACACTCAATCGCAAGGCGTAACAACTGAAATTGCATCATCGCAAGACTTGTCGTAAGTCTACAAACGAAATGCAATCGCCTCGTCGATGGACTCTGGGGAGTCTACCTCGCAGAACGATTGCATCGGCACAAGACTGGTCGTAAGTCTGTTGCAACGAATCTCAATCAAGCAAATAAACGCTCACGGTATTGTTGGGTGAGGACCTATTCTACCCTCCTCGATAGCCGTGATGCGTCGCAACGAATCGTTGAACTTATTCGAAACAGGAATCGAATTCGACAATCTCCAATCGCTTATCATGTGTATCTCGCAATCTCTGTCGCTTAATATGAAGAACTATATCGCTCGTTGTGTATCAACCTATCGCTATACCGTTAGCCGTGATATTCGTGTTAAGTTAGCACGCATGACCTCGCTTCACGAGATGAAACTCATATGACTAAAGCAGGGCGTTTCAGTCATATCAACGACCTTTCGTGGAGAAAGGCCATGTGGGGTCTAATGTTAATCAATTCAACCGAACCGCGTAAATCGAACCGCATACCTCCATCGCTTGCAACGCAACTACCGTTTATTGTAATTCGTTTATCATCACCATCGTTACTAGTGTTGTGTTTCGTGTTTATTCGTCTAATCACCAAATCGCTGATCGCCTATCGCGCATAATCTACCGCTTATCGCTCGCTTAGTGTTCCTTGCAGTCTATATGGTATTAAGTACACATGACACCGCTTCACGAGGCAAAGCTAACCTGGTTAAGCATGGTGTTTCGCCATGTTAGCAAACCCCCGTGGAAACGTGCCATGTGGGTGTAACGTGGAATCCAAACGAAAACACGCTATTCGCTTCTCACTTATCAACTCGCTGGATTCATCTATTCGATCCTATCTTATGCTCGGTCCGACCTTCTATCAATTGGGCCGGATGAACGCAATTCTATCCGAGTCATATCGGCACACCTGACACAGCCTCACGAAACGGAAATAATATGGGCAAAGCATGGTGGATACGCCGCTGGTACTTCCTATATATAAGTGTTTTAAACATATTAACGAACTTCCGTGGGAAGGTGCCAAGTGGGGCTGATGCTAAATCATCCTTTTCAAAAGGTTAAAACTGATTTTTTTATAAAACTTTTATTTAAACCATGGAACAAGTGAAATTCCTCACAATGTGGAGGTAACATCGAATCAGTTTAACTCCATATTCAAAGGGAGCTTCATGAGTTCAATTTTTCCTTAAAACCTTTTTCAAAGACCAAAAAACAAGATTTTCTTGAGATGTTGGTTCAACATCGAGTTCAACTGGAACCCATGCCATAGGAGAGTTTACGTAACCCTTGTTTTCATTTTCGAATTCCTTAAAATGTTAGAAACTTAAACTTCTTTGCAACTTCGGTTAACATCGACTCTGTTGACTGCCCGTTAAAAGGAAAATTTTCAAATATTTTCATCCTAAATATCTTTTAATATCTAAAACGAACGCTACTTGTAGCGTTGGTTAACGATAGACTCAGTTAACTCTACGTCATGAGAAACCTATCGAATTACAATCGCATCGAACTAACAAACTCTACGCTAGACAAGGTACTTTGGAATGTCAACTCATGGGATTAATACTTTCGTCCTTACATCGCCTTCTCACTATCGCAGTCGATCTCTCTTATTCGAAACATTCGCGCTGTCAACTTCCGGTCAAATCACTCGCTGTATCGCTATTTAAACTCTTAGAAGCCTACCTATTGGATTAATTTCGGGACGAAATTTCCTAAAGTAGGGGAGACTATAACAACCCGCACTTTTGTGTGTTGTTACCACTCGTTATACTCGTTACGCCTAGCACCGGAGATTCAGATCATAATGTAACTATATCGTATATATCGCTATTCGAAGGATAATCGTATATTTTCGAAATACAATATCACTATACTACACTATTATCACACTAACACTCACGGAGGCATTGAGTGAGGACCTATTCTACCCTCCTCAGTGGCCGTGATGTGTCGAACGTAAACAATTTACGCTAACAGGGACCCTCGGGTGAGTGCTGTAGCTCCAGTCGTCATGACGATGATGACAATACGAGTAAACGGTACCCCGTCAGTCTTTGTGGCACTATACGAAATAACGTTCACAATGACATCAAGAAAGGACCTACACTACCCTCATTGATGGCCGTGAAACGTCGCTAATAATCGCATACTCGAATCGGAAACCGAGTGTTAATTATCGAATCTTTGGACTATGGATACGTAAATACGACCCCTAGTGATATATATATATATATATATATAATAACAATATAATGATAATATAAATTAATTATGAAAATACGCGCTTCGAAAGCTATCAAAACGATCAAAAAACGGAGAAGTCCAAGCGTCAGGATAGCTATCCGGACGGATGGACCATCCGGACGGATGGGCATGCGCACGGATGGCCATCCGCACGGATGGGCCATCCGCACGGATGGGCCATCCGCACGAATGGGCTATCCGGGCCAGAACCACTTTCCTCTTCTCTGTTGCCTATAAATACCATGTCACATCACTTGAACAGTGATGTGACAGCTCCTGTTCAACCAAACGCGCACCAAGACCCTTTTCTCTCGATTTCCTCGCGATTCCGGTAAGATTTCAACCTAAAACTTGTACTTCTACAATCTACACTCGATTCTACATCATTCTATCTTTCAAAACTCAAATTCTAACCGTGAAATCTACGGATTTGAGGCGTTTTGAGGTGATGTCACCAAGAGTTCTTATGAACTTCAAAGTTGGGGTCTCATTTCACTATAAACGACTCAGATCCGGGTGATTTCCACATGTTTTATGACAAAACTCACCTAAATTTGTGCGATTTCGAGTTAACCATGAAGAACCACCATGAACGGTCAGATCTGATGGAACGGGGTGATTCCCGGCCGTTAGAATGAGTCGGAATTGACGGAACTTGAAGTGTTAGTGCGAAATTACACTACCCTAGTAAAACAAACGTATTCCTTCCGTTAGACGCTCGAAAACAGTGTTCAGAGTGCGAAACAGACATGTCAGTCCGCACGGATGACAGGTCAGTCCGCACGGACGACATGTCAGTCCGCACGGACGACAGGACAGTCCGCACGGACAACAGGACAGTCCGCACGGATGACACATGTCCGCACGGATGACATGTCAGTCCGCACGGACAACATGTCAATCCGCACGTACATGTCACCCGCACGGATGACAATCCGCACGCACACTCAGTCCGCACGGATGATAATGTCACTCCGCGCGCACACTCAATCCGCGCGCACACAATCCGCGCGCACACTCATCCGCACGTACCTCCACCCGCACGGATGACCACTTATACACGCATTAACCGCACGGATGACACACCATCCGCACGGATGACTTGTCATCCGGACGGATAACATGTCTAATCCGCACGGATGAGGACCATTCAACCAAATGTGTAACTTTTCAAGACTAATCTCACTTAACCGTACATCGCTTACTCTACTTCTTCAAGGATCATTATGGACATACTCGCAACCGACTCAATCAAGTTGTAATCTCGCTAAATACGCACTGTGAGTATACTTGACCCCCTTTTTAATCGAATTTTGGGTGTAACATACGTTTCTAACAAATCGAACTTATCAAGCGAAATATTCAATCAATCGAATTATCACTTGCGAATAACCATTATGCATAGATATACGTGATGCTAGTTGCATATGTGCTAGGGCTTATACTCGCGACGTCCCACCACGACTAGTATAATACTATTGCGCCCGACGGGGTCTAGTTATGCCATCGTACATTCGAGCATCGAGGACTTAGTTGGTAGTATCAGTTTTGTGAGTATATATGCCGTGTATTACGTTTATGCATGTGGAAATTCGCAGCACTTTTAATCTATTATGCTATACTTATCAAACCTGTATACTCGCCAATACTTTTGTATTGACAAACTATTTTAACGTATGTTGCAGGTTAGATCGCAGACTATATCAAATCAAGCTAGGGAGTCTAGAAACTCAACAAAAATCTAGGTTGTCGGATTTGTATTGTTCGAGAGGACAAGAAATCCGTGATAACTTATGTGATTGTATTGTTTGTTAGTATGGGATAACGAATGTATTAAATATTGTCACAATATAGTTGTTATGGATTCTCTTGAGCAATCTGATTCGCCTAGTGCCGCGCCCCGATGATTCCGCCATCGGTTGGGGTGTGACATCTACCATGTGTTTGGTAGTCAAAAGTGTTGGGGTGCGCTTAAGCATTTGACTAACTTTTAAGGACACATAACTAGTATCGGCACCCGAATCAAATAAAACAGTAACAAAGAAGTCGTCCAGGAGAAACTTACCCATCACAACGTTGGGATCGTTCCTTGCATCACCCTGACCAATCACGAAAGCACGACCTCGGGTGCCATTGCCATTATTGTTACCCCCGTTGTTTCCTCCATTGTTGCCTCCATAGTTGTTCCCGTTTCCTTGGTTGTTGTTGTTCTGATTCTAGTTCAGCTGAGGACAGTTCCTCTTAAAGTGGCCTTCAGCGCCACACTGAAAGCATCCTTTATTGCCCTGCTGTTGCTGCTGGTGGTGGTTTTGTGGAGCTTGTTGTTGTTGTTGGCGATTCTGATTTGCTGGTCGTGCGCCCCTGCAATCCTTTGCTTCATGACCAAACTTGTTACACCTTAGACAACGACCTTTGTGGCACTGCCCGCTATGATGCTTATTGCACCGGTTTCACTTGGGGTGGTTCCCTCGGTATCCACCCTGTCCTTGACTACCAGAAGATTGCTGACTAGGACTCTGGTAGTCATTAGTCTTTCGCTGCTGGGACTGAGACTGAACTGAAGTAGAACCCTTGCCCGAATTTCCATCCCACTTGCGCTTGTTATCACTGGGAGCATCAGTAGTAGTAGTGCTAATACGCTTGGGTAGCTTGTTCTGCTCAACTGCCTGATCAGTGAGACGATGAGCCAACCGGATGATTTGCTGAATGGTGCCAAGATTAGCTGAGGTCACGTGGCTCTGAATTTCTGGCGCTAAACCCTTAAGTTACAGCTCGATACACTTGATAGGAAAAATCCACCATAGTGGGACACAAGATAGCTAATTCGTTCGATCTCTTTGTGTATGCCTCGATTTCAGACCCCGTCATCTTCAAATTGAAAAATTCCACCTCTAGCTTGTGGATGTCGTCATCACTACAGTACTCTTCTTTGATCAATTCCTTGAAGTCATTCCATGGGGTGGCATTAGCAACCGCCAGCCCTAGCAGTTGAACCTGTGCTTTCCACCAGGTTAACGCAGCACCTTCGTGTGTTCCAGTAGCAAATTTCACCCTACGAGCTTCAGGGCATTCACACATCTCAAAAACAGACTCAATCTTCTCGAACCAGTGAAGAAGACCTACAGCTCCTTCTGTGCCACTGAAAGTACTGGGTTGGCAATCCATGAACGTTTTGAAAGTACATACGGGAGGTTGAGCATGCTGACCTGTCGCGCGAGAACGAAAAGACAAGATTAAACACGAGAGTTGGTTCGCGAGAGTATGATCTAAACATCCTAGGATAGGTTGAAATAGCAGGTTATACCTCCTGCTGGAGCTGCTGCGAGTGCCTCAGCAACTCGTTCGTTGATCAAAGCCGTCAACTGGGCTTGAGTCAGGTTGATACCACCACGTCCTCCGCGTCCGTTCATGATCTTCACAACGAAGTAACGTAAGTGAGAAAAGTGTCGCGAAAGTGCGTAAGTGTGGGACGACAGAAGAGAGTAAGCACACAAGGTTCAAATAGCAGTTATCACGTTAACTAATGCACTCTGTGAACTATCTAACCGACAATATAAACATAATTCATACCACCTATTGTGTCGAGTCTTGCACGTGGAGCGAAGCGTCGTTGTGGATCGTTGAGCACTAAACAGGTTATAGTCTGGTTTTTATCAAAAAGCTTTTTCCCTTTTTAAAACCAAGTTCACTATAACCAATGGCTCTGATACCAATCTGTCACACCCCCAAAATCCACCATGTGGAGTATCACCGCTTGAAGGCGTGACATGACCAGGATCAAGCCACCAATCATATTGAACAATGTATTTAAGATGGATAAAATCCAACCACACAATATAACTGGTGATCAAAAGCTAGTTAACCAAGTTCGAATTAAACAGCGGAAGCATTAAAGGTAAAACCCAAAACATAAGTAATAAGTTCTTAAGTTTAAATGTTTAACATGGGACTCGACAGTCCATGTCCCACAACGACCACGCCTCCCTGTGCAAGCTCCATAGATACCTAACGACCTGCAAGGCATGTAACAAGGAGTCAACAACAAAGTTGAGTGAGTTCACAGTTGGGTGTTCGTTTTAAGTTGTTTCAAAAACATGGTTTTCGTTTAGTTGGCTTACTTGCCGTGGGGGTTACCCCATAGTTGAAAATATGATTAACCAATTCCTTCTTTCTCAAACCATGACCCGTGGGGGCTTCCCCATGTGAACCACTAGACCGTTACCATATCGACAACTGACGAACAATAGTTGTGCCCTACGTCAATGTCTATCATCATTGACAGTTTGCCCAGATCCATTAGTACACGCCCGTCCGACCGGCACGTTGTGAGGCTTGTCAACCCTAATAGCGCTATTAACTAATGACCCGCTCGCCATTGGCCCGGCGATTAAGTCGATATAAAAATGAGGGACTTCATGATAGAGTTTTGTCTAGTAAATTTAAGGTTGTTGTCCTACCCAAGGAGGACGAACGTACGTATTCTACCCAAGGAGAATACGCAGGATTTATATTGGCATCCTACATATGGAGGATGGCGGTACATATCCTACCCAAGGAGGATATGTAGGTTCCGTTTTAATTCATTAACCCATTCCCAACCACCGGGAATCTCATGCCTTAGAAAGTGTGTGAACTCACCTTTGGTTGCTCGGTTTGACTCTATAAAATAGCTAACAATCGGTGTTGGTCAATCACGCCCTAGTATGATTACCACGTAGTTTATTAGTGACTTCAAATAAGCACGAAGTTCCTACACACATCTACCACATAACATGCACTCACTTTAATAGTTCACGCCCATATAAACATTCCACTTATAGCTCCTCAAGAGTAAGCATACGATATTGCGCATAACACTTTCATTGACATATAACACGTTAGATCATTATCGGATAATATAACCGACATTTAGACATCCAAATCACTAGTTATATTGAACATCCAAAACTGGACTGTTTTTGGGTATTTTAATAAAATAGTTAACTTACTCCAAAAATTACCAAACTTTTAGAGAATTTTTTAAACAATCCAAGTACTACTGTGTAGAAATATCGGGATCCAATTCATTACCAATATTTTATAAAAAATCATTTACCGGACCGCAATCAGATTCTTTACTTTCTGACTGCAGTCCACGGAATAATTCATTTAAAATTCATCGTAAGTTCGATTGATGAAATTCCAGTTGGAGCATTACAACAACATCAGTGGTCATCTACAGTACAAATTTCATGAGCTAATTCTACACAGATTTCAAGTTATGACGAAAAACATAACACACATTTTCTGCAGTAAAAACGCAGCTTTTGCTGCTGTGAAAAACAACCCTTTAAAAATAGCAAACGAAGTCCAAAAAATATGATTCTAGTGCCATTAGAACTGTATTTCGAAATAACACATTATAGAATCAAGAAAATCAATTTTTCGTTAAGTTACAACCTGGTTACAGCCGACTGAAGGCGGCTGTAACAGTTTGACAGCTTCCTATTTTCAGCTTATAGCGCTCTAACGCAAGTTCTATTTGTTCCGTTAACATGTTTAGTGATCAACAACGACATTTAACATCACTTGCAGCAGGTTATTGTTTATTTAACTCAGATTTATCATGTCAAGTACCATTGTTCATAACAGATTTCTAGAGTACAAGTTTTCATCAAGTAACCATCATCAACATAAACAAGACAACATCATACTAGCATTATTTCATCCTATTATATCTTTTAACCATTAAAGTAGAAGTAAACAAGGTTAATCAAGAACTTACAACTAGCTTTAAGCTAGAGAAGAACACAAGAGAAAATGATGAAGAAAAATGGTGGATGAAAGCAATGTATGAAGTTCCTTCAAGTTCTTCAAGCTTCCATCTTCATGTATCACCTTCTAGACTTGAATGAACTTGGAATTTGTTAGATATGGTGGTGACAAGGTGGTGGTGGCGGTTAGAGAGTGAGCCGAGAGGAGAGAGTGAGAGTGGGGGATGGGGAGTGAAGTTGTAAGAATGAAGATCTAGTAATCTTGGTCACCATGCTTATAATCTTTCTCACAATATTTTGTTCACACCATCAAGCAACAATCTTCTCAAATCTTATAGGATCTTAGCAAGATCACACAAGATCATGGGTGATCTATGGTGGGGTCCTCATGACCGATTACTAGTATGGGGGGGGGGGGGCTAAGTGTAAAATTTCATGGTAAGTGGTAAATACTAGATCAAATCCAAGTATATGATTACATATGTTAGTTAGTGGATATTCTAGTGGGTGTTATGGTGTTCGGGGATCATAACTAGCCAAGAAATAATTAAACAATGTTTCTTGCAATATTTTGGTGTCCCGGGTAATGTCCGGTTGTTCGGTTAGATACCGGTTCGTTAAAGTGCTAAGTTGTTCCGTTTAGTGTCTTTTATGTATCTTTTTGTAACACTTTTAATTCCCAACAGTTAGGAATGCATACAGGACCATTTTGTCAATTTTCTACACAAGACTAGTATGTCAACAAGCACATGTAAGTATGACGCAGTAATCAGAAAGCGGTTAAGTAATTCAGCACAATCATCAAGCACTTTAATTAACATTAATTAATCGTACGGATACATGTAATTATGAGGGTTGTCACAAAAACAACTGCACCGAGTTCGAGATCGTGGGTTGTGTAGTTCTTCTCATGGGTTTTGAGTTGACGAGATGCGTACGCGATAACCTTGTCTCGTTGCATAAGAACACAACCATGACCTAGGTTAGAGGCATCGCAATAGATAACAAAGTCGTCGTTTCCATCGGGTAGCGCGAGTACGGGAGCGTCGCAAAGCATACGCTTAATATTTTGAAAGGCATCCTCTTGTTCGGTTCCCCAAACAGAAGTCTTGTCTTTATGTGTAAGAGAGGTGAGAGGGACGGCGATTTTAGAGAAATCAACGATAAATTAACGGTAATAACCCGCCAATCCGAGAAAAGAGCGAACTTCGGACGGTGTTTTTGGTGTATTCCAACTTTTAACTGCTTCAATCTTCGCGGGGTCGACGTGAATACCTTAACCGTTGACAATGTGACCAAGGAATTGAACCTTCTCAAGCCAAAATTCACACTTGGAGAACTTGGCGTAGAGACGATTCCCTTGGAGAAGCTCGAGAACCAAACTAAGATGTTGCGCATGTTCGGCTTTTGACTTCGAATAGATAAGGATATCATCGATAAACACGATAACGAAGCGATCAAGAAAGGGTTTACACACACGGTTCATCAAATCCATGAAGACCGCGGGTGCGTTGGTAAGTCCAAAGGGCCTGACCATGAATTTGTAATGGCCATAGCGGGTACGAAAAGCGGTTTTAGGGATATCTTCCTCCTGAATCCGTAGGTGATGATAACCAGAGCGTAGATTGATCTTAGAAAAACACGTTGCGCCTTGCAGTTGATCAAATAAGTCATCGATTCGAGGTAGAGGATAGCGATTCTTGATAGTAAGCTTGTTGAGTTCCCTATAGTCCAAGCACATTCGGAACGATCCATCCTTCTTTTTCACGAAAAGGACAGGTGGGCCCAAGGCGATGTGCTAGGGCATATGAAGCCTTTATCAAGTAATTCCTGGAGTTGACTAGAAAGTTCACGCATTTCGGACGGAGCGAGACAATAAGGGGCTTTAGCAAGAGGGTTAGCTCCAGGAATGAGGTCGATACGAAAATCAATATCACGAGTCAGGGGTAGACCGGGTAAATTGTTAGGAAAAACATTAGGAAAATCACGAACCACAAGTACCTTTTCCATCGGCTTCTTTTACTTCTCCGCTACTACAATGTGAGCCAAGAAAGGCATGTATTCCTTTCAGAGATACTTGCTTGCTTGAATGCACGACATAAGTTTCAGTTCTTTTGAGGATACTTCGCCATAAACACAGAGTTGGTCGCCATTAGAAAGAGAGAAACGAATCATCTTTTCGAAACAAACAACTTCGGCATGATTTTCACGAAGAAAATCCATACCTACTATGATATTGAAACTACCAAGTTGCATCGGAATGAGATCGATCGGAAAAACATGATTGTTGAGCTCAAGAGTACAATCACGGAGAAAGAACTAATGGTGACGGTTCTTCTGGTAGCAATTTCTACGTCGAACGTCGTTGGGAGGTTAGCGCGTTTACGGTTTAGGATCTTTTTGAATTCAAACGACACAAAACAGTTATCGGCTCCAGTATCAAATAAACACGAAGCATAAATACCGTTAACGAGAAACGTACCATTGACAACATTGTTGTTATCTGAGCCTGGCGGACGTTGATGTTGAAAGTTCTTCCGCGGGCTGCTTGTTGTGGTTGTTGCTGCTGAGGCTGCTGCTGCTGTGGTTGTTGTTGCTGCTGTTGCTGTGGTGGTTACTGTTGCGGTTCTTGTTTCACAACTCGATTCGGGCAGACGTTAGCAAAGTGATTCGGGTCACCACAAGAGTAGCAAGCTCGAGCATGAGCAGCGGGTGATGGAGCTGCTTGGTTGACCTGAGCAGCGGGGAGTGGAGCTGGTGGTGCTGGAGGAGCTTGAGCTTGTTGGTATGGGCCTGAACGACAGTGAGCAGTAAAGTGCCCATAAATGTTGCAGTTGGCACATAAACGACAATTCACCCCAGTAGGGTGATGGTAGGTGCAAGTGGGGCAGAGAGGATGAACACCAGTATACGCACGCTTAGCAGGCGGTGCGTTGGTAACAGGTGCTGCCACTTGGCGGTTCTGGTTGTTGGGTTGGACGGGAACATTGTTGAGAGGAGCGGCGTGTAACGCCCTGCATCCCTATTGACAAGTTCAGTCCCTGGACTTTGCATATTGTCAATTTTAGTCCTTAAGCTATGTAGTCAATTATACTTTTGATACTTGGTGAATTCTATATACTTGAAAGGCCTAATTCTATATACTTGAAATGCCTAATTCTATATACTTGAAATGCCTAATTCTATATACTAGAAATGCCTAATTCTATATGCTTGTAATATACACATTGGTGTTTGACTCTTGAGGCTCGTGAAACTTGAGACTTGGTTGAACGAGGGACTGGAGTCTTGACACTAGGGGAAACTACTGTCATACCCCCGATATTTTCACGTATTACCGGTGGGCCCGGTGGGGAGTATCGTGACGTAGTTGATATCATCATAGTCAAACAGCCACAGTTCAATGCACAGCGGAAGTCTAAAGATAATAACATTACAAACCGATTGAAAGTAATATCAATTATTACAAAACGGTTGTAAAGGGATCCACAGGCGGATCAAAGATAAAAAGAAACATTGTTCAATAGATTTTTAAACATCTAAGTTTGGAAGACTCTTTATTGATGCTAGGAGTAGCCAGCCCATTTCGCTTAGTACCTGCACTTAACCTTTTTGGAAAATACGTCAGTTTTCACTGGTAAATACAATTAACCGACTCATTTTTGAAAATGTTTAAGAAAATTGATTTAAATGCACAAGGTACAAATAATCTTTTATAACTTAGGATAATTATTTAAAAATAATCTTGTTAAAGAATTATATGTTTATTATACGTTCAGTAGCCCGGGTTGAAAACCGGGTTAAAGATTAATAGACACACCACATAATATATCCCACGGCGAGTTATTCTTGAACAATCAGGTATATTATTTTACATACGCACCGGCAGGTGTATGCCTACACCCCGTGCTTAAGTCATGGCCATTTCAATGAATGAGCCGAGGATATCCAGGACATGGTCATTAACCCCCCAAAGGCTTAAAACAAACAAAACAGATTAAACGGGTTATCTCAATGATTTAACCTTCATACGATTAAAAATTCAATACCCGACCAAGCGGTATTTTATTTACCGTACCCCAAGCCCGTATAAGGGAAAATAAGTTAAAGGTATTTACCTGAGCAAATTATAAAAAATTATCCCAGCCGTATACAATCAGCAAGTGCAAATATCTTTTACTAGGCTCCTAAATCTGGAATGAAGGTTTTAATAACCTATTAGATTCCTAACGGGTCTTACTTAAGTTTAAACTTAGACCGGTTAGTTTTAAAGAAAGTTTACGGTTCAAAATGCAAGATTAAGCGAAGACCGGATTAGAATGTGCTTTAGACCCGACAAGTATGAAGACTTGTATAATATGGGTAAACTAAACACATTATGGATTTTGAAGTGAAAATGATAAGGTTTGACCCATTTCGGTTAATTTATGCAAACTAGTTACATAAACCGTACCGAACGCGATAAATGCATAACGGGTAACCAAATGATTCATGAGCAGGTTTCCTAAGTTAATATGCCTTAAATATGTTGTGATATCAGTAGGATACCTTCCATTATGCCCAAAGAGGATTTAAAATCAATTTAAGCCCCGTAGGGGTATTTTGGTCATTTTAAGGATTATAAAAGAGGTTAAATATTAATCTGAGGTTCTGGTCTTAAATGATCAATAAAAATATTTATTTTTGCAAGTCATATCAGTAAGGTATTGCATATATGTGAAATTTATCATTTATAACTAAACTATGCACCGTAGGGGTATTTTGGTCATTTTACATAAGCTTTAAAGGTCAAATTTGGAAATCTGAGTTCAAAACTTTTCCTTACTGTTAAAGTACAAAAATTTACTTAAAACATCAGTAGGTATTAAGTCTTATATGCCAAAAATAGTTTTAACCCATACTATGTGTTTAAAACGCGTAAAAAGTCGGTTTTAAGCGATTTTCAGGTTATATAAGGGAATCTAAGTTTTTGGTCAGTTTATAAAGTTCAAAATATTTTATTTATCATATAAAATCAGTAGCAAAAGATTTGGTATCAAAATGTTACGTAAAACTCATTTTATTAGTAAAAAAGGGTATAATCGTCAATTACCGAATCAAAGCAAGAACCCCATGTTATGATCAGTTTAAAAATTAATAAAAATCTTCAAAAATCCCAAAATATTATATTACATCAGTGGGTAAAAAGTTTGGTGACAAAATTTGGGTTTAGATAGGCTTTATGCTGAAATGCCGTTTAATTAATAAATTTTTTTTTTCAAAATATGATATCGAAATTTCATTCATACTTGCCAAGTTACATCAAAACAAAAGGTAGCCGGGCAACAAGCTGCGCCGCCAACCCTTTCTGAATTGCAAACCCTAATCTGCCAAAGACAAAACCTCGTCCCCCTGATGCTGAGCAATTGTTGTGGATGACCCGTTGGACCCTGGTCAGGAATTGGATAGCTTCTGGCGCTAGGGAGCCAAATGTGTCCCTAGTAAAAAGCTTTCAAATTACGATATCGAGCATAACTCCTAATTTAGACCTCAAACTGATGTCAAATTTTTAGGACATGTTTATAAATCAGTAATAAAGGTTTTTGTCATCTCATATTTTCAAAAATCTCGTTTTAAGGTCAAAAGGGCATAATAGTCAACATTTAAGCAATTAACGGAAACATGCAAATGAATCGGATTAATTAGGAACCAAGTTGTATAACCTCAGAGGGTTATACTAACCTATAAACTGGTGCTAATGGAACCCTAAGCATATCTAAACTAAGCTAAATCGGGTCAGAACTGAAAGTCAAAGCAAAAGTCTACTTTTGTGACTTTCGGTTCCGAACCGAGCCTAAACTCAGAATTGTCGGGTTGAACATGCTTAGACATGTTCTTACATTATTTACCAAGTTATTTTAATGTTAAAACAGGTTCCATAACTTCTACATTATCAGATATAGATTTATTTGTAAAATAGCTTCATGTTGACTTTTTAATATAAAGTTTGACCCGACAATTGACCAAGTTAGAGTGGAAATCAGAGGGTGCCCTTTTAAGGGTTTATTACCCACATAATTACCAACTCATAGCCACTTTCAATTCGAAAAATGACTGGACCATTAGTGATTAATCACTAAGTCAAAGCTTAATTACGACGGCTTTGACTTTTGGTCATTAGACTAATAAAACATGAACTAGGAAGGCTAAGAATGCTTACAAAGGCTCTTAGCACGAATTAGGAATTGAGGGAAACTTGCTTGAAGTCCAGAGAGCTCCAGAGAGTGAGTTAGAATGATTTTTGTGAATGAGCACATGAAGTAGCAACCAAGAAGCTCTTATATATCCAAAAATAATTCACAAGATCACTCCACACAAGTCTACAAATGTTTTCTGATGATTCCAGGTGTCCCTATGCATGAAATATTGTTGGCTCAGCCCCTGGGATCGAAAACAAGGCATGCAAAGGCGGTGCAACAGGCTGTACAGGCATCTGTCCAATTTTTCTGCACCTGGCAGTCTTACGCGGCCAGCGTAAGACTTGTCTTATGACCTACGCGGCTCGCCTGAGGGTCTGATCCGGTTACCAAGTTTCAGTTATTGCAATTTTGGTCCCTGGTCCTTCTAAATTTGATTTAACTTGCGTGTATTGCACTTTTAACCCCCAAACTTGACTTTTAAGGGTCTTGAGTCTTTAAACATTTAACAATAAGCCATCGGTTAGTTACGAGGTCACCCGAATGGTCTTGAAATGCAATATTAACGCATTTAACCCTTATTACTTGTAATTAACACTTTGATTATTTATGTGCGTTGAAACTTCATGGATTTAATATCTGATATTCTTGGGATCAAAATAGATTATCACAATGTTTTTGGGATCGTTAAAAGGTCACTCAGAGGTTACTTTCAACATGTTGATACTTTTAAACCCTATGTTTCATAAGATCCTTATTTTAAGCACAAACGACTTCCATTGTTCGACAATTTATTCGTTAAAGAATATGAACGTCGTGTGAGGTCAATCAGAGGCACAAGAATGGCATGTTGACACTTTGGATCCCTTTGTTAACATATATACATTGTTTAATCAATTTTAGTCCTCCAGAAATAATTCCTTACACGTTTAAAGTCCGTGACACGTGTCTTCATAATATTGGTCGTGATTTTACGAGGTGTCACATTCTCACCCCCTTAAAAGAAATCTCGACCTCGAGATTTACTGAAATAAATGAGGGTACTTCTGTTTCATTGTGGATTCAACCTCCCACGTGTATTCGGGACCTCTACGGGCATCCCACTTAACCTTCACAATCGGTACGTGCTTCTTTCGAAGTTTCTTGACCTGTCGATCCTTGATCGACAAAGGTTTTTCAATAAATTTTAAGCTCTCATCTATATGCATATCCTTATGTGACATGGCTAGCGATTCATCAGCTAGACACTTCTTCAGATTGCAGATGTGGAACACATTATGAATTCCACTGAGCTCTTCAGGCAGGTTTAACTTATAAGCCACTGTTCCGACACATTTGATGATCTCGAATGGTCCTATGTATCTGGGGCTTAGTTTTCCTTTCTTGCCAAATCGCATCACCCCTTTCCAGGGTGACACCTTAAGTAACACTTTGTCATCTACCTCAAATTTTAGAGGTTTACGCCTTTTATCTGCGTAGCTTTTCTGCCTATCCCTGGCAACTTTGAGACGATCATGTATCTGCATAATCTTATCTGTCGTCTCCAGGACTATATCAGGTCCTTTCAGTTGAACATCTCCAACTTCTGCCCAACAAACGGGCGTCCTGCACTTTCTTCCATACAAAGCTTCAAAAGGTGTCGCTTGAATACTCGAGTGATAGCTATTATTGTATGAAAATTCAATTAATGGAAGATGATCATCCCAACTTCCACCTAAATCAATAACACAAGCCCTTAGCATATCCTCCAGTGTTTGAATTGTACGCTCGCTCTGACCATCCGTCTGAGGATGATATGCAGTGCTGAAATTTAATCGAGTGCCTAGGGATTGCTGAAAGCTTTTCCAAAAGTGCGATGTACATCTCATATCCCTATCAGAGATGATAGACACTAGTACTCCGTGAAGAGTTACAATATCATCCACGTATAGCTGAGCTAACTTATCTGAGCTGTGTGTTTCCTTAATAGGTAAGAAGTGGGCTGACTTGGTCAATCTATCGACTATAACCCAGATAGTATCATTTCCTCGCTTTGTCTTTGGTAACTTAGTGATGAAATCCATAGTTACCATTTCCCACTTCCAGGTAGGAAGTTCAGGCTGTTGCAGCAAACCTGACGGCTTCTTGTGTTTGGCTTTAACTTGCGCGCACGTCAAACATTTGGCCACATAAGTGGCTATAGATTTCTTCAAACCTAACCACCAATAATTTGCCTTTAAATCCTGGTACATCTTATCACAGCCAGGATGAACAGAATACTTGGAGCTATGGGCTTCTTGAAGAATCACATCCCTAAGTCCTCCATAAAATGGAACCCATATTCGTCCATTCAATCTTAGGATCCCGTCCTTGCCATATGATAATTGTTCAGCAGTTATGCCCAACTTTTCATTCGGATAGTTAGCTTCTAGTACAGCTTCCTTCTGACAGGCTAACAATCTTTCATTCAAGCTGTTCTTCAATTCAATGCTCTTGGCATTGATTCTAATGGGCTTAACTCTTTCCTTCCTGCTCAAAGCGTCGGCGACTACATTCGCCTTGCCTGGATGATATCGGATTTCATAATCATAGTCGTTCAGTGTCTCCATCCATCGACGCTGTCTCATGTTCAGATCCTTCTAGTTGAACAAGTGTTGAAGGCTTTTATGATCAGAATAAATCACACACTTGGTACCATATAAATAATGCCTCCAAAGTTTTAGTGCAAACACAACGGCACCCAATTCCAAGTCATGGGTGGTGTAATTCTTTTCATGCACCTTTAATTGTCTTGAGGCGTAGGCAATGACCTTGCCCCTTTGCATGAGTACACAACCCATTCTAGTGTGCGATGCGTCGCAGTATACCACAAACTCGTCAATTCCTTCAGGCAATGTCAATACCGGAGCATTGCTCAACTTTTGCTTAAGAATCTCAAAGGATTCTTGTTTCTTAGGACCCCAATCAAAATTTATATTCTTTCGGGTTAATGAAGTTAGGGGTGCAGCAATTCTTGAGAAATTTTCAATGAAACGCCTATAGTATCCTGCCAGACCCAAGAAGTTGTGAATCTCTGTGGGCGTCTTCGGTTCTTGCCAATTCATGATGGCTTCAATCTTAGCGGGATCCACCTGGATACCACGCTCACTAACCATATGTCCAAGAAATTGGACTTCACGAAGCCAAAACTCACATTTTGAAAACTTGGCGTAGAGCTTCTCTTGCTGAAGAAGTTTAAGGATACATCGAAGGTGCTTCTCATGATTAGCCTGATTCTTTGAGTAAATAAGGATGTCATCAATAAAGACAATGACAAACTTGTCCAAGTAGGGTTTGCAAACGCAATTCATGAGGTCCATGAACACTGCTGGTGCATTAGTGAGCCCAAAAGGCATCACTAAGAACTCGTAGTGACCATAGCGAGTTCTAAATGCAGTCTTGTGCACATATTCATCTCTAACCTTCAGTTGATGGTATCCCGACCTTAAATCAATCTTGGAGAAATAACTTGCTCCTTGAAGCTGATCGAATAGATCGTCGATCCTGGGCAATGGATATCTGTTCTTGATTGTAACCTTGTTCAGCTCTCGATAATCAATGCATAAACGCATTGATCCATCCTTTTTCTTCACGAACAGAATTGGT
Organism: Helianthus tuberosus; assembly: GCA_030545235.1. Classification (NCBI taxonomy): domain Eukaryota; kingdom Viridiplantae; phylum Streptophyta; class Magnoliopsida; order Asterales; family Asteraceae; genus Helianthus; species Helianthus tuberosus. The sequence continues at coordinate 125,537,718 of CM060354.1, forward strand.
ACTCCCCAAGGAGATGAGCTAGGTCTAATAAAACCTTTTGCCAACAAGTCATCCAGTTGAGTCCTTAACTCTTTCATCTCAGTCAGTGCCAACCGATAAGGTACTCTTGCAACTGGAGCTGCTCCAGGAATAATGTCAATCTTGAACTCTACTTGCCTATCTGGAGGTAAACCAGGTAGTTCTTCAGGGAATACATCTGGATATTTAGAAATGATAGGGATGTCTGATGCGTTGTCGAGTGTTATATTTATTAGGTGTATATTTTAAGCCCCTTTAACACTTTTTAGTCAAGTTTTAAATTTATAAAACACGATATTTACTAACACTGGACACACATATGGGCAAGTGCACCCATCGTGAGCATAGTATAGTGTTGGTAAGATACCGAGGTCGTCCAAGGACACAAGAGCTTTTAGTACCGGTTTATCCTCAACGTCTAATCAAATCAAAAAGTTTAGAAAAATGTTTTAACTAAGAAAAATAAAAACTAACTAAAATGCTGAAAATAAAAATAAAAAGAAGAACAGATAGACAAGATGAATCACTTGGTTCCGACTCGTATCTAGTGTAACCTTTGATTATTTCCGCACTTTTGCACTTATTAAGAGATTATCTTAGTTATTGTAGTAGGCCCCTCTTTTGAAGGTGACGTTACCCTCACCCCAGTAGTTTGAGTCAGCAAGGATACAATCCTAAAATGGTGGATTATTGGAAGATAATTAATTAAGTTATTAATGCAAATTATGGTAGGCCCCTCTTTTGGAGGTGACGTTACCCTCGACTAAGTAGTCTGAGTCAGTAGGGATACAGTCCTAAATAGCCGGGTTATAGTATTAATAGTAGTTAACTTATGAGGGGATCAAAGAGTTTGGACCCCCGCCATCCAATATCGTTAAGTATTGAAGGAGGTCCTACTAAATTTGACCCAGGTCCATTCCAGGACCTCTAAACGCTGAACAATGGCAAGACCTTTACCAAACCGTTCCCTTAACCCCCGACCAGGTAGCCAACATACCTCCATATAGACCGTGGAGATATGAATGGCGAAAATCTTTTATTTTATATAGACAGTAAAATAATGCCAAGACACCACGGACAAACGATAAGGAAAGATCACCTTCAACATAAGAAACCAGTTATTAAAGTCATTAATACAAAACCAAGTAAAAAGTGCGAAAAGATTAAAAATAAAAAGTATTACACTAGACACTTTGTCTTCACCAAGTGATGTAAGAGACTTAGGCAAACATGGCCTTGATTGTCAAGAACTCTTACGATCAATCTTGGATCCCGAGATGACTCACACACTCTACGATGGACAATGGATGATGGTGGTGGATGATGGTGTTATGGTGGTGGTGGGTGGTGGGTGAAGTGTGAGAGAGGTGGTGTGCCAAGGGATGGTTTGAGCTTGAGCCAAGCACTCCTATTTATAGGCTGAACAGAAGCTCGGGCACAGCCCCGTGTCCACATCCTTCTCTTTCTTCATTTAATGCAGCTTTGTCTTATTAGTTGACCACGCCCCCGTGTCCGCTGAGCACGACCCCGTGTGCAGAAGAATCTTTGTACTATGAAGATTTGCTAGATTGCGCGAATCTTATAGTTGACCACAGCACCGTGTCCGCTGAGCACGGCCCTGTGGTGGGCAATAGAAGCTTCTACCACTTTGTCTTTTCTGCTGACACTTGGGCATGCCCCCGTGCTGGCTGAGCACAGGGCGTGTTCAGTCTTCTGTTATCTTGTTTTGCTTGGGAAGATGCTGTCGTGGGGTCGGGCATGTCAGTCTTGTTCCTTTTCTTGTATTTATGTTAGATTTTGATGTCTTTTTGCTTCTTTTGTTAATTTGAGCTCATTTAATCCTGAAAATACAAAAGGAAGACAAAAGCACACTTTTTCCAACATTAGTACTAAAAAAGGGTTAGTTTTATGCCACAATTGATGAAATTTATATGTTGCATTTTGCACACATCAATGTCTTCGATCTTGGGCTTTGGTCCATCAATAGTCACTTGTGCCATATAAATGACACAACTTTTCTTCATACACCTTGATGCCTTAAGCATAGACACTTGCTTAGGCAACCCATACTGAGTGTCTCCCTGATTTGTCAACGGCTCACCATAAGGTGTTTTAATAACCACTTACTTCTTATCACAAACGATCTGAGCTTGGTTATGAGATAACCAATCCATGCCTATTACTATGTCGAATCCAGCTAGTTTCAAAGGAAGCAAAGACAATGGAAAAGAGTGGTTCCTAATGGATATAAAACATTCATCTAACACGGTTGAAGCAGTTTCTATGGTACCATCGGCCAATTCTACTTCGTACTTTACGCTTAGGGTTTTAACAGGCAGATTTAATAACTTACAAAACTTATTATCTACAAATGATTTATCTGCACCCTAATCAAATAATACCCTTGCATAAACATCGTTGATAAGGAAGGTACCTGTTATCACATTGTCATTCTGAATCGCTTCTTGTGCATTCATTTGGAAGACCCGAGCATTGGTCTTCTTACCTTCTTTAGGTTTCTTTGCATACTTTGGGCAGTTGGACTTAATGTGCCCCTTTTCATTGCAGTTATAACACGTCGCATCCTTTATCTTCTTGCAATCCAACGTCTTATGCTCACTTGATTTGCAGATCCCACAAGCTCTGGGCTGCGATTGGGATTTCAATTCGTACCTGCATTTCCCTAGATAACACTTCTTGCAGGTCTTACACTTGGGTTTTTCACCCGACTGTTGGTTATCTTTCTTGAATCCTGAACTCTTCTTGTTTTCAGAGTTCCCTTTATGCTTCTTATCAGAACGGTGTGAGCTCCCATCCTCACGTTTCCTTTTCCCTTCATCAGAATTCCTAAGCGATCTCTGCCTGACCGCATCGAGGGTAAGAGATAATGACAAATCAGCCACTGATCTGAAGGTAGTAGGTCTTGATGCTTTCACACTTGCTTTGATCTCCGGAGCTAAACCCCCAATAAAACAAGCTATACGTTTTGGTTCCGGTGTAACCAAGTATGGAACCAATCGTGACATAGTGTTGAAGCTCGTGAGATACGCTTGGCAGTCCAAGTTCTTCATAACCAATGTTAGGAAGTCAGTCTCAATTTTCTCAACTTCATGTTAAGGACAGAAATTCTCTTTGATTAAAGCAACAAACTGATCCCATGCCAGGTTATACAACGGGATCTTACCAGTAGCTTGGATCAATGACCTCCACCAAGCTAGAGCTTCTCCTTTAAATGATTGTGACATAAACTTCACGATGTCTTGCTCTTCACAACCACTAATATCAACCACAGTGTCCATCTTGTCGAGCCACGCCATATAATCGATGGCTCCTTTCTCCCCTGTGAAATCCCTGGTTTTCATGAGACAAAATACTTATAAGAACAGCCCTTAACACGTGGCTCTTGAGTGAGCACTACTTTCTTAGATGGAACACTCCTCTGATTCGATGAGTGATGAGAATCACTCTTGCGAGCTGTATGAGTCTTGGAGGGTGGTTTTGAATGTGGTACAGACTGAGTTCTAATACGAGTTCCACTCGATTCATTAAATTGTCTGTCAAGAGCTCGAGTAACAGCATTATCTTTTAATGCCTGCAATTCTGCGCCCGCTACATTAACTCTGGAAGTATCATGATTCTCCCTCGGATGACTGTTGACTTCGTCTTACCCAGCCATGTAGCTTGATTGCTACATAAAATATTGACAAGATTTATTCAAAAGTCTATTATGGAATTGTCTTTTATGGCAATTCATTAACCATGGTAACCATAAACCATATTGGTTAATTTAATTTATTTAAATTTTTATTATATTTCATCCCAGTTATAAACTATTTAAGGATAATAGGGTGGCATACAGAAGGCCTAGTCACAAGGACAATTTTCATTCTTAAGCCATGATCTTATAGCATCAAGTCATTTAGGTTTGAACGTGGTTCATTATCTTTCTTGACAGGGAGTCATAGACTACAGCTGTCTTTTGTCTTATATGACAATGAATATGGCCCGCAGACACATCACCACTAATGGTGTTTAATTTTGTCGCAACCCTCGTCCCCTTATTCAAATACAGGAACAGGCGGCCGCGGCCAGTTTCGGTGGTATCTGGTATTGTCTAATTTTGGCAGCGGAATTTTCATCAGGACCGTAGTTAGGAAATATTTTATCAGAGTAAAATACCACACTTTCATAATATTAGACACATGGGATAAAACCCAAGTTTTAAGTACACACATTTTCATAGGAATAAATCCCATTTTTATTTAATAAAAACATCTATTTCTTTTTAGGTAACTTTATTGCCACTTTTCCAAGCCTTCAGTGCTGTCCAGCTGGCTTCTATTTGGCTTTCACATTTTGTTACCTGAAACGCGTTTAAAAACATTTTGTCAGTGGGAAATACTGGTGAGTGAATCCCAGTTTAATTAAGTTTAAATAAAATCCATTGTACAGTATTGAGGGCGGTCTCGCAATTACATTTGTTTCCAAGTCATACCAATTACCACCCACGGTACTATCAAACCCGACTTGTGGAAAAGTTACTCCTCGCAAGGCAGTAACTAATTTTCTATACAAAACCCCAACATACCGACGATAATTGTATCCTTACAAATACTCAATAACTGCTTAATATGTAATTAATTGTGTGAGGTTTTGTAAAAACAATTTGCAAAAAGGAGATTACTCACATTGTTGTCTTAGGTTTTCTGTAAGAATTTCTTGAGAATTATCTACAATTTACACAAATGCACACGTGTTAGTATAATAACCCATTTTAACATTAGTAATACCCTCCCCGAGACGGCATTCCAACGACTACCTCGGGCAGAACCACGACAGCCGTTACGGATATCTAATACGTATCCAAGGGTTATGATACTTACAACGGAGCAGAACTTCATTATTTAGGGGGGTATTAGACCCGAGTATAACTTCTACTATTGGGATCGTTAAAAGGTCACTCAGAGGCTACTTTCAACATGTTGATACTTTTAACCCCTATGTTTCATAAGATCCTTATTTTAAGCACAAACGACTTCCATTGTTCAACAATTTATTTGTTAAAGAATACGAACGTCGTGTGAGGTCAATCAGAGACACAAGAATGGCATGTTGACACTTTGGATCCCTTTGTTAACATATATACATTGTTTAATCAATTTTAGTCCTCCAGAAATAATTCCTTACACGTTTAAAGTCCGTAACACGTGTCTTCATAATATTGGTCGTGATTTTACGAGGTGTCACAACTATGAAACTTTGAAATCCTTTGTGTTATTTCTATAACCTAGTTATACTATTACCCAGTAAATACGAAACGCAATGCTTGATCTAACGCACGAAAAGAACCAAAGACGGAAACGCGGAAAGGATGGATTGGCCGAGTGGCAATCCGATCGGGTGACCACCCGATCGGATGACCACCCGATCGGATGACCATCCGATCGGATGACCACCCGATCAGATGACCACCCGATTGGATGGCTACTCCATCGAGTTGCCACCCGATCCACGCACCTCCTTGACCTTCACAGTTTCCCACACTATAAATAGGCATGTCACATCAGTCCTTCACTGATGTGACAGCCTCACTCAACTCAGACGCCGCACACCTCATTTCTTCGATTTCTCGGTGATTTCGGTATGTTTTACACTAGATTCTTGTACTTTCTTAATCTACACAACATTCTCTACGATATTCTCCTTTGAAATCTCACTTTTCACCATGAAATCTCTTAGATCTGAGTTCTTAAGGATGATGTCATCAATGGTGGTTTATACAAACTACTATATGTTGTCACTCCTGATGAAATCTAGCTTAGATCTAAGGAATTTCATGCGTTTTACACGAAATCTAAGCTAGATCTACACTTTTCAAGCTAAAATCCATGTTTATCTTCATCTATTTTTGAACTTTTACATAAAACGGTAAGATCCGGATCCGAATGGACTCTAGACTTGATTATTAGTCTAGAGTCGGCATGGAAAAAGGGATTTGTTGTCGGAGAAGGTGGAGTTTTTACAAAATTTAGAACGGGACAAGGTAACCCGATCGAGTGGCAATCCGATACACATTCTTGAAACCTTAAAGCCCTGATCGTCGAGTGGCAACTCGATCGGATAGCCATCCGATCGAACAGCCATCTGATCAAGGCAACCTTGAAAGTTAAACTTGGATCGGGTGGTGACCCGATCGGATAGCCATCCGATCGGACAGCCATTTGGTTCCCACACATATGTCAACCTAGAATGAAGTGGCAACCAGATTGGATAGCCATCCTATCGGGCAGCCATTCGTCCCTTCACTCACACTTGTCACTCGGTCGACTGGCACTCCGATCGGATGGCCATCCGATCGGACAGCCATTCGATCCAATGACTGATCCGACACTTGTGCAATCTCGTTGTTTTGTCCGACACTTATCCGTTGTAATCTAATCAGGCTAATTCTAAAGAGCTCCCTTTGATCCAATAACAGTTGAACTGTTAAGCAATCACTGTGAGTATACTCGATCCCTTTTTATTTTAAAACTTTAGGATGTAACATGTATTCTACTAAACTACGATACTTGAGACTTTTTCAAACTAAACTCTATCCTACTTGTATGTGAAACTGGTGATTCTTGTATTCTATTCGTGCCATGTGAACGTTTAATACAGGGTGTGTAGTTCCGCCTTAACAATAGTAGCGCTATAGGAGATGCACCTCCCCATTATTCTCGGGGGTATTGTTAGGAGGATTCTAGTTTTCCTTGAGACTTGGGAAAACAACAAAGCATCAGGATACTTAGGCTATCACTTGTTGGACTGCGAACACTAGCATGGCTGAAACTATTTTTGTTACACTACACACGGATATGAGTTGTTTTATACTATTATGCTATTATTCAAACTTGTATACTCGCCGGTACATTTTTGTACTTACCCTGTTTTAATACATGTTGCAGGTTGATAGCTGCTGGCACTATGGAAAACAAGCTAGGATTGATGCTTAGAAACTTGCCTAGTTTAATTCTAGAAACTTTTGAAAACAATGGTTATGTCTGATTCAGTTGATACTATGCTTTTGGTGAATGATGGTTGTTTAGACAATTGTTTGAATTTAATCTAATTTATATTGAAACTATTTAGTGTTATGGATACTCATGAGCAATCTAAACGCTTAGTGCTCGCACCCCGATGTTTCCGCCATCGGTTGGGGTGTGACAGATTGGTATCAGAGCCATAACTATATGGAATTAGGATAAGTAGGAATACTTGCCCTAGTCTATAGTTCTAGGAATCTTGATTCTTATCTGTTGCTTAAGACTTATGTATTCTACCGTATCTGCTTCCTAGCAGCACATTATCCTATTAAGCTTACATGCCTTTCCTAAGGCTGACACAATATACACTTGATACTTTGAAAACACTGTCAATTAGTGTTTGTATGTTGCACGAGACTTACCCTCAAGTCAGGAGTGACATCCGAACCTTGATGGAAAATCTCCATACTATTCTAGTAGGTCTTGTCTGCGGATAAGTACCAACGCTATTAGGGTGCGATGTTGTCAAGTTAGAGGTGAAACTCAGACCTTGACAACTAGTCCCACTCCTTGATGTTTTATTTATGTCTCGCCAAAGTCTCGAAACTTCCATTCAATTGGGTACGTGAAATGACCAAAAGGACGAATGTCGTAGGCCTAACATCGATGACGTATTTGTCTAAGTAAGTCAAGACGCGTTGCTTCAATTCGAAAGGGGTTCGAATCACTCTGGTTAGTCACCATTCCTCTACCCGGAACACTCTATGTTTTATAAGCCAATCTTTTATGCTACCTCGATTTTTCATGTGGTTTTAAACTCGATTCTTCGTTTATCTTGATCCTTGTTTACTTTGAAGCTCTTTATACGAATCACACGTATGTCTGCAATCTAAAGCCTAAAATCTAATCTCTCAGGATCAAACTAAATTTAAGAAGTTTGCCTACAATGTTAATCTATCTGAGCAATCTATGTGATATTATGGTTGTAAGGCACTAGATGTAACATGGCATGGAATACGAGGGAAAAGTGACGTGTCCGAAACATGGTGGATACGCCGCTGGTACTTCCTATATATAAGTGTTTCCGACATATTACCAACTTTCGTACCAAGTGCCATGCGAAACTTAGTGTCTGTGGATCGATAAGGATGTTGAATTCTAAAGCTATGGAAGAACTATTTGTGTAATCTATGTGAAACCTATTATGTACTCTAGTGAAATCTATGTGTAAGCTACGCATGTGATGTTGTGAGAAACAAAATACGAAACGTAGCCTAGCGCCGAAAACGAGGAGGAAGTGGCATGTCCGAAGCATGGTGGATACGCCGCTGGTACTTCCTATATATAAGTGTTTCTGGCATGTTATCGAGTCTCCGTACCACGTGCTAAGTGAACTTCGTAGTTTTCTAGGCTCGGGATTGAAGTTGTGAAGTCTGTTTGGGTTAATCTATGCTGTTGAATCTATTTGGATCAATCTATGTGGAAATCTTGTGGTGAATTCTAATATGGTGGTTGACGAAGCATGACACCAATGACGAGACGGACGTGGCATGATTGAAGCATGGTGGATACGCCGCTGGTACTTCCTATATATAAGTGCTTCCGTCATGTTGCTGAACTTTCGTAGCACGTGCCATGCGGGATTTCGTTGTTTGCGGAGTGTTAACACTAAATCTATGTGAATCTATTGAAAGCCTATTGAAGCCTATTGAAGTCTATTGAAGTCTATAGAAGACTATTGGATCTATTGAAGACTATTTGAAACCTATCGCAAATCTATTGAAATCTATGTGAAACTATAATAATGATGATGAGTGTGTTTTGCGACACGTAACATGACACCGACTACGAGGTCGAAGCGATTATGCCCAAAGCGTGGTGGATACGCCGCTGGTACTTCCTATATATAAGCGTTTCTGATATGTCGCCAAACTTCGAACAACGTGCCATGCGAAGGTCGTAGGTTGCGGTATCTATGTGAATCTTGAGTCTTAGTCTATCATGTGTGGATCTATATTAATCTAGACTTATATGATCCTCTTGTTGGATCTTTAGGATGTCTTCTCGAAAGCTCTCCGACACTCTCAAGAGATCCAGAGAAAAGTCTCAGAAAAAGATAATGTCCTTCATGGCCGACAAGATCGCTCGAGTCGTACCAAAGATCATCTCGGAGATCCAAGGATCGAACATTCCGCCCTCTTCTGTTGACTCTAAGATGGAAAAAGAAAAGTCTACCAAGTTCACCTATAAGCATTTCATCTCTTGCAACCCTAAGTCTTTCACAGGCAGTGATGGAGTGACTGCTATGCTCGAGTGGTTTGACAGCATCGAGGTTACCTTCATCAACAGTGAATGCCCAGATCATCTAAAGACTAGGAGTGCGACCGGAATGTTTCAAGGCAGAGCATTGGAGTGGTGGACAAATGAGAGAAACATCCGTTCGAATGAAGAAGCCTATGCTCTTCCATGGGTTGAGGTGCGAGAATTAATGATGCTTGAATTCTGCCCTCCTCATGAACAACTGAAGCTTAAAGAAGAGTTCTGGTACTTGAAGCATATTGGTGATGATAATCTGGCTTACACTACCCGCTTCAAGCAGCTCAGCTTGATTGTTCCTCACTTGGTTTCTACTCCTAAGCGAATGATAACCAAGTATCTCAATGGTCTACGGCCTACTATGCGTGATTCTATCAAAGCAGCTCAACTCGGAAATATTGAGGAAGTCTACCGTCTTGCAGCCAGTCTCAACAACAACCGCGTTCGTGATAAGCAGTTTGCTAACCCTGCTCCCTCCAAGTCTGCACATCAAGTTACCTAGTAGCCAAGTGGCAGCAAGAACAAGAGGCGAAAGTCTCAGGGTTCAGGATGCAATGCTATTGTTCCTACTGCGAATCCTGCTGCTAAGCCTGCTCCTTATGTTACCGTTCAGAACACTGCTGCCCTTGAAGTCAAGAAACAATACACTGGGTTTTACCCCAAGTGTACCACTTGTAATTTTCATCATCCTGTTGCTTCTGCATGTCGTTTGTGAACCAACTGCAATCGCTATGGTCACACGACTCCTTACTGTCGTCAAGCTAACCCAGCTCAACAAGCTCAGCAAGCCCCAGCTCAGGCAGCCCTACCAGCTCTCCCAGCTCCTCCACAGAACCCTAAGCCAGTCAACGTTGTTCGTGCATGCTACAAGTGTGGAGATACTACTCACCTCCGTAATCAGTGTCCTCAGCTGAACCAGGACCAGCAGCCAGCCGCTCATGGACGAGCGTTCAATCTTAATGCCAACCAAGCTCGAAAGACAATGACGTCGTTAATGGTACGTTTCTTGTGAATAACCTTTATGCTTCGATCCTATTTGATACTGGTGCCAATAGAAGTTTTGCGTCCTTGGAATTTGAATCCTTGCTAAAGTGTGCACGCTCTATGTTACCTAAGTCGTTTTCGGTGGAAATTGCCAATGGGAAATCTATTCTAGTTGATTATATCCTCCGTGGTTGCTCCTTGATTCTTAACGACCACGTGTTTACTATTGATCTAATACCCATGCAATTGGGTAGTTTTGATGTCATTATCGGTATGGATTGGTTACATAAGAACCATGCTCAGATTGCTTGTCACGAGAAGTTTGTCCGTCTACCTCTACCGTATGGTGATATCTTGCATGTCTATGGAGACCGACCTTCGAAAAGGCTGAGGTTGATGTCATGCACACAAGCGAGCAGGTGCTTACGTAAACAAAACCTAGCTTTCTTGGCCCACGTGATGGAACAAAAGTGCAAGGGGAAGAACATAAGCGATGTTCCAGTGGTGTGTGATTTCCCCGATGTCTTTCCTGAAGATCTACCCGGTCTTCCACCTCCTAGAACCGTTGATTTTCGTATTGATCTTATACCTGGTGCAACTCCTGTCGCCAAGGCCCCGTATCGTCTTACACCTTCCGAGATGCAAGAGTTATCTAGTCAGCTTCAAGAACTACTCGACAAGGGATTTATTAGTCCAAGTACCTCCCCGTGGGGTGCTCCTGTTCTATTCGTCAAGAAGAAAGATGGCTCGTTCCATATGTGTATCGACTACCGTGAACTTAATAAACTTACCATTAAGAATCGTTATCCACTTCCCCGTATTGATGATCCCGTATTGATGATCTATTTGACTAACTACAAGGCGCGTCCTGTTTCTCGAAAATCGATCTTCGTTCTGGTTATCATCAGCTTCGAGTTCTCGAAGATGATGTCCCCAAAACCGCATTTCGCACTCGTTATGGGCACTACGAGTTTGTGGTCATGCCTTTTGGATTGACCAACGTACCCGTTGTGTTTATAGACCTCATGAATCGTGTTTGTAAACCCTATTTGGATCGTTTTGTGATAGTCTTTATTGATGATATTCTCATTTATTCTAAAACTAAAGCTGATCATGCTCGACATTTACGCTTGATGCTTGAACTCTTACGTGGTGAACGTTTGTATGCTAAATTTTCTAAGTGTGAGTTCTGTATTGATGAAGTACAATTTCTAGGTCACGTCGTTAGTAAGCAAGGTATTCATGTTAACCCGTCTAAAATCGAAGCTGTGAAGAATTGGTATACGCCTAAATCTGCATCTGAGATTCGTTCCTTCTTAGGATTGGCGGGTTACTACCATCGATTCATCTCGGACTTTTCTAAAATTGTTGTACCACTCACCTCATTGACTCAGAAAGAGAGACCTTTTGTTTGGGGTCCCGAACAAGAGGAATCTTTTCAAACTCTTAAGACTCTCTTGTGTAATGCCCCTGTTCTTACTCTCCCTGATGGGAATGATGATTTCATGGTATATTGTGATGCCTCGAACCGTGGCTTGGGCTGTGTGCTCATGCAACGAGACAAGGTTATTGCTTATGCCTCCCGCCAACTCAAAGTGCATGAGAAAAACTATACTACACACGATCTGGAGCTTGGTGCAGTTGTGTTTGCGTTAAAGATATGGCGACACTACTTGTATGGTACTAAGTGTGTGGTTTTCACTGACCATAGAAGCCTTCAACATATCTTTGACCAAAGAGTTGAACATGCGACAGAGACGTTGGGTGGAATTGCTTAACGACTACGACTGCGAAATTCGCTATCATCCTGGCAAGGCGAATGTAGTGGCCGATTCTCTTAGTCGTAAAATTCACGTGAAGTATATCCGTATCTCTAATGATCTTCATGCGTGTATTCGTGATGCTCAGTATTCTTCAGCAAATGAAGGAAGTCTAGAAGTGGAAATCCAAGGCGCTAAGATTAACCAGCTTGAAACTAAACCCAACGGACTACAATACTACCTCAATCGTATCTGGGTACCGGATCGCGATAATCTCCGCGAGCTCATTATGAAGGAGGCTCATAAATCCCATTACTCCATTCATCTGGGCGCTGATAAGATGTATCATGATTTGCGTACAACTTATTGGTGGCCTGGCATGAAAAGGGACATTGCTGTATATGTTTCTAAATGCCTCACTTGTACGAAAGTTAAGGCTGAACATCAACGTCCTTCAGGACTCTTAGAACAACCCGAAATCCCCGTTTGGAAATGGGATAGCATCGCTATGGTCTTTATTACTAAGTTACCTCGAACACCTTTTGGTCACAATAGTATCTGGGTGATTGTTGATCGTTTGACCAAATCCGCCCACTTTCTTCCTATTCGTGAAGATTATAGAGTGGAGAAACTTGCTCGAATCTATACTGATGAGATTATATGCCATCATGGCATACCTCTTGACATAATCTCCGACCGTGATGGTCGTTTTACTTCACGTCTTTGGCAAACCTTTCAATCCGCTTTGGGTACTCATTTGAATCTTAGCATGGCCTTTCATCCTCAAACGGATGGACAGACCGAGCGTACTATTTAGACCCTTAAGGATATGCTCCGTTCTTGTGTCATCAACTTTGGTGGTAACTGGGATGTACATTTACCATTGATTGAGTTCTCGTACAACAACAGTTATCATTCCAGTATTTTGATGGCTCCTTTCGAAGCTATGTATGGCCGCAAGTGCCGATCTCCTCTCAGCTGGCATGAGATTGGTAGACAAAGGATAAGATTCTTCAGGTCCATGATAACTTGATCAAGGCTAGGAGCAGACAAAAGAGCTATGCTAATAATAGGCGTAAGTCTCTGGAATTTGATGTTGGTGACCGGGTTCTTCTCAAGGTATCTCCCTGGAAGGGAGTAGTTCGTTTTGGTAAGAAGGGAAAGCTCGCTCCTCGCTATGTGGGTCCTTTCAAGATACTTGAAAGGATTAGCAAGGTAGCGTACAGACTCGACCTACCCAAGAGCTAAACAACGTACATCCAGTGTTCCACGTATCCAATCTACGTAAATGCCTAGCCGACGAGGAATTGCAGGTTCCCCTCGAAGACTTGCAAATAAACGAAGTTGTACACTTCGTGGAGAAACCGGTCGAAATCATGGATCAAGGAGTCAAGCAATTGAGGCGCAGCAAAATCCCCATTGTCAAGGTTCGATGTGAAGGAAAGCGTGGTGCCGAATTCACTTGGGAATTGAAAAGTGAGATGCAGGCCAAGTATCCGCAGCTCTTCGAGCAGTCCTCCTCTAAGATTTCGGGGAAGAAATCTCCTAAAGGAGGGGAGACTGTAACGCCGTGCGTCCCTAAACTTTAGGCTATTTACAAGTTCAGTCCCTGGACTTTGCATATTGTCAATTTTAGTCCCTAAGCTATGTAGTCAATTATACTTTTGATACTTGGTGAATTCTATATACTTGAAATGCCTAATTCTATATACTTGAAATGCCTAATTCTATATACTTGAAATGCCTAATTCTATATACTAGAAATGCCTAATTCTATATGCTTGTAATATACACATTGGTGTTTGACTCTTGAGGCTCGTGAAACTTGAGACTTGGTTGAACGAGGGACTGGAGTCTTGACACTGGCGGAAACTATGAAACTTTGAAATCCTTTGTGTTATTGCTATAACCTAGTTATACTATTACCCAATAAATACAAAACGCAACGCTTGATCTAACGTGCGAAAAGAACCAAAGACGGAAACGCGGAAAGGATGGATTGGCCGAGTGGCAATCCGATCGGATGACCACCCGATCGGATGGCCACTCGATCGAGTTGCCACCCGATCCGTGCACCTCCTTGACCTTCACACTTTCCCACACTATAAATAGGCCTGTCACATCAGTCCTTCACTGATGTGACAGCCTCACTCGACTTAGACGCACGCACGCACATCTCATTTCTTCGATTTCTCGATGATTTCGGTACGTTTAACACTAGATTCTTGTACTTTCTTAATCTACACAACAATCTCTACGAGATTCTCCTTTGAAATCTCACTTTTCACTGTGAAATCTCTTAGATCTGAGTTCTTAAGGATGATGTCATCAATGGTGGTTTATACAAACTACTATATGATGCACTCCTGATGAAATATAGCTTAGATCTAAGGAATTTCATGCGTTTTACACGAAATCTAAGCTAGATCTACTCTTTTCTAGCTAAAATCCATGTTTATCTTTATCTATTTTTGAACTTTTACATGAAACGGTAAGATCCGGATCCGAACGGACTGTAGACTTGATTATTAGTCTACAGTCGGCTTGAAAAAAGGGATTTGTTGCCGGAGAAGGTGACCAGAGTATGGATTCTGGCATAAATATCATCATGAACTGACGGCGGAATGGACTGGGGTGATTCCCACCCGATCGGATCGGTGGAACACTGATGAGTTTACCGTTGTCTTAATACGTAATACGTAACACGTCACCATTATTTAAATCAAAAACTTGGAGTTTTTACAAAATTTAGAACGGGACAAGGTAACCCGATCGAGTGGCAATCCGATCGGATAGCCATCCGATCGAACAGCCACCCAATCGAGTGACACTTGCCCCTAATCCTACACATTCTTGAAACCTTAAAGCCCTGATCGTCGAGTGGCAACTCGATCGGATAGCCATCCGATCGAACAGCCATCCGATCAAGGCAACCTTGAAACTTAAACTTGGATCGGGTGGTGACCCGATCGGATAGCCATCCGATCGGACAGCCATTCGGTTCCCACACGTATATCAACCTAGAATGGAGTGGCAACCCTATCGGATAGCCATCCGATCGGGCAGCCATTCGTCCCTTCACTCACACTTGTCACTCAATCGACTGACAATCCGATCGGATGGCCATCCAATCGGACAGCCATTCGATCCAATGACTGATCTGACACTTGTGCAATCTCGTTGTTTTGTCCGACACTTATCCGTTGTAATCTAATCATGCTAATTCTAAAGAGCTCCCTTTGATCCAATAACAGTTGAACTGTTAAGCAATCACTGTGAGTATACTCGATCCCTTTTTATTTTAAAACTTTGGGATGTAACATGTATTCTACTAAACTACGATACTAGAGACTTTTGCAAACTAAACTCTATCCTGCTTGTATGTGAAACTGGTGATTCTTGTATTCTATTCGTGCTATGTGAACGTTTAATCCAGGGTGTGTAGTTCTGCCTTAACAATAGTAGCGCTATAGGAGATGCACCTCCCCATTATTCTCGGGGGTATTGTTAGGAGGATTCTAGTTTTCCTTGAGACTTGGGAAAACAACAAAGCATTGGGATACTTGGGCTGTCACTTGTTGGACTGCGAACACTAGCATGGCTGAAACTATTTTTGTTACACTACACACGGATATGAGTTGTTTTATACTATTATATAAAGGGTATGGTATGTAATATGCATGATGTACTAGTTTCTTAGACGAATTATTCCCAAATAACCACCCACTAAATACCCGTCATGCTATTAATTTGAACTTGACCATGACAAAAGACCAAATGGGTTGTGTCATCCCTCGTTAACTTAGTTACTTGTGCTTTTTAGATCGCTTCAAACAAAGACATTTTTGAAAAATTTTTGAAATTTTTCCCCCATCCCCACTCTTGAGGTAAACATTGTGCTCAATGTGTAGTGTTTAAATGAACGGGTCAAAAATCGAAAACTTTTACTAACTCCCCCATCCCCACACTTGAGGCAAACATTGTCCTCAATGTGTGAGAACTAGAGTTTTTAAAACGCACAAGGGATGTGACACGACTAACCTCCCCAAAACTTCACCCCGGAAAAAATAAAATAAAATACAAAATACAATCCACTTATTAGCTAACTAAAAATCAAAAGTAAAAAGAAATGTATGCACCTGATTTTTAAGCTCATTCCTCGTGTGCTCTTCTTCTCTTCAAGAAAGCGGTCGTCCCACGAACATAATGTACCTACAAATCTTAACCCTTGTGTAGAAGCATGTTTCTCACAACCATTAAAATTTATTAGCTACCTAGTTCTACCACTTTTATGTAAATATTACCAAGTCATACGTTAATTCACTTTGATTTATGTGGAAAAATAATGTACAATAACAATAAACCTAACTCACTTTCGTAGGAATCACGGTTGCATTTAGCTTATGCAACAAGCCCTTTTAAACCTCTCGATAGCTCGGGAGGACGAGTAGGTCTCATGAGGGTTATATAGGGAACACACCCACAACGTTCATTTAACTAAGAAAATAAAATAAAACGAATAATAATACAAACTCTACAACAATTATACCTGATTTACCTCTCATGGTGGTCGAAGTGCACATTTGCCTACCGAGTTTCTAACATACGCTCGGTAGTTGGCATGCCGAATCCATACTCTTTTTATTATATTCGACATACGCACTGTACAACTTCGGGGTCGTTTCTTAACAATATGGCTAATGTCTTGCAACGCCACCCTTCGAATCCTTATGCACGAACCCGCATCCCCAACTTTGTTGGTTGGAGTGATTAGTTTAGGAGAAGGATGAATATGAACGTGAGCTTCTTTCGAATCCGATTCGTCTTGCGGTGTCATGTCTTCCGCTCGGTTCAAACATTCAATTACTTGCTCCGGAAATTCAATAACCTCTTCCACCACATCACCATCCACCACTGTACCACGAGCCAACACCTCTTGGTCTCGTCTAAGTTGAGCCAATTCTTCGGCGAGATGACCCACTTTCTTTGCCAAGTCTTCATGAGCTTTATCTCTTACTTCAAACTCTTTCCTCATTTCGGCTTTGAACTCTTAATGTGAATTAGTAAGAGCACTCATAGCATTCATGAGGGCATCAAATTTGGAACTTATTGAGTCTTGAGGTTCCTCGTATGCCGGTTGAGGATATTCATTATAATAATCATCATACACCTCCCGGTAACTTGAGAAATGTGGCAATTCGGGTTCATAGTAGTACTCTTGATAATGTGGTGGTGGTGGATTATCGTATGGATAATATGAGGATGGACCATTGAAATCTTCATAATCCGTCCTCCTATATTCATACAATCCGCTAAGGTAGTTTTCCCGATCCTTGTTGGCTTGAACTTTTTCGTGGAAAACAGAGCAATCTTCTAAATAATGCTCTCCGCTTCCGCAAAACTCACACGGATCATCATCTACCCAATTCATATTGAAAGATGGTACCTGCAAAACATGTACCTGCACAAACAAGCTCGACCACCCGAAGTAAAATCACAAATATACAAGAAAAAGGAAAGAAAATAAACTAAACTAAAATCGAACAAGCAATGAAATACTAAGCGCACTAGCTCCCCGGTAGCGGCGCCATTTTGATGTGACCGTGTCATCCCGATCAGTCAAAAACCCAATTAAACCTAGGTAGCTAGGGTAAGTCGGGTATCGAATCCATGAAGAGCAGGTGGTCAGTATCGCACGACCCGTTCGATTAGTTAGACTATTTACAAACAATGTACAATGTGATTATGAAGATTGCTAATTTTATTTGTTTAATTAGTTTGAAAATAAATCGGAGTGAACCGACAATGAATATTATCTAAAACACTTATGATTAACTAAAATCGCAACTAAAATACTAACTAGAAAGTTGAAACAAGAAATGAGAATACGGATCACACCCGGTTCGATAATTGCAAAACCTAGGGTTCCTACATCTTTTAACTTGATTCAATTGCATATAGTGATTAACGGATTACTATCACGAAGCTTAGGTGCCAATTGCTATCAACGCCATAGACAACAGACCATAATGCACTTCGTTACCTCGGACATGTAAATCCTAACCTATGATAAGGCATAAGTGCACAAATTCATTTCGCAAAGTCATAACTTTATCATCGTTCGACAATTCACAAATTCAATTCAAATGCACGACAATTATCAAAGGGTTCAAATACTAAACAACTTGTCACAAAATCAAATCAAAATACAAATGCATAAACCCTAGAGTTCTTACAACAATCTACACCGGGGTGAAACCGAAGAGGCTAGCCGTTCATCGCGTTCAAAGTCGTCAACACAAAATACTATTTTCTCTTTTCTTGATTTGCGTGCCAACTAGACAAAAACCCCACAGCCAAGAGGCTGCCTTCCCCTCGTTGCGTTTTCTTTTTTGTAACCGTCCCCCCAATTCGATGATATTCCAATGATTATCAAGTCCAAAAGTTGTCTAGTGTTGCAGCCCACTTCGTAATACTCCAAGCCCAAGAAAAATGATGGTGGCTGCCCAAATCTTCGATGATAATTATTGGTGTATTTCTTTTGAGAGTTTGAAAGCCCACCAAAAAAATAATGAATGCTGTTGACCTTCGTGGATATGAAAAGTGCTCCAAAATAAAATTATACTTGTTTTTTTGTCGTCGCGCGTTGCGGCGAAACCGAGCAAATGATAATGTAAAACAAACGTGATTTGAAAATATAGCATGTTGTTTAGAAAGTCAAACCATTAGAACGGTTTAGTTTATAATTGTATTGTTTTATGATACCAAATAAATATTTTATTAAAAGTACAATTTCGTTTTTAATAAAACTTATAACGGAATGTCCAGGAAAAATCAATCATAACTATGTACTTAAGTTTTTAGAAAAAGTTATAAACGTAAATTATTAAAAAAATATCAAATTAATCTATAATATATGTTCTAAAAAAAGAAAAGAGAATTATTAAAAGAACGGTATAGGAAATATATGGTCTTAAAAAAGAAAAAGAATTAAAAATATGTTACTAAAAATAAAAAATAATAAAAAGCTATATATTATTATAAAATTAAAATTACTATTCATCATCTTTCACTAACAATATATTTATTTATATACTCTTAAAGACAAATGTCGGTGCCACCGACAAATGACCATTTTACCCTTTTGTTTTTTCTATGGCTGGAGACCTTTGTCTTTACCACAGACCATCATCCTCTGTAACCTCTCATCCTCTGCAGATCTCATTTTTCCAAACCTTGAGCTTCTTCCCCCCAAATATGAGCCTTCTCCCCCCAAAATTTTCAGCAACACACATCGATCTCTTCCTTACCGCCACTTTTACTACGTTCTTCAATACACACCCGTTTCTCCTCTCACCTGGAACCCTAACCAACCGGTGGCAACCTTTACCCCACACGAAAACCCTAATTACTAACCGGCGGCAACCATTTCCTCACCTAACGTGCAAAAACCCTAATTACCTAACCGGTGAAAACCCCAATCACCTAACCTGCGGCTACAAACCCTAATCGGAGTGTAATAGGAGGAGGTTGTTGTTCTACCTTTTCACTTGAGCTTGAACCGAGACGAATATAGGTGATGTTCTGCAGCTGTTCTACCTTTAGTTTGTTTAAAGTTCAATTATTTATATGTTTATGAGAAGCTATTTGGTGTGCCTGTTGGATATTATATTTGCAAGTGGTCCTGTATATGTTGGATTGTGCTTTTATAGTTGAATTGTACATGTACATCATTTTTTATTCGTTTACACAGTAGTTGCTTAGGATGAAAAAGCATTGCAATTGAGATTGAAAGCTTAACCTACCTGTATGTGCATAATTGATGTTTACTTAGTTAATCAGTTTAGTATTAGTATTGGAGTATGATTACATTTGCTGATGTTGAAATTTCTAATTCAAATAGTGGGATTTGGTTTTCATTGACTATATTTACCTATTTGTATTTTGGTTGAACTGGAACTGACTAATTTTACATTTTTAAATTGCAAGTTTCATTTATAAATAATCAACATTGAATGCGCTTCAGAGTTCACACGAACGCAACTGACTTTTACAGGTTTGTTCTTCGTATCCGGATACTAACATAAAGTTTACTGAAATTAACAATGGTAGTAAATCATACATGTATTGTGTTTTGTGTTTATAGATTTTGTGTTTCCTGTTGGTGTGAAAGTGAATGTTTTGTGTGTATGTATGTTGTTTCAGCATATGAAGTGTTGTCGAACAGCGAAAAGAGGAGTATTTACGACCGGTACGGTGAGGAAGGGCTTAAACAGCATGCTGCTGGTGGCGGAGGAGGGGGCGGAGGGATGAATATTCAGGACATTTTTAAGTCGTAAGATTTCGCTTTCAGACCTTAATATAAGTTTAATCATAGTGTCATTATTACATAATATTTTTGGCATTGGTTTTGGTTCACAAATTTCTTTAATTATACCTTCACTGAAGAGTATTAGTATAGGCATGTAAGTGTCATTTGTAATAAACCGTGTGCTTGGTTAGCTGGCGGGTGTTTGGGACTGGCGGACCGGAGTTTTTTTTTCAGCGGTATCACTAATATTCAGTGTTCGATGTCTATCACTAGATTATAGAATGTTTGGACCAGTTTATAAATGGGTCGGGTAACATAATATAGATATAATGTAATACGAAATCCTTTAAAAAATACATGATAAAAACATGAAGCGATCAGACTTTCGACAATCCAAATTAGTAATTAATTTCATTCGATGGCAATGTAATTTTTTTAAGTAAAGAGTCGGGTCAAGTATACAGTATAAATACGAGTTACTTCAACTTTCGACGCCGCCGCAACGCGCGGCGGGTCAAAATCCTAGTATAATCTTAAAGATGAATGTCGGTGCACCCATCAAATGACATACATGCCCCTCATTTGTCTTATTTACCTGTACCTTTCTTCTGTCCAATAAGTAACACATCCCCCATGTTCATCTTCTCTAAACATACACACAACAGCAACAAAGAGACGCAGAGATGAGAGAGAAGCCGAGAAGAGAGAGAAGCAGAGAGAGAGAGAGATGCAGTGGTGGCGTCTGATGGCGGGGCTGTCACACCGGCAACCGGCAACGCCGGTATAGGCGACGGCGGAAGAACGAAGCCGCCGCGTGGCGGCGGCGGCCGACGACGACAGAGGTGGCGGTCCAGTTCAGCTCGGGTTCGGGTGATTCGGGTCGAAAGTGTTCAACACCGGGTTGTGTTCGGTTCAGGTGTGAGTTTTCGGTACAAGAAGAGGCAGTGGCAGGGACGGTGTTTCGGCTACCTACACCCATTCGTTTACAGTTCTTCGGTTAGTATAAACCTACCGAACCCTCTGTGGTTTCAATGTGCAAATGAAAGAATTCTTATGTCAATAATTTTTGGGATCTTTGATATGGTTATAGATGTTAAATATGGTTATAGATGTTAACTATTGGTAGAATTGCACATACATGTTTGCTATGTTCTCTGTTGCTATAAGTAAAGAATATAACAGTGATTATTGTGAATCTTGCTACTGTTCGTTTGTGTAAGTTGTGAGAATCATCTATAAATATTGGCTATGAAACTGTGTATAAATTGATGATATGATTTTTTGTATTTATAAAATGCCTACAAACCGCCATACACTGATTTGGATAAAATTAATATTAAGTTTAATGTAAATTTTGGTGGCAATATCTAGCTGTTGCTTTCGGTCGAGGGTTCAATTGTTAACCGATTTGGGTTTATCATAAGTTGATTTAGCAAGCCAATGTACCCATAGGTTAGTCGACAACAAATTATAGTTATCATTAAATTTTGTTTTTGCTACAAATTAAAAAATTAATCAATTTCTTTTTCTGACTAGACATATTTAATTTTATGCATACAGGTACAAAATATACGTTGAAGGAAACGCATGGTGTGAATGTGTATAGCTGACGCTTGACAATTTGTTTTCGGTAATTTACGAATTTTGTAGTATTTAAAAAGCAAACATCTGCGTTTCGCTTTTATTGTTTTCATTATATTGAGCCGCCAATAATGGATGTTAAACCGTCATTTATGGAATAGTTTAAATATTTAATGACCTGTTTATTTGTCAAACTTGCTTATGTTTACAGCCTGGTTCAGTGGGATCACTAACACAATGTTCTATAAAGAGGAATCGCAACGCTCAAACGTATAACCTCTACCTCAATTTGACCGAAGGTAACCATTTTAAAATGATGATTGTTATTGTTTTTAAGCAACAAGTTTCAACATGTTAACCTGTTTGACCCGTTTCTTTTTTTAGCTATTTTTCATTTTACTATATAATATGAAAGATAAAGGTCGGTGGTTCCGACCATGCCTTTCTCATGTGACTTTTGACTGAACCGCAGAATTCGTCTCACAACTCACACCCGCGGTTTTCTTCCTCTTCCGTCATCCGTGGGCTGTTAAAAGTCTCCGCTCTTCTACTCAATCAGGATCTGTGAAGCCCTGATTATTCTCCATGTTTGTTCATTGCTTTCATTAACAGGTACCCATTATATAACAAACTTCTATTTTTTTCTTTTTATTAATTCTCAAGAGTTAGGGTTTTTCTTATGGTTTAATCCATGCAAACCATGGTGGATCAAGAAAGGGGGAGGTATAGCCTTCCATTCATGTTCCTATGTGTGACAAATCATGTCCCAACCATAACCCCCACACTATTTAACCTTATAGGCACATTGATTATGATTAGATATTTGTTGCTTCAGTTATGATTAGAGATCGTTTGGTTGGCATTAAGTTAACATGTTTTAGATCAATTCAGTGTGTAGTTAGTTTGTTATGCAATTAGGTTCAGAAATTAAGAATCGATTAAGTTTGTTTGCTAGATTAGTGCCTTAGTTTGGTGATTGAACTGAAATTGTAGAGTATTGATTGAGAATTCTATTTCGATGTAAAAAAATGAAAAAAAACAATAGTTATATAATAAAAATTAAAGAGTCGGATTTTCGACGCCGCCGCAAAGCGCGGCGGGTCAAAATCCTAGTATATAATGGTGCCCATCTTTGAGATAGTGGCTCCCCTCATGAAGTGTATTTTTATTCTCGATACCTACAAAACATGTCAAAAAAATAATTATTTAATGACCATCAATTACAATTAATAATCTTTAACTCCCATATTAAGATCTATAATTAGTATTTAAAAGTTATGATCAATAATTTTCTTGTATAAAATCATCATTTTAGATCAAAGTCTTTTGATATATATAAAATACAAAAGCAACTCAATATAATATATTATAATAATATCGATCCATTTTATAGATAATTATCATCAAATAAAGCGTATCTAAAATGCACTGATCAAACAGTACGCAGATTTTCTGGGAATCCGCTTTGCCTGAAGGTGACTTCGATTGAGTCAAACCATTGGAACATGGTGCTGGGTCCATCTTCACCAGTGAAGTTAGCAGGACTGCAGGCCTTGAATAGGTTAAAGCTGAATGACGTTTTCGGAGAGTCATTCTTTGATTCAACAGAGGACTTGCTACCGATGTCGTTGA
This sequence comes from Helianthus tuberosus, assembly GCA_030545235.1. Lineage (NCBI taxonomy): Eukaryota > Viridiplantae > Streptophyta > Magnoliopsida > Asterales > Asteraceae > Helianthus > Helianthus tuberosus. The sequence goes on from CM060354.1 coordinate 125,561,345, forward strand.
TTTCACTGACTATCTGAGGTATGACCTTAGCCATTTCTTTGGCCACCAGTGAAGCGATGCGCTTGTCAGCATGGTTGCGTCGAGCGACTCGTGAAGTATGTGATCTAAATGACGACATTGTCTGCAGCACACATCGTCATAGGATTCAGACGAGATTCGATTATATCGGGTTTTGAAAAGTTTAGCGTCTAACCAATCATACTTACTATTATTATTATTAGGTAAAGCATCAGGAACACGTCGGCACATAAGCACGTAGTCACGTAGGCACATAAAACACATAGGCACATAAGCACGTAGGAGCACATAATCCACGTAAGCACATACTTTGCACGTATTCACCTATATTTTGTACGTATTCACCTACATATTTTGCACGTATTCACCTGTCTTTCAAGGTCGCGAGTCGCGTTCGAGAGTTACGAGAGATTGCGAGTAGCGTAAGCGAGTAGCGTAAGCGAGTAGCGTAAGCGAGTAGCGTAAGTGAAAAGTATAGCGTACGAGAGTTCTTAGTTTGTTTGCGATTAGCTAGCGTTTGAGATTCGATAGCCGTGAGCGTTTAGTAAAACGATGAGCGGAAAGCGAATAAATCTCCAAAATCGAAACATATAAACATACAAACACATAAATTGATAACTCATAAAATCAGCGATTGCGGGCTCAGTATCGAAACAGAGTACCTTGGGTGTTAGGCATCGACTACCCAAAGTGATTCAACTATTCATAATGATCTCGAGTACACGCTTCGGCCTAATAGACTGTGCTCTCAACAGGATACGGCGAACGACACGCATCCTTTCGGTTACTACTTGAATCGAGTAATTGGAATCCATCGAGACTTTGGTGAGAGTTTTGTAAAAATCCAAACGGAGAGTGGAACAGGTCGTTAAGATGCAGGTTTCACCCCTAACTTAACAACTTCGTTCCTGAAAGTGTGGTAAAACCACGAGATAGATAGGGAGAATTTCATCGAGATGTGGATGTCACTCCTAACTCAACGAAGATTTCTCGTGCTGAGAGTGAAAATACGCGTAGAGTGAGCGATTTTATCAGGAGTTCTTGGTTTTCACACCTAATCTCGACAAGATCACTCAATTGTGTTATGCGAGTGTTTTTGAAAACGTGTGTATTGTGTCAGCCTTAGGAAAGGCAAAATAGTTTTGAATCTTAGGAAAGGTTCCCTTCGTGCGAAACTGTAGTATGCGGTGTTCGCTCAAAGATGTAGTTTTCACGAGTTCGAGCGAGAGTATCAAAGTTGGCTCGTGCAGAACCCTTACTAGGTTCGCACGGAGTGGGTCTATTGGTACTTAGACTATAGACTAGATCAATCCTAAGACTCGACCTAATTCCCTATAGTTATGGCTCTAATACCAATCTGTCACACCCCAACCGATGGCGGAAACATCGGGGCGTGGCACTGAGCGAAATAGATTGTTCAAGAGAATCCATAACAAATATTAAATGAAAATATATTTAATGTTAATATCCCATACTACTAACATATAAAGCAATAACAGTCATTACAGATAGCGAGTCTCATAAACAAATACTATTTCGACAACTCAGATTTTATTTAGCGGGTTTCTAGACTCCCTAGCTTGTTTCATCACAGCATAGCATCCTATCAACCTGTCACATACATTAAAATAAATTCAATACATAAATGTACACAAGTTTGCATAGCATATAGAAGTAAAAGAGTTTACGCATAACTGTCACACCCCGATATTTCCACATATTACCGGTGGGCCCGGCGGGGAGTATCGTGACGTAGTTGATATCATCATAGTCAATACACACAATATAATAGCACAGCGGAAGGCTTGGTGAATAAACTATTACAAACCATATTGTCTGAGTGTTCGAGTTTATGAATGTATAGACTGGAATGTAATAAGATCCACAGGCGGATCATAAATAAATACAAAGAAACAAAATGACAGACTGCAGGCATCTTATGGATTTGCAAGATCCTCTATAGACACCCTATAGCTCTAGCCTATTTCGAGAGGTACCTGTCAAATCAGTCTTTAAGAAAATACGTCAGTTTACACTGGTAAATACAATTAACTGGCTCTTTTGAAAATATTTAAGAAAATTGATTTAGGTGCACATGGCGTAAATCTTTTATAACTTGGGACAATTATTTAAATATAATCTTGTATACAGATTTATATGTTTGTCTTACAATTGGGGCCGGTTGGAAGTCGGTCGTGATTAACCGACTCACCACTTATAGAACCCACAAAGGAGTTATCCCCAACATGTGGGTTTATATTTAGCATTTGCATCTGTCAGGTGTATGCCAACACCCCGTGCATAGGTCGTGGCCATTTTCAAATAAAATGAGCCGATGATATCCAGGACACGGTCGTTAACCCCCAATGCTTATGTTATCAAACAAGACAGATTAAAACGGGTTATGCAATTTATTAATCACAATCCGATTAAATGATTTCATACCCGACCAAGTGGTATTATTATAATACCATATCCCAAGCCCGTATCGGGAAAATAAGTTAAAAGTATTTACCTGATGCTAGCAGTAAAAATCTTAAGGCTTTTTGAAGGCACCTTCTACTGGAAGCTATTTAATCTGTATAGAAGGTTTATTAACCTATTAGGATGCTAACGGGTCTTTAATTAAGTCCAGGACTTAGACCGGCTAGCTAGGAAGAAACCTTATGGTTCTAAACGCTTGATTAAGCGGAGACCGGAATAGAATGTGGTTTAGACCCGACAAGCTTGGATACTTGTATAATATGAGTAAACTAAACACATTCTGGAAATTGAGGATTTAATGATATGGTTTGACCCATTTCGACTATTTCATGTAAACTAGTCACATAAGCCGATCCGAACGCGTAAACGCGTAACGCGTCTCCCAATAAATTATATACAGGTCTTAATCATTATTATGCTCAAAATATGTTAATGCATCAGTAAGATGTTAACATATATGCCCAAAAAGTAGTTTAAACCAAAATAAGTCCCAAAAGGGCATTTTGGTAATTTTAATGCCCATAAAAAAGTTTAATTGTGCAACTGAGTTTCAGGTCTAATTAGATCAGTAAAAATATGTATTTTTATAAGTTATAACAGTAGGATACTTTATATATGTTAAAATTATCTTATATAGCCAAACTATGTCCCGTAGGGGCATTTTGGTAATTTTACATAGGCTTTAAAGGTCAAAATAGACTTCTGAGTTTAAAAACTTTGACTTACTGTTTAATTATATAAATTAACTTAAAACATCAGTGGATAATAAGTTTTATATGTCAAGTATAGTTTTGACCCATACTATGTACTAAAAATGCTAAAAAGTCGGTTTAAAGGGTTATTCGGGTTAAAATAGTAAATCGGAGTTTTTGATCAGTTTATAAAGTTCAAAATACTTTATTTATTATATAAATTCAGTAGAAAAAGATTTGGCACTAAAAAGTTAAGTAAAACTCATTTTATGCATGAAAAGGGTAAAACCGACATTTCCCGAAATCAAGCTATAATCCTATGTTATGCTCAGCCTAAAAATAATTAAAAATCTTTAAAAATCCTAAAATATTATTTTACATCAGTAGGCATGAAGCTTGGTGTCAAAAATCGGGTTTAGATAGGCTTCATACTAATTACGCCATTTAAATAACAAAAAGTTCCTTAATTACGCTATTGAGCATAACTTCAATTCTAGACCTCAAATTGATGTTAAATTTTTAGGACATATCTAAATATCAGTAGCAAAGGTGTTAGTCAGATCAAATTGTTAAAAATCTCAGTTGTATGTTAAAAGGGCGTTTATGGCATTATTAAGCATAATTACGATTAAGTGCATATAATTCAAACCACTAGTCACCATGCAATATAACTCCATGGGGTTATACTACTAACTAATGTGGTCCTAATGGAAGCTTAAAACATGGGAGAATTAAGCTTAAACGGGTCAGAACTGAAAGACAAAGCAAAAGTCAAGCTTTTGCGACTTTCGGTTATAAACTGACCTTAGACTATAAATTGTCGGGTTAGGACTGATAAAACATGTTTTAATATTGATTACCAAGTCATTAGATTGTTAAAATATAATTTAGGACCTCTGGTTTATTAATTAGAATCATTTTTGTAATTTCTGTCCAGTTTGACTTTTTGTCAAACTACTTTGACCCGACAATTGACCAGTCAAACGAGATAATTAGGAGGTGCCCTCTTAAGGGTTAATCACCTACACTAATGTGGTTCTATAACCACTTTCAATTTGATCAGTGGTTAAGCCACATGTAATTAAAACAAAAGTCAAACTAATTTTACGATAAGTTTGACTTTAGAGTAATTAAGCTAAATTAAACGACTAAACAAGTAATTAGAGGCTTACTTAAGGTCCTAGCAAACTTTTCTACACTTCAAGGTCTTCTCCTTGTCCTTAGCAAGCTGCAGATGTTGTTAAGTAGCAATTGTTGCAAATGTGTGTCAAGAACACATGAACTAATCTCTCTTATATAGCAAATTCCTTGAAGCTAGATCACTTCCAGGTGTTATTGGAGGCTCTGAGATCGACCCAGGTGTGCAAGCTATTAAATTTAACCGACTTACAGCTCCCTAGGTCGTTACAAACTAGGTTAAGGCGGTGGAACAGCCAAAACCCGCACCTGGCAGCTGATTTCTGATCTGGGCATGCTGAGGCGGGCCGCGTAAGAATTAAGGGTGTGTTACGCAGGCCGCGTGGACAGGTTAAACCGGGAAAACATGTTTGAAAGCTGGCAGTTTCAGTCCCTGGTCGTTCTAAACCCTTTTTAACATGGTTTTTGGCAATAGAGACCCTTGTAGTTAATTTCTTGGTGCCCAAGTATGTATAAACAAACCTCGTTAGGCTCGGGTTCGTTAAATGTCACTATGAAAGCAAGTTTCATCAAGTTGACACTTTTGGTCCAAAGTCTTGAAAACATGCTTAACGATATCGAAACCACGTGAAATTTATACCACTTATTCTTAAGAGTATATTTGAATGTTTCGAAGCCTTGGTTTCGTTAAAAGGTCACTCAGAGGTCAGAATTAACATGTTGACACGTTTAACCCTTGTAATTTAATAATCTTCCGATTATTTTCATAAACGGCTTCTTATATCCCATCAATCACTCGTTTAAGAACATATTCATCATGGAAGGTCATTCAGAGGCACAAGTTTGGCATGTTGACACTTTTAGTCCCTGTGGTTTCATAGTTTCACTGTTCGATAACTTTGGTCCTTCAAACTAACTCTTTCACATGTTTAGAGTTTAGTACACGTGTCTATACATAATTGGAAACGTTTTTACGTGGTGTTACATCCTCACCCCCTTAAAAGAAATCTCGACCTCGAGATTTACTGAAATAAGTGAGGGTATTTATGTTTCATAGTGGACTCGACTTCCCACGTATACTCGGGACGTCTACGGGCTTCCCATTTAACCTTTACTATAGGTACATGCTTTCTTCGGAGCTTTTTAACTTGTCGATCCTCGATCGATATAGGTCTTTCAACGAATCTTAAGCTTTCATCAATCTGCACGTCATTATGATACATAGCCAGTGATTCGTCGGCTAGGCATTTCTTGAGATTACAAATGTGAAACACATTATGAATTCCACTCATAGAACTTTATCGCCTACTTCAAACTTTCGAGGTTTTCGCCCCTTATCAGCATAACTTTTCTGCCTATCCCTGGCAGCTTTCAGGCGATCCCGAATCTGGAAAATCTTGTCTGTTGTTTCAAGGACTATATCAGGTCCTGATAACTGAGCTTCTCCTACTTCTGCCCAACAGACAGGCGTTCTGCATTTCCTACCATATAATGCCTCAAAAGGCGCAACCTTAATGCTCGTATGGTAGCTATTGTTATAGGAGAACTCGATCAATGGTAGGTGGTCATCCCAACTACCACCTAAATCAATAACACATGCACGAAGCATGTCTTCCAAAGTTTGAATTGTACGCTCACTCTGTCCATCCGTCTGAGGGTGGTAAGCAGTACTAAAATTCAAACGTGTGCCCAAAGATTGTTGGAAGCTTTTCCAAAAACGAGAGGTGTATCTAGTATCTCTATCTGAGATAATAGCTACTGGTACTCCATGTAGAGCTACAATCTTATCTACATACAATTGGGCTAATTTATCGGAGCTATGAGTCTCCTTGATGGGTAAGAAATGTGCTGACTTAGTTAGTCTATCAACAATAACCCATATGGTATCATTTCCGTGCCTTGTTTTAGGTAACTTGGTTATAAAATCCATAGTTACCATTTCCCACTTCCATGTGGGAAGTTCTGGCTGTTGCAACAGGCCCGATGGCTTTTGATGTTCAGCTTTAATCTGAGCACAGGTTAAGCACTTGGCTACATGGGTGGTAATAGATTTCTTCAACCCTATCCACCAATAATTAGCTTTCAAGTCTTGATACATCTTGTCACCTCCCGGGTGAACTGAGTACTTGGAGTTGTGGGCTTCCTGGAGGATTATATCTCGAAGTCCTCCTTGAATAGGAACCCAAATCCTTCCGTTCATTCTGAGAATTCCATCCTTCCCAGGTGCTAACTGCTCAGCAGTTTTTTCTAACTTTTCATTTGGAAAGTTATCTTCCAATACAGCATCCTTCTGTGCAGCTAGTATTCTTTCATTCAGACTATTCCTCAACTCAGTGCTCTTGGCATTCATCCTAATTGGTTTAATCCTTTCCTTTCGGCTTAGAGCATCTGCGACTACATTCGCTTTACCAGGATGGTAGCGAATTTCGCAATCATAGTCATTTAAGGTTTCCATCCAACGGCGTTGTCTCATATTGAGTTCTTTTTTATTCAATAAATGTTGGAGACTTTTGTGATCCGAGTAGATCACACATTTAGTTCCATATAAATAATGTCTCCACAACTTAAGTGCGAATACAACGGCACCCAATTCCAGATCATGGGTGGTGTAATTCTTTTCATGCACTTTTAATTGCCGTGATGCATAGGCAATCACCTGGCCTCGCTGCATAAGCACACAACCCATACCGGTGTGTGAAGCATCACAGTATACAACAACTCTTCGATTCCATCAGGTAAAGTTAGCACCGGAGCATTGCTTAATTTCTTCTTAAGAATCTCAAAGGATTCTTGTTGTTTCGGACCCCAAACAAACTTAATATTCTTACGGGTCAAGGATGTTAATGGCGCTGCTATTCTTGAGAAGTTCTCAATGAATCTTCTATAATATCCAGCTAAACCCAGAAAGCTACGTATTTTGGTTGGTGTCTTGGGTGCTTCCCAATTCATTACGGCTTCTACCTTAGCGGGATCTACTTGGATACCTCGCGAAGCCAGAATTCGCATTTGGAGAATTTAGCATAAAGCTTCTCCAGTTGAAGTAATCCTAAGATACATCGAAGATGCTTCTCATGATCAACTTGGTTACGAGAATAGATAAGTATGTCATCTATGAAGACGATGACAAACTTATCTAAGTATCGTTTGCAGACTCTATTCATGAGGTCCATGAATGCTGCTGGAGCATTAGTGAGCCCAAAAGGCATCACTAAAAACTCGAAATGTCCATACCTCGTCCTAAAAGCCGTCTTAGGCACATCTTCAGTTCTTACTTTAAGTTGATGATACCCAGATCTCAAATCAATCTTCGAGAAGAAGCTCGCTCCTTGAAGCTGATCAAATAAGTCATCGATCCTGGGTAAAGGATAATGATTCTTAATCGTTACTTTGTTTACCTCACGATAATCAATGCATAAATGCATTGATCCGTCCTTCTTCTTCACAAATAATATTGGAGCTCCCCAAGGCGAAAAGCTAGGTTGTATAAAACCTTTTTCCAATAAATCATCTAATTGAGTTCTAAGTTCCTTCATTTCAGTAGGTGCTAGGCGATAAGGAGCTCGTGCAATAGGTGCGGCTCCTCGGAGAATGTCTATCCTGAACTCTACTTGTCTTTCAGGAGGTAATCCAGGTAACTCGTCAGGAAAGACATCAGGATACTCAGAGATGATTGGGATATCTTCAATTTTAGGCTTAGGATCAATCACAGTCACTTGTGCCATGTAAATGACACACCCACTTTTCATACACTGCGCTAACTTGAGAATAGACACATTGCTAGGCAATCCATAATGTGTATCTCCTTGAATAGTGACGGATTTGCCAGAAGGGGTTTTGATAATAATTAGCTTTTTATCACAGGCAATTTGGGCTTGGTTATACGATAACCAATCCATGCCTAAAACTATATCAAACCCAGCCAATTTCATTGGCAAGAGGGAAAGCGGGATAGAATGATTCTTGATGGATATAGAGCATCCATCAAGAAGAGTTGAAGTTGTTTCTAAGGTACCGTCGGCAAGCTCTACCTCATATTTTATGTCTAGAGTCTTAATAGGCAAATTCAACAACTTACAAAACTTATGGTCTACAAAGGACTTATCAGCACCGGAATCAAATAAGACTCTAGCATAATTGTTATTGATGAGGAAAGTACCTGTTATGACGTTCTCGTCATTTACCGCTTCCCTCGCTTGCATCTGGAAAACTCTCGCGTTGTTCTTCTTTGCCTCTTCGGGCTTCTTTGCATTCTTGGGGCAATTGGTTTTGATGTGCCCTTTTTCATTGCAACCATAGCAGGTTGCATCCTTTATATTTCGGCACTCAACAGACTTGTGCCCCTTCTTTTTACAGATCCCACATGGTTTGGCCTGTGGGTCTTGGTTGCATTTCCCAAAATGCCTTTTGTTACAAGTCTTACATCTGGGCTTGTCACTTGACTGCCCCTTTTTGGAACCAGAGTTCCCTTTGCCCTTTTTGTTCGACTGAGGAGACTTGTCTTCCTCTCTTTTCCTCTTCCCTTCATCGGTTGCCCTCTTCGCTTCATCGGTTGCCCTCTTCGCCTTACTCCTCACAACATCCAAAGTGAGGGATAAGGATAGATCCACAGGGGATCTATAAGTGGTCGGCTTTGAAGCCTTGACATTCCCTTTTACTTCGGGGGCCAAACCACCGATGAAACGCGCAATGCGTTTGGGCTCAGGAGTGACTAGATATGGCACAAGCCTTGACATTGAATTGAAACTAGTCACATAGGATCTACAATCCAGATCCTTCATCACTAAGGTGAGGAAATCTGATTTAATCCTCTCAACCTCGTGTTGAGGGCAGTAAGTGTCCTTTACAAGATCTACAAACTTCTCCCAAGAAAGATTATACAAGTGAACCTTTCCTGTAGACTGTACTAGAGCTTTCCACCATGTGAGGGCATCTCCCTTGAAGGATTGTAATACAAACATAACCACATCCTCTTTGGCACATCCGCTTATGTCTATTACAGTCTCCATCTCATCTAACCATTTCATGCAATCAATCGCTCCCTTTTCTCCAGTAAAATCCCTAGGCTTACAGGAGACAAAGTACTTGTAGGTACAACCCTTGGTGTACCTAGGAGTCGGCTTGAGGACTATCTGCCTCTTGGGTTCACTACCCTAGTTAGATGAGTGCTGAGACTCACTTTTCTTATTAGTGTGAGGTTGAGATTGGGATTTTGAATGAGTTTGAGACCTAACAATACTAGGCTCTTTAAACTTAGCATCTACCGCTTGAGAAACTGCTGCGGTGATCATTGCCTGTAGTTCGGCACCAGTGATATTAATCCTGGTATTGTTGCCTTCTGTAGGATGACTGTTTGCTTCATCCGAGCCAGCCATTTCTGACTACTATATCAAACAATAATGATACGTTTAAATTATGTAATAAATCATCATATTGATGATTAGTTTATCATGGTATTATTAAACCATATAGACCATAAAAATAATAATACTCAAAGAGATAATCATATTATACAAAGTTCGTCTCGAAGGACAATTAAATAGCTTAGGAAGCTTGTCACAGAGACGATTAAAATATAATCAACGATCCTTTGGATCAGTGATCATTTAAGGGTCGAACAAAGTTCATCGCCCTTTTGACAAGAAGTTTATAATTAGAACTTTCATTGTCATTATTACACCTTTGCTTATAAGCATACATCTCTAATGGATGTTATGGTGTATACATCCAATTGATGTTTATTAGCCCTGATTCGCATTGATCATTCAGGCTATACATAAGTGACTTGGAAAAACTCAAGTACATTTATGAAGCTTGTGTGGTTTCTCGTACCGCACAGCTAGGAATGTTAACATATTTTCAGATGTTAACAGGGAGTCCTTATCTTAAAAAGGTTGTACCATTATTGCCATCTAATATTTTGGCTAGGTTATACCTCTAAGAGTTTCTTAGGCGGATTAAATAAATTTGAAATGAAGTAGTATGATATAGTAAAATACATATTTAAAATCAAAATAACTTCATTAAAATCACGAAACGATTACAACGTTGCCCGAAAAGGGACTTGAGAGAAACATCACAAACTGCCCTCGCAGGGGCTACTGAAAACACTGCCCACGAGGGGCTACTGAAGCTGAAATAAGTCCACGCAGGGACTTGGTACATGAAAACAAAATAAACGTCCTCGCAGGGACTTTATTACATGACAAACAAAACAACCCTTCATCACCCTATTTCTTCTTGCCCTTGAGGAGGTTCATAAGACCCTTGACAAAACCATTGTGCTTCTTCTTGTTTTCATGAGCCACATGCTCAACCCTGTCTAACCTCTCTAGGATCTCTTGAGTTTGCTGTTGCTGAACAGGAGGAGGTTGTTGGTATGACGGGTATTGATAATCCTGTGCTGGGTATCCAGTGGGATACACTGGAGGGTAAGAAGAAGGGTAAAGATGATGGTATTGTGCAGCTGTAAGATACGGGTCATGAGCTCCATAATCAGATGGATAACCAGATGGATTATACCCGGATGATCCTGAGTATGTTGGGATCGGGTTGTCAAAACCCAACGGTGGCTATAGTGGTGCGTGTGAAACCGGCGGAAGGTTAGCTTCTGTCACCGTGCGTGATGATTCACCCAACTGAGGGTCTTCTGGGATAGGAGGATACGAGCTTGAGCCACGAGGAGATGCAAACTGTGGTCCCCCACGTACGGACATCCTAGCATTTCTCCTCCGCCTTGGTGGCTCGGGAGGCTACTGAGGTGGATCCTCAACTGGCAAGGGTGGTGGGGTAACAGCTCGAAGCTGTGGTTCATCCAAGGGAGGTTTGATAGGGGAGTTATGGTATGATGGTGTAAAGAACCAATCATACTGACTCATCCTCTCCTGGAATGAGTCAGGCCCATTGTACGGTGATCCCTGAAATGGGGAACCGCTTGAGATACTTATTGGGTGGCCTGGTGTTCCTGTTTGCAAGTCCGGGTCCGGTTCGTCATCCATCTCCATTTCCTAAGAAAAGTGATCCTCAGGTCCCAAAGGGTTGTAGCCCAAAAAGTCATTAACATAAGCGTTTGGATTAAATTGTGCAGGTGAGTAAGTGGAATCTGAATGATGAAAAGGATGAGATTGGAAAGAGTGGTGTGTTTGGTTTGAATAATGGGTTCCTTGCGAAAGAGGAGAATGATGGGGTTCGATGGGAATGGGCAACCCAAAATAAGGAGGGCCAGACAGTGAGGATCCCAGCGAGACAGAATGTCTTGCTGGTTCAGGGTTATGGCTCCAATTATCCCTCGAGTCGGAGCTGGAAAGCGAGTCGGATGGTGTACGCCTATGGGAGGGTCCCGTGCTGCTAGACGGTTCTCCACGCATCGATCCTTTGCCTCGTCCTCTTAGTCTTGGTGGCATTCTTCCCAGTGATAATCTGTCAAAACAAATAGCTATAATAAAACAATAAAAGGAAAGTTAAGAGTAAATTCCTATGTCATTTGCCTAGACTCGAGAGTCTAAGGAATGTGCTTATAGTGTCATTGAGATTAAATACAAAAGGCTAGTGTTTAATTCACTCAACGTTGGCTCTGATACCAACCTGTCACACCCCGATATTTCCACATATTACCGGTGGGCCCGGCGGGGAGTATCGTGACGTAGTTGATATCATCATAGTCAATACACACAATATAATAGCACAGTCGAAGGCTTGGTGAATAAACTATTACAAACCATATTGTCTGAGTGTTCGAGTTTATGAATGTACAGACTGGAATGTAATAAGATCCACAGGCGGATCATAAATAAATACAAAGAAACAAAATGACAGACTGCAGGCATCTTATGGATTTGCAAGATCCTCTATAGACACCCTATAGCTCCAGCCTATTTCAAGAGGTACCTGTCAAATCAATCTTTAAGAAAATACGTCAGTTTACACTGGTAAATACAATTAACTGGCTCTTTTGAAAATATTTAAGAAAATTGATTTAGGTGCACATGGCGTAAATCTTTTATAACTTGGGACAATTATTTAAATATAATCTTGTATACAGATTTATATGTTTGTCTTACAATTGGGGCCGGTTGGAAGCCGGTCGTGATTAACCGACTCACCACTTATAGAACCCACAAAGGAGTTATCCCCAACATGTGGGTTTATATTTAGCATTTGCATCTGTCAGGTGTATGCCTACACCCCGTGCATAGGTCGTGGCCATTTTCAAATAAAATGAGCCGAGGATATCCAGGACACGGTCGTTAACCCCCAATGCTTATGTTATCAAACAAGACAGATTAAAACGGGTTATGCAATTTATTAATCACAATCCGATTAAATGATTTCATACCCGACCAAGTGGTATTATTATAATACCATATCCCAAGCCCGTATCGGGAAAATAAGTTAAAAGTATTTACCTGATGCTAGCAGTAAAAATCTTAAGGCTTTTTGAAGGCACCTTCTACCGGAAGCTATTTAATCTGTATAGAAGGTTTATTAACCTATTAGGATGCTAACGGGTCTTTAATTAAGTCCAGGACTTAGACCGGCTAGCTAGGAAGAAACCTTATGGTTCTAAACGCTTGATTAAGCGGAGACCGGAATAGAATGTGGTTTAGACCCGACAAGCTTGGATACTTGTATAATATGAGTAAACTAAACACATTCTGGAAATTGAGGATTTAATGATATGGTTTGACCCATTTCGACTATTTCATGTAAACTAGTCACATAAGTCGATCCGAACGCGTAAACGCGTAACGGGTCTCCCAATAAATTATATACAGGTCTTAATCATTATTATGCTCAAAATATGTTAATGCATCAGTAAGATGTTAACATATATGCCCAAAAAGTAGTTTAAACCAAAATAAGTCCCATAAGGGCATTTTGGTAATTTTAATGCCCATAAAAGAGTTTAATTGTGCAACTGAGTTTCAGGTCTGATTAGATCAGTAAAAATATGTATTTTTATAAGTTATAACAGTAGGATACTTTATATATGTTAAAATTATCTTATATAGCCAAACTATGTCCCGTAGGGGCATTTTGGTAATTTTACATAGGCTTTAAAGGTCAAAATAGTGATGCGTGCGAAGTGTTATATATATTAGGTGTATATTTGAAGCCCTTTTTAACACTTATTTTTAGCCAAGTTTTAAATTTATAAAACACGATATTTCACTAACATTAAACACACATATGGGCAAGTGCACCCATCGTTGAGCGTAGTATAGTGTTGGTAAGATACCGAGGTCGTCCAAGGACACAAGAGCTTTTAGTACCGGTTTATCCTCAACGTCTAATCAAAATAAAAAGTTTAGAAAATTGTTTTAAACTAAGAAAAATAAAAACTAACTAAAATGCTGATAAAATAAAAACAGATAGACAAGATGAATCACTTGGTTCCGACTCGTATCTAGTATAACCTTTGATTATTTCCGCACTTTTGCACATAATTAAGAGATTATCTTAGTTATTGTAGTAGGCCCCTCTTTTGAAGGTGACGTTACCCTCACCCCAGTAGTTTGAGTCAGCAAGGATACAATCCTAAAAGGGTGGATTATTGGAAGATAATGAATTAAGTTATTAATGCAGTATTGTGGTAGGCCCCGCTTTTGGCGGTGACGTTACCCTCGGCTAAGTAGTCTGAGTCAGCAGGGATACAGTCCTAAATAGCCGGGTTATAGTATTAATAGTAGTTAACTTATGAGGGGATCAAAGAGTTTGGACCCCCGCCATCCAATACCGTGAAGCATTGAAGGAGGTCCTACTAAATTTGACCCAGGTCCATTGCAGGACCTCTAAACGCTGAACAATGGCAAGACCTTTACCAAACCATTCCCTTAACCCCCGACCAGGTAGCCAACATACCTCCATATAGACCGTGGAGATATGAATGGTGAAAATCCTTTATTTTATATAGACAGTAAAATAATTAGGGCTGTAAACGAACCAAACGTTCGGCGAACAGTTCGTGAACCGTTCGGCGGGAAGTTCGTTTGTGTTTGTTTGTTTATTAAACAAACGAACATGAACCAAAAATTTCATTCGTTTAGTTAAATGAACAAACATGAACAGAGGTTGCGTTCGTTCGTTTATGTTCGTGAACGTTCGGTAACATGTTCGCTTGTGTTCGATAGTTCATTAGTGTTTTTAGTTTTTATATTTATTTAAATATATCAAAATTCTGACAAATTTAATATATAATAAGTGTCAGTGTATTATATATTATGTGCATGAACGATTGTTTGTGTTTTTTTGTTTCCATTTGTGTTCATGAACATTAGTTTGTGCTCATTTGTGTTCGTCAACGTTCATTGCCTAAAATTAACAAACAAAAACTAACGAACACGAACAAGTTCATTTCCTTAACAAACGAACACAAACATAAAATCCCGTTTAATAAGTGTTCGTGAACGGTTCGTGAACACACATATTTTTTAACAAACGAACACGAACAAGGTTTTGTTCGTGTTCGTTTGGTTCGTTTACAACCCTAAAAATAATGCCAAGACACCACGGACAAACGATAAGGAAAGATCACCTTCAACATAAGTAACTAGTTATTAAAGTCATTAATACAAAACCAAATAAAAAGTGCAAAAGATTAGAAATAAAAAGTATTATACTAGACACTTTGTCTTCACCAAGTGATGTAAGAGACTTAGGCAAACATGGCCTTGATTGTCAAGAACTCTTACGATCAATCTTGGATCCCGAGACGACTCACACACTCTACGATGGACAATGGATGATGGTGGTGGATGATGGTGTTGTAATGGTGGTGGGTGGTGGATGAAGTGTGAGAGAGGTGGTGTGCCAAGGGATGGTTTGAGCTTGAGCCAAGCACTCCTATTTATAGCATGTACAGAAGCCTGGACACGGCCCCGTGTCCGCTGGACACGGCCCCGTGTCCACCCTTTTCTCTTTCTTCATTAATACAGTTTGTCTTTATTAGCACCACACGCCCCCGTGTCCGCTGGGCACGCCCCCGTGCCTATCTGACACTCTCTCTCTCTCTTCATTAATTGTAATTCGCAATTACAATTAATGCGCCTGCTGTACTTTCGCCACGCCCCCGTGTCCGCTGGGCACGGCCCTGTGGTGGGCAATAGAAGCTTCTACAGGTTTGTCTTTTGTGCCAGGGCTGATCTTCCTGGACACGGCCCCGTGTTGAGCTGGGCACGCCCCGTGTAGAGCTGGGCACGCCCCGTGCTCAGCTGGGCACTGCCCCATGCTCAGCTTTCTTCTTGTTTTTGCTTTGGGAGATGCTGTCGATGGGGGTCGGGCATGCCACGTTTGTTCCTTTTCTTGTATTTATGCTAGATTTAGCTGCCTTTTTGCTTCTTTTGTTAATTTGAGCTCATTTAATCCTGAAAATACAAAAGGAAGACAAAAGCACACTTTTTCCAACATTAGTACTAAAAAAAGGGTTAGTTTTATGCCACAATTGATGTAATTTATATGTTGCATTTTACACACATCAAATACCCCCACACTTGAATCTTTGCTTGTCCTCAAGCAAAACTCTTTATAATATGGCTTACACGCCCAGATGGAATGGGTAGAAGAGAAGTTTTGGGTTTGTCTAGCGTGTCGGGAATCCAAGATTCTTTATTAGGCTTTATTTTTATGTTATTTACAATCCTATTCGTTATGATTTATTTTGAACTTTTCATAAGATAAATTACTTATTAGGGCATAACATGCCTCTTTAAAATTCTATTTATATACAAGTCCACATACCTCACGGGGGATCACTCAACACTCGGCCGAAGATGTATTTTTAGTGAATCACTCGAGAGCGGCATGGAACTTATTCCTACCATAGGCTTGCCAAGCGATCAATCATCCTCCTTTTTAACTATATACCTTTGTAAATATCAAGAGGACTTTTGGGTGAGGGGTTAGGCTTGGGTTAAAGGTAGGTGGTTGGGTTAGTGGTTAGTAGAAAAAGGGCGAAAAAAACGTAAAAAGCGTCGGTTTTCGTAAGACTTTTTTTTTTTTTTTGATGAAGCAGTTATTCAAACAAAGTTATTTTTGATAAACTTGTTTGTTTATTTCTCTTGTGCTTCATCATCAACATTTTTTTTTTCCAAATCATACGAAAAACCGAGCTTGTTACTAAAAACAAAAGGGTTAAAAATAAAAAAGGTTTTGGTGGGTGAAAGGGTGTTTGTTTTTGGGTTAAGAAATGAAAAGGTTTAGGCTCAAAGGGGTTAACTAGTGGGATTTTGGGTAGGTGGTAAAAAAAATAATGGTGTGGAAATAAAAAGGGTTAGTCCTAATGCCTCCATCATTTACTTACTCGGGTTTAAGTTGGTAAGGACCGGGAATGTATCGTCGTGGCAAGTTCTAGAGTTGTAAGAACCAAGCGGCTATTCACACAAGAAACGAAAATGAGAATTTAGTTTAGTGATATGTATTTGTATGCTCAATAAAGGCTCAAAACTCACTTTTGTGGGAATGTGTTTTTATGTGATCAAGTATATATAATCAAATTTTAACTAAGCTTGTCATGCCTTTTCATAATTTTCTTATGTTGGTTCTTTTTATCACGACGCTATCGGTTGTAAATTCGTAAAAATATAACCTTTTTTTAGAACTTGAAATTCCCGAGTTAAACCTAGACAAGTAAAAAAAATGAAACATTTTTGAAAAAATTTGGGGTGATTAGCGGTTCCAATAGAGTTTTGTGTAAGGCTTGTATTTAGGACTTGCAAGATTCAAGGTTTTAGCATCCCCCCCACACTTAAATTACACATTGTCCTCAATGTGTCCCAAAAATAAGTTTTTAGGCTGATTAAATGTGTAAAAATGGGTTAAAAACAAGATTTTATGGTACTGGGTAGCTGAACACGGGGTGGTGTTGGCTGAGCACGGCCCAGTGTCCAGACTGCCAGTACCAAAAGTAAACAGAAGGCTGGGCACGGGGGCGTGTCCAGTGAGCACGGCCCCGTGTCCAGGTACCTGAACTGGGCATTTTCTACAGAACCTTGGGCACGGGGCGTGTTGGGTTGAGCACGGCCCCGTGCTGAACTTGCTGTAATGAAGAAAAATTGTCGGGAGGCTCTGTTTTTGTGCATGGGGTGTTGGTTCAAGCTTCCCTTATCATCCTTCACCATCCCGAGTGTGTTTTATTCCTGAAAAAAAAACTAAACTAGAAAACGTAAAAATTAATCTAAATTAAACTAAGGATAGTTCCGCGGAATGCCTCCGTGGTGCGCCACGTTTATAAGGGTCCTTGGCTAGACCCACCTTATCAGGTGGTTCTGGCTCATCTTCAATTAGGGGGTCATTATTGCCAAAAGGATATTTCATTGAGCGCTCAAGATCTGTGCTCCTTTTGAATGCCCCTAATTGAAGAGGTAGATTGTTGTACTTCCGGTTTTTCAAAGCTTTGTGAGTTTTTACAAATGGTCGTCCCAACACTAGAGGAGCATCATCGAGGATAACAAAGTCGGTCGGGATTACCATTTGATTTGTTTGAACCAATACATCTTCAACTACACCGATTGATTTTATTACTTTCCGATGGGATAGAAAAATGGGTATTTGAAGTGGAGAAAAATCACTAATACTTAATTTTTCGAAAATGTAGTTAGGCATTATGTTAACACAAAGATCTTTATCGATTGTGACATTACTAATAAACGAATTTTGAAAGAAACATGGAACCGGTGTAATGTTAATTTCAAATGGGTCTTCTTTTATTAGTGAAGTTTGATCATTAGTTAACTTAACACTTACCGTTTCGTCAATTTTAGTGTTAGTGTTTAACTCTTTTAAAAACTTAGCATGAGTGGGTACTAAACAATGATTTTCGAAATAAGGTGACAAGAGATTAATTTCTTCAAAATTAGACTCTTCTTGAATTTTAACGTTGTCGGACTCACCTTTTTCGTTGTTTAACTCATGTGACGGTTTTTCACTTATTTGTTCTTCCATTTTTACATTTTCAGTTATCTCTTCCTTTTTTAATTCTTCTCTTGCGCGGGATTCCTCTTCCCTTGCGCGAGCTTCTTTTATACATCGAACGATAACTCTAATGTGTTCTAATATCCTATCGGTCACTTCGGTTATAGAAAAAGAATCGGTATTTTCTAAGCTTGAATCCGGTTGTTCGACCCTTTGTTCCTCATAATACTCATATGAAGTAGATGGTTCACACCATTGTTCTTCATTGTAAGCATATGATGGATAAGGTTTGTAATTTTGCTCTTCATAATACTCATATGAGGTGGGTTGTTCACGCCATGGTTCCTCATAATAAGCATATGAAGGTGGTGGCTCATATCTTGGTTCCTCAAAGTATGAGTATGAGGGTTCATACCTTGGTTCATCAAAATATGAGTATGGGGGAGGAGGTTCATACCTTTGGTCTTCATAGGATGTGTATGAAGTTGATGGCTCGTACCTGGGCTCCTCATAGTAGGTGTATGAATTGGATGGTTGATATGAGTGATTATTTTGAATCGAGCGTGCGTTACGACAATTAGTGCAATAATTACCCCTATAATCATCCTCATCATAGGTGTAGTTGTAACCTCCTGAGTATTGATCCATAAGAATCACTCAGCAGACCACAACTGAGTCTCGAGATCAGAAAACAAAGAGAAAAACGGAAACAGAGGCTGGACACGGCCCCGTGTTCAGGATCTGTATCTGGGCGTTTTAATTAAATTTACTGATTTCGTTGAGCACGGGGCGTGTTCAGTGAGCACGGCCCGTGTTCAAGCTTCTGTTACTGGGCGTGTTCAATTTTTGTTCAATTTCAAACTCTAAATCGCTTTCTGGAAGGTTATACGCGCACTGATGCGTAAATATAACCATTTTAATGCAACAAACACTCCGGAATAGTGACATAGGCTTAACATACCTTAAATTACCTTTACATAACTTAGAAATAAGTTTTGAAGGCTTTGGTATGGCAAAATCAAGTTAAATCGCTTACAGGGACTAAAGTTGACAAACTGCGAAAGTATGCCAATTTGAACTGTAACGGACATTCCGGAACATGACCATAAGTTAAACATATCATAAATATCCTGTACATAGCTTAGAAATAGGCTTTGAGGTGTTCGGTGTGCTAAAATAAACTTTTGGGTCATCCAGGGACTAAAAGTGTCAAAAAGTGCACAAGTTTGCATTTTCGCGCATAACTTACGTTCTGAATACATCCGGACATCCAAAAATTTATGTAAGCATGACTATATTATTCTTTAGTGTTTGGCTTGCCAAAAATCCATTCGTCGCGTCATTTGGATCGTTTTTCGCGCTTATGCGCATTCCGTCGTAATTAACCGAACAACGCAACCGTACGGCTAAACGAACTGACATCCGAGATATTTTTGAACACATTTTAAGTTCCCTATACTTTAACTTCATTTTAGAGCTTTGAAATGGGGTTAACGGGCCTTAAACGTGTCGAAAATGGGCTGAATGCATGACAGGGACCAAAAGTGTAAATCTGCCAAACTTAAGCCTAGCGCACCGCTACACTTATTAAGTAACGGTGCGCTAGCCTGGGACAGACCAGATGCAGTGTTTCTAACAGCCTGTTTGCAGCTGTTTTAACCACAACCACATACTCACATTTGTCTAGTCAGCTGATAAGAACCCAATTGTAGTTACCACAACTTTGCAACACATGTACGGTTAGGATTCGATCACGTTATTCCATGAAACGATCTTAACGGTGGACCAAAAACTATATATACCCATTCACCCCCATTGCTAAAATCACTAGAATCTTGATCTTAGGAACTCTAAGTTGAAACCATTGTTTCATACCTGAGATTCTTGGATCGAGATTAGCATTCGGGGACCCTTCGTAAGTATTCTTTCGTTCTTTTATTGCTTTTCGAGTCTTTTGAGTCTGAAAGTCAAACTTTGTTTGACTTTCTGCGTTGACCAGTAATGGTCAATGCGAAGTTCGTTTGAACTTCGCAACGTGAGTGTAATCACGTTGGTTATAGTCCCTTGGGACTATGCCTACTGATTACCACGTTGTCTAGGGTCGTAGGGTAAGCGATCTAATAAATCGTTTATACCTTCGAACCCGACCCAGTTTGGTCGATCATTAGGATCCGACCAAATACATTAGGTGACCATAGTATATAGGGAATAACCTTCCGAGGTTATACCTTATGGTCGCTTCGTTTAAGTAGTTGTATGATAGGTAGTTTATATGCCTTAGGTAAATTACCAGAATACCCTTTTCATGTATAATTGGTAATTAAGCATATGTAACCTAAACTTTTGACACATAACTGATTATGTAACGTGTTTAGGCATATAACACTTGTCATAGGACTAGTTAGACGGTCCGAACGCGTTTCACGCGAACGACGCGTTAAAGTAGCATAAGCTACCTAAACGGGTCGTAATGGGTCGTAAGCACTTATGTTAGGTTTCATTTGGTATGTAGGCTTTGTTAAACCATATGACACGAGTCTCTATACTTGTTTGGTTTACGAACCCTCATTCTATCAGATCTTCCGATTTAGGTCCGGTTTATTAACATAGTTACCTATATTAGGTGCCGTTTGATTTCCGTGATCTCTAGCGTTGCTTGGTGGTTATCTTAGGACTTCTGAGCAATCTCAAGTGAGTACATAGACCCCTCTTTTACTGTTTTCCAAACGTTTTGGGGTGGAACACATGTGCCTACTTGTTACTTTCATGCTTTCCTGTTTTCACATCATATACTTGTTATGTTCATTAGTACACTATTAGTACATTATTTTACCTTACATTTCTGCGATGTATGTTGACTGATAACATGCTAGCACATTGATTTACATGACTTTTCTACTTTGTATGTTAACTTAGCATACTTAGTACATTATTTTACATTGCATCTCTGTTGCATATGTTCCAGTAACATATGAACACATTGTTTTACAGCTCTACCTTGTATGTTTACTCTAGCATACTAGGTACATTATCTTCATAAAACATGCTTACATTTTGGTATGACATTTGGTTTGTTTAAATGATACAATGTACATTCATTAACACCGATCATGCCGCTCGGTAGTAGGTAGTGGTACCATAGGACTTGACAAATCCCATTCCTGAAATCTCGGGTTTGTTTGGACGTAAGGAATGACCGAATCCGAATACATATTCTTTTGATAACTCACTTTTACATAGTTATCCGACTGTCTCAAGGCTTGGATGTATGAATTTTCACAATACCGCATAAATGTCTATATCAGTATAGCATGCATATATCTTACAAAACATAACTTTGATTTAAACCAAGTTTTACTTCAATACTTTGTTTTGTACATTTTTACTTATGGTTTAAGTAGTCTTATTTTACTTACCATACATAACATTTGTTACACATTACTTGACTACTTTTGGACTATCAATATTTGACATGGTTTATACAAGGACTTTTGACAATTGGTTTAAACATAGACATCTTACATTGTTTGGTTTGGTTTGAGTAAAGTGATTAAGTAACGAGGCGTGTGTAATATGATACAAGCATGGTGGATACGCCGCTGGTACTTCCTATATATAAGTGTTTGTATGGTATTACATATCGTAGCGTTATTTGAATCATTTCAATTTGGGACATATAACATTTTATACAAATAACATACTTTTCACAATACATTGTTTTATAACATACTTTTCACAATACATTGTTTTACAAACAACTTAACTAATACAAACTCATTTTACATGGTTACTCATTTAACCATGCATTATTCTATTATTTATACTTATCATCTGAACTTATTGTTTTTCAAATGATTTACAAAACAAAGCAAATTACAAGGTTCATGACTAAACATTTTCTCAAACATAAGTCATGAAACCTATTTTCACAAAACCTATGTATCTCACAGGCATTTTTATGCTGACGTACCTATTTTCACATGTGTTTTTCAGGAGCTGTTGCATAAGATGATCAAGATACACATAGGCAGACTTGGGCTTTAGTGACAATAAAAGATGCAAGACTAGTTAATTATGTTGTATTTCTTTGTTTGTTAAGACATTGTATCACTTTTAATCAATAAAACGAAACTTCAATTGCCATGGATTTGAAACAATTAATTCTGTTACAACACTCCCCGACATTTCCGCCACGTTTTGTATGTTCTACGTGGTCGGGGTGTGACAGAAAAGATGGTATCAGAGCCAATGGTTATAGGGAATTAGGTTATTAGTAATACTTTGACCTAGTCTATAACCTTCTTAGGACCCTAACGCGAGT
Organism: Helianthus tuberosus; assembly: GCA_030545235.1. Classification (NCBI taxonomy): domain Eukaryota; kingdom Viridiplantae; phylum Streptophyta; class Magnoliopsida; order Asterales; family Asteraceae; genus Helianthus; species Helianthus tuberosus. The sequence goes on from CM060354.1 coordinate 125,583,902, forward strand.
TTACTTGCGTTTAGTCATAAAACAATACTGTCACCTATCCTTAGGCGACAACCACAACAAGAACATAAATTTCAAAACCACTTTGAAAACTAATCATCTGTTCTAGGATGATTGATTACTAGGTTTTGAACCCTTTATTGTAAGGTTTTGAACCCTCTGTTATATGGTTTTGAACCCCTTTGAGTTTTTCAAAACCTCGTCAAGGTCTTGGGTTTTAAATAATGTGAACACGTGCAAACTGGAAGGGTGAATGCCTGTATTCTGGGTTTTCTGTCTAGGCAAGCACTTCGTATACATCTCATCAGATGCGAGACCAGTTGTGCTTACCTGGGAATTCTTGGGATGAGTGTTCACTTATAGGTGAGCATGTCTTCGCGATACATTATTTTTTACCCATTTACTTTGATTTTTCACCATCTCATTTGTTTGCCTTAGGAAACAAAAAAATGATCACAATTTTCATTCGTTACCATTCTGTATTGATTATCCAATAACCTTTCACCTTTTTCTTCCTATGCCTTTCATTTGCTTCTAGAATGTCTCTTCCTCTCAGCACCGGTCAAATGTCCGAGCAGACAGCCAAATTCGCTCAACGAATAGGCGAAGTAGTCCTGAAGACTGTTGAATTAACTACTACCATGTATCGTCTCCAGGATGAAGCCACTCAAGAGTCACCAAGACAGGCAGGACCTAGTCAGGTGACAGCACCATCAGCCAAGAAACCAATCGAGAAATCAAAGACCATGGATGAACGATCTCCTAAGAAGTCAAAGAAGCGAAAGGCTTCTCAGAATTTCGCCGTGGTCGCTCACAATGATCAAGCCGTCCCCAACCAACCAGCTCAACCCCCTACTAGGAAGCCATACAATGGACTGCACCCTTGTGCAACCAATGTAGCCTCCATCATCATGCTAGTGTGAAGTGCCGCAAATGCCAGATTTGTGGACTTATAGGTCATACAGCAAGGGTTTGCCCAACTGCAGTTGTACCAAATCAAGCTGATGACAATCCTGCTCAAGCTTGTTTCTCGCCGGGGTCTTGCTACAACTGTGGCGAGATGGGCCATTTCCGGAGGGATTGCCCAAAGCTTGCTAATGCAAATCTGACCCTCGGATGAGCATTTGACTGAACAAAGGATGTTGCTGTCTTATGCTTTTGTTCTTTTATTTTCTTGTAATGTGAAACAATCTGTTTTGTTTATAAATAAATTATTGTTCACAAATTCTGATGTACAATTGTAGTTACATATGTGTATGACTTTTCCTATGATACCTACATTAAGGAACTATATTCCTTACAAACTACTTTTGCGAATTTCCCATTCTTGCGTTTGTTCATGATTCCTTTGGAAAATTCTAAGTACTCGTTTCATTCTAGGAAACGAAGTACAAGAAATAAATCGAAATTATGAGTAATCGTGCTTTTCACACATCTGTGCCTTTGAATTCTTGGATAGATAACTAAGAGTATTTTCAAATCTCATACCCATTACGTTCTGATTTCTTCAACATGCATAACATAAGTTTTCAAAACAACCTACATGATTTCAAAACATCCTATACATAGTTCGAAAACATTTTTAATATAGTGTATTTACTTAAACATAACAAATGCACAAAGCTTTGTCTGTATTTTCAAAAACAACCTTCATGATTTCAAAATGTCTCATATAGCCTGAAAACAATATTAGTACAATATATTTTCTTATCAAGTGCATGATTTCAAAAACATCATTCATGTTTTCCAAAAACCTTATACATAATTTCAAAATTCATTTCGCATGATTTTAAAACATTTTTATGAATATACCTACCTAATACAACTACTTTATGATTTCAAAGGTATTATATATAAGGTTTCAAAAACATTGAACACATTTTTAGAACCCCATGCATAGTATTGCAAAAAAAAAAATATTTTTCTCATGCATTGACCTAACCTTCAAATTTCGCTTCATATGTCGCCTTGGCATATCGAGCATCACAACTTCATATGCATTTCAACTTCATGTTTTGACTTAAGCACGTCCAGTGCAAGGTTTCAAAACATCTTCAACCTCTAAAATCCATATGGGATCTTTTTATCTTCACAATTAGATCCTTGTGGATAATTGTCATACAAATCAGAGTCCTTAATTGGATTCCTTATGTACCTAAATTCGAACATTTCGGTGCCTTATAATCGAAATCGAATTTTTCTTTTAAAAATCTTTCTATCTTTATAGTTAGATTCTTGATAATGTTTAAAGTACCAAATGAAATCCACGAGATGGATTCCTAGTGTGCTTTAAATACATGTGCTCTGTTAGCAGAACAAATTTCTAGTTAAACAATTTTGTAATTATGTGACTATGTGTTTATATAATTTGTGTTTTCTTTTATGCATTTTTGTGTTTTTATATACTCTGGATATTCGTTATCCAAATCCTCGCAGAATCTTTCATATCTTCATATGAGGGATTCGTAGCAGGATATTCAAAAGGTACTACCTTAAATCCTTAATGGGCTTCTATGTAATAGTTAAGACCCTTGGATTTTATAGTACCACTCCATGATTCATAAGAGACCCTCCTAGTGGTCTAGTAAAAAAGATTGATTTACAATCTGGTTAAAGAATGACATCTAGTGATATAGCTGAACAGACTCCTTGATAGCCTATTTAGATCATTTATTGATTTAATTAAAAGGACTCTATGGCGGTCTAGTCACACTCATCACAGGTTTGTTCATTTGGTTTTCCCCTACACATTATAAAATAGACTGTGTGAACTGTGCAAGGAATTGTCTGATTATGGACGCGTACATAATTATGAAATTTAGTGCACAGAAACCCAGTAAGATTTATTAGGTGTAAGAACCGATAGTGACAACAATAACGAAATGAGAACGATGTAATGGAGGCACGGTGGACGCACCAATGACGCTTTATATACTTGTATATAAGTATCCCTCTTACATTGCAATCATGATGTTATTAAAGTTACTAGAAGTTCAGAACCCTAACCAATGTTGTTCGATCTTTTCAACTTCATGTTTTCAAGCTCTCACAAGTTTCCTCTAAATAAATTTCGGGACGAAATTTCCTAAAGTAGGGGAAACTGTAACACCTGTGCCTCCACGGCCATCAAAAAAATACCAAACCAATGAAATATTATATTTCATACTTGGGATTTGTAAAAATATGTGTATCATTTACACATATCAATTTTTGTTCAATTTCAAACTCTAAATCGCTTTCTGGAAGGTTATACGCGCACTGATGCGTAAATATAACCATTTTAATGCAACAAACACTCTGGAATAGTGACATAGGCTTAACATACCTTAAATAACCTTTACATAACTTAGAAATAAGTTTTGAAGGCTTTGGTATGGCAAAATCAAGTTAAATCGCTTACAGGGACTAAAGTTGACAAACTGCGAAAGTATGCCAATTTGAACTGTAACGGACATTCCGGAACATGACCATAAGTTAAACATACCATAAATATCCTTTACATAGCTTAGAAATAGGCTTTGAGGTGTTCGGTGTGCTAAAATAAACTTTTGGGTCATCCAGGAACTAAAAGTGTCAAAAAGTGCACAAGTTTGCATTTTCGCGCATAACTTACGTTCTGAATACATCCGGACATCCAAAAATTTATGTAAGCATGACTATATTATTCTTTAGTGTTTGGCTTGCCAAAAATCCATTCGTCGCGTCATTTGGATCGTTTTTCGCGCTTATGCGCATTCCGTCGTAATTAACCGAACAACGCAATCGTACGGCTAAACGAACCGACATCCGAGATATTTTTGAACACATTTTAAGTTCCCTATACTTTAACTTCATTTTAGAGCTTTGAAATAGGGTTAACGGGCCTTAAACGTGTCGAAAATGGGCTGAATGCATGACAGGGACCAAAAGTGTAAATCTGCCAAACTTAAGCCTAGCGTACCGCTACACTTATTAAGTAACGGTGCGCTAGCCTGGGACAGACTAGATGCAGTGTTTCTAACAGCCTGTTTGCAGCTGTTTTAACCACAACCACATACTCACATTTGTCTAGTCAGCTGATAAGAACCCAATTGTAGTTACCACAACTTTGCAACACATGTACGGTTAGGATTCGATCACGTTATTCCATGAAACGATCTTAACGGTGGACCAAAAACTATATATACCCATTCACCCCCATTGCTAAAATCACTAGAATCTTGATCTTAGGAACTCTAAGTTGAAACCATTGTTTCATACCTGAGATTCTTGGATCGAGATTAGCATTCGGGGACCCTTCGTAAGTATTCTTTCGTTCTTTTATTGCTTTTCGAGTCTTTCGAGTCTGAAAGTCAAACTTTTTTGACTTTCTGCGTTGACCAGTAATGGTCAATGCGAAGTTCGTTTGAACTTCGCAACGTGAGTGTAATCACGTTGGTTATAGTCCCTTGGGACTATGCCTACTGATTACCACGTTGTCTAGGGTCGTAGGGTAAGCGATCTAATAAATCGCTTATACCTTCGAACCCGACCCAGTTTGGTCGATCATTAGGATCCGACCAAATACATTAGGTGACCATAGTATATAGGGAATAACCTTCCGAGGTTATACCTTATGGTCGCTTCGTTTAAGTAGTTGTATGATAGGTAGTTTATATCCCTTAGGTAAATTACCAGAATACCCTTTTCATGTATAATTGGTAATTAAGCATATGTAACCTAAACTTTTGACACATAACTGATTATGTAACGTGTTTAGGCATATAACACTTGTCATAGGACTAGTTAGACGGTCCGAACGCGTTTCACGCGAACGACGCGTTAAAGTAGCATAAGCTACCTAAACGGGTCGTAATGGGTCGTAAGCACTTATGTTAGGTTTCATTTGGTATGTAGGCTTTGTTAAACCATATGACACGAGTCTCTATACTCGTTTGTTTTACGAACCCTCATTCTATCAGATCTTCCGATTTAGGTCCGGTTTATTAACATAGTTACCTATATTAGGTGCCGTTTGATTTCCGTGATCTCTAGCGTTGCTTGGTGGTTATCTTAGGACTTCTGAGCAATCTCAAGTGAGTACATAGACCCCTCTTTTACTGTTTTCCAAACGTTTTGGGGTGGAACACATGTGCCTACTTGTTACTTTCATGCTTTCCTGTTTTCACATCATATACTTGTTATGTTCATTAGTACACTATTAGTACATTGTTTTACCTTACATTTCTGCGATGTATGTTGACTGATAACATGCTAGCACATTGATTTACATGACTTTTCTACTTTGTATGTTAACTTAGCATACTTAGTACATTATTTTACATTGCATCTCTGTTGCATATGTTCCAGTAACATATGAACACATTGTTTTACAGCTCTACCTTGTATGTTTACTCTAGCATACTAGGTACATTATCTTCATAAAACATGCTTACATTTTGGTATGACATTTGGTTTGTTTAAATGATACAATGTACATTCATTAACACCGATCATGCCGCTCGGTAGTAGGTAGTGGTACCATAGGACTTGACAAATCCCATTCCTGAAATCTCGGGTTTGTTTGGACGTAAGGAATGACCGAATCCGAATACATATTCTTTTGATAACTCACTTTTACATAGTTATCCGACTGTCTCAAGGCTTGGATGTATGAATTTTCACAATACCGCATAAATGTCTATATCAGTATAGCATGCATATATCTTACAAAACATAACTTTGATTTAAACCAAGTTTTACTTCAATACTTTGTTTTGTACATTTTTACTTATGGTTTAAGTAGTCTTATTTTACTTACCATACATAACATTTGTTACACATTACTTGACTACTTTTGGACTATCAATATTTGACATGGTTTATACAAGGACTTTTGACAATTGGTTTAAACATAGACATCTTACATTGTTTGGTTTGGTTTGAGTAAAGTGATTAAGTAACGAGGCGTGTGTAATATGATACAAGCATGGTGGATACGCCGCTGGTACTTCCTATATATAAGTGTTTGTATGGTATTACATATCGTAGCGTTATTTGAATCATTTCAATTTGGGACATATAACATTTTATACAAATAACATACTTTTCACAATACATTGTTTTATAACATACTTTTCACAATACATTGTTTTACAAACAACTTAACTAATACAAACTCATTTTACATGGTTACTCATTTAACCATGCATTATTCTATTATTTATACTTATCATCTGAACTTATTGTTTTTCAAATGATTTACAAAACAAAGCAAATTACAAGGTTCATGACTAAACATTTTCTCAAACATAAGTCATGAAACCTATTTTCACAAAACCTATGTATCTCACAGGCATTTTTATGCTGACGTACCTATTTTCACATGTGTTTTTCAGGAGCTGTTGCATAAGATGATCAAGATACACATAGGCAGACTTGGGCTTTAGTGACAATAAAAGATGCAAGACTAGTTAATTATGTTGTATTTCTTTGTTTGTTAAGACATTGTATCACTTTTAATCAATAAAACGAAACTTCAATTGCCATGGATTTGAAACAATTAATTCTGTTACAACACTCCCCGACATTTCCGCCATGTTTTGTATGTTCTACGTGGTCGGGGTGTGACATGAATCACTTGGTTCCGACTCGTATCTAGTATAACCTTTGATTATTTCCGCACTTTTGCACATAATTAAGAGATTATCTTAGTTATTGTAGTTGGCCCCTCTTTTGAAGGTGACGTTACCCTCACCCCAGTAGTTTGAGTCAGCAAGGATACAATCCTAAAAGGGTGGATTATTGGAAGATAATGAATTAAGTTATTAATGCAGTATTGTGGTAGGCCCCGCTTTTGGCGGTGACGTTACCCTCGGCTAAGTAGTCTGAGTCAACAGGGATACAGTCCTAAATAGCCGGGTTATAGTATTAATAGTAGTTAACTTATGAGGGGATCAAAGAGTTTGGACCCCCGCCATCCAATACCGTGAAGCATTGAAGGAGGTCCTACTAAATTTGACCCAGGTCCATTGCAGGACCTCTAAACGCTGAACAATGGCAAGACCTTTACCAAACCATTCCCTTAACCTCCGACCAGGTAGCCAACATACCTCCATATAGACCGTGGAGATATGAATGGTGAAAATCCTTTATTTTATATAGACAGTAAAATAATGCCAAGACACCACGGACAAACGATAAGGAAAGATCACCTTCAACATAAGTAACTAGTTATTAAAGTCATTAATACAAAACCAAATAAAAAGTGCAAAAGATTAGAAATAAAAAGTATTATACTAGACACTTTGTCTTCACCAAGTGATGTAAGAGACTTAGGCAAACATGGCCTTGATTGTCAAGAACTCTTACGATCAATCTTGGAACCCGAGACGACTCACACACTCTACGATGGACAATGGATGATGGTGGTGGATGATGGTGTTGTGATGGTGGTGGGTGGTGGATGAAGTGTGAGAGAGGTGGTGTGCCAAGGGATGGTTTGAGCTTGAGCCAAGCACTCCTATTTATAGCATGTACAGAAGCCTGGACACGGCCCCGTGTCCGCTGGACACGGCCCCGTGTCCACCCTTTTCTCTTTCTTCATTAATACAGTTTGTCTTTATTAGCTCCACACGCCCCCGTGTCCGCTGGGCACGCCCCCGTGCCTGTCTGACACTCTCTCTCTCTTCATTAATTGTAATTCGCAATTACAATTAATGCGCCTGCTGTACTTTCGCCACGCCCCCGTGTCCGCTGGGCACAGCCCTGTGGTGGGCAATAGAAGCTTCTACAGGTTTGTCTTTTGTGCCAGGGCTGATCTTCCTGGACACGGCCCCGTGTTGAGCTGGGCACGCCCCGTGCTCAGCTAGGCACTGCCCCATGCTCAGCTTTCTTCTTGTTTTTGCTTTGGGAGGTGCTGTCGATGGGGGTCGGGCATGCCACGTTTGTTCCTTTTCTTGTATTTATGCTAGATTTAGCTGCCTTTTTGCTTCTTTTGTTAATTTGAGCTCACTTAATCCTGAAAATACAAAAGGAAGACAAAAGCACACTTTTTCCAACATTAGTACTAAAAAAAGGGTTAGTTTTATGCCACAATTGATGTAATTTATATGTTGCATTTTACACACATCAATAGACTTCTGAGTTTAAAAACTTTGACTTACTGTTTAATTATATAAATTAACTTAAAACATCAGTGGATAATAAGTTTTATATGTCAAGTATAGTTTTGACCCATACTATGTACTAAAAATGCTAAAAAGTCGGTTTAAAGGGTTATTCGGGTTAAAATAGTAAATCTGAGTTTTTGATCAGTTTATAAAGTTCAAAATACTTTATTTATTATATAAATTCAGTAGCAAAAGATTTGGCACTAAAAAGTTAAGTAAAACTCATTTTATGCATGAAAAGGGTAAAACCGACATTTCCCGAAATCAAGCTATAATCCTATGTTATGCTCAGCCTAAAAATAATTAAAAATCTTTAAAAATCCTAAAATATTATTTTACATCAGTAGGCATGAAGCTTGGTGTCAAAAATCGGGTTTAGATAGGCTTCATACTAATTACGCCATTTAAATAACAAAAAGTTCCTTAATTACGCTATTGAGCATAACTTCAATTCTAGACCTCAAATTGATGTTAAATTTTTAGGACATGTCTAAATATCAGTAGCAAAGGTGTTAGTCCGATCACATTGTTAAAAATCTCAGTTGTATGTTAAAAGGGCGTTTATGGCATTATTAAGCATAATTACTATTAAGTGCATATAATTCAAACCACTAGTCACCATGTAATATAACTCCAGGGGGTTATACTACTAAGTAATGTGGTCCTAATGGAAGCTTAAAACATGGGAGAATTAAGCTTAAACGGGTCAGAACTGAAAGTCAAAGCAAAAGTCAAGCTTTTGCGACTTTCGGTTGTAAACTGTCCTTAGACTATAAATTGTCGGGTTAGGACTGATAAAACATGTTTTAATATTGATTACCAAGTCATTAGATTGTTAAAATATAATTTAGAACCTCTGGTTTATTAATTAGAATCATTTTTGTAATTCTGTCCAGTTTGACTTTTTGTCAAACTACTTTGACCCGACAATTGACCAGTCAAACGAGATAATTAGGAGGTGCCCTCTTAAGGGTTAATCACCTACACTAATGTGGTTCTATAACCACTTTCAATTTGATCAGTGGTTAAGCCACATGTAATTAAAACAAAAGTCAAACTAATTTTACGATAAGTTTGACTTTAGAGTAATTAAGCTAAATTAAACGACTAAACAAGTAATTAGAGGCTTACTTAAGGTCCTAGCAAAATTTTCTACACTTCAAGGTCTTCTCCTTGTCCTTAGCAAGCTCCAAATGTTGTTGAGTAGCAATTGTTGCAAATGTGTGTCAAGAACACATGAACAAAGCTCTCTTATATAGCAAATTCCTTGAAGCTAGATCACTTCCAGGTGTTATTGGAGGCTCTGAGATCGACCCAGGTGTCCAAGCTATTAAATTTAATCGACTTACAGCTCCCAAGGTCGTTACAAACTAGGTTAAGGTGGTGGAACAGCCAAAACCCGCACCTGGCAGCTGATTTCTGATCTGGGCATGCTGAGGTGGGCCACGTAAGACTTAAGGGTGTCTTACGCGGGCTGCGTGGACAGGTTAAACTGGGAAAACATGTTTGAAAGCTGGCAGTTTCAGTCCCTGGTCGTTCTAAACCCTTTTTAACATGGTTTTTGGCAATAGAGACCCTTGTAATTAATTTCTTGGTGCCCAAGTATGTATAAACAAACCTCGTTAGGCTCGGGTTCGTTAAATGTCACTATGAAAGCAAGTTTCATCAAGTTGACACTTTTGGCCCAAAGTCTTGAAAACATGCTTAACGATATCGAAACCACGTGAAATTTATACCACTTATTCTTAAGAGTATATTTGAATGTTTCGAAGCCTCAGTTTCGTTAAAAGGTCACTCAGAGGTCAGAATTGACATGTTGACATGTTTAACCCTTGTAATTTAATAATCTTCCGATTATTTTCATAAACGGTTTCTTATATCCCATCAATCACTCATTTAAGAACATATTCATCATGGAAGGTTATTCAGAGGCACAAGTTTGGCATGTTGACACTTTTAGTCCCTGTGGTTTCATAGTTTCACTGTTCGATAACTTTGGTCCTTCAAACTAACTCTTTCACATGTTTAGAGTTTAGGACACGTGTCTATACATAATTGGACACGTTTTTACGTGGTGTTACAATAACCAACATGTATCACGTAACGGGTGAAGCAAGTAACTATCAAACTATGTTCACACTTAACCACGAGACTGTGTTGTAGAGTATGCGCGACACATGAAGTAAAAAGATGTGATCCTTAGCAACCCCTGTCCACGACAGGTGTTGAGTCCAAACTATAGTATTATCGTTGCAAGAGGCGGTATATTGTAACACTATATAAGTATAGTAACAAGCATTCATAGATCACGTATAACATGCGGGAGCGGTTAGCGTTAAAAGTGGTTGCGTTGTGTGTTGATGTGTTTTGATATAGAACGTATGTAACACCCAAAAGTGCGTTAACAGAAAATGGGTTCGAGTATACTCAAAGTGCGTTCGTAGTTGCTAAACACACACTGTATTGGATTGAAGGGAGCGCTGAGTTAGCCTGAGCATAGAACAGTAGCGTAAGTGTTGAACAACGTGTAAACAGAGTGTCGAATGAGTTAGATGTCGAATGGTGAGTCGAGCGGATGAGTATCCATTCGAGCGGATGGTCATCCGGACGGATGGTCAACCGAGTGGATAACCATTCGAACGGATGGCCATTCGAATGAGTGTGTGTTGTTTTGGAAAATTGTTAAAGTTTGAAGTTTGGTCAAACTGTTTTAAACAAGGAATAGTTTAGGGGACAGGTCACCTGGTCGAAATGGCCACTCGAGTGGGCGATCTGTTGTTTAAAACCTTGTAAAATTTCTAAGTAAAAGTTTGAGGTTTAACGGAGACGGCGTGACGACGTGTCAAACAACGGAAACACACCAAGGTTCAACTCATTCGATCGGATGGGAATCACCCCATTCGATCAGATTCACTGTTCCTGGTGGAATTTCATGTTCAACCCGTTAATCGGTCATTTCTTCGGTGGAAATCCGTTTTCAAGCCTGCTCTCAACCAGGAGATGGGTAGAGAGTCTGAATGAGTCTAGATTTCAACAGCTTGCATAAGCAACCAAGCGAGAACCACCTTCAAGAAGTCAAAATCAGGCGATTTCGAGAAGAAAACATGTGATTTTGATGGAGAAGATGATGTAGAAGTGTGTAGTGATGATGATTGTACAAGATTTGAAGAGAAAAGCTTACCAAAAAGCCTTGAATCTTGATCAAAAGTGATTGAGAGCGACTTGAGTGCGTGTGGTCGGATGGAGACATCAAATCAGTTAAAGGGACGTGTACGGTTACTATTTATAGGGTGAGAGGAGAGTTAAGGCGGTGCGCGTTGGTAGTGATCAGATGGCCATCCGGTCGGCTGGTCATCCGAGCGGATGTCCATTCGATCGGGTGGTCATTCGATCAGCCGAGTTGTGCGAGTTAGTTTTCCAACTTTTGTTTCGTGCGTTAAGCGTTGCGTTTAATCGAGTTGCGAGTAAGCGTATAAGCGTTGCGTTGAGATAACCACATAACATTAAACAAATAATAACACAAGTAGTACCCATAACAGATAAATGCATAAAGTAAATCCGCATTTTGAGTTTGCGTTGCGGGAGCGTTTAGCCTAAACAAGCGATAAAATGCGTTCAAATAGTATGTTATAAACTGCGTTAAATGTGATAACGGCGTTTTGAATAAGCGTTGTAAAATATGGTTTAAACCCTTTGCGATAATCGGAATCTCGGGAGTACAAGCAATTAAGCAAGAAATGACAGATACAAGTAATGACCCGGAAAGTCGGGTTGTTACAGTTTGGTAGCGAGATAGGTGTGATAGTAGATTGAGGTTATGTAATAAAGATGAGTATGATGTTTATAAAAATTGGATACTCATCAAAATTGTTTGATTTAGAGTTTCGCTTGTATAGCTAGGTGCTTATATAGGTGCTTGCTCTAGTTAGGATCTTGTCACGTTTTGTGTATATTAATGGTGGTTTATGTCTTGTATTTTCACCCGTATTTAACATTATTTTTTTTTCAACGGAGACGCTCGCCCACACATGCCATAAAGTAAGTCAACCCCTGAATACGAGCTTTCCCTTGCTTGATCCTTCAATTCAAGTGGTAGCTCCATGTGGTGTTCGTATGATCAATGGAGTATATGCCCACAGGCCACACGATTTGGTCAATATCTTCCAAGTGATGGCCTTGGGATTTAAGTGCATTGTATCTCATTTATTATATGAGTATAGTTGAGCTATATATATTTTATTTATTGTTATATATTGTTTTTATTGGAAATAAAATGATATGACCTATGGTGTTCGCTGGGCTCCATAAGTGGAACACCATCTGAACGAATATGTAGCACATGATGAGATGGGGTAGATGTCGACCATGATGGCATTTAAGAAAATATATGTTATTATATATATGGGTAGGGATAGTGTACATTAATTCAAAAACGTGAGAAGTGTTTTAAACCATTAGATCTTTGATCTAATGGTTGAGATTAATAGAGACCAAATTATAAATTGTGTTTTAATATTTTGGACTGATTTGAAAATTGTAGGGGTAACAGTGTCTTTGTATATGTTTCAAATTAGGTAATTTCTCTTAAATTCTAGCGATTCACTCATAAATTCTAGCGATTCAAATTTAAACTTATTCTAAAATTCAGACATTCTAAAAAATCCAGAAAATATGTAACTGCTACAAGAAATATATAACACTATACATCCATCATATAACACCATATAACACCGTATAACACCGTATAACACCATATAACACTATATAACAATATATAACACTATACGTCTATCATAGACATACTATCAGAAAAATATAACACTATAACACTATATAACACTATACATCCATCATATAACGCTATATAACACCAAAAAACACCATATAACACTATATAAAAATATATAACACTATACAGTTCTGAACGAGATGACACAAATTCGTAGATTAATTCTCAATTTGTATTCCTATAATTAAGGGTGACGGTTATGGAAGGTTATCAATTAATTAAATCAATAAGAAACTTACTTGTTTACCCTTTTGAATTAATTTAGATTTAGGATACTTGTCATCACCAAAATATTTCTCATACTTTTCACAATTTTAGATTAATGTACAGGATCCTTTACCATATATAATAAATAAATATATATAGTATATAGCTTAATTTAGCTTTAGTTCAATTTGACTAGAATGTTTTTAAGTTATCTTCACTTGATTGATTTATTTAATCAATATAATTGTTAAATGTTGGTTATCTGAATATGACTATGACCAAGGCTGATAACAATTACTTGGTACATTGCTAATTTTCTACTCAGTGATGGCTTTCTTTTGCCTAACACATGTGAGAAAATATAAGTTTTGGACACACAGTCTTTTAATTAATAAACAATAACTAGGTTTATCATCGTCGTCGTGTTGCGGCGAACTTCTTTTGTTATTTAGAATATGTTTATATGTGTTTTGAAATCATTACGAGCACGTTACGCACGGAACCGATGACAAGAATAAAAAGAAAATGTAGAAAAAAAAGATAACTCAAAGAAAATCAACCAAAAAAACAGTATGGGAATGATGTTTGTATGAAACTCATGTTCAGAGATGAGCAAATGGTACTGGGCCGGTACCAAATTTCCCGAACCGAAAGATCTTAAATACCAATTCGGTACCGACTTTTGGCGTTCCTGGTACCGGTTCGCTACCGGTTTTTACCTTCATATACCGGTACCGTAACCTGTATTCGGTACCAGTACCAATTCGGTATCGGTTGGCACCGAGCTCATCCCTACCCCTGAAACTAAAAAAGAAATCATTAAAAGTAGAAGAAAAGTAACAAAAAAGTTGTACGATACCGTTGTTGTTCGTACAGTACCCGTGATTAGAGATGAGCAAATGATACTGAACAACATTTTATCCCAACTCGTGATTAAAAAATCATTAATGTTGAGAAAAATCATAAAGAAAATAATTATCACCGGTACCGTAACCGGTATTTTCGGTATCAGTATAAATTCGGTATCGGTTGGCACCGAGCTCATTCCTACCCTTGAAACTAAAAAAAGAAATCATTAAAAGTTGAAGAAAAGTAACAAAACGAAGTTGTACGATACCGTTGTTGTTCGTACAATACCTGTGATTACCGGTACCGTAACCAGTATTCTCGGTACCAGTACCAATTCAGTATCGGTTGGCACCGAGCTCATCCCTACCACTGAAACTAAAAAAAGAAATCATTAAAAGTTGAAGAAAAGTAAAAAAAAGTTGTACGATACCGTTGTTGTTCGTTAATGTTGAGAAAAATAATAAAGAAAATAATTATTACCGATACCGTAACCGGTATTTCCGGTACCAGTACCAATTCGGTATCGGTTGGCACCGAACTCATTCTTACTACCCTTGAAATTAAAAAAAAATAAATCATTAAAAGTTGAAGAAAAGTAACAAAAAGAAGTTGTACGATACCGTTGTTGTTCGTACAAAATCTGTGATTACCGGTACCGTAACCGGTATTTTTGATACCAGTAACAATTCGGTGTCGGTTGGCACCGAGCTTATCCCTACCCCTGAAACTAAAAAAAGAAATCGTTAATGTTGAGAAAAATCATAAAGAAAATAATTATCACCGGTACCGTAACTGGTATTTTCGATATCAGTAAAAATTCTGTATCGGTTGGCACCGAGCTCATTCCTACCCTTGAAACTAAAAAAAGAAATCATTAAAAGTTGAAGAAAAGTAACAAAAAGAAGTTGTACGATACCGTTGTTGTTCGTACAATACCTGTATTTACCGGTACCGTAACCGGTATTTTCGGTACCAGTACCAATTCAGTATCGGTTGGCACCGAGCTCATCCCTGTAACACCCCGAAAATGGGTTTGGTAATCAAACCCCGTTAATACTAAAAGACGGGTAAAGTATCGTTAGCGGCAAAAGTAACCCGATAAATATTAGAAGTTAAATAAAAAAAATCATAATATTAATTAAAAGGCGGATAAGAACTTTCAAGGAATAAAATGGATAAAAGGCCCGAGTTAACGGAACTTAAATAAGACGGGTTATAACTCCCGGAATCCAGTAAGTTAACTAGGAATAATAATAACCTAGTTAGAAGAGAAGTCTTGTAGTGACATACTAGTGGGTTAAAACTTTATAACTAGGAAAATATAAAACTTTATATTAAAATTATAAAGTTTTAAATAAACAAGGACAAACTAACCAAGACAAAATAACCCAGTTAGTTATAAGACTTATGTTAACTCAAAAGTGAGTTAAAAGCACCTAAATATGAACTAAAAGAAATTAGAGGGGCTAAAAGTGTCTAATTGGAAACTAATTATAATAAAATCAATTTATTAAAAACAAAACACAATATGTGTTTTGTCTGGAAATCGATCAAGAAGCAGGGGCGATCCCAAGCAACCCAAAACCCTAGTTCATGTCAAAACCTCCAATTTGAAGGATCAAATCAAGTCCAAAATGAAAATCGAGCATAGATTAGTGATCCCCATTGCAAGGAGATCACAAGGTATGTAAAATTTGATAAAAATTCTCTACTTGAAATTCTCATGAATTTAGGGAATTCGAAATCTGTGGATGCATGTGTGATATGTAGATGAAATAGGAACATTTGAATGCCTAGGAATAAACCCTAGACAAGTATAGATTGAAATCATGCTTAGCTCAAGTAAATTCAGATTTTGTTTTGACTAAATTCGTGTATGTGATGCTTTTAGGGGTTTTGATTGCTAAGAATAAGTGTTATAATGTCATAAACATGTTCAAATTGAAAGCTGAATTCAAACAGCTTCTGATCAGAATTTACAGCCGACTTGTATTGGCTGTAACCTAGACAAAACGTGACAAAAACATGTGTTTCTTGAGTCTAAAATGTAATTCCAGGAAATATCTTTAAAACCCCACTGGAATCGCATTTTTTCGACGAAAATTAAGCGTTTTATGAATTTTTCCGTATCGAAGGTTCAAGCTGCGTTTTCTGGCAGAATTTGCAGTCCATTACGAATGTCATGACTCAATTTAGGAATTGAGTTATGATCTCAAATTTTTACTGTAGAAAGTTTTAAGCGATTAAAAAAATCGCCAATTGGAATTTCGTCAATCGGATAAACGAGGAATTTTAAATGAATTGTGATGGAATAGTCGTAAACGATTATGACTAATCTAACCGTCTTACGAATTGTGATGATGATAGTTTGACTCTAGACAAGCTAGATGAGGACTTGGGAAAATAAGCGGGTCAAACGGATCGTGTACGCGGAAAAAGGACATAACCGGATGCAAGGTAAGTGAAACTTACACTTCTTGGTAGAATACGTATAAATTCTATAAGTTATGAACACGAGAAGATTAATATTCGAAATATGGGTTCCGACGCGTAATGATACGGGTCGGAACAAATATAAATGATAGAAACCATGGTTTATGAGAAAGAGGGTAAAAAAAATGGAAATATAGTCAAATGTCGACTAATATAAATTTAACTTAAAAAGGATCTTGAGTTAAAATCCGAAATGGGTCGAATGTGAGAGTGAGAAATTGAAAACCATGTT
The DNA here is from genome assembly GCA_030545235.1 of Helianthus tuberosus. Taxonomy (NCBI): domain Eukaryota; kingdom Viridiplantae; phylum Streptophyta; class Magnoliopsida; order Asterales; family Asteraceae; genus Helianthus; species Helianthus tuberosus. The sequence goes on from CM060354.1 coordinate 125,600,598, forward strand.
TTAATAACCTATGCAAATGTTGGTCATACAGTCCAAACGGGTCAAATGGTGGTGAAAACACCATTTGACAATATCGGCTAATGATTGTTGTCAAGTCATATGTTAACAGGAGCAATTAGCAATTTGGTAGATTGCGACGCCATAGAATATCAGTTAGTTAAAGCAAGGTATAAAATGGGTCTATATATTGACTCGAGCCAAGTACGCGTATATATAGATTTATAGTTAAAAGGACAATGTTGGTCAAATACATTAGCAAAGGGCCTTTGTTGTAAAAGGAGGGAATAAATTAACCAAAACGCCCTTGTTGGGTAAATCGGGCAAACGACCCTTAGAGGCCGTTTAGAGACTTGTATTGAAATTATGTAACCCTTAGATGCATGTAAGAGTTGTAGGCGTAAACTTCATCGTTCAAATGCCTAAAAATGGTCATTTGCGTGAAACGACTAGTTGAAGGGTAAAATTTGGGAAGAAGGGGTTCATTATGTTAAATCCACCACAAAATAGTTGTGGTGGATTATATGTAGTTATTTAGATGTGGAATTTTGTAGTGTCGAAAGAAAAGGGCAAGTTTTAGACTAAATTGCTTAAATTCCCTAAACGGGTCAAAAACAGTTTATGCACATAGCCTACGAACTAGTCGCGCAATTTATAAAAAAAAATATTATGAACCCGAGCTAAAGATTTTGGGTTAAAATACACTAGCGTATGTATTTTGGTTGTTTAAGACATCAAAGTTGGAAATAAATATTTTGTTTGATTATTCGTTGCTTAGAACTTGTTTAGACTTATATTTAAGTTATCAAAACTAACTTTTATGTTGGTTTTGATCATAGGTGGATATCAAGAGTACCCGGATGAATATCAAGCTGCGAGAAAGAACCGAACACATGAAAAAGAAGCTTCCGCACGGTGTGTCGTCGTAACTTTCAAACGACGACTAAACTACATTATGTTGTATTACTTTTAAATTGTAAAAGTTTTAATTAAATAGAAAATTTAAATGCACTTGTAATCATTGTTACAAGTTTGTTTTTTTTTTTGTAATCTATACGAGAACCTTTAAAATAATAGAAAGGATGTTACAAGTTGGTAATCAGAGCTCATGGTTAAAGAATAAAGTGTGTTCGGTTCGAGGCTTGATCGCAAATCCGGTAAGTACATGTATGTTAATAGTTTAGTAGGATTAAAGTGTTGTGAACAACACATAGGGTATCGTGTAATACACGTTACACCAACGAAAATGATTAGTATAGTTAACGAAATCACGTGCAGTAAAAAGCCTTGTATTACAAATACGTGCATTTATTAATTTTGAAATTACGAACTTTTGTAAATGTTTAGTTGAAGGATACTCGCATCTGAAGATGACGAGAGTTGAACGAATTATGGATATGACGGTGGAACGGTCCGAGGTATGACAAGCAGAGCATACTCATCAAGGACCTAAATCGCGTGACGATCGCGAACAAAGTCAAAGGCAAGGAAAGCCCATTAAGGGCAAGCATTATCAGGTACACACTTTTAAATTTAATTGCACAAGTAGTAATATGCAACAAACACGTAGGGGATAACGGTTGCATATATCTAATAAAACCTGAATAGGATATCTATTCAGGATAATGTTTCTAAGAGAAGTTTAATAGAAACATGCGTTATTCACGATCATGAATATCAAAACTATAATAGAAATAGTTCATATGAAAACTTGGACGGGGGGTAATTATCCAAGTGGAAAAAAAACTCTCAATATAATGCTATTGAGAAAAGTAGCGATCACATTAACAAATGTGATTATATAATAGTTCGATAGAAAAGAAAAACATTTTATATGTTCAAATGTAAAACTAGTAAAACTAATGATTGTTGTTTTGCAATTAAATAAAGTTTTACTAAATGAAATCAGAGATATGAAATAAATAGATGCATTACTTACATAGGGTGTGATGTGAAAGCTATAAAAAGGTCATGTGTATCATGTGTTGATCGCTTACTCTGGCCAAGTAAGTAGTGGCATATGATACCATAAACTTCTTGTAGCGGACACATTTATGTCCGATGTAGTAAGGGCGGGGTGAATGGGACTAACTTAAAAGGTACCAAAATAAATCAAATAAGCAAGATGTTTGATAATAAACGTAGGCGCAAGTCGGATGACGGAAGCGTATTACGTTAGAATGAAGAGCCCGAGAGAAAGGACAAGGATTAAAGTAAATGAAAATACAGATCAACTAATGAGAATGCTAGGGCATAAAGATAAAGTTTGACTGTCATAAGTGATGAAATTCACACAGACAAGTCAAAGGGGTAGAATAAATGAATAAAAGACTTGACTAAATAAAAGCAATGGATTTCGCTAAGATGATCAAATAAATTAAGATGATGTCTAAAACCATATAAGAATGGTTACTTGATGATAACTTCGGTAAAGATACCCGATAGATGGGTAAGATTTTGAAAGCATGCGTAAACCAAGAGACGGGTACGCGAAATAGAAAGTCAAAGGACTTGGATTAAGAGTCATGACTAAAAGACGATGAGAATTTGCAAACATAAATTTTGATAACTACGTTCAACTATTCTAAAGTTGAACGGGTCGAATAAAGAATGAGGTTTGACGTTCATGAGTAATTAAATCTCACACGAATAAGTCAAACGGGATAAATAAAGTATAACGCTTGGTAGTGCAAGTAAGCGCAACCGAATAATGGAAGCGCGAAATAATAAAGAACCCGGGTAACGGGTCGTAAAGAAGTATAATTATGAACCGGGGAAACGGTGAGCGTAGAACAAACCAACGTGTAAATGACGTAAAGAGTCATAAAGTCGGAAGATTAGTCCAAGAGTAAACGAACGAAGCTTTAGACTACGGTCAAGGCCAACTAAAGTTCAAAAGCGAAAAATAAACGATTCCAAACATAATAAAAGATGCTTTGGCGCTATATATGTATATATACATTTGAATAAAGACATGGATAAAAGACGATCTACGGGATCATCATAACCTACGGGATTATAAATAGTGTTAAAGTCTACGGGACCAAAAAGACCTTCGGGTCACAAACAGAAAGAAACGAATTGTTGGGGTTCTCACCTTAAAAAGGTGAAAATCTAAAGAAAAAGCTTACGAGGCTAAGTAAAAGAACTTGCGGGTCACTTGGATAAAGCGTGGAAAACTGGTTACAATTCTCCATGTAAAATAATAACGGTCAGGAATAAAACTTAGACAGAAATTCCTACACATGAGGAAAAGACATAAGACAGAGAAAACGTAAACTAAAAATTTAGTTTTTAGTCAAAAGCAATGTTTTAACAAACATAAGTAGTATAAGGCGGTTTAGAAAATCTTAAACACACATAAGGCCAGAGATGGAAAAATAATATACCCGGGTGACGGGGTATGAAGTGATGGCGACTAATTAGTCTAGCCGGTAAAACTTTTCAAAGTCAAGAAAATGTTATGACAAATACAAAGAGCTTGTTAATATAAGACAAGCGCGGAATAAGCTTGTTAACAGATTGATGAGACTAAGTGGTCAAGTGACAACTCGGTCGATAAGGATAATGCATATAAGCTAAAAATAACGGCCCGCGAGGCCTTACACATGAAAGACGTACGCGTCAATATAAATGAAAACGTTAGATCGAAAAGAACGAGTGAATGTCTTGAAAACGAAACTAAGTTCGTTTAATCTAAATTAAAAGAAATACGTAAATAAGGTTTCGGGGACGAAACCTCTTTAAGGGGGGTAGACTTGTAACACCCCGAAAATGGGTTTGGTAATCAAACCCCGTTAATACTAAAAGACGGGTAAAGTACCGTTAGCGGCAAAAGTAACCCGATAAATATTAGAATTTAAATAAAAAAAATCCTAATATTAATTAAAAGGCGGATAAGAACTTTCAAGGAATAAAAGGGATAAAAGGCCCGAGTTAACGGAACTTAAATAAGACGGGTTATAACTCCCGGAATCCAGTAAGTTAACTAGGAATAATAATAACCTAGTTAGAAGAGAAGTCTTGTAGTGACATACTAGTGGGTTAAAACTTTATAACTAGGAAAATATAAAACTTTATATTAAAATTATAAAGTTTAAAATAAACAAGGACAAACTAACTAGGACAAAATAACCCAGTTAGTTATAAGACTTATGTTAACTCAAAAGTGAGTTAAAAGCACCTAAATATGAACTAAAAGAAATTAGAGGGGCTAAAAGTGTCTAATTGGAAACTAATTATAATAAAATCAATTTATTAAAAACAAAACACATATTGTGTTTTGTCTGGAAATCGATCAAGAAGCAGGGGCGATCCCAAGCAACCCAAAACCCTAGTTCATGTCAAAACCTCCAATTTGAAGGATCAAATCAAGTCCAAAACGAAAATCGAGCATAGATTAGTGATCCCCATTGCAAGGAGATCACAAGGTATGTAAAATTTGATAAAAATTCTCTACTTGAAATTCTCATGAATTTAGGGAATTCGAAATCTGTGGATGCATGTGTGATATGTAGATGAAATAGGAACATTTGAATGCTTAGGAGTAAGCCCTAGACAAGTATAGATTGAAATCATGCTTAGCTCAAGTAAATTCAGATTTGTTTTGACTAAATTCGTATATGTGATGCTTTTAGGGGTTTTGATTGCTAAGAATAAGTGTTATAATGTCATAAACATGTTCAAATTGAAAGCTGAATTCAAACAGCTTATGATCAGAATTTACAGCCGATTTGTATTGGCTGTAACCTGGACAAAACGTTACAAAAACATGTGTTTCTTGAGTCTAAAATGTAATTCCAGGAAATATCTTTAAAACCCCACTGGAATCGCATTTTTCGACGAAAATTGAGCGTTTTATGAATTTTTCCGTATAGAAGGTTCAAGCTGCGTTTTCTGGCAGAATTTGCAGCCCATTACGAATGTCATAACTCAATTTAGGATTGAGTTATGATCTCAAATTTTTACTGTAGAAAGTTTTAAGCGATTAAAAGAATCTCCAATTGGAATTTCGTCAATCGGATAAACGAGGAATTTTAAATGAATTTTTCCGTAAGCTGCAGTCAGAAGTGACGAATCTGATTGCAGCTTAGTAAATGAATTTTTACGAATTTTTTGTAAAGAGTTAGATCTTGAAATTTTAACACAAGGTCTAATCCTCCGAGAGGTACCCCACACAAAAAAATCATAATTTTGAAGACTTGTAAACAGGTTAAACAAGTCACCAAAACAGCCCATTTTCAGTGATATGAAATGCATAAATGAAATCGCGGTCTACTTGGTTGTGTGTAAAATTTGATTTCATTAAGAATTCGGATGAAATATTCTTAAGTGAGTTTAATGAACCAAATGTGCATTTGAATATGTTGATATTTCAATTGACTTTTAAAAAGTCAAACCGACCAATGATTAGATCGAATGATAATTTTGTTATGGTCGAATGATAAATTCGACATAAAACCCGTAGGATGGAATAGTCGTAAACGATTATGACTAATCTAACCGTCTTACGAATTGGGATGATGATAGTTTGACTCTAGACAAGCTAGATGAGGACTTGGGAAAAGAAGCGGGTCAAACGGATCGTGTACGCGGAAAAAGGACATAACCGGATGCAAGGTAAGTGAAACTTACACTTCTTGGTAGAATACGTATAAATTCTATAAGTTATGAACACGAGAAGATTAATATTCGAAATACGGGTTCCGACGCGTAATGATACGGGTCGGAACAAATATAAATGATAGAAACCATGGTTTATGAGAAAGAGGGTAAAAAAAATGGAAATATAGTCAAACGTCGACTAATATAAATTTAACTTAAAAAGGATCTTGAGTTAAAATCCGAAATGGGTCGAATGTGAGAGTGAGAAATTGAAAACCATGTTTTAATAACCTATGCAAATGTTGGTCATACAGTCCAAACGGGTCAAATGGTGGTGAAAACACCATTTGACAATATCGGCTAATGATTGTTGTCAAGTCATATGTTAACAGGAGCAATTAGCAATTTGGTAGATTGCGACGCCATAGAATATCAGTTAGTTAAAGCAAGGTATAAAATGGGTCTATATATTGACTCGAGCTAGGTACGCGTATATATAGATTTATAGTTAAAAGGACAATGTTGGTCAAATACATTAGCAAAGGGCCTTTGTTGTAAAAGGAGGGACTAAATTAACCAAAACGCCCTTGTTGGGTAAATCGGGCAAACGACCCTTAGAGGCCGTTTAGAGACTTGTATTGAAATTATGTAACCCTTAGATGCATGTAAGAGTTGTAGGCGTAAACTTCATCGTTCAAATGCCTAAAAACGGTCATTTGCGTGAAACGACTAGTTGAAGGGTAAAATTTGGGAAGAAGGGGTTCATTATGTTAAATCCACCACAAAATAGTTGTAGTGGATTATATGTAGTTATTTAGATATGGAATTTTGTAGTGTCGAAAGAAAAGGGCAAGTTTTAGACTAAATTGCTTAAATTCCCTAAACGGGTCAAAAACAGTTTATGCACATAGCCTACGAACTAGTCGCGCAATTTATAAAAAAAATATTATGAACCCGAGCTAAAGATTTCGGGTTAAAATACACTAGCGTATGTATTTTGGTTGTTTAAGACATCAAAGATGGAAATAAATATTTTGTTTGATTATTCGTTGCTTAGAACTTGTTTAGACTTATATTTAAGTTATCAAAACTAACTTTTATGTTGGTTTTGATCATAGGTGGATATTAAGAGTACCCGGATGAAGATCAAGCTGCGAGAAAGAACCGAACACATGAAAAAGAAGCTTCCGCACGGTGTGTCGTCGTAACTTTCAAACGACGACTAAACTACATTATGTTATATTACTTTTAAATTGTAAAAGTTTTAATTAAATAGAAAATTTAAATGCACTTGTAATCATTGTTACAAGTTTGTTTTTTTTGTAATCTATACGAGAACCTTTAAAATAATAGCAAGGATGTTACAATCCCTACCCCTGAAACTAAAAAAAGAAATCATTAAAAGTTGAAGAAAAGTATAAAAAAAGTTGTATGATACCGTTGTTGTTCGTTAATGTTGAGAAAAATAATAAAGAAAATAATTATTACCGGTACCGTAACCGGTATTTCCGGTACGAGTACCAATTTGGTATCGGTTGGTACCGAGCTCATTCTTACTACCCCTGAAATTTAAAAAAAATCATTAAAAGTTGAAGAAAAGTAACAAAAAGAAGTTGTACGATACCGTTGTAGTTCGTACAATATCTGTGATTACCGGTACCGTAACCGGTATTTTCGATTCCAGTACCAATTCGGTATCGGTTGGCACCGAGCTTATCCCTACCCCTGAAACGAAAAAAAGAAATCATTAAAAGTTGAAGAAAAGTAAAAAAAAAAAAACTGTACGATACCGTTGTTGTTCGTACAATACCCGTGATTATAGATGAGCAAATGATACTGAACAAAATATATCCCAACTCGTAATTAAAAAAAATCATTAATGTTGAGAAAAATAATAAAGAAAATAATTATTATTACAATATTAAAATAATAAAAGTGTTAGAAAACTATATTATCATTATAATAACAAAATTACTATTTATTAGGTTGGTTTTTTAATAAAATAATAATAATAATAATAATAATAATAATATAATATAATATATATATATACAATATACAATTTTTAATAATATATAATAATTTAAAACTTAGTTGATTACTTGTTTGGGAAAAATATTAAACATATTTATATATATTATCAATTCATAACATAACTGAGCAATAGTGTTTTAACGGTAACGGCGTTTATTTATATATATTATCAACATCAACAGCCGCACACCCAGTCAGTCTTTCCCCTTTTTCCCACCTCACCGATCACCCGAGCTACTTCCGGTGACCATTCCGCCTTCCGGCCAAACGATCGGGCAAGCACACCGCACTCAGAACACCCCTCCTTCTTGTACACACCTAACCCACAACCTTGCCTCTGATTTCACCGATCTTCGTACACTCACGTCCATCAATTTTACAGAGAGAGAGAGACTAAAGTTAGAGAGAGAGACAGCAGGAGCAAGTGATGATGGCGGCGGCGTCGCGGGCGGTCGCGGCAGGGGAGCTCCGACAGAGGTCCGATGTACCGATACGTTGACCCCCTTCTCAAATCTGAAAACTTGATAATCAAATCCTTTTTCTTTTAACAGGCTATGGTACTGTGCGACTGAGGAAATGGTGGTGGGCTGACGAAGATGGCGACGGTGGAGTATCAACGGCAGCAGCCGACGACTCCAGGACTGGCCAGCGGCTGTGTTGATGATTATTGTTTTTTGCTGAGTCAAATACGAACTAGCAGGGATCAACACGAGTACCTCTTGGTTCGATTTGGGTAAGTTGTTGTGGTTCGGGTCCGGCGTCTTCTCGTGGAGTTTCGAGTCGGGACTGAGATGAAACTGGTTAGTTTGTTTTGTATACTGTAATAGTTGTGATGTTTCATCATTTAGTCTTGTGCTTCATAATTTAAGTTGAAGTGTTGATAATTTTGTTGGAGGATCTTTGATATATGAAATTGTTAATTGTTGGTCTAGATATACATAGGATTCGAAAGATTGTTTTAAACTATTCGGGATTATTTGAAAGAATGATGAATGTTTGTCGATGTAGTGTAGGTTTCTGTTAATAACTAATGCTTGCGAGGATGATGAGATTTTATAAAATTCTTATAAACTGCTATATAGTGGATTAGTTAGTTAACTATTGAGTTTTGATGTAATGAATGGTGGTGATATTTAATTGCTTTGCATATGATTCAAAAAGGAAGATACGATATGGCTTTTGTAGTATGTGTTCATCATTGATTGTCTGCATTTTTGTGATTCTCGGGTATATATAGATATTGGTTAAACTGTTTCATGGAGAGTGACCTACAGATCTGTTCTTATATTGTATCTTAGTTTTAATTAGCCGACATGTTGAACTTTCGAGATTGAAACTGTAGTTGTAAATGTTATGATACACTTTTGCCATTTGAAATTGAATTGGATGCTTATAATTGGCATGATTTGAATTATGATTAAAAGTCTGCTACTTAATTGTTAACTGTTAATGGTGTGATTTAATATTGGTGTTTGAAGTATGTGTATTGTGTTGATCAGACAAAATTGACAGAGATACTGTTTCTTATAAAAAAAATGACATTTTTATATTTTAAAGCATCTCTCTTATTCTATTAGCATATATACGAAATTTGTATATACCAATGTAACACCCCGAAAAATATAAAACTTTATATTAGAATTATAAAGTATAAATAAACGAGAATTTACTAACTAGAAATTTTTAACCTAGTTAGTTAAAAGACTAGAAATAGCTTACAATAGGGTTAAAAGCTACTAAACAATATGTTGAACAAAGTTGAGGGGATTAAGTTGTAAGAATTGAAACTTGAATTAATTAAAATAGATAAAACAAACCAAACACCCCACAAAGGGGATGTCTGGTCGACTAGAACAACCAGGGGCGACACCCCCACCTTCAAACTCTCAAAAATCTACTTGAAATCTCAAATTGGAGGTGCAAATCTGGTCCAAATGAAAATCCGAGCATAGAATCGTGATCCTCATCACAAGAGGATTACAAGGTATGTAAAATTTAAGGAAAACTCTCAACTTGAAATTTTCATGAATTGGGAAAAATCTAAAATTAGGGTTGCATGTGTATGTTATGATGATTAAGGAACAACTATAGTGTCTAAGGACAAACCCTAGATCAATAGAAGTTGAAATCATAAGAAATTTTGGGTGAATCCATGAACACTATTGTAGGTGATTGGTGGGTTATGTGTATTTGGATGAACACTAGGAAGTAGAATGTTAATCTAGTGTAATTTGGCAATTTTGAAGTGATTTCAGAAATTAGAAGATAACAATCATGTAAAATGGTTGATTTATGTGAAATTAGGGTTAAATGATAAACTAAAGATGTGATGTTTAATCATGTAAAAATCTGCTTATGAAGTGTTTGTTGAAATGCCTCTATCAAGGCTTAAAACTGAAATTTCAAGTTTAAACGCATAATCATGATATTTGGTGAATTATGCGAATTATGATTTGAAGAGAGTTCTAAACATATGATGAATGAACTCTATAGGAACGGGCACAGGAGCGTCAAGCGGACAAGCGGGTGGCGAACCACGTTTAAAAGGCCTACTTTGAAGGTATGTAACTTGACCCGTTACATTAAGTAGATTTTGATGATTATATAGTATGTAATTGAATTTTAAAATAAAAGTTGTTTGAGTTAAGCGGTGATGTCGCTATATTGAATGATTGGTTAAATTTGATTGAAACTTGTTGGTAGTCGTCAAATGGGAGGATTCCTTAGACGAGCCAAACGGGTCGAATAACCGAGTAAAGCATGGTTAATGCTCCGGAATATGAAGGATTGATCTTTGATATTGGTTAATATATAACATGTTAGAAATTTGAGAATTTAATGTATTGGTTTGTTAGAAAAGTGAAATCCGAGAGTTTGGTTTGAGTGCAATTAACAAAACAAACAAAATAGGGATTCCCAGGGACTACCGTAAGTTACGGTAGTACCGTAACTTACGATAGAGAGAAATGTCTTACGGTGGTTCTTTCCTGTTTTACGGTGGACCAGAACATTAAA